>CM055117.1:680789041-681989041 GCA_029206835.1 Rana muscosa | reverse complement strand
TAGAAAAGGGAGGAGAGAATTGGTTAAGATACGCCCCATATTGGTTTAAAAAAAAAAATGAAAAAGCCCACAAAAAAAAGAAATCGCCAGATGACATGGTGTAGAATGCTCCAGGGTTATGTGGACTCCCCTGTAGTCTACTCTGTTGTGCTCCAGGCCACATTGCGGTCCTGAACTCCCTGCCATCGTTCTGTCCTACTCCAACATGTTGATTGATATGTAACCCAAGCCAGGTAGCCTGCAAAGAGGATGGTTCAGATCTGCTGTTGGTTGGCAGATAATGGTCATAAAGTTTCCAAAAAGAAACTTCAATGGTGTCAGGAAACTGTTGAATACCTTGGTTTTGTACTCTCCAAATGAGAAAGGAAAATAAGTCACAAGAGAAGCTCTCATGGGTCTGCCCCGCCCACTCACTAAGAAGGACATGCTATCCTTTCTTGGCATGATTGGTTACTGCCGCCAATGCATACCTGATTGTTCCTACTATGATAATCTCCTGAGGCAAACCACAGGTACTGACATGTCAGATTGTATGAAATGTATAATGCTTTTGTATACCTCAAAACAACTATGATAACAGCTCCTGGTCTTGGCCTCTCTGAGAATAGCAAAGGGTTTTACCTATTGTCTAGGGACAACTGTAAAACCATGACGGGAGTCCTAGCGCAAAAACATGGGAGGCAAACTACGCCCTATTGTTTTTTTTTCCCCAAGGGTTGTGCCTATGCCAGTGCAGGGCATGATGGTGTGTCTCAGAGCTCTGGTATCCTGTGCGATGGTGGTGGAAATGGCTACACCATTCACTCTAGGACATGCCACCTCACTACACACCACTCAGAATGTATCCATTATATTGCACTGTAAAGCACATATAGGTCAGCAAGATGACATAGCCAAAGGCAATGCCTTAGCTAACAAAGCAGCAAGGGAAAAAGCATCCACACAGCCTGCAAACATACAAATGCCATTGCTCTCACCAGAGATTTCTCTTTTAGATCAAACATTGCATGATCTTCAAACATATGCTACAGACAAAGACATCCAACAATGGAATGCAATAGTTGTGCAGAAAAGCCCAGAAACTGGCCTTGTCTGCCAAGAGGGGAGACCATGTATGCCTGTAGCCAGCGCACCCATTTTTATTTCACAATACCATGGGATAGGTCACAGAGGGTGGAAAGTCACATGTGAACCTTTGGATAAGGATTTTTACATTCCAGGTCTTCCCTCTCTCGTTAAGGCATATGTTTCCATGCATTCGGAATAATCACAGGAACCCTCACAAGGCAAAACATAAACATCTGATATATCCATCTACACCAGTGGTTCTCAACTCCTGTCCTCAGGGCCCACTAACAGGCCAGATTTTAAGTAATACCTTGGGGAGATGCAGACTAGAATACTGAAATAACTGAGCAGCAAATGAGATGTGATGTATTTCAGTTATCTTGCAAACCTGGCCTGTTAGTGGGTCCTGAGGACAGGAGTTGAGAACCACTGATCTACACCATTCACTCATCTGCAAATTGATTTCACACACATGCCCAAACTGGGTAAAAGACAGGAATATTTGCTAGTAATAGTGGACA
This sequence comes from Rana muscosa, assembly GCA_029206835.1. Taxonomy (NCBI): domain Eukaryota; kingdom Metazoa; phylum Chordata; class Amphibia; order Anura; family Ranidae; genus Rana; species Rana muscosa. The sequence continues at coordinate 681,987,452 of CM055117.1, read as the reverse complement.
TGTTCTCAAGGTGGATAGAAGTGTTTGTAACAACAAAGGAAGATGCACAAACAGTAGTGAGAATTCTCACACAGGAAATCATTCCCAGATGGGGATGCCCACTTCAGATAAACTCAGACAAAGGTCCTGCATTTGTGGCCAACGTTTGTCAAGACCTGGTAAAAACACTGAAAATAGAATTGAAGTTTCATATTCCTTACCACCCCCAAAGTTCAGGTATAGTGGAAAGGATGAACAGAACCATTAAAGATAAGATCAGGAAGGCCACTGGAGGTACGTATGCAAGTTGGAAGAAGATCCTACCAGCTGTACTAGCCAAGGTAAGAATGAAACCCTCTAAAAAGACAGGATACTCTCCTTTTGAAGTCTTAATGGGTAGGCCATTCCCCGCCCCATGGGCCAGACAGTCACTTATGTTAGAAAGAGGGGACCTAGATCTTATTGAGGAAGAATATGTAAGAAAACGTATTAACTTTAGATCAAGTTAAAAGAAATGTTGCTCGCACCTCTCCTTTTTTTTCACAGGAACTTACACACCCTTTCCAGGTGGGTAACACCGTGGTGGTCTGGCAATTGAACCGCACCAAGAAGCAGGAGTATCTCTTGGACCCTCAACCACAGTGATCGCAGTGACTTGCACAGTCATTCTGGTGGAAACACAACAGGCCGGGATCCATGCTAGTTGTGTAAAGAAAGTGGACCAGTCTCAAGACGCAAGCCAAGGAAAATTGAGTGAAGCAGTTGGTCAAGGCTCTGAACAAGATGACGTAGCTTATTTCACCACAGACTTCTGGGAAGGCCTTGTGCCTCTTATGCTGGGCTGCCCTGATCGTCTTCCTGCTAACTTGGCTGCCCTGATCTTGTTCCTGCCAACTTGGCTGATAACTAACTGTATTTATCATACTGAAGATTTGGGACACATAAAGAGTATTTGTGGAGCCTCTAACACTCCGCAACAGAATAATATGAATAATACACATGACAGACACAAGAGAAATGAAAACTCAGAAAGTTTTCCAGATAAAATGTTATTATTGACGTTTAAACATGCCTATGCACAGAAATCGGGACATGAAAAATGTTGGATATATAGTAAATTACACCCCTCCACCATTAGTATTCCAATCATGGCTGTACTTTTAAATATCCACCCCTTTTTTTAACCAAACTCCTCCCGTTGCAGGTGTGCTAAATGTGAAATACAATGATAGTTATAACTGAGGAAGATGACCCCAGGGAAGAGATAGAGTGTTATCAGATTGTCAGATAAGCAGATTCGTGTGATGCCAAGTTAGGTGATATGAATGAGTAAAGATATGTATCCACATACACCCTAAGAAGAACTTTGCTCCACATAGATGTGAAGTAGGGATGAGCTTCGAGTTCGAGTCAAACCCATGCAACGGAAACCTGCGTTACATCAGAGGGGGGCGGGGTCACCGACACATCACTGGGGATGCCTGGGTTTCCCCTTGTGTCAGAGGGGGACGGGGTCATGCGACGGGTGGTCAGCTCAGACAGAATCATACCGCCAGGGAGGTTAAGAGCTGTCACTGGCTGAAGCCTCGTCATTCCCGGGGTGTCTCCACTCCGATGAAGAGCGCTGTTCCTCACTGCGCTGGACATCATCGTTGGAGCCTGGACCCCGGAGAGGAGAGATCATCCATCGCTGGACCCCGGATAGAAGATCACCCATCGCAGGATACCGAGAGTGGATTACCGCCGCTGGAATCTTTTTTTTATTTATTTTTTATTTTTAATAAAAGATGTTTACATTTTGTTACACTTTCTTTGTGAAATGGTAGGGGTACAATGTACCCCTTACCAATTCACATAGGGGGGCCGTGATCTGGGGTCCCCTTTGTTAAAGGGGTCTTCCAGATTCCAATAAGCCCCCCGCCCGCAGACCCCCACAAGGACCGGGCAAGGGTTGTGGGGATGAGGCCCTTGTCTCCATCAACATTGGGACATGGTGCTTTGAGGGGTCACAGACCCCCAAAGCATCCTCCCCATGTTGAGGGCAGGTGGCCTGGTACGGTTCAGGAGGGGGGGCGTTCTCTCGTCCACCCCTCTTTTCCTGCGGCCTGCCAGGTTGCATGCTCGGATAAAGGGTCTGGTATGGATATTTGGGTGGAACCCCACGTCATTTTTTTTTTATTTGATGCAGGGTTCCCCTTAAAATCCATACCAGACCTGAAGGGCCTGGTAATTGAATTTGGGGGGACCCCCACGCATTTTTTTATTTTTTTATCAATGACTTTTCTCTGTATTGCCGGGAACCGACAATTCATTATATTAAATTAAATGCTATGAAATTACTTTTTTTCCTTCAGAAATGACATTTTGTGCAGGGACAGTTCTAAGTACGGGAAACAAGCGCTGCTTTACAGGCATACTATACACACCCCCTAGGTACGAAATTTAAAGGAATATTTTACTTTTATTGTTTCACTTTAAGCATTATTAAAATCACTGCTCCCAAAAAAAAATCCGTTTTTAAAACTTTTTTTTGCATTGATACATGTCCCCTGGGGCAGGACCCTGGTCCCCAAACACTTTTTATGACAATAACTTGCATATAAGCCTTTAAAATTAGCACTTTATATTTCTCCCATAGACTTTTACAGGGTGTTCCACGGCTTTTCGAATTTGCCGCAAACACCCCAAATTGTTCGCTGTTCGGCGAACAGGCAATGTTCGAGTCGAACATGAGTTTGACTCGAACTCTAAGCTCATCCCTAGTGACAACCCTCACTTACTGTATTGTATGTATGATAGAGCAGAGGCATAGTCACTCTAGGCCGCTTGCTTCTTATTTGGATTACAGAACACCATCACCTCTTCTCACCTCCATAGCATATGGGAGTTAACCTTGGTAGGACAAATAAAACGCCTTGGGATTTTAGTTCACCAGAGGCACTGCTTTATCAGCTCACTGCAGAAGGTTCACAGCTCATTTAATATCCTGCAGGAGCGGCAGGATTTTTCTTTTCATTTACAGTTTCCTGTGAATGGATCTATGAATTGATGATGTGACTGTGTTAGTGGAGATATGCACAGCTATGTCAAATTCAAACACAACAGAAATATACAGAGGGAAACACTCCATGATTCAGGCAAGTGGGAGAAAAGTTTGAAGGTGGGGGTTGAGGAATGTGACCATATTTCATTTTACACCATAAATTTAGGGTGGAACATGAAACATAGTCTCAACAATGAACAAAGCATTAAACCCATTGTGGCTGTTTATTTTTTTATTATATTCACATCTAAAATTAACAATGTAATATTAGAAAGGATGAATTAAAAATTTAATGGAATATAAATAACTTTTTCAGTTAACCACATGAGTGCTAAGTGCTGTTTTAAAACAGCACAGGAGCGACTATTCATCCCAGTGGTATTGGTGCCATGACTCAGTGGTTCTGCTGGGTCCCAGACAGCATGTAGGCTGGGAACTGCCAGTTGTCCGGTACTAAGCCCAGTAGTTGAAAAAAAAATCAGCTCCTGGGCTTCTGATCTTGCTATATACATGCAGATCAAATGTAAACACAATATTGTTGATTTACTAAAGACAAATAGGCTAGTCACTTTTTCCCATAGCTTTGGGAATGAGGTGAAGCTCTGCTGGCCTTCATCATCATGTGCAAGCCAAAATACAGGTTTTTCTTTATTTTACTTGCACATGATTGAAATTTCACCGCATTCACTAAGCTAAGGGAAAATCATCATGCAAAATGAAAGTACTCTTGCACAGCGAACAGCCTATTTGTTTTTAGTAACTCACCCCAAATGCTTCCATGTCCTTTTTACACTTAAAGTGAAGTGATATCACCAGGGAGGTCAGAGCATCTCCTCTTTATACAAAGGCTGGGGCCGATTTGAAGCAGCCTTTGCACATCTCTCCCTACAGCAGCACATCTATAGCTATCTATTACAGACTGATTTTAGCCCCTGGTAGATCCCTTTGAGACAATTTGTTGCTGCACAGCAGAATAGGAATGTCTAGATGAGGTCTCTATCCACCAGTTCAAGACACCCATGAAGGAAAAAAAAAAGAAAAAAAAAAAAAAATATATATATATATATATATATATATATAGTGCTGTGAAAAAGTATTTGCCCCTTCCTGATTTTTTTTTTTTGCATATTTCTCACACTTAAATGATTCAGATCATCAAACTAATTTTAATATTACACAAAGATAACCCGAGTAAATCCAATATGCCATTTTTTAAATTATTATTTCATTTATTAAGGGAAAAAAGCTGTTCAAACCTGCCTGGCCCTGTGTGAAAAAGTAATTGCCCCTTCCCATGCTGAATCATGAATGAACTGTGATAAACCACAATTTTTTGGAAAGCTGAGTTAAATTTCACTTGCCACACTCAGGCCTGATTACTGCCAGACCTGTTGAATCAAGAAATCGCTTAAATAGAAGCTGTCTGACAAAGTGAAGCATGCTAACAGATTACAAAAAGCCACACATCATGCCACAATCTAAAAAAATTCAAGAACAGATTAGAAACAAAGTAATGTATATCTATCGGTCTAGGAAGGGTTTCAACGCCATTTCTAAGGCTTTGGAACTCCAGTGAACCATAGGAAGAGCCATTATCCACAAATAGAGATAACTTGGAACAGTGGTAACCCTTCCCAGGGGTGACCAGCCTACAAAAATTCCACTCCAAGAGCATGATGACGACTCATCCAGGAGGTCATAAAAGAACCCAGAACAACATCTAAAGAACTGCAGGCCGCACTTACCTCAGGTAAGATCAGTATTCATGATTCAACAAAAAGAAAGAGACTGGGCAAAAATGGCATCGATGGGATCATTCCAAGGCCAAAGCCACTGCTGACCAGAAAGAACACAAAGGCTCATCTCACATTTACCAAAAAACATCTTGATTATCCCCAAGACTTTTAGGCAAATATTCTGTGGACTGATGAGACACAAATTTAACTTTTTGGAAGGTGTGCGTCCCGTTACATCTGGCATAAAACTAATACAGCATTTCATAATAAGAACATCATACCAAACAGTCAGACATGGTGGTGGTAGCGTGATGGTCTGGGGCTGCTTTGCAGCTTCAGGAGCTGGACACTTGCACACTGGACACGTGCACTTGGGTTATGCAGCAGGACAATGATCCAAAACACAACAGCAAGTCCACCTTCAAATGGTTCAACCAAAGCAAAATTTCGGTTTTGGAGTGGCCGAGTCAAAGCCTGGATTTAAATCCAATTGAGATCCTGTATCACAACCTTACACAGGCCGTTCATGATGGAAATCCTTCCAATGTGGCTGAATTAAAACAATTCTGCAAAGAAGAGTGGGCCAAAATTGCTCCACAGCAATGTAAAAGATTGCTTGATTGCAGTTGTTGCCGCCAAGGGTGGCACAACCAGTTATTAAGTTTAGGGGGCAATTATATTTTCTTATGAAGCCAGGCAGGTTTGGACAGCATTTTTGCCTTAATAAATGAAACCATCATTTAAAAACTGCATTTGAAGTTACTAGGGTTATCTTTGTGTAATAATAAAATTTGTTTGAGGATCTGAGTCATTTAAATGTGACAAATATAAAACAAAACAAAAATGTGTAGCGCTAAATTAAATAAGAACTGCACTCTGAACAAGTGCAGTATATAACAGTGATGTGTGATTAAAACAGTCAACAAAACATCTAATAACAGATATATGATAACGTTCATGTAATCCACCGTGATAAAATCTCTAGGGAGATCCTACTGTTGCCATTTTGATCATTTGATCAGCGTTGTTACACTCTTCTAAATGTAAGTGTTCCTACCTACATTAAAACACCTTTATATACAGTATTACACTATGTGCCTTTTCTTTTCTTTTACTTTAGCGCTATTCATCTGGTAATACCGCCTGACCCTAATTGGGCACTGTCCGTAAGCTTCATCGCATATCCGGATAGGAGCGACAACCTTTTTCCATCTTGGATTGTAGCTTGAGGTTTCCGTTTGAATTGCTGCTGAGGATTCACTGTCTACAGTGGCTTACCTATGCCTGGTTGACCCTCTGAACGTATGTTTTTGGGGTCCACTCTTTCTGGTAAGCCTTTTCTACAACTGAGTGGTGGTGGTCACTTCACGTCAAGTTTTGTTGGGAGCACGATCACTTTGATTATCATTCATCAGTTTTTTCATTAAGCATTCAATTTATTTTGGCATCATTAATTAACTTAATTTTTTCTGGTGACTTTTTACATGTTACATAGTTCACATCATTGTGGATTATTTGAACAACTTTTTATCACGGAATAACTTTTATCACGGTGGATTACATGAACGTTATCATATATCTGTTATTAGATGTTCTGTTGACTGTTTTAATCACACATCACTGTTATATACTGCACTTGTTCAGAGTGCAGTTCTTATTTAATTTAGCGCTACACATTTTTGTTTTGTTTGTCTTTTACCACTCTCAACTGGTTGTGTGAGCTGCTATACCACTAGGCAGCGCGGAATTTTTGTATTTGCTTTTCTCAGTGTGACAAATATGCCAAACAAAAATCAGAAAGGGGGCAAATACCTTTTTACAGCATTGTATATATACATAAAAAAAAATTAAAAATTAAATCCCCCCCCAAATGTATCCTGAGTTTCATACATGAAGTCTCTTGATCTGAATGACATTTGCTTTCACTGCATAAGCATTGAATGCTCACATAAGCTAAGGCAATGTCATTCAGAATATTAGTGATTTCAAACCTGTAAAAAAAAATTGCCATTGTGCTAATTTTTGTATTTGCTAACCCAACTTGATCTTATTTAAATGTCATGCTAACAATTACCTAAAGGCCAATTCTGCCAAATTTTTGGTTTGGAAATTACCTAAAACCTAATATATAAGCAAAAAATTGTCAGTAAACAGGCCCTTTGTTTCACATGGACATTGAAAACACAAACTCCTATGCAATAGAGAGACCCATCTACAGCTAACAACAGATCAATCTGTCTGCTAGTACATAGTGAATATGCCTGCCCGTACTTGGCATATTCCCTAAGTTAATTTCATATTCAGTAATGACTCTTAAAGTCATCAGTGAACACTGATCCTCACAAATTTGAGTCAGAAGATGTTATTCAATTCCTAGGATAATTCCTTCAGGAATATCACATAGAAATTAATGGATACAAGAAATCAGTATTAAAGGAGTATGTCTGGCAAGACAAAAATCATCTTTAAACTTGTATAATATAAGCTAATGTTCACATTGTTGTAATATTATATATATATATATCACTACACACATTGCCATTTTTTATTTAATATGTGAGCTTTTAGAAATCCCTGGTTTGAGGTTTTCAACTCTACCATCTCCAATCCTCCTTTCTTTTACAGCCAATGAAGCTTCCATCTTAGCCACTGTTTGATCTGCAGTTACCATGATGATGCACATGCGATCAGTTATGACACCAGCTGATTGATGGAATGAATGTAACAGTTTTGGGAAACCATTAAATCAATTAGTTTATTTTCGCTTTAAAATTTACCTGGGTCGACTTCTTGCTTAGATTGCAAAGTCAGCAAGTCCAAAAAACGTAATAAAGACTTAAATGACACTACAAAGCTCTTAATTCACTCCCGAGTCATCTCTCGCCTTGATTACTGCAACTCCCTCCTCATTGGCTTACCTCTGCATAATCTATCCCCCCCTTCAATCTATCATGAATGCTGTTGCCAGACTCATCCACCTTACTAATCGCACTGTGTCTGCTACTCCTCTCTGTCAATCCCTCCACTGGCTTCCGCTCACCCAACAAATTAAATTAAAAATACTAACAACTACCTACAAAGCCATCCACAACTCTGCCCCTAGCTACATTACTGACCTAGTCACAAAATACCAACCTAATCGTTCTCTTCGTTCTTCGCAAGACCTCCTGCTCTCTAGCTCTCTCATCACCTCCTCCCACGCTCGCCTCCAGGACTTTTCCAGAGCCTCTCCAAGCCTATGGAATGCTTTACCCCAATCTGTCTGCTTATCTCCTACTCTGTTAGCTTTTAGACAATCCTTGAAAACCCTTCTCTTCAGAGAAGCCTATCCTACCCACACCTAATAACTGTTTTTTCATCTTGTCCATATGATCATCCCCCACAGCTACTACCCTTTGTTCAACTTGATCATCCCTTCTAGATTGTAAGCTCTAAAGAGCAGGGCCCTCTGATTCCCCCTGTATTGTATTGTAATTGTACTGTCTTCCCTGATGTTGTAAAGCGTTGCGCAAACTGTTGGCGCTATATAAATCCTGAATAATAATAATAATAATAATAAATGAAGCACATTATCACAAGCATGTTTTTGGAGTTATAGTATGCCAACACATTATATAGATTGTTGGCATTTATTTCCACAAACAAATGATGCCCAGGAAAATAATAAGTGAATTCTCTTTTTTCTGTTTATTGTTGAATTTAGCATTTTCTATAATTAGAAATATGGTGCTCTCCGGTTTAGCATTGGCAATTTTGGTTCCATTATACAGAAGCCATTTTTATAGGATTCCCTCCCCATCTTCCTCTCTTCCCATTTTGGAACCATATATAAATAATAGTCCTGAATTGTCGTATATGTTAGTATCAACATTACTATGCCTACAGTGAATGGACTACCTTAACCACTGAACTTGATGCTTTTCGCATGTCTTCTTCTAGCCCCTTTTGGCGGAGATGGTCATGGACTGTTACTATAATATGGTTTAGTTGTGATATGACCAGAATATGATGGCTTTGATAATCCCCATTGTAACCCCGTTGTTTGACTTTTATTTGAACTATTAAGTACTTCATTGCTTGTCTAAATCTCTTTTCAATAAAAATCATTGGAAAATAATTTTGCATTTTCCTGGGCCACTGCAGGACAGATTTTTTTGTCTTGTAAATCTGGTTAAAGGGGTTCAGATTTTACACTATCTGCATAGAGTATGTATATTTCTTCTCCATGTTTGTTTGGGTGCTTTCCCACTGTTCAAAGGTTAATTGACTTTCATCCAAAGTTGGCCATCTGTAGCTTGTAATAATATTACCTTATGAAGAATATGGTGGAGAGATAGACTCCTCCAAATGTAGCAGAGGGTGAAAGTCTATTGTGGCTTTATGGAGCCAGAAATTCCGAAGAGGAACATATGACACTGGAGCCCGTGAGGGCTATAAAAAGCCAATGGGCAAATCAGCCTAGCAGGGACTGATGTTCTAAATGTTTTGTTTAAATCACACACACACACACACACACACACAAAAAGCTGGTCTTGTATTTTGTAATATTGTCACGTGCATTAGGGAGGGGGGATGTTAGAACATAAACCTGTCCTGGGGTTTCACCAACAGAGGATAAGCTTGCCATTTTCTGCAGGAGACAAGCTATTTATAAAGAATGTTGATTTACATTTTAACATTCTCTATTGGAGATACAGCAGTCAATGTAGCTGGGGGCATAAATGGCACCCTACAAAAATGCATTCTAAAAAAAAAGCAATACTACTAGCTTGCTTTTCTATGATTTTCTGGGTTTTTCTTTTTTCAGGATGCAATGTGAAAATTATAATGCAGGCAGCTGCTTCAAATAACATGAAAAGAGGATAATGCATATAAAACATTTAAAAATAAAGAATGTATACTATTAAGACATTCAGAGAAAAAGAAAAATAGAGTAAATTTATGAGATGCGTACACAGTACAGAGCTTCTTTCATGTAGCATGTCTCACTTACTGATAGTGGAAGGAGGTTGGCCTGAATCTCAGTGGATCAATTAACAGTGGGACCTGTCCTTCAACAGAACAAGATCTATCTCATCATTTGCATATCACTGAAAAATATTACAAAGCTGAGATAAATACAGGTCGGATAATAACTCACTGCAGACTTGGCTTCATTCCTAGATTTCCTTGGCTGTTTGTCCTAATAAAGTGTCTCCATGGCTCTTATAGCATAGAAGGTTATTAGTGCCTGTCAATCAAAGGAAAAGTGGAAGCTGAGGAAGGAGGAAATGAAGAGAAAGGTGATGCTGAACCTCTCTTTTCAGTCATGCTGGGCAAAAGACAGGCATATACACAGAAAATAGGCCCTCTTGTTTCTGTGATAACTTTGCTTAAACAGTGTCAGAGATCATTTATCATTACCTGCAAATGTATTAATGAAAAGTACACAATGCATGGAATCAGCCCATAGTTTTTGGTGCATTTTAATCAGATATAACAATGTTACCTCTATCAAGTAGATACTCAAAACCTGTACAGCTATTAATTATTATGTTAAAAGTCTTTAATTTACTGTTCTGTTTTCTTAATTAACATATCTCTACAACTGGAGCACATCTTTCTGTGTGCTTATTTTATAAGGAACAGAGTCTATAGAGTGATAATTGATATCCTTGTCTCTAGACAATGGTTTACTAAATGAAATGACAATTATAACCAATTAAAATTCACTTTACATACTATTTCACCTATTTTGTATGAATTATGCATGGCAGAGAAGAGCGTGTTTGGCTTCCAGCTTAAGATCACTGAGGCTGTCTGTGCTGGTGATGGACAGCTACAAGGCAATTTTTTTTTTCCACATGATCCTTTGCAAGAACACAGCCTAGTCTACTTTTAACTATTAAATTGTGGTGTTACATAATATATTTTGCATCTGAGTAAAGCTATCCTGTAGTTTCTTACTTTACTTTATTTTGCTGATGTACATAAGAGCAATTCATGTTTTGAAAAACAAATTAAATGGATCTTTTACTGTATATGTATGATTTGTAGCATTTGTAGCATTTGCCAGGTTTGTTAAAATAACAGTATTTTTCTGCTTTTTCAGAACTAGGTTATCTATGCATGATTTGCTTATCGCCTTCTAGAATGCTAGTGACTTGGCTGGTATGCTGATCCAGTGGCTCCAATGCTTTGAGTCACTGCCCTGGAACAAAAATGGCAATCAAAGTTTTAGAATTCACACTGGCTTCACTTGCTACATGCCTGTGCTAGGTCCGTGACTCAGAAAGTACTGAAGCCAGATACAAACAGGGAACTAACATTTTTAGGAGGGATGTGAAAATTGACATCTGTCTCCTTTCAGAGAACCCAAGCAGCACTAAGCAGCACCATAGACAATACATGTTAAACTAGGACACATTGTCAAGGTGAATATTAAATTTCCAGCAAAAGATGGGAGGATTTGAAAGTCACCTGGCAGGACAAAAATATGAAAGTTGCAATTCTTGATATATTGCTAAAGGCAGAGGTTATAAGCCTATCACTGTGATCCTAGCTGTGCTATCTAGGCCATTACTGACCTTTTACGACTATGTAGTCAGTGACAGTAAAATGCATATGTTCATCATGGTCACTAAGTGAGTAATAAAGCCAGAATTATGATGACTGCCCAGAGATAGCCCCTTCAGAAACAAACTAGCAATGCCAACTCCCATGTCCCCATCTTAAAAAAAATAACTTAAATATATTTAGAAAAATCTTGCAACTGTTTGCATTAGTTTCTTACACTAAGGGATTTTGGTCCATACAGATATTTTAACAAAATTGCTTTCACCAGAAAAAAAATATTTTTTTTTTACTCCTAACTAAATTAAACATTTTTTTCATTGAATGTCATTTGTATTAAGGTATAACTAAAGGCAATCCTTTTTTTTTGTTTGTTTTGGATAGAGAGGAGATAGACTATAATGTTTCTCAGTTTTTATGGTTTTTATGGCTGTCTGTGCCCCCATTAACGAGACTCATCCTCTCTATTTGTCCTATTTACTATTATCATTAAAAGTAAACGTAAAACAAAATCCCACGTTTTGGGTTGTCCCCAGAAACATAATAGAGGGGAAATCTTCTAATGGGGACACCCATTCTGGTGACCTGGGGGTCCCTAAGGAATTTCCTTAATTTGCAGGGATTTGCTCTCATTTCCTGTTTGGCTATGGGACAGAAAGTGAAGGGAAATCTCCGCATTGGGACACAGATGGTGAAAAAAAATCTGACTCCATCCAAAAAAATCAGACTCCATCCAAAAAAATCTGACTCCATCCAAAATGAAAAAAAATAAAGTTTTGTCCATAGTTCTACTTTAAGGGTATTACATGTTGGCAAATACATGGATCATACAAGGTTGTCAAAAAACAGCTGCATCATAAAAGTCTAAGGCCTCGTACACACGACCGATTTTCTCGGCAAGAACCAGCAAGAAACTTGCTGGCAGAGAGGTCTTGCCGAGTAAATCGGTCGTGTGTACGCGGCTATCGGGTTTCTCGTCGAGAAAACCGACAAGTAACCTCGACGAGAAAATAGAGAACCTGCTCTCTATTTTCTCATCGAGATTCTCCTCGGCATGTTTCTCAACGAGAAAAGTGAGTGTGTGTACACTTACCTGTCCTCCCGGAAGCCCACGCATGTTCGAAATGAATTAGACGCATGCGCGGTAGCTTCCTAGGCATACGTAGGGTATACCAAGATGGCGGCGACGGCATCGAATGTGACGAGCGCATGCTCGTCGTAGTCGATGACGTCACCGCGTACGCTCCATTCAAAGAACCGCGGGTTCTTTGAAACGAGCGTGTGTACACTCGGCCGGGACAAGTTTCTTGTCCAAGAATCTCGTCATTCAACGAGAATCTCGGCCGTGTGTACGAGGCCTTTCAGGCAAGTTGGTGAACATGAAAAAAAAAATTGTTGCTTCTATAGAGTGTAAGTTAAATTACCCCGCAGTAAGAAAATTCAAAATCTTATGAAGCCTGTGTGATGGGCTACCCATAAAACCTCACAAATAATCAGCATGGTGCACAAGGCAAATACTAACTAAAGACAGCATGCTCATTGTAATAAACCCTTCTATAAACGCCTCAAAGTTACACAAGGTAATAAATATAACAAACAAGTTTATGATTTTCCTACCATTTAGATCCAATTGTGTTTTTTAATCCCCCTAATCATTCCTCCTGCTTGATAATGCTAGAGATGGTGGGAACTATATTTCCCATGAGTCCTTATGCCTTGTATCATGCCCAGTCTATTTTACATAACACACGCCCATCTGTCAATCAATAGCTGGGTGTGTGTTATGTAAAACAGAGTCAGCACGATCTGAGGTGACAAACTCAGTAAAGATAGGAAGGAGTGGGCGGAGCTTAGGCGGGACATGGGTCGGAGTGGGCGAGCCATCGGTGGGGCATCACGGGACAGTCATGCAGGGGAGTGGGAGGAGCTTTGGCGAAACTTCTGTGATGCCTGAGATGAAAGAGCAACTCCCCCAATGATGTCAGGATGGCTATCGACCATCTTTTGCTTTCCCTGTCAACTTCAACACATTTCACCAAAAATGATGGAATTTCAATGAAATCCCCATGATTTTTTTTTATGAGATTTGGGGAAAATTTGAACTTTTTAGTTTTGCTTCAAGAGCTTGAAATCATCATGCAGTTTGTACACATTGGTCTGCCACACTTTCATACTGCTAAGTTTACATTCTCTCTCATCCTCATGGATTGCAGCTGACTATGCCAAATTCTGACCCCACCATCTGCAAATCACAGTAGTACTTATGGTTCCTGAGACCACACAGTTATCTTCTAATATTCAGCTATCTAGTAAGAAAATTCCCCATGCAGCTGAGTTTTTCTTCCATGGACTACCTTTGAGTTTGACTCAGTCTGGTCATTATCTTTTGCCCTCTCTTATGAATAAGATATTTTAGCCCACTAAACTTCCACTCATTGGATGTCTTTCATATATCAAAATGTTCTCTAAAATTCTAGAACCTAATGTACAACACATTCTAGGGGCTTTAGCAGTTTGTAAACGCAGCAACTGCCATGTTTGGCACCTATAATCATGTATTGGTCATTTTAGTTAAGATCACACATCTTTACCATTCTAATGTTTGTTGAAGCAAAAAATTAACCTCTTGACTAGGGATGAGCTTCGAGTTCGAGTCGAACTCATGTTCGACTCAAACATTGCCTGTTCGCCCGTTCGCCGAACAGCGAACAAATTGGGGTGTTCGCGGCAAATTCGAAAAGTCTATGGGAGAAATCTAAAGTGCTAATTATAAAGGCTTATATGCAAGTTATTGTCATAAAAAGTGTTTGGGGACCCGGGTCCTGCCCCAGGGGACATGTATCAATGCAAAACAAGTTTTAAAAACTGCCGTTTTCTTGGGAGCAGTGATTTTAATAATGCTTAAAGTGAAACAATAAAAGTGAAATATTCCTTTAAATTTCGTACCTAGGGGGTGTGTATGATATGCATGTAAAGTGGCGCATGTTTCCCGTGCTTAGAACTGTCCCTGCATAAAATGTAATTTTTGAAGGAAAAAAAGTCATTTAAAACTCACTCGCGGCTATAATGAATTGTCGGCTCCCGGCAATACATAGAAAAGTCATTGATGAAAAAAAAAAAAGCGTGGGGGTCCCCCAGAATTCAATTACCAGGCCCTTCAGGTCTGGTATAGATATTAAGGGTAACCCCGCCGCAAATTTAAAAAAAAATGCGTGCGGTTCCCCCAAATATCCATACCAGGCCCTTCAGATCTGGCATGGATTTTAAGGGGAACTCCACCCCAAATTAAAAAAAATGGCGTGGAGTCCCCCCAAAAATCAATACCAGACCCTTATCCGAGCACGCAACCTGGCAGGCCGCAGGAAAAGAGGGGGGGGACGAGAGAGCGCCCCCCCCTCCTGAACCGTACCAGGCCACATGCCCTCAACATGGGGAGGATGTCCCCATGTTGATGGGGACAAGGGCCTCATCCCCACAACCCTTGCCCGGTGGTTGTGGGGGTCTACGGGCGGGGGGCTTATCGGAATCTGGAAGACCCCTTTAACAAAGGGGACCCCCAGATCCCGGCCCCCCCATGTGAATTGGTAAGGGGTACATTGTACCCCTACCATTTCATGAAGAAAGTGTAAAAAAAAAAAAAAACACACCAACACCTTGGAAAAGTCCTTTATTTAAAAAAAAAACATCAGGTCCGCCCCCTCGGTATGTCAGACCGCGCCTACGTCATTGGCCTGAGCGGACCTGATGGGGAACTTCCTTCACTGTGTAAATTACACAGTGAAGGAAGTTCCCCGCTCAGGCCAATGACGTAGGCGGGGTCTGACATACCGAGGGGGCGGACCTGATGGGGAACTTCTTTCACTGTGTAATTCATGAATAGACCCGCCCCTTCTCATGTTCCACATCAGGTCCTCAGCCTTACACCTAGTCATTCGCTGAGCGGACCTGATGGGGAACTTTAGAAGGGGCGGGTCTATACATGTAATAGACTGCAGAGAAAGTTCTCCATCAGGTCCGCTCAGGCTCAGCCAATGACGGACAGCGCTGGACATCGGATCGCCACGGGACACTGGATTTCACCGCTGGAATGTTTTTTTTTTTTTAATAAATGACTTTTCAAAGGTGTTGGTGTGTTTTTTTTTTTTACATTTTTTGACACTTTCTTTGTGAAATGGTAGGGGTACAATGTACCCCTTACCAATTCACATAGGGGGGCCGGGATCTGGGGGTCCCCTTTGTTAAAGGGGTCTTCCAGATTCCGATAAGCCCCCCGCCCGCAGACCCCCACAACCACCAGGCAAGGGTTGTGGGGATGAGGCCCTTGTCCCCATCAACATGGGGACATCCTCCCCATGTTGAGGGCATGTGGCCTGGTATGGTTCAGGAGGGGGGGCGCTCTCTCTCGTCCCCCCTCTTTTCCTGCGGCCTGCCAGGTTGCCTGCTCGGATAAGGGTCTGGTATGGATTTTTGGGCGAACCGCACGCATTTTTTTTTTAATTTGCGGTGGGGTTCCCCTTAATATCTATACCAGACCTGAAGGGCCTGGTAATTGAATTCTGGGGGACCCCCACGCTTTTTTTTTATTTTTATCAATGACTTTTCTATGTATTGCCGGGAGCCGACAATTCATTAATAGCCGCGAGTGAGTTTTAAATGACTTTTTTTCCTTCAAAAATGACATTTTATGCAGGGACAGTTCTAAGTACGGGAAACATGCGCCACTTTACATGCATATCATACACACCCCCTAGGTACGAAATTTAAAGGAATATTTCACTTTTATTTTTTCATTTTAAACATTATTAAAATCACTGCTCCCGAAAAAACTGCCGTTTTTAAAACTTCCTTTTGCATTGATACATGTCCCCTGGGGCAGGACCCGGGTCCCAAAACACTTTTTAGGACAATAACTTGCATATAAGCCTTTATAATTAGCACTTTAGATTTAGAACGTTCGAGTCCATTGTATTTAATAGGGTTCTAAAGTTCACGCAAACATTCTGTCTGTTTGCAGGTTTTGGTGCGAACCGAACAGGGGGGTGTTCGGCTCATCCCTGCTCTTGACTATGTCTGCAAGCAAGAGTGTGTGTAGCTTTAATTTCTACTATTCAAATTCCTTAGCTCTTTTACTAAACACAAAAAAACTTTATTTTTAATCAAAAGTCTATTGTGAACACAAAATGTTTTCCTGAATCTAAGAGATCAGTGCCATAACAATTAAGTTTAGTGGTAAAAAAGTTAAAAATGTCCTTTGGCTGTGAGTAATGCCTAGCAAAATGCATTCACATGCATCCACAAACAAGTACAATCCATCAACCAATGAGAACCCATGTTGGCTCCCCAAAAGTGAACATCTATTAAGGTAATATGATGGTAATGAACCTTGAAGTTAGAAATTTTTTTAAGTATTTTCAGACATTGAAATCCAAACCAGTTTAGGTAATCTGAGGAGTGAGCTTCATTCAACTGATCATCCTGGGTTAAAGGAGTTAGGAAAATTCCACTGGTGGACATTAACTACTATTACATTTTTTCTTTTTTAAGTTTTAAAAATCAAAATAATTTTTAACTGACAAATAAGCTTGGGTTAACAGCTCTCAATCCCTTCTAAAGATTTTGTAGTAATAATGCAAAAGACAGATTTCTTCTTTCCCATAAAAGTGGATGAGTGTATATCTTTTATCACCAACAAGCTCTGTGTTATGTGTGAATTCCAGTCTTAAATGAGTGGAAACAAGAGCACTAGTTAATAGATTAATAAAAAGCATTTAGGTGATTAATATAATTTGCTTTGGCAATAATACATTTCCTGGTGGTTCTCGAAGAAGTTTGCCGGGCACGTCAATAATTTTCAGCTTTTGTGAAATTGGATATCTTGGCTTTTATCCAAATAATGTTCTTCATTTGCATATCTTTGTTATCATTTCAGGTTCTCAGAACATACTGTGGACTATCACACCATCTGTACCCAGATCCTCACATCCAAACACAAATTAAAAATGAAACTGTAAAATTTGCAAGGAAACAATACAGACCTTTTATCTCATTCAGGCTCTGATTTTTATTTTCAAAAGGGGAACTTCCATAGAACAAAGCATAAAAATATATATATTTTTTTATTAATTGGACTGGCATCAAGCACACATACATTATATTGTTTATTTTTTTTTAACTTACAAAGGGAATGCTTAACTTGAAAGGGTCTTTGTATATGACATTCAGATTTTGACATTTGGCTTGAAAGTATATCAAAATCAGAGAAGTTGTTTTCATATATACACATTAAGCCATGTTAAGCAACTATCAGAAGTATTCGCAATTTATATATTTATTTATTTTACTTGCCCTGCGTTTTAGGCTTCATTTACACAGCCATAAAAAATGTATATGCAAGTGCTTTTTAATTTATGGAACTGAATGCAGCTGCATTGTTCTCAAAAGAGCCATTCGCACAGGTGTGTAAACATGAGATGCTTTCAGATTCAAAACAAAGAATCTAAAGTTATGTGTGTAAGAACATGTGCTTTATGTGCTTACACATGAATACGCATTTGTGGGCATGTAAACTAAGTCTAAGTCTAAGTCTAAACAAAGGGTGGAAATAAGTTGTCATAAAAAACAAATTATGTACACAAATCATAAACACTCACCATTACGTGTTTAAATGCATCTATACGCAAGTATTTTATTGATCATTACGCTGGAACTTTCCTCCTAGAAATCACATCAGTAACATTTTTACAGCCATGTGAATGAGGCCTAAGAAACACTTTAACCTGTCTATAAGTAGATTTGAATTCTAAAGTAATATTAAAGGGTAACTTTTTTAACACACAAATCTATACTGCCTCCCCAACTCAGCCCTCCTCATCAAATAGCAACGCAGATCTTAGAAAAGCTTAGATGTCCACATATCTTTAACAAATGTGCCCATCCTTTTTTTCTTCTCTAGTCTGTGGTAGTCTTTAAAAACCCCTTCACCCCTTCATATGCGGCCTTGGCTTGCAGGCATCACCCCAGTACTGTTTTTTAGAGCCAGCTGTCAGCTTTTTTGGGATAACAACCGATGCGGCTAGCAGCCTCTCGGCTGTTATCCTAAGGATCAGGAGGGGACATCCCCCCATCCAGGGCTCACCCTGGCTCTCCCGTCCAACCAGAAGGCCCGAGCAACCAGCCGCCACATCATTTGGCTGGCTGAAGACCCAAACAAAGCCAGAGTCAGCTTCGATCGGGTCCCGGATCTAGTAACCCAGAAGAAATGTCATGCCATCACTTTTGGTTTACTGGAAACTAAGGGCACTTTCACACTGAGGCGCTGGGGCATCGACAGTAAAGCGCCGTGCAGTGGCGCTTTGCCAGTGCTTTGGCGGCATTGCCCATTGCTTTCAATGGGCAGGGGCGCTTTAAAGTGGTTGTAAAAAATTTTTTAATTCCCACCTGCAAGACAAAGCCATAATGAGCTAGTATGACTAGCATACTAGCTCATTATGCATCACTTACCTTAGATTGGGGCCCCCAAAGCCGTCCTCGTCTCCCTCTCCAGCTGCAGCCATTGCTGCAGCGATACCCGGAAGGTTACTTCCGGGTTTCGCCACTCCAGCCAATCACAGCTAAGCCGGATTTGTGAATGGGATTAACCCTGTGAATGCGCCGTAGACACCGATGCATGTAATTTTTTGCAAATATCTCCTAAACCGTGTAGGTTTAGGAGATATTTCTTGCACCTACAGGTAAGCCTTAATCTAGGCTTACCTGTAGGTGCAAGTTGCATAAGTGGGTTTACAACCACTTTAAGAGCGGTGTATACACTGCTCCTAATGCGTCTCAAAGATGCTGCTTTCAGGACTTTTTTTAGCGTCCTGCCAGAACACTGCTCCAGTGTGAAAGCACTCGGGATTTTACACTGGAGTGAAAGGAGAGGCGCTTTACAGGCGCTATTTTTAGTGCTATAGTGCCTGTAAAGCGCCTCAGTGTGAAAGTAGCCTAAAAGGCGCCAAATGAAAAAAAAAATACAGCATTCAAAACTTGGCATTTTGAATGCTTTTAAGTGCAAAGGAGGGATTTGTGGTCTTATAGACCAGTGGTTCTCAACCCTGTCCTCAAGTACCCCCAACAGGCCATGTTTGCAGGTTTTCCTTTATCTTGCACAGGTGCTTTAAATCAGAGTCAATGGCTTGGTATTTTGGAAAGATTTTTTATCTAAGAGAAATTCCCAAAACATGGCCTGTTGGAGAATCTTGAGGACAGGGTTAAGAACCACTGTTATAGACCCCAGATATCGCTCAATAAAGAGTACCTGTCACTGACTATTACTGTCACAAGTGATGTTTACATTCCTTGTGACAGCAATAATATTTTTTTTTAAAGAGACAGTGTAAAAATCAAAACTAATAAAAAAAAAGTAAAGCGCCCTCCTCCCTGCTCACGCGCAGAAGTGAACACATACATAAGTCGCACCCGCAAAGGTAAACGGTGTTCAAACCACACATATGAGGTACTAACAAAAAGATTGGATGGTAGCACTCACACATGATGCAATACGGCCTTATTAAAGTGAACAAAATTCCATAAAAACAACTAAGCACAAACAGGCAGGGGGTGACACAGTTGACGCCTTTCACACGGAATCTGTGCTTTATCAAAACTGCCTGTCTGTGCTTGGTTGTTTTAATGGATTTTTGTTCACTTTAATAAGGCCGTATTGCATTGCGTGGGAGTGCTGCCATCCAACCTTTTTGTTTGTATCGATTTCTGTTAGCAGTGACAGGGCATGCATCCCACTGCCTGCATTACACCAGGTGGATCATAGCCGTAGTTACTCACCTGTGAGCAGCGGAACTTTGCTGTCTCACATGTGAGGTATCGCCATGATTGTTAGAGCGAGAGGAATAATTTTAGCACAAGACCTCTTCTGTATCGCTAAACTGGTGCAAGTTTTTAAAGTGTCGCCTATGGAGATTTTTAAGTACCGTAGTTTGTCCCTATTTCACGAGTGTGCGCAAAGCATGACATTTTTGGTATCTATTTCATAAGTGTAACATCATATTTCGCATTATACAAAAAACTTTACTGTTTTGTTTTTATTTAATTCATGAAAGTGTCTTTTTTCCCATAAAATTGCGTTTGAAAGACCACTGCGAAAATACCATGTGACATAAAATATTGCAACGATCGCCATTTTATTTTCTAGGGCCTCTGCTAAAAATATATACATAATTGGTAATTTTCTAGCAAAAAATAGGGATTTTAACTTGTGAGCAACAAATGTCAGAAAAAGGCTTAGGCATGAAAGGGTTAAATTAGTAGGTCTAACAGTTAGAAGGCACCTATTTGCTGTTTATACAACTACAATTTCCACAGCCTGCTCCTATGTGCTAGATAACTAGCTGGGTAAAATCTTTAGTGCTGGCAGGGTTTAGACAATATTCACAGTAGCTTGCAAGGTAAAACACAGCCCCTGGATTTTATAAAGACTGGCACAGACAGATTTTGTGAAAGTGTCTCGCATGTGTTCTAGAAGCGATGTAGCATGTGCCAAATTCATGTACCTGTCTAGAACTTGTTCTTGACTTTGGCACATGCTGCACCAATTTTACAACCCATGTGAGGCAGTTTCACAAAATCTGTTTCTGTATGGCAAAAGAAAGTTGGTCTTAATTAGCTCCATTTTTGACATGCTGCATTTTTCCTTGTCAAAAGTATTTTTATTAAATACAATAAGTTAAATACAATAAATTATGTACTGTACATTATACAATTAAGAATTATTATGTAATATTCATATGTGGTTACAAATATAGTGTTGATTAGGATATAAGGAAGTGTGAAAAGTTAAAGCAATTAATTAACAATTATGTGTTCAACCTAAGGAGATGTAGAAATACAAACAGTAAATGATTCTAATAGCTATGAGTAACTGAATAAAGATTTCCTGAGCAAACTTGGGTTAATGGATTGCCTTTCAAAACTGATACTGTATTCGTAACCTATGGAACTTCAAAATCGTAAGGTATAAGGAGAGACAGTGTAGAAAAGAAAAGTGAAGAGTAAAGAGTAAAGAAGAAGTTGTTCATTCTTTGTTTTGTCTCGGCCAACGCCAAAGAGGGAGTTCTCCAAGCTCTCGCTACAGTTTGTTTTGCTGCTGTGAGCAAAAATATAAAAAGTTTAAATTGGGCATGAGTCAGACTATCTGGTATGAGATTAAGTAATGTCGTAGAAGGATTGGGTTGGAGGGCTACGTTAAACATTTTGGAGGCATATGTATATATTTCTTTCCAAAATGTTTGTACTGTCGGACAGGACCACCAAATGTGTTTTTATGCACCTTCTTCTGTGCAGCCGCGGAAACAATGACCAGGATAGTCAGGGGTAAATTTAGCAATTTTGGCTGGTACTAAGTACCATCTATTTAGTACTTTATAGTTGGTTTCCATAGCTATTACATTAGGGGAGGAAGATTTAATTGTGGACCAAATTTTTAACCATTCTGCCTCATTTAGGACATGCTGCATTTTTCAGCACTGCACCTCACTGCACACCACAGCAGTAATGTGGGGTGAACAGGGTACACATTAAACAACTGTTTTCTATATCCTAGTGATTACCTGCATCCAATATGTAAAAATGCAGGTCACCTCACATAGTATGAATGAACCTTTATATTACCTCTCCCTGCCCAGCAATGCCCTGCTCCTCTGTGCTCTGCCTCCCACTCGGATAGCATTATGTGAAGACTCTTTTCTTTAAAAAAAAATTACTGCAATACCCTCCCAAATTCAGTCAATTACTGATTCCTTACTCTGTCTAAAGCCTAGTACACACAGTGAGATTATTGGGCGATAATCTAGTCTCTATATTGAAAAGGAATAGGTTATTAACCAGTTGTCGACCGCCGCACGCCGATATACATCGGCAGAATGTCACGGGCAGGCAAATGGGCGTACAGGTACGTCCCCTTTATTTGCCGTGCATCGGGCACGAGCGCCGCGTTCTCCATGACCGTGCCTGTGGGCCCCTCAGACTCGATGTTTGTCGGTTGCCCGCAATCATGAGACGGAGAGGCAGAATGGGGAGATGCCTATATAAACAAGGAATTTCCCTGTTCTGCCTAGTGACATGACAGGGATCTACTGCTCCCTGTCATCCGGAGCAGTGATCGCTGTCATGTCAGTGGTAGCGCACCCCCCCACAGTTAGAATCACTCCCTAGGACACACTTAACCCCTTGATCGCCCCCTAGTGTTTAACCCCCTCCCTGCCAGTGTCATTTACACAATAATCAGTGCATTTTTATAGCACTGATCGCTGTATAAATGACAATGGTCAATGGTCGCAAAATAGTGTCAAAAGTGTCCGATGTGTCCACCATAATGTCGCAGTCATGATAAAAATCACAGATCGTCACCCTTACTAAAAAATATTAATAAAAATGCCATAAATCTATCCCCTGTTTTGTAGACGCTATAACTTTTGCGAAAACCAATCAATATACACTAATTGCGATTTTTTTTACCAAAAATATGTAGAAGTATACATAACTGAGGAAAAAAATTGTTTTTTTATATATTTTTTGGGGATATTTATTATAGCAAAAAGTCAAAAATATAGCTTTTTTTCTAAATTGAAGCTCTTTTTTTGTTTATAGCGCAAAAAATTAAAACCTTGGAGGATGAAGAAGGAGCCAATTACCACATTGAAGAATACGTACAGGAAACTGCTATCCCATCATTAGATGAAGATAAAAGAAAATCTCTAGATCGTCCATTTCTGCATGAGGAATTACTGGATGTAATTGCTGATATTCTGTCAGGAAAGAGCCCGGGCCCAGATAGATTCACCCCAAAATTTTATAAAACCTATAAAATACACCTATCCCCATTTTTGCTCCAAGTATACAGCTCTATCTCCTCTAAGAACCAATTCCCAACTCAGACATTAGAAGCCCATATCACTTTGATTCCGAAACCGGAAAAGGATCTAACATTATGCTCTAGCTACCACCCGATATCCCAAATTGGGATAGACCTAAAAATTTACGCTAAACTGATTGCGCTACATCTCCAACCCCTTATCCCAAACCTGGTACACACAGATCAGGAGGGTTTTGTCCAAGGAAGAGAAGCACGTGACAATACGAGAAAAACTTTTCTATTAATGAATTATGCCCAAACAGCTAAAATACCAGTATGCCTCCTTTCAGTTGATGCAGAGAAGGCATTTGACCGGATTGGATGTCCCTTTCTTAAACAATCATTGAAGCAAATAGGTCTGGGCCCAAATTTACTTCATAAGATTTTGGCGTTATACACTAAAGCTGAGGCTAGAATAAGGATTAATGGATCGTTGACAACAAGCTTTACTATACAAAACGGTACTCGTCAAGGATGCCCACTATCTCCTTTACTTTATGTCTTGGTAATGGAGCATTTAGCAACAGCAATCAGACAGAATCCTTCCATTATGGGCATAAAGATAAATCAAAAGGAAATAAAATTAGCCTTGTTTGCCGACGATCTATTACTCTATGTCACTAACCCACATGTCCCTATACCTCAGGGGTCTCAAACTGGTGGCCCTCCAGCTGTTGCAGAACTACAATTCCCATGAGGCATTGCAAGGCTAAACAGTTACAAGCATGACTCCCATAGGCAGAGGCATGATGGGACTTGTAGTTCCGCAACAGCTGGAGGGCCGCAGGTTTGAGACCCCTGCTATACCTTCTATTTTATTTGAATTTTCAACGTTTCAGTACCCTTAACAACTTTAAAGTAAATGTATCAAAATCAGAAATTCTCAATGTGTCACTTAGACCACAACATGTGACAGCACTGAAAAATAACTTTTCGTTCAAAATTTGTTCCTCTGCTTTAAAATACCTAGGTATTTCTATTCCCTCCGATCCGAACCATTTATATCCAACAAATTATATTCCTCTTATGCAACGTACCCTACAGGACCTTAAAAAATATGATTGCAATCAATATTCGTGGTTTGGGAGGATTAATATATTGAAAATGGACATAATACCTTGGTTTTTATATTTATTTCAAACGACTCCTGTCTTTGTCCCTAGATCTTATTTCTCCACTTTACAGTTTGCCTTCACAAAGTTTATCTGGGGTCATAGGAAACCTAGATTACATAAGAAACTATTATCATTGCCTAAAATAAAAGGAGGAGCGGGCGCACCTGACTTATACTATTACTATGTAGTGGCAGTATTAACCAGGATAGTGAATTGGTTTCACTTTTCTGACACTAAACAATGGGTACTAATAGAGCAATGGTTAAATCAATTTGCTCTTAAGGCGCTTCCTTGGCTAGATTTTGATATCAGTGATACTCACCGAGATCTACCCCCCATCTTGCCCTCTCTTACATCCCATCTACTAAAAATCTGGGCTAAAACAGCCTTACAACTAGAACTTTCCTCACAAGTAGGACCTATGACACCTTTATTTGGTAATCCACGATTCCTGCCAGCATTAAACCCGAAAAGTTTCCTTACTTGGAATAAAGAATCACATTGAAGAGCGTGCCAGATTCCTTGCCAGGAAACATCCCCACCTTTATTAAACTTAATCCTTACACAGCAACCCTCACTTACGCAATTGTTGGAATATCGGCAATTACTATTATTCCTGTCCTCCATTCCCCCAAATAAATCTTTCCATAGAGATGTAACCCAGTTCGAACTTTTGTTGCTACAAGACTCAAAACCAAAACATGTTCTATCAACAATATATAAGATACTCACCATAAAAAATCATCCTGCACCTCTCGAATATATAAACAAATGGGCGAATGAGCTTAATGTTCAAATTGAAGATGTAGAGTTGGAGAAGTCATTTAATTTAACACACTGTATGTCACTAACAGCTAAAGCACAAGAGACAAACTACAAACTTCTCTCTAGGTGGTAGGCTTGTGCAATTCGTTTCGTAACGAATTGAAATTCGTCCGAATTTAGCAACTTTCGGACATTCGGAAGCATTCGAATTTCCGAACAAAGCAATTACGAATAAGACCGAATCCGAAATAAATTATACCGCAAATAGCGAATGCCCGAATGTCTTCGGCATAATTCGTTATGAAAAAGTTACGAATGTACGAATCCATACGAAGCACAATAACACTCACTCTGCTCTGCTCTCTGCTTCTCCCACACCGTGCTGAACTCCCTCTCAAAATGGTGTACAGGGGCGGAGGTTATAGCCGCATGTAAAAAACGAAAGTAAAATACGAGATTTCAAATCCATTCGAAGCACAATAACACTCTGCTCTGCTCTCTGCTTCTCCCTCACCGTGCTGAACCCTCTCAAAATGGTGTACAGGGGCGGAGCCTATAGCCGCATGTTAAAAACGAAAGTAAAATACGAGATTTCGAATCGTTACAAATAACCGCAATGTATTTAGAAAAGTACAAATCCATTCGAAGCACATTAGGCATAATAGGCAGCGTCGTTGTGAGAGAGACACGGAAAATTACGAATCAACGAACCCAAAAAAAGTTACGAAAGTAGGAGTTGTGTCCAGAATCAACGAAAAACAACGTACTCTACCGAAAGTACGAACCCAAAAAAAGTTACGAAAGTAGGAGTTGTGTCCAGAATCAACGAAAAACAACGTACTCTACCGAAAGTACGAATTATAAAGCAACAAAAAATTCAACGAAAAATGTCGCTTGCAAAAATACGAATGAGTCCGAACACGAAAAATCCCGTCTAGCAAAATTACGAATGATTACGAATCAACAGGACCGGAAAGAAACGAACCGAAACGGAACAAATTTTTCCGTTGTGCACAAGTCTACTAGGTGGTACTGGAGCCCACTGTCACTTCAGCGGATATACCCAGATAAATCGTATATATGCTGGCGGTGCCATGCGGCCAAAGCCTCATTGTCTCACATTTGGTGGGAATGCCCTCAAATTTTTAATTTCTGGGAAAAGATTATGCAATTGTACACTTCAGTTACTGGGGAACCAATATCAAACACGCCACAAATTACCTTGCTCTTGATTCTGCCAGGATCATATAAAAACATCAAAAAGAGTCTTTTGAGACACTGGCTGACAGCAGCGAGACCACGGCACTGGCGCTCAACACAAATTCCATCAGTCAAGGAATGGGTTAATGAGATGGACTGTATAGAGAAGATGGAAACACTCTTAGTATATGAACTAGACACACACAAGGAATGCCACCGGACATGGGCCCCCTGTAGGGTATATAAGGAAACAACAAGAAACTAGAAAGTCCTTGGGAAAACAAAATAAGGAATATAGTTGTGATAAGCAAAGCTATTAATATAGGACATTGACATCTGCTGCCATCTCTCACCCCATCCCTTTCCCCCCTTCCCCCTTTTTTTCCCCCCCATTGTTTTGTTTGATTAATTATTATTATTTTTTTTGTTTTGTTTTTTGAGTTATGTGTGAAAATGTATCCGAAATCGGCTAGATGAAATAACTACATTATATATGTACACATTTTTTAATGTCTGTATTATAACTTCATAATAAAATCAAATTGAACATAAAAAAAACCCCGCAGAGGTGATTAAATACCACCAAAAGAAAGCTCTATTTGTGTGGAAAAAAGGACGTAAATTTTGTTTGGGTGCAACGTTGCACGCCTGCGCAATTGTCAGTTAAACGAAGTGCCGTATCGCAAAAAGTGCTCTGGTCAGGAAGGGGGTAAATTCTTTCTGGGCTGAAGTGGTTAAAGTACGAAAATTCTTGTATGACAGAATAAAAATTTGGAAGTGATGTAATGTATTTGTATTGTATTTTAGGCTGAAAACTGTACTGATTAAACAAAAATCATACAATCTGGTATCATATGAGAAAAATGTTTGCGTTTGTCCCTTTGGAAAATTTTGGATGAAAGCTGTCTTTTTTGTACGTTTTTCTGATTGTGTGTACGTGTCTTAACACTTACCAAGTAAATAAAACAAACTCCACTACTGCTGTGACTGTATTCAAATGATATTTCTGAAAAGCAAGCTTTCTCTCCATTCAGCTAATACTGTTTAAAGTGATTGTAAAGTATATCTTTTTTTTTTAAATAACAAACATGTTATGCCCAACTGCTTAGAGCAGCCCTTGATCCTCCTCTTTTGGGGTCCCCAACAGGTGCTAATGTCTCCTCTCTTCTCAGTGTGCCATCATAGGAAGCCACTTCTTATTGTGGCACATCTGCGGACTCAATCCCCAGCCATGCTGTCTGCGTCCATAGATACAGACAGCACAGTTTAGCCCCACCCCCTGCTTCCTCATCACAGGATTTGACTGACAACAGCAGGAGCCAACAACTCCTGCTGCCTCAAAGCCTGTGAGAGCCAGGAGAGCTGCTAGAGACAGACACAGTGTTTATTGTGCTTATTTAAAGGGTTATTACATTAGAATAACACTGCAGCTTTCCTTTGTTGTGCAAGCATCCATGACAGGGAAGTTTCTTGCTCCCCTGTCACAGATCATGCAGGCACCCACAGTCCCGCCCACATTAGCTCTGGCACACACATTACATGTACAGAAAGACATGTAGGGTGTCCTGATAGACCCTCCAACTGACCCCAGTTGGGGGTGCTTCTAAAGGAGACCCTGTGATGACATCATCTGGATTTTAAATTAGAATATCTACATAAATGTGCAATGTAATGAGAAATAATTGTCTTCACTATTGAATAGGGTAGGAGAACGGGCTTTTAGTGGATAATTGCTGCCTGCAGTTCAGCGTGAAAAGAACAGAAATGTTATTTAAGCTAATTGGGTAAAATTATCCCAGGTTCCCTGAACTGGCATACTGAATCAGTCTAATGATAAATTGGCATAATGTGCAGAGGTTTTGATATAATATATGATACAGTATATATGATCGTTATCAATAAGAATTAAAAAAAAACTGCATTTGGAATTTTTTAACCCTTGCTTCTACTATAGATTTATAATAGCATTCTACAATTATCATTTGCTGTCATCAGAGTTTTACCCATGAAAAAATATTGGCAGTGATCCTGACATATATGAGAGGAGTTTTACAGACATTGGCTCAGAATTTGAATTTGAATCAGAATTTGTATTTTTTTAATCATACGAGGGAACAGTGAATAGAATAATACCAACTGCAGACGATTCACCCCATTCATCAACAAAGATGTAGGCTTTGCCAGCATGTGGTGGGAGGAACAGGTTGGTCTTGCAGTATTGTGTGGGAGATCTGTCTCAACAGAGGCTGTTCATGCTGATGCTTACAGTGCTGCCATTTCAAACAATATCAGTAATACTGCCTCCAGGTCTTATGCTGTTGATATCTTTCAAGATTTTAACTACAGCGAAATGAACAAACGCACATTTGGGAATGCCATAGTCAACAATGATAACAATGTGGCTTTATATACCACAAAAATAAATGACGATGCAGTACATCCTTTTGGATGGCAAATCTGGTCTTGAAGCAGATTGCCTAATAAAGCATGACAGACCATAAATATCACTTAGCACAATCAGTAGAAGTACTTATGTTGTCCATGTAGGTTCACATTTTTTATAACAATAAAGCAGGCTTTGATATGTGACTTTTTCTTTACCCAATCTTGCTCTTTCCTCTAGAAGTAGCACACCCAACTGTTTTAAGAGGGCACACAGCCTTGCTCTGACCTAAAGTTGCTTTTTGAGAATGTACTATAGCTAAACTTTCAGGGCAGAAGACATATGAGGAGAGTTATAAGATGAAGAGCTGTTGGGTGTAGACTGCCAGCACACTGATGCCTCGTACACACGACCGGTTTTCCAGGCAGGAAACAAAGCCGATGCTTTTCCCGACGGGATTCCTCTCAAGCCTGCCTTGCATACACACAGTCACACAAAAGACCGGTGAACTTTTGACTGGCAAGAATGGGGTGACGTCAAAGACTACGACGAGCCGACAAAATGACGTTCTAAGCTTCCGCGCGTGCATCAAATTGTTTACGAGCATGCACGTTTTTTTTCCCTTGGTAAAGCATACACACAATGGTTTTCACAACAGGAAACAAGTTCTTTTTTTTTCCCGCAGTTTTCTCATTGGAAAACCTGCGATGGAGCATACACACGGCCGGTTTTCCTGGCCAAAAGCTGTCATGGCAGTTTTCCCGACGGGAAAACTGGTCGTGTGTACAAGGCATGAGACTATTCATCACTGGGGTCAGGTAACTCCACAGTTGACCCTTAACACAAACAAACAGACACTGTAGCTTAAATGGAAGCACTCATTGTTCAAAACCTCTGTTATAGCAATTCTGACATTTAAGAATTAAGAAATGTCTGACACCCACTGCCGCATCCGACAAGGATGAAAAATATGATAACATTCTTTAACCAGTTCCTGACCGACTCACACAGATATACTGCAGCACAAAGGCTCTCCTGGGCGAAACCCCGTACAGGTACGGCTTTCCCTTTAGAAGCTGCCAGAGGGCGCCCACACGCCCGCTGCACAGCAGGAGAGCCTGATGCGTGTGGCCAGCGGGTGGGATTGCCACCGGCCACGCGTGATTGCATGCACAAGAGCCATCATGGGGATTTGTGTGTGTAAACACACAAATCCCTTTTCTGTCAGGGGAGAGGAGACATTACCTGCCAGTGTCATAAGTAAAGTGAGAGTGCATTTTTTTTAGCACTGATCACTGTGTTATTGTCCCTGGTCCCCAAAAAGTGTCACTTATGCCCTGTACACACAATAGAATTTTCCGTCAAAAAAAGTTGGATGTGAGCTTCTGGTCGGATATTCCGACCGTGTGTATGCTCCATCCAACATTTTCTGTCAGAATTTCTGCCAGAAAAGATTGAGAGCAGGTTCTCTATTTTTCCGACGGAAAAAATTATTGTCGGAAATTCTGCTTGTCTGTATGCAATTCCGACATGCAAAAAAACACGCATGCTCAGAATCAAGCAGAAGAGCCGAACTGCCTATTGAATTTCATTGATCTCGGCTCGTCGTACGTCACCGCTTTCTTGATGGTTGGAATTTCAGACAAGATTTGTGTGACCATGTGAATGCAATACAAGTTTGAGCCAACATTCCATCAGAAAAAATCCACGGTTTTCTTGTCGGAATTTCCGATCGTGTGTACGGGGCATTAGTGTCCGATTTGTCTGCCGCAATGTTGCAGTCCCGCTAAAAATCACTGATCACTGCAATTGCTAGTAAGAATAAAAATAAACATGCCATAAAAATATCCTTAGTTTGTAGATGCGATAACTTTTGCACAAACCAATCAATATACGCTTATTGGGATAAGATTAAATTAGAGTTTTTACATTTTTTAATTTTTTTGTATCGCAAAAAATAGTCCGTTCATGAAGGGGGTGAAACCTTCCAGGGCTGAAGTGGTTAATGAAAGAAAGGAAAAAATAAATAAAAATACATAAAGCAGCAGTAAAATAAAAAGTATTAAAAATGTAAAGTACTTCACGAAGTTCACCTGGTCTTTGGTTCTAGAAAAGTCCAATCCACTGCAATGTAAATCTGAATCTGACCATTAATGGCTCTCGAAGATTATTCTTAGCATTTGTGTATTGTTTGAAATGATAAAAATAGAAAGCAGAAATTACATAACCAATCAAAAATTTTGAGGAGTGTGCTAACGGGGTTTTGAAGTGTTTTATCATAGTTCAGCAGACCCTCCCTCAAATACAGTTTTTCTAACTGTCAATATTGTCAATAATGCAGTTTTACAATCTGAAACCTAAAGTATTGTTGCAAAGCATAAAATCATGATTTATTATACATCATGACAAAGCTATGAGTAAGCACTTCTAAGTGTGAAACGCGTTAGCTGTTCCCATTTTTCTGTTGCTGTGACATGTAGTGCCTGTTTTCATCTTACTTTGTGAATAAAGCCACGTTGGATTGGAGTGCGGCTGTCAAGATCATCAATATTTTCTCAACTGCCTAGTGCATTGCCAGCACCCTCGGTTCCTGGAAAGGTGAATTTTATTTTGGGTAAGCCTGTTTGGAGCGCCAATCCTTGTTTGTACATGCAAATTTTCCTTAGGAGACAGAAAGGGGTTGATTTACTAAAGGCAATTCCACATTGCACTACAAGTGCACTTTGAAGTGCAGTCGCTCTAGATCTGAGGAGAAGATCTGAAAAAACGGGATGCTCTGCTGGTTTTATCATGTACAAGTAAAAATGCTGTTTTTTTATTTTGCTTGCATGTCCCCCTCAGATCTACAGCGACTGCACTTCCAAGTGCACTTGTAGTGCAAAGGGGATTTGCCTTTAGTAAATCAACCCCAATGTGTCTCATCCACCTACTGGACATTATAGGTATGTGTGGTATTGAACTGATTGGAATTCTCTTAAAATTTAAAATATGAATAGAATAATAAATGTCTACTGTTTAAAACTGTTCTGATAGGCTATTTATGATAGCTATTAACAGATCCTAGCTTATTAAAGGTTTACTACCTGCAATTATGACATGGCAATTTTATGATGATATTCTACAGACCCTGCTAAGTAGCAGTTATTCAACTTGAACGCCTTCACGTAGAAGTCCGGAGTACTAAAAGAAACACAAATATACGTACTCACCTCAATGCTGCACAACCAGAGCCAGTTATCAATCAAGGAGCTGGAGGGAACCCAACCCTTCCAGAGCCTAAAGCGGCTTTGTGATGTCAACTGACAGCAGACTTTATCCCAATATCGAGTCAAAGGAGAGCAAAAGTAAGTGCACTCTTGTGATCTACAACAGACGTATGATAAACAAGTAGTAAAAAGAAAAAAGTTGCGCTAAATAAGTGACAAATTAATAATATAGTGAATAAGGTGAATAAACATAAATCAATAAGCACACCAGTTTAAAATGATGTAAGATATACGGTGATAGATGTGACTGAAAATAATCCTGATGATATATAATGTCCATAAACCACTAGTAATGTCCATCAACAAAACAAAGTTCATGTGAATGTGTGTAACCAATATAAATCCTCCACCATGACGGGTATGATCCAGAGTAGGTTGTACACCAAGAACAAGTGCAGTATAGGACAGCCTCCACCAGTAAAAATGCTGCCTCTTACCGAAAAAGATGGATCCCTTGTCACAGGGGATCAAAGAACGCCTGTGGCTATTCCCCAGCCAGGGGTATGGGGCATACAGCGTCTGCGGGATGGCGTCTCTTAACAGATGATCAGCCACTCACATGGATAGAACCCAAGGTCCCATTTTTCAAGGTGTCTTTCTTTGGTCAGGTCACGTGAATGGTTCTCGTCTAACTTTTTTTTCCTCTGGCGGTGAGCAGTCTCTAAGTTTTGCAGTACAGCATGCTCCTGTGGGTTCAGGGCGATTCAGCTTGGAAGACAAGCAGCACTGGATCAGTGAGCAGGTGAGTCTTCTTTCATTGCATTCCCTTTTGAGAACATCAGCGTATGATAAACAAGGCTTTGGCCATGCTGCTTTTTTAACCTGGTTGATGTAGTTAGGCTTATATGCATTAAATGCAACACCTAAATATCCTCACTCAGTTTGGGGGTTCATAAGATCTCGTTATTGTCACACCCTCCAATTAATATAACCAATGTTACCATGTTTTTATTGAACACACCATGTAAACATTCACAGTGCAGGTGGAAAAAGTATGTGAACCCTTGGATTTAATAACTGGTTGAACCTCCTTTGGCAGCAATAACTTCAACCAAACGTTTCCTGTAGTTGCAGATCAGACGTGCACAACGGTCAGGAGTAATTCTTGACCATTCCTCTTTACAGAACTGTTTCAGTTCAGCAATATTCTTGGGATGTCTGGTGTGAATCGCTTTCTTGAGGTCATGCCACAGCATCTCCATCAGGTTGAGGTCAGGACTCTGACTGGGCCACTCCAGAAGGCATATTTTCTTCTATTTAAGCCATTCTGTTGTTGATTTACTTCTATGCTTTGGGTCTTGTCCTGTTGCAACACCCATTTTCTGTTGAGCTTCAGCTGGTGGACAGATGGCCTTAAGTTCTCCTGCAAAATGTCTGGATAAACTTGGGAATTCATTTTTACTTTGATGATAGCAATACGTCCAGGACCTGATGCAGCAAAGCAGCCCCAAACCATGATGCCCCCACCACCATACTTCACAGTTGGGATGAGGTTTTGATGTTGGTGTGCTGTGCCTCTTTTTCTCCACACATAGTGTTGTGTGTTTCTTCCAAACAACTCAACTTTGGTTTCATCTGTCCAAAGAATATTTTGCCAGTACTGCTGTGGAACATCCAGGTGCTTTAGTGCAAGCTGTAAACATGCAGCAATGTTTTTTTTGGACAGCAGTGGCTTCCTCTGTGGTATCCTCCCATGAAATCCATTCTTGTTTAGTGTTTTACGTATCGTAGATTCGCTAACAGGGATGTTAGCATATGCCAGAGACTTTTGTAAGAATTTAGCTGACACTCTAGGATTCTTCTTCACCTCATTGAGAAGTCTGCGCTGTGCTCTTGCAGTCATCTTTACAGGACGCCCACTCCTAGGGAGAGTAGCAGCAGTGCTGAATGTCAGGTCACCTGTGGCCAGGTGACAGATGCACACGAGTGCACCGCAAGGTAGTGAACCCTATGGCTGACTGCTGCAGATAGGAAACTGGGTGGTTGTGGAAAGCGGGACCAGAGGAGCACAACCGGGATCCTATGGGAAGCTAGAGCCAAGATTCCCCAGGGCGCGGAGTCTAAGACCCAGCAGGTCTTCTCCAGAGCCTCTAGTGGTGAGGATGTTATGCTGCAGGCTGGGTCCAGGTCGCGGCCCCTAGAGTCTCCTAGCTCACGCCCCGTAGGATAAGGGGACAAGAGGGGAAGCAGCAGCACGAGATATAAGAGTAACGAATAACAAGCTGAAAGTCAAGGGCCACAAGCAGACAAGGATAACAAAAGACAAGCCGAAGGTCAAGGGTCACGAGCAGACAGGGATAGTCGGGGACAAGCCAATAACGTAACAGAGAAACAGACGTAGCACACGGCAGGCAGGAACCCAAACACACAATGCCTAACAAACACGTTGATCAGCAAAGCAGGCTTGCAGTGCACAGGTTAATATAGTGTTCTGTGATAGGGCCTGGGGTGGAGTCAGGCTGGGAGGAGATTATAAAGGAAGCCAGGTGAAAGGGTTCAGGCCTCTAAGATGAACACATGGGAAGGAAGGTAAGCTGACAGACAAACACTACTGCATATCCATGACAGTACCCTCCCTCTTATGGGCCCTCCCCCGCCTGGGCCCAGGCTTAAAGGGAAATCTCTGATGAAACCTCCTCAACAGATGAGGTGCAGCGACATCAGATGCAGCGATCCAAGACGCCTCCTCAGGACCAAAACCTCTCCAATGCACAAGGTACTGAAGAATGCCTCTGCAGAGCCAAGAATCCAGAACTTGTCTAACCTCGTACTTAAGATTATCCTCAGAGACTGAAAACGAGGTAGGGAGATGACAAGAAGATCTATTGAGGACCAAAGGCTCTCTAGGAATAAGCAAGGGCATGAAAGGATCAACAGGAATCTGAGGAGGGTCCCCTAGACCCTTAAAGGGGAACTGGTCATCTTGCACAGGACCATCAGACTGGGCAGATGTCAGTGGAACCCTGAAGTCAGGTTGGTTAGAAGGTGACATGTCGCCAGTGTCAAGCTGAATAGCTGAAGGACAAGCAGAATGTCCTGAACAAGAAAAAGTAGGAGGCTCACTGGGCATGGGCTGGACTGGCATAACTAGTACAGAGGCAGAGTGAATAGCTGAGTCAGGTGTAGCGACTACCTGAATCGCATCGCAAGACGTAGCGACTGCAGGACTTGTAGACAAGCTAGCCTGGCTGTGCGTCCAAGGGTGGTTAGGGACAGAGAAATGTAAATGGTTATGCAACCTGGAATGAATGACCGGCTCAGGTTCACAGGGGGCAACCTTGGGTAGGCAGGACGAGGAACAGGAGGGACCCCAAGCCAGGATCTGTCCAGTCCACATGAGGAGAATGGAGCTGTAACCATGGGAGACCCAAAATTATAGGCGTTGAGGCCTTGGGTAAGATAAGGAAGGATATCCACTCCTGGTGGAGTGTCCCTACCGACATCTTAACAGGGAGGGTCTGGAAGCGGATAGGTCCCCCTGGGAGAACAGTACCATCAATCGCCAAGACCACCAATGTCGTGGTGAGGGGCAAAAGAGTAAGTCTCATGGACGATGCGATTTCCCAGTCAATGAAATTACCAGCGGCTCCGGAATCCAGATATGCTGAGACCGAATGAGAAGAAGCACCAACATGAAGGAACACAGAAAGCAGAGGACGAGAAGGGGAAGGTGATATTTCTGGGTCCAATACTCCACTTTCCAGATGAAGTGGACCCGAACGTTTTTCTGGACAAAGAGAGCAAGTGTCACGAAAATGACCTTTGCCCCCACAGTAAAGACACAGACCAAGAGTTCTGCGCCTAGCACGTTCCTCGGGGGATAGCCTGGTCCGACCCAGCTGCATGGGTTCC
Organism: Rana muscosa; assembly: GCA_029206835.1. NCBI lineage: Eukaryota > Metazoa > Chordata > Amphibia > Anura > Ranidae > Rana > Rana muscosa. The sequence goes on along the minus strand of CM055117.1, from coordinate 681,951,653 downwards.
TCAGCTGGTAGGAGATGCTCTACGGGTCGAAGAGAGGGGAGCTCAGGCTGACTAAGAACCAAGGAGTGCTGGCGTTGCTTTTCTAAGGTCCTCTCCTGAAAGCGAATATCGATCTGGTTACACAAGGAGATAACGCTGGCCAGATCAGTGGGGATGGTTCTTCCTGCTAATTCATCCTTCACTCTATCAGACAGGCCATGCAAAAAGGTTGCGACTAAGGCCTCATTGTTCCAGCTCAACTCAGCCGACAGTATGCGGAAATGAAGGGCATACTGTCCCACAGAAGCAGACTCTTGGCGGAGACGTAAAAGGGCGCTGGCCGCTGAAGAGACACGAGCCGGTTCTTCGAAGATATTCCGAAAAAGTTTCAAGAAGCCAGACAGGCTAGAAACCACTGGATTATTCAGTTCCCACAGAGGGGCTGCCCAGGCTAAAGCTTCACCAGAGAGGAGGGAAATGATATAGGCTACCTTAGCCCGATCAGACAGGAAGTTTTGGGGCTGGAGCTCAAATTGAATCGTGCATTGGCTAAGGAACCCCCTGCAAGCCTTGGAGTCCCCAGAGAAACGGGACGGAGCTGGCAGTTGTAGTGAGTGTGTGGCTGCGACTGGTGCAATAGGTGCAGCCGCTGGTTGTATTTGAGGTTGCAGATTCAGGGTTCCCAAGGAGGCCTGAAGCTGCTCGAAGCGAGAAGCCAGATCCTGGAGGAATCGCATCACCTGAATCTGATTCGATTCCTGGGTTTCAAGTCTGCAAACTATGCCCTGCAATGGATCATCTGCGGGGAGCGGGATGTCAGCCGGGTTCATGGCTGATCAAACTGTCAGGTCACATGTGGCCTGGTGACAGATGCACACGAGTGCACCGCAAGGTAGTGAACCCTATGGCTGACTGCTGCGGATAGGAAACTGGGTGGTTGTGGAAAGCGGGACCAGAGGAGCACAACCGGGATCCTATGGGAAGCTAGAGCCAAGATTCCCCAGGGCGCGGAGTCTAAGACCCAGCAGGTCTTCTCCAGAGCCTCTAGTGGTGAGGATGTTATGCTGCAGGCTGGGTCCAGGTCGCGGCCCCTAGAGTCTCCTAGCTCATGCCCCGTAGGATAAGGGGACAAGAGGGGAAGCAGCAGCACGAGATATAAGAGTAACGAATAACAAGCTGAAAGTCAAGGGCCACAAGCAGACAAGGATAACGAAAGACAAGCCGAAGGTCAAGGGTCACGAGCAGACAGGGATAGCCGGGGACAAGCCAATAACCTAACAGAGAGACAGACGTAGCACACGGCAGGCAGGAACCCAAACACACAATGCCTAACAAACACGTTGATCAGCAAAGCAGGCTTGCAGTGCACAGGTTAATATAGTGTTCTGTGATAGGGCCTGGGGTGGAGTCAGGCTGGGAGGAGATTATAAAGGAAGCCAGGTGAAAGGGTTCAGGCCTCTAAGATGAACACATGGGAAGGAAGGTAAGCTGACAGACAAACACTACTGCATATCCATGACAGTACCCTCCCTCTTATGGGCCCTCCCCAGCCTGGGCCCAGGCTTAAAGGGAAATCTCTGATGAAACCTCCTCAACAGATGAGGTGCAGCGACATCAGATGCAGCGATCCAAGACGCCTCCTCAGGACCAAAACCTCTCCAATGCACAAGGTACTGAAGAATGCCTCTGCAGAGCCGAGAATCCAGAACTTGTCTAACCTCGTACTTAAGATTATCCTCAGAGACGGAAAACGAGGTAGGGAGATGACAAGAAGATCTATTGAGGACCAAATGCTCTCTAGGAATAAGCAAGGGCATGAGAGGATCAACAGGAATCTGAGGAGGGTCCCCTAGACCCTTAAAGGGGAACTGGTCATCTTGCACAGGACCATCAGACTGGGCAGATGTCAGTGGAACCCTGAAGTCAGGTTGGTTAGAAGGTGACATGTCGCCGGAGTCAAGCTGAATAGCTGAAGGACAAGCAGAATGTCCTGAACAGGAAAAAGTAGGAGGCTCACTGGGCATGGGCTGGACTGGCATAACTAGTACAGAGGCAGAGTGAATATCTGAGTCAGGTGTAGCGACTACCTGAATCGCATCGCAAGACGTAGCGACTGCAGGACTTGTAGACAAGCTAGCCTGGCTGTGCGTCCAAAGGTGGTTAGGGACAGAGAAATGTAAATGGTTATGCAACCTGGAATGAATGACCGGCTCAGGTTCACAGGGGGCAACCTTGGGTAGGCAGGACGAGGAACAGGAGGGACCCCAAGCCAGGATCTGTCCAGTAGTCCAGTCCACATGATGAGAATGGAGCTGTAACCATGGGAGACCCAAAATTATAGGCGTTGAGGCCTTGGGTAAGATAAGGAAGTATATCCACTCCTGGTGGAGTGTCCCTACCGACATCTTAACAGGGAGGGTCTGGAAGCGGATAGGTCCCCCTGGGAGAACAGTACCATCAATCGCCAAGACCACCAATGGCGTGGTGAGGGGCAAAAGAGTAAGTCTCATGGACGATGCGATTTCCCAGTCCATGAAATTACCAGCGGCTCCGGAATCCAGATATGCTGAGACCGAATGAGAAGAAGCACCAACATGAAGGAACACAGAAAGCAGAGGACGAGAAGGGGAAGGTGATATTTCTGGGTCCAATACTCCACTTTCCAGATGAAGTGGACCCGAACGTTTTCTGGACAAAGAGAGCAAGTGTCACGAAAATGACCTTTGCCCCCACAGTAAAGACACAGATCAAGAGTTCTGCACCTAGCACGTTCCTCGGGGGATAGCCTGGTCCGACCCAGCTGCATGGGTTCCTCAGCTGGTAGGAGATGCTCTACGGGTTGAAGAGAGGGGAGCTCAGGCTGACTAAGAACCAAGGAGTGCTGGCGTTGCTTTTCTAAGGTCCTCTCCTGAAAGCGAATATCGATCTGGTTACACAAGGAGATAACGCCGGTCAGATCAGTGCGGATGGTTCTTCCTGCTAATTCATCCTTCACTCTATCAGACAGGCCATGCAAAAAGGTTGTGACTAAGGCCTCATTGTTCCAGCTCAACTCAGCCCGCAGTATGCGGAAATGAAGGGCATACTGTCCCACAGAAGCAGACTCTTGGCGGAGACGTAAAAGGGCGCTGGCCGCTGAAGAGACACGAGCCGGTTCTTCGAAGATATTCCGAAAAACTTTCAAGAAGCCAAACAGGCTAGAAACCACTGGATCATTCAGTTCCCACAGAGGGGCTGCCCAAGCTAAAGCTTCACCAGAGAGTAGGGAAATGATATAGGCTACCTTAGCCTGATCAGACAGGAAGTTTTGGGGCTGGAGCTCAAAATTAATCGTGCATTGGCTAAGGAACCCCCTGCAAGCCTTGGAGTCCCCAGAGAAACGGGACGGAGCTGGCAGTTGTAGTGAGTGTGTGGCTGCGACTGGTGCAATAGGTGCAGCCGCTGGTTGTATTTGAGGTTGCGGATTTAGGGTTCCCAAGGAGGCCTGAAGCTGCTCGAAGCGAGAAGCCAGATCCTGGAGGAATCGCATCACCTGAGTCTGATTCGATTCCTGGGTTTCAAGTCTGCAAACTATGCCCTGCAATGGATCATCCGCAGGGAGCGGGATGTCAGCCGGGTTCATGGCTGATCAAACTGTCAGGTCACATGTGGCCTGGTGACAGATGCACACGAGTGCACCGCAAGGTAGTGAACCCTATGGCTGACTGCTGCGGATAGGAAACTGGGTGGTTGTGGAAAGCGGGACCAGAGGAGCACAACCGGATCCTATGGGAAGCTAGAGCCAAGATTCCCCAGGGCGCGGAGTCTAAGACCCAGCAGGTCTTCTCCAGAGCCTCTAGTGGTGAGGATGTTATGCTGCAGGCTGGGTCCAGGTCGCGGCCCCTAGAGTCTCCTAGCTCACGCCCCGTAGGATAAGGGGACAAGAGGGGAAGCAGCAGCACGAGATATAAGAGTAACGAATAACAAGCTGAAAGTCAAGGGCCACAAGCAGACAAGGATAACGAAAGACAAGCCGAAGGTCAAGGGTCATGAGCAGACAGGGATAGTTGGGGACAAGCCAATAACGTAACAGAGAGACAGACGTAGCACACGGCAGGCAGGAACCCAAACACACAATGCCTAACAAACACGTTGATCAGCAAAGCAGGCTTGCAGTGCACAGGTTAATATAGTGTTCTGTGATAGGGCCTGGGGTGGAGTCAGGCTGGGAGGAGATTATAAAGGAAGCCAGGTGAAAGGGTTCAGGCCTCTAAGATGAACATATGGGAAGGAAGGTAAGCTGACAGACAAACACTACTGCATATCCATGACACTGAACTTTCTCCATTTATAGACAATTTGTCTTACCGTGGACTGATGAACAGCAAGGCTTTTGGAGATACTTTTATAACCCTTTCCAGCTTTATGCCAGTCAACAATTCTTAATCGTAGGTCTTCTGAGAGCTCTTTTGTGCGAGGCAACATTCACATCAGGCAATGCTTCTTGTGAAAGGCAAACCCAGAACTGGTGTGTGTTTTTTTATAGGGCAGGGCAGCTGTAACCAACACCTCCAATATCATCTCATTGATTGGACTCCAGTTGGCTGACACCTCACTCCAATTAGCTCTTGGAGATCTCATTAGTCTAGAGGTTCACATACTTTTTCCACCTGCACTGTGAATGTTTACATGGTGTGTTCAATAAAAACATGGTAACATTTAATTATTTGTGTGTTATTAGTTTAAGCACACTGTGATTGTCTAATTGTCAGGAACCATGAATCAGACTGAGACAGAAGTACAATTAAATCACACCTGTTTAATAATAAAAATAAAAAGGTAAACAGAGTAAGTGTAGTAAAAACATAGCCAGGGTTCAGTAACCGGATCGGGTAGTCAGCCAAGCCAATGTCCAAGAGCCAGCAATAAAGGTAGCAGTTCAGCAAGCAGGATCTGTAGCCAGCGGAGACCTAGTCAAACAGGTCTTCAACAGCAACGCAGGAGAAAGTCTCTTGTGATGTTAACACAGGCGAAGGCGAAGATCAAATGAACTGGAAGTCCTTAAGTAGGCAAATCTGACGAGCGGATCATGAACAGGTGGATCACTGTGGAGAGAAGCTGGCAATTAGCTGACAGCTGAGCTGTCAGCACAGAGAAGGAAGGGCTGAACCCAGCCCTGACAGTACCCTCTCCTCAATGTTCCCTCCCCCTCGGAGGACCACCGGGCTTGAGGGGAAAACGTCTATGGAAATCACGGAGGAGGACAGGGGCATGTACGTCCGAGGATGGGACCCAAGAGCGTTCCTCCGGACCGTACCCCTTCTAATGCACCAAGTACTGAATGCGCCCACGGAACCTACGGGAGTCAACAATGGACTGTACTTCATACTCCTCATGGTTCTCAACCTGTATAGGGTGAGGACGTGGCATCAGGGTGGTAAAACGGTTGCAGACCAAAGGTTTCAATAATGAGACATGAAACACATTAGAGATACGCATACTGGAAGGAAGTTTCAACGCGTAAGCCACTGGGTGTATCCTGCCCAATAAACCGAGGTGCGAACTTCAGAGAAGGAACACAAAGTCGGACGTTGCGAGATGGCAGCCAGACCCTGTACCCAACCTGGTAGGAAGGCGTAGGCAGGCGTCTGCGTTCAGCATGCAGTCTGTACCTCTTGTTAGCCTGTCGCAAAGCCTCCTGGACTTGTACCCAAGTGGAACGAAGAACACGGATATGTTCCTCTAACGCAGGAATACTCTGAGGAACAAATGAGTCAGGCATCATGGAAGGTTGGAAACCATAATTCGCCATAAATGGGGACAAATGGGAAGCAGAATTCAGGGCGCTATTGTGAGCAAACTCCGCCCATGGTAAGAGGTCTGACTAGTTGTTGTGATGGTCAGAAATATAGCAACAGAGGAATTGCTTCAAGGACTGATTGGCCCCATTAGACTGTGGGTGATACGCAGAGGAGAAAGCAAGCTGAATTCCCAACTGTGCACAAAAGGCTAGCCAGAACCGGGACACAAACTGACTTCCCCTGTCAGAGACAATGACCTTGGGTAGGCCATGTAAACGAAAGATCTCCCGAGCAAAAATGGAAACCAGTTACTTAGACGTAGGCAACTTCTTAAGTGGAATACAGTGAGACATTTTCGAGAACCGGTCTACCAACATAAGGATAACTGTGTTGCCCTGGGATTTGGGTAACTCCACAATTAAATCCATAGACAGGTGGGTCCAGAGCCTCTCACCATTGGGTATGGGTTGTAGGAGGCCCACTTGAAGTTGTCGTGGAGTCTTACTCTGAGCACACACGATACAGGCAGCTATGAAAGCGGCTACGTCGGCACGTAGACTAGGCCACCAGAATTGTTGGGAAATGGCCCAAAAGTGTTGATTCTTCCCAGGGTGGCCAGCAGCCTTGGGAGAATGGTAAGCCTGGAGCACGGCAGTACAGAGACTCTCGGGAACAAAGCAGCGGTCACAAGGTTTCTCAGGAGGGGCATCAACCTGAGCAGCCAGAATCTTGTCACCCAAAGGAGAAGTGAGACTGGTGCGAACCGTAGCCAGAATACAATCAGGAGGAATCACAGGAACTGGAACGACTCCATCTTGGAAGTGGAGGAAAATTGTCGTGACAAGGCGTCAGCCCTTACATTCTTAGTACCGGGTAAGAATGAGACAATGTAATTGAAACTCGACAAGAAAAGAGCCATCGTGCCCTTCTGGGAGAGAGGCGCTTAGCCTCAGCCAAGAATGTGAGATTCTTATGGTCAGTAAGAATGAGAACCGGCACAGTGGTACCTTCGAGGAGATGTCTCCATTCTTTCAGGGCTAAAATGATCGCCAAAAGCTCTCTGTCACCAATCTCGTAATTGCACTCCGCAGGTGACAATTTCTTGGAAAAGTAGCCACACGGATGCATAGCGCCGTCAGAGCTAGGACGTTGAGACAGAAGGGCGCCAACTCCAGTCTCAGAAGCTTCGACTTCAAGGTTAAAAGGCAACGTGGGATCAGGATGTGCCAACACAGGAGCAGAAACAAAGGTAGTCTTAAGACTCTCAAAAGCCTTAATGGACTCTGGGGACCAACTCTGTGTGTTACTGTCCTTTCTGGTCATATCAGTCAGGGGCTTGACCAGAGACGAGAAGTTATGAATTAACTTCTGATAATAGTTGGCGAAGCCAAGAAATCGCTGCAGGGGACGTAAACCCACAGGTCGAGGCCACTGTAGGACTGCAGAAATTTTCTCTGGGTCCATCGAAAAAACAGCCGTGGAAAATACATAACCCAGGAATTTAACCTGTTCACGATGGAATTCGTACTTCTCCAGTTTACAATAGAGAATGTTCTCTCTTAGTTTCTGAAGCACTCAACAGACATCTGTGTGGTGGTTCTCCCGGGACTGGGAAATTATGAGGATATCGTCGAGATAAACCACCACACATAACTGCAACCAGTCTCAGAGGACATTGTTAATAAACTCTTGGAAAACTGCCGGAGCGTTACAGAGGCCAAAAGGCATTACGAGATACTCATAATGACCTGTTCTGGTATTAAATACAGTTTTCCCACTCGTCGCCCTGCTTAATCCTGATGAGATTGTATGCCCCTCTCAAATCAAGCTTCGTGAAGACTGTTGCTCCCTTGAGGCGGTCAAATAACTCCATAATCAACGGGATCGGATAGGCATTCTTAATGGTGAAACGATTGAGACCCCTATAATCAATACAAGGTCTCAGTTCACCACTCTTTTTCTTCACAAAAAAGAAACCAGCACCAGTAGGAGACGAGGATTTGCAGATGAAACCTTGAGAAAATGTGTCTGCAACATACTCCTCCATGGCCTTATCTTCCAAGACCGACAAAGGGTAAACCTGGCCACGAGGGGGAATGGCACCAGGTTGAAGGTCAATTGCGCAATCATACGACCGGTGAGGAGGCAACGTACCGGCTTGACCTTTGTCAAAGACATCGCTAAAATCGCGGTACTCCTCCAGCAGGGAGGAGAGTGAAGAGGCACACAGCACCTTGGCTACCTTCTGGAAGCATCTCTCACTGCACTGTGGCGACCAGGACAGAAGCACGGAGCCAATCAAAAGATGGGTTGTGCCTCTGTAACCAAGTATAACCAATAATCAGCGGAAACATAGGTGAGGAAATAACTTGGAATTGGATTATATCATGGTGAAGAGCCCCTACGGCCATGGACAATGGAACAGTCTCATGAGTCACATGGGCAGGCTGTAGGGGTCCCCCGTCAAGAGCCTCAATGGCAAGTGGAGTGTCACGCAGCTGCAGCGGAATTGAGTGCTTAGACACAAAGGCAGCATCAATGAACAGACCTGCAACCCCGGAGTCGATTAGAGCCTGTATCTCGATTGATGACTCAGCCCAAGACAGGGTAACTGAAACCAGGGGCTTATCCTTCTGGGCAACTGGAGACGACACAACGCCACCTAAGGTCTGTCCGTGACAGGACCTCAAGGTTCGGGCATTCCCTAGACGGGTAGGACAAGACTTCAAAAAGTGACCGGCCTGGCCACAATAAAGGCACAATCTCTCCCTCCTCCTAAGGGCTCTCTCATCCGCAGAGAGACGCGTGAAGCCCAAGTACATGGGTTCATCTTCACAGACCGGCTCGGTACCAGGAGGCATGGGAGGTGAGGGAGGCAAGGGTGGGACTGCAAAGCTCAGAGACAAACGTACAGGAGGCTTCTGCAAGCGCTCCTTAACAGAGGGTCTTTCTCTAAGTCTGGAGTCAAAGAGGAAGGCAAATGTGATCAACTTCTCCAGCTCAGTGGGTATATCTCGGGCTGCTATCTCATCCTTAATGTTATCCAAGAGACCATGAGAGAAAGCAGCCACAAGGGCCTCATTGTTCCAAGCAACCTCTGCTGCCAGAGTACGGAGTTCAATGGCGTAATCGGCAACAGTTCTCGTACTCTGTTTGATGGACATGAGGCTCTTGGCAGCAGAAGCGGAGCGTGCGGGAACGTAAAATACCCTTTTGAAGGAAGCCACAAATTCTGGGTAACTCAGGACCACAGGTTTTTGCGTCTCCCATAGTTGGTTTGCCCAGGCCAAGGCTCTCTAAGAAAGCAAAGATATCACGAAACTTACTTTGCTTCTGTCCGTGGGAAATGCCTGGGGCAGCATCTCAAAATATATCTCAACCTGGTTGAAAAAACCTCTGCATTGGATTGGATCACCCCCAAATCGCTGGGGAAGCAGGGCGGAACCAGACATACCTCTAATAGAGGTAATACTCGAGGTGGGTGCCTGCAAAGGGACTACCGGAGCGGCCACAGTGGGAGACTCTAGACGAGCCGTGCGACTCAGGAGCGTTTGTATCGCCATGCCAAACTGATCCATGCAGTGATCCAGGTCATCCAATCTGGAAAAAATATTATTAACAAGTGGATTGGCTGCATCTTCTGAATTCATGGCCTTCGCCTACTGTCAGGAACCATGAATCAGACTGAGACAGAAGTACAATTAAATCACACCTGTTTAATAATAAAAATAAGAAGGTAAACAGAGTAAGCATAGTCAAAACATAGCCAGGGTTCAGTAACCGGATCGGGTAGTCAGCCAAGCCAATGTCCAAGAGCCAGCGATACGGGTAGCAGTTCAGCAAGTAGGATCTGTAGCCAGCGGAGACGTAGTCAAACAGGTCTTCAACAGCAACGCAGGAGAAAGTCTCTTGTGATGTTAACACAGGCGGAGGCGAAGATCAAATGAACTGGAAGTCCTTAAGTAGGCAAAGCTGACGATCGGGTCATCAACAGGTGGATCACTGTGGAGAGAAGAAGCTGGCAATTAGCTGACAGCTGAGCTGCCAGCATAGAGAAGGAAGGGCTGAACCCAGCCCTGACACTATTGTTGTGACTTAGATGAAGATCAGATCACATTTTATGACCAATTTGTGCAGAAATCCATATCATTACAAAAGGGTTCACATACTTTTTTTTGCAACTGTGTACTATTTAAATCCTTCTCAGGAATGAGCAAGAGAGGGTTCCTACATTCCTACCTACAGTGGGACCATCGAAAACAAAAGTAGTCAAAGTAATGGAGGTTGTATTACAGCCGCAAAAAAATATAATTTTGAGAATTGGAGGAGGTTGAGAGCAATAGCGGGTACCTTTTAAGTTAAAGAGGAGTTCCACCCAAAAATTTAACTTCCATTTTAAGTGACGGTGACCCCCTGACATGCCACATTTGGCATGTAATTTTTTGGGGGGGAGCGGATACCCTCTTTTTAGACGCATCCAGCTCCCAGTTTCTCCCGGGGCTCAGTGGCACTGGAAGGAAGTTCACCTCTCACCCCCCTCCCTGCAATCTTCTGAGACACGTCACAGGTCCCACAAGATTGCCGGGCCAATCATGGCGAACAGCGCGGCTTGCTCATGCGCAGTGTGTGCCCGGCTGTGAAGCCACAGCTGGGCGCCCACAGTAGTAATGCCGGCACCGCAGAGAGGAGGGGGAGAGGAGCGGGGCTTCGTTCGCCCGCATCACTGGACTGAGGGACAGGTGAATGTCCGATTATTAAAGGTCAGTAGCTACACTTTTTGTAGCTGATGACTTTTAAATGGGTGGAACTCCGCTTTAAGAATACATGCTTAAATACATTATTTTAAACCAGAGTTTAGTGTAACTTTAAAGTGGTTGTAAAGGAACAGGGATTTTTATCCCTAATACTTACCTGAGCCCACTCTCGATCCAGCGATGTACATAGGTGCCTTGCCTTTCTGGGGACTCACACTCCTGATTGGCTTTTGGTAACAGCCTGGCTGTGTCAATCACAGCCAATGAGCCAATCAGGAGATGGAGTTTCACACAGAGCCATGGGTCTGCAGCGTTCCTGCTTGGGTGCCCCCACAGCAAGCTGCTTGCTGTGGGGGGACCCGGAAGGAGGGAGGAACCAGGAGTGCCAGCATGGGATGTGAGACGAGGAGGATCTGGCCTAATTGTACAAAACCATTGCACAGAGCAGGTAAGTACTGTGAGTCCACGTGGACTGTGAGTCCTTGTGGGCTGTGAGTACACGTGAACTGTAAGTGCACGTAGGCTGCCAGTGCACGTGGACTGTGAGTCATGTGGGCTGCGAGTACATGTGGGCTGCGAGTGCATGATGTGGGCTGTGAGTGCACATGGATTGTATGTACATGTGGGCTGTCAGTGCACGTGGACCGTGAGTATATGTGGGCTGCGAGTGCATGTGGGCTGCGAGTGCACATAGGCTGCGGGTGCACGTGGGCTGTGAGTACCTGTGTACTGTATTGTTGAGTACCTGTGTATTGTTGAGTGTTGAGTATTAGTGTCAGGAAGCTAGTTGTTAGTTAATTTGGACAGGGTATAATCCCCAATCGTTATTAAATTAGTAGGTACGATGCCCGGCGGGTGTGGAGATGCGACTCAGTGTACATCTTGTGGCATGTATGCGTTCCTTGATCATCTGATCGAGGGCGAATACTGCTGTGCAAAATGTAAGCACATTGTTTCCCTGGAAGCCCAGGTTCTGGATCTAGGAAACAACTGTCAGCACCGAGCAGTCCCTCCATACTAAAGGAGAGCCGGGAACATACCCGCAGGTGCTGGCAGGGGCCAGCACAGAGGCTGGTGGAGACAAAGAGGTGCAGGGACTAGAAAAGAGTAGATGGGTGACAGTCAGGAAGGATAGAGGGGAAAGGGCCTGGGAGGCCAATTCTAGGCTGGAACATCCCAATAAGTACGCTCCATTGAGTGACATTGGTGAAACCAGTCAGCGATCAGCACTGCTGGAGCTGAGGCACTCCCCTAGCTGCCAGGGGAAGAACTCCTTCAGTGAGAGTGGGGGGGAAGTGAAGCAAATGGAAAGGAAAGACAGATTCTGGTGGTAGGGGACTCAAGGACAGAGAGGGCAATCTGTGACAAAGACCTGAAGCACCGAACTGTTTGCTACCCTGGCGCTCGTGGTCGGCTCATCATGGACCTGGTGAACAGATTACTGGGAGGGCCTGGGGAAGACCTGGCTGTCATGGTGCACGTTGGCAGATGGAGTTTCCTAAAGAACAATTTTAGGGACACAGAAGCTAAATTGATAAAAAGGACTTCCAAGGTAGTATTCTCAGGAAGTAAACAAGTGGCTGAGGAGCTGGTGTAGTAAGAAGGAGTTTGGGTTCCTGGAGAACTGGACCGACTTCTAAGTCAGTCACCATTTCTATAGAAGGGACGGACTGCACCTAAATGAGGAGGGTGAAGATCTGCTGGGAGTGAAGATGGCCAAAAAGTTAGAGGGGCTTTTAAACTAGGTGATGGGGGGGGGGGGGTTCAGAGGTTTAGAGATAGTCAGCGCGGAACATATTCCAGTGGGTAGTATTGGGGGCATTAGTGGTAGGTTGACGAAAGCACATAAACCCGAGGTAACTATAGTAGCAAGTTCTATTTGCAATCTCGGAACACCCAATAAGAGGACAGTATGCGACCGGTCTAACTACTGTTACGGAGATATACGTCTCGCTTAAATGCTTAAAATAAGTGATTAAAAACCTTTTGTATATATAAAATGAAATCAAACGATAGCGGTGGGAAAAGAGAAAACAATGACATTTATTTATACAGAAACGATACCACCTAATAGCAAGGTGATACCAATGTTACACGATACATAATAGGAATATTGCTATGACAAACATGATAATACCTATGATGAAGATGATACCAATGTTACATGATAATACCAATAGTAACAAGAGAGCAAAAGAGAAGCAGCGGCACCCTTATGGGAGGGAGAGAGAGAGAGAGAGAGAGAGGGAGAGAGGCAGAGAGAGAGAGCTTACTACGTCACCATGCTGCTACGTCAGATCTTCATTCGCAAGGGCTCTAGCCATGAGTGTACCTGACTTTTATACCCCCTATGCCAACCAGAACCCAAAATCCTGTGGTCTCATTGGTTTAAAGCTGACCACCTGATTGGTTGAAATCTCAAACCTCTTTACTTAGCCTTCCAAATCTAAACCAGAAATACTTGCTGCTTTTATCAGATAGAGGTGTGTTCCTTTGATGCTCAGTTCAACAAGTTTCTCACATTAGCAAGCATGCTAAGGGCCCCTGCGGTGACCGGCCCCCCCAAGACAAAGGACACTTAAGTTTCACCTGAAACCTAATCCATGTTCCCAACCAACAGGAGATGATACGTCCTTTGTTTACAGTATGGGGGGAGCTCTCTCTCAAAGAAAATATCTTTCAGTAAACTCATAAACAGATTTTACCCGTCCCCCTACATATATATATATATACATACATACACATACATACATGCACATGCAGCGTCCTGTTCCCAATGATTGGACGCTATTAAACCAGCAGCTCCTACAAGGGTAGTGTTTCATAAATACATATATACATGTGTCCGTTGGGGGGCATGGTGGTTTATTTAGAGTACAGGATATGAAAAAGAATTAGAATCAAAATATCCACCGCAGTACCCCCTCAAGTTCATTATTGAACTTATGACCTCCTTCAATGATCTTGTATCCACCCACAACGGCCCAGAAGCCCCCCGACCCTTTCCCCACCACCACTGCGGCCTTTTCCTTTCTTGAACCCGCCGTAACCCATCAAGGTAGACTTGAGACAGTCCTGGTGCCTTTGAGACTTCACATCCGACCCATGAGAGTCTGTACTGCAATGCTTCATCGCCCCTCTGCATTGGAAGAGCGAAATTCAAACATTAATGGCGGGATCCTTTCAGATTTAGTCCTGTAGCTTGGAAATATGGTGTTATGATTGTCACGATTGGATCGGACCGCGAGACAGCACTTTTCAGCATGGTGAAGGAAAGTTTCAGAAGAGTCATATTCGTGGCACGTTTTTCTTAAGAGATGCGTTGCTTCTTCAGGTGGTGGTTGGGCGGGCCTCCGGACAGTTGTGCATGAATACAAAAAAACAAGAACAAGAGGGAGAATGTCAGACAGGAATATCTATGAGTAGTGCAATGTGGACGAGTCAGGTGGGATCCCCACAGGGTACCAAGACCGCGCCACGGCCAGTATCATCCATTGCCCTTGATGGTAGGGATAGTCAACACTGTCTGCTATTGTCAGGTCCCTGGGTTCACCACACTTGTTCACGGGGCTCAGGTTAAAGCAGTGGGCAGACTAGGGGAGGTACAATTACATTAAGACATAGGACCTGGATGTCCAGGGATACTTTGTGAAATATGGTATTTGTATGTTTCAGGAACCCATTCTATGGAACCCACTGGACTCTTAAAAAAATGGAGTCAGGCAGAGACGGTAAACCCTTACAATTCACAACTCATCTCTGATATTCAAACAAACGTTCCAGAAGATGAATACATTTATTTTCCAAGATAAAGCAGAATATGAACCAAAGAAAGTAGGAAAGAGAAAAGAAAGAGAAAAAAAAATACAATAAGCAACAAAACATACAGGTTCAATGCTGCTTCGACCCAGACCGTTTGTCACCCATTTCCCTTTATGTCAAAGAGCACTGACTCTGCATTCATAAAAACAAACAAACAATATATAACTGTCCTGAAACAGTGCCTCGAAAAATAATATATTGTGGCTGTTGCAGCAGCAGCTTGGCAGAAAAAAATAAAAATAAAAATAAAAAATAAAAATAAAATAAAGGAGGAAAAAAATAAAAATAGATAACTCTTCTATCCTATTAGTGATCAACAGGTGAACAGGATCACTGTCACTAACAATTTACAAGTCGGGTAGAAAAACAAAAAAAATAAAAATATTTTAAAAAGGAGAGGCTAAACCAATGGTTGCCAAAAAAACTTTTTTAGAATTTAGTCACCCCGACTGTCCTTTAATATTACAGATTGAACAGGCTTATCCCTAGAACAAAAACAAGAAAAATATAGTTCTAGGGTCCCCTCTTAAATGCGCAAGCTACTCTAAATCGGTCTCTTACTAGTGACCCGCATTGGGACCGCAACAGGGTGGAGTTTACTAAAGTTTTTGGCCCCAGAACATCCTGATTTCCATCTCCCTTGTTATCTCCTCCCATGCTCCACCTCAGGACTGCTCCAGAACCTCTGGAACTCCCTACCTTTAAAACCATATGCCCAGCCAGGCGCTCCCCTTTCCACACCTAGGTGTCCTTAAATACTCTTTTATTCCAGGAAGCCTACCCGCCTCCACCTAAAATGTTACCTCAGCCCGCTCCATATCAGATAATTCCCAGCGGCTATTATTTTTGTTCCACCCCCTCCCCTTAGATTATCAACCCCTAGAGAAGGGCCTTTTTATTCACGCCTTGCCCAAACTGTTGGCACCAATTAAATCCTGTTGCCCAAAGTTTAACTACCTATCTTTTAACTCCTCCCCGAATCCCAACGGAAGTTTCACTAAATATGAAAGGATCCCGCCATTAATGTTTGAATTTCGCTCTTCCAATGCAGAGGGGCGATGAAGCATTGCAGTACAGACTCTCATGGGTCGGATGTGAAGTCTCAAAGGCACCAGGACTGTCTCAAGTCTACCTTGATGGGTTAGGGCGGGTTCAAGAAAGGAAAAGGCTGCAGTGGTGGTGAGGAAAGGGTCGGGGGGCTTCTGGGCCGTTGTGGGTGGATACAAGATCATTGAAGGAGGTCATAAGTTCAATAATGAACTTGAGGGGGTACTGTGGTGGATATTTTGATTCTAATTCTTTTTCATATCCTGTACTCTAAATAAACCACCATGCCCCCAACGGACACATGTATATATGTATTTATGAAACACTACCCTTGTAGGAGCTGCTGGTTTAATAGCGTCCAATCATTGGGAACAGGACGCTGCATGTGTATGTATGTATGTGTATGTATGTATATATATATATGTAGGGGGACGGGTAAAATCTGTTTATGAGTTTACTGAAAGATATTTTCTTTGAGAGAGAGCTCCCCCCCATACTGTAAACAAAGGACGTATCATCTCCTGTTGGTTGGGAACATGGATTAGGTTTCAGGTGAAACTTAAGTGTCCTTTGTCTTGGGGGGGCCGGTCACCGCAGGGGCCCTTAGCATGCTTGCTAATGTGAGAAACTTGTTGAACTGAGCATCAAAGGAACACACCTCTATCTGATAAAAGCAGCAAGTATTTCTGGTTTAGATTTGGAAGGCTAAGTAAAGAGGTTTGAGATTTCAACCAATCAGGTGGTCAGCTTTAAACCAATGAGACCACAGGATTTTGGGTTCTGGTTGGCATAGGGGGTATAAAAATCAGGTACACTCATGGCTAGAGCCCTTGCGAATGAAGATCTGACGTAGCAGCATGGTGACGTAGTAAGCTCTCTCTCTCTCTGCCTCTCTCCCTCTCTCTCTTCCTCACACAGGGCACCATCTGTTACGGAGATATACGTCTCGCTTAAATGCTTAAAATAAGTGATTAAAAACCTTTTGTCTATATAAAATTAAATCAAACGATAGCGGTGGGAAAAGAGAAAACAATGAAATTTATTTATACAGAAACGATACCACCTAATAGCAAGGTGATACCAATGTTACACGATACATAATAGGAATATTGCTATGACAAACATGATAATACCTATGATGAAGATGATACCAATGTTACATGATAATACCAATAGTAACAAGAGAGCAAAAGAGAAGCAGCGACACCCTTATGGGAGGGAGAGAGAGAGAGAGAGAGAGAGAGGGAGAGAGGCAGAGAGAGAGAGAGCTTACTACGTCACCATGCTGCTACGTCAGATCTTCATTCGCAAGGGCTCTAGCCATGAGTGTACCTGACTTTTATACCCCCTATGCCAACCAGAACCCAAAATCCTGTGGTCTCATTGGTTTAAAGCTGACCACCTGATTGGTTGAAATCTCAAACCTCTTTACTTAGCCTTCCAAATCTAAACCAGAAATACTTGCTGCTTTTATCAGATAGAGGTGTGTTCCTTTGATGCTCAGTTCAACAAGTTTCTCACATTAGCAAGCATGCTAAGGGCCCCTGCGGTGACCGCCCCCCCAAGACAAAGGACACTTAAGTTTCACCTGAAACCTAATCCATGTTCCCAACCAACAGGAGATGATACGTCCTTTGTTTACAGTATGGGGGGGAGCTCTCTCTCAAAGAAAATATCTTTCAGTAAACTTATAAACAGATTTTACCCGTCCCCCTACATATATATATATATACATACATACACATACATACATGCACATGCAGCATCCTGTTCCCAATGATTGGACGCTATTAAACCAGCAGCTCCTACAAGGGTAGTGTTTCATAAATACATATATACATGTGTCCGTTGGGGGGCATGGTGGTTTATTTAGAGTACAGGATATGAAAAAGAATTAGAATCAAAATATCCACCACACTACGTGGCATGTTCACCAATGCCAGGATCCTGGCGGACAAGATGGGAGAACTAGAGATACTGTTGTACGAGAAGGATTTGGATTTTGTGGGAATTTCAGAGACTTGGTTCAATAGCTCTCATGATTGGCTGGCAACCATTCAAGGGTATTCCCTTTATCGCAGGGATAGAGAGGGTAAAAAAGGGGGAGGGGTATGCCTGTATATCAAGAATAATGTACAAGTGAATGTGAGAGATGATATCACTAAGGGAGCAAGGGAGGAGGTGGAATCCTTATGGGTAGAGCTCCAAAGGGATGAAACTAAGGGGAAAATAATACTGGGAGTATGCTATAGGCCCCCTAACCTGAGGGAGGAGGGGGGGGAGGACCTCCTATTACAATTTGGATTCGCAACAAGGATGGAAAGTGTCATCATAATGGGGGATTTTAATTATCCAGACATAGACTGGGCGGAGGGAACCACACATTCATCTAAAGCTCGCCAGTTCCTAAATGTGTTGCAGGACAATTACATTGGTCAGATGGTAGATGCACCAACTATAAACAAAGCGTTAATAGACCTACTGATTACCAACAATACAGACCTTATCAGGGATGTGGAAATACGGGGCAATTTAGGTAACATCGATCACAGGTCAATTGGCTTCAGTATAAATCACACAAATAGGAAACATAAGGGGAACGCAAAGACACTGAATTTCAAAAGAGCCAACTTCCCTAAACTTCAACCCTTGCTAGAAGATATAAATTGTGATAGAATCTTAGGAACAAAGAACACCAAGGAGAGATGTGTTTGCTTTAAGAGCATATTAAATAAGGGAATGAGCCAGTGCATCCCATTGGGAAATAAATTTAAAAGAGCAAACAAAAATCCTGGATGGCTTAACTCCAATGTAAAAATGCATATAAAAGCAAAGGAATCATCAGCAGCATTCAGACTTTACAAAGAATGCAACAAGAAATGTAAGGGTGCAATTAGGGCGGCTAAGATAGAACACGGAAGACACATAGCGGAGGAGAGCAAAAAAATCCCAAGAAATTCTTTAAGTATATAAACAGTAAAAAAGGGAGGACAGATCATATTGGCCCCAAAAAGAATAAGGAAGGAAATCTGGTTACAAAGGATGGGGAGATGGCGAAGGTATTAAATTTATTCTCCTCCTCATTCTTCGTGAAGGAATCGGGGGGCTTCAGTAACCAAAACTGCAATGTTTATCTTCATGACACATCACAGGAAGCACCCTCATGGCTAACAGAGGACAGAATTAGAGATAGACTTGGAAAACTTAACATTAATAAGTCACCGGGACCAGATGGTTTGCACCCGAGGGTCCTTAGGGAACTCAGTCAAGTAATTGCCAGACCACTGTTCCTAATTTTTACTGACAGTCTACAAATGGGAATGGTATCAGCTGATTGGAGAAAAGCCATTGTAGCACCAATATTTAAAAAAGGGCCAAAATACATCCCTTGGAATTACAGATCAGTGGAAACCTTACAAGAAGATCTAAACAAATTAATGGGGTGGACAACTACAGTACATGGCAAATTAGGTTTAATGTGGAAAATGTAAAATAATGCATTTGGGTGGCCAAAATATAATTGCAATCTACCCACTAGGGGGAGAACCTCTGGGGGAATCTAGGATGGAAATGGACCCAGGGGACCTAGTAGATGACAGGCTCAGCAATGGCATGCAATGCCAAGCTGCTGCTAACAAAGCAAACAGAATATTGGCATGCATTAAAAAGGGGAGTAACTCAAGAGATAAAGCGATAATTCTCTCACTCTACAAGACTCTGGTCTGGCCTCACCTGGAGTATGCTGTCTAGTTCTGGGCACCAGTCCTCAGGAAGGATGTACTGGAAATGGAGTGAGTACAGAGAAATGCAACAAAGCTAATAAAGGGACTGGAGGATATTAGTTATGAAGAAAGGTTGTGAGCACTGAACTTATTCTCTCTGGAGAAGAGTTGCTTGAGAGGGGATATGATTTTATTTACAAATACTACACTAGTGACCCCACAATAGGGATAAAACGTTTCCACGGAAGGGAGTTTAATAAGACACGTGGCCTTCTAAAATGAAAAGAAATTAGATTTAACCTTAAACTGCGTAGAGGGTTATTTACTCTTAAGAGCGGCAAGGATGTGGATGTGGAATTCCCTTCCACAGGTGGTGGTTTCAGCGGGGAGCATTGATAGTTTAAAAAAAATTATTAGATAAGCAACAACCACAACATACAGGGATATACAATGTAATACTGACATATAATCACACACATAGGTTGGATTTGATGGACTTGGGTCTTTTTTCAACCTCACTTACTATGTAACTATATTTGTTATATTAAACACATAAAACACATATTAAACACATCTGTCCTTGTTTTTCTAAGTCTTCCCTGTAGCATTTTATTACCTTTCTGCTGGTAAGTCTCTTCAATCATGCTTAAGTTGGCTTTAGTTGGATAAGTGCAATTGCAACAATACAGTTGAGTACTGTCCATAATACTTTTTATATATTTGCGCTAACAGTTACAATTTCAGGACAAGCTTTTAAGAGTCAACCCTCTTCTTCTTCCAAGGTCCAAGCAATACTGATCAATACTGCTTGGACCTTAGAAGGCAAAGTCAATATTTAAAAAAAAGTATTGCTTAAAATATAAAAACAGCAGTTAATGTTTTTATATGCTGTACTTTCAACAATGTATGCAATACTTTTGATAAAAGCTTCTTTGTTATAATTGACTGTGTGCCTCTCAAGGTTATTTACAGTTGCATTATTTGGTCATTCTTCAAACACTATGTTCAGGATCAGTCAAAGTTTCAAAGTTACGAAGAACTGGCGGTGCTGAAGGTCATAAAGCTGCCACACTTATAACAGCTCAGTGCACAAACCCAGGACAAAGGTTAACTAACTGGTTATGGAGCTGCAAATAAACTATTTTCGCTTTAAGTGAATATAAGAGAAATGAGTGCCAGAATGACATTTTCAATAAACATAATCTAATTTCATAAATTAAATCAGCAGCGTTTCAATGTTTTGTACTGTGTTTCAACTTTGAGTTACCTTCTGGGCCTCCATCTGTCAATATGTATGTGTTACTAGTACTACTTCCCATGAGTTAAATATGATACAATTATCATATGTAGTTGTGATAGCACTTTCCTCTGTAAATCTTCAGTAATGTAGAATGCAAAACAGTTTTTTTTTAGTACACTGCAGTTTTCTACATAAATAAAATCAATAAGTTTAACAGTTCTTGTCTTGAAATAACATGTATTGATAACTAATTTATACTGAATTAAATGTGTTTTGCTGCTGTTTTTCTAGCAGTTTTGCATTCCATTTATCTTTAGTATTTATTCAAATCAACTACCAATTTTAGATTTTGTGAGACTTTTGAAGAGAATCTAGAACCCTGTAAAAGAACTTATGCTCTTTAGAAATACATTAAAAGTATTCATTGAAATATAATTGATTATATAAAAGTGTGCATTCCTTTTTCAGCCTAAGAACATTTTTTAGCATGTACAGAAAATACCTTTTGATCTTACCAGAAATGTGTCATTGCTACCTCCTGTAAGCTAAAAAGAGAGGAAAACAATGTTATCTTTCTTTTGTAATCTACTAATCTCCTCAGCCCTTCATTAGTGGAGATAAACAAAGGCAGACATGGTGAAGTCCAGTATGACGAAAAGAATGGGTAAGTTGTAATTTGCAATAGTTATTTTTTTTAAATAATATATATATATTTTTTTTAAGTAGACAATTGCAGAAGCCTTGACAATTGTTTATTCTGATAGCAACAATCATTACAATATGACACTGAATAATAGCTAAAAATAACAGCCACTTGACTGTGAGGAACACAAGTGTTATAGCATAGTGAATTGAGAATGATAAATTGCTAGAAAGATAATGTTCTAAAACTTAAGCTCAAAAAACAAATGTATTTTAGAAAACACATTCTCATAGCTAACAAAACAAAAATCCTCAGAGCCGGTTCACACGGGGGCGTCCTGAGATCCGACTTCAAGTCACCCCAAGTTGCCCCAAGTCGCCCCAATCGCCCCAAGTCGCGCGGTTTAGAAAAGTAATGGAAGTGAATGGAGCCGTCTTAATGTACACTACTGCAGTCGGTCCGACTTCAGAAAAGGTTCCTGTACGACTTCAATCCGACTTCTAGGCGACTTGTACCCATTGATTTCAATGGAAGTTGCCTCCAAGTCGGATCCCCTGTCTTAACTGAAGCAACTTTCCAGGAAGTAAAAATCGTTTTCCAAGCAAACCCCTGCCTCCCCCCTCCCTCCCACAGAGCTGATTATTGTTTGATTGGCCACTGGAAAGTCGCCTGTCCTGGAGGCAACTTGAAGTTGCCTTGTAAGTTGCCTGGAGTCGCGCTGTGATTCATGCTCAAGTCGTGTCCAAGTTGCCTCCCAAAGTCGCGCTGGAAGTCGTGTTGGCCCTGTGTGAACCGGCTCTGAAGCTTTCAGAGTTCTGCAGTCCCTTTATAGTGCATATATGGGTATTTTTAATGCATATTACAGATGTTGGTTACCTGCAATCTCACTGGATATGGATATTATGTGTACTTCACTTTATTTATTTTTTTATTTTCTTTTATTACTTTTTTACAGTATAAGAAACATTTACAAATTGTACCATAACATTAAAATTATTACATACATTTAAAAACCCAATTATTCGGTCTCGGCTTTTTCACACCTCATTATCTTTACCTAATCTATCCTAGATGGTACCTGTCCCAAAGAATCCTTCTATATTGTATTGTCCACCTATAAAATTATATAATCAGTCGATTTTAGTGGGTCGTTGACTCAGCGGGGAGGTACATAGAGGACGAGAGGTAGGGAGAGAGAGAGAGAGAGAGGGAGGAGAGAGAGAAAAAAAAAAAAAGGGGAAGAGGGGATTACTCCCCAACAAAGTGAAAGTGACCTAAGTGCCAACATTACCAACAACATTTATCCACTAAAATATACCCATATCCTACAAAAAAAATAATTAAATAAAGGGGGAGTCTAAAGTGTATTCATTAAATAAAATAAATGATTCCCCATTTCCAATCTAAGTGCAACCTAATAAGAGACAGCCACTATAGACTGTCTTCAAACAAGTCTTCTATTTAACCCCTAGTGTATATGTAAAAAAAAAAAAAAAAAAGAATCTCTTATAGTGCCCTAATTAATATAATATCCTAAGAAGACTTGGCCTTCCAAGCCTAATAGTGAGAAAAAAAAAAAAAAAAAGGGAGAGGGGATTGCTCCCCAACAAAGTGAAAGTGACTTAAGTGCCAACATTACCAACAACATTTATCCACTAAAATATACCCATATCCTACAAAAAAATAAAAAATAAAAAAATAAATAAATAAAGGGGGTGCCTAAAGTGTATACATAAATAAAACAAATTATTCCCCATTTCCAATCTAAGTGCAACCTAATAAGAGACAGCCACTATAGACTGTCTTCAAACAAGTCTTCTATTTAACCCCTGGTGTATATAAAACAAAAAAACAAAAAACAAAAAAATGAATCTCTTATAGTGCCCTAATTAATATAGTATCCTAAGAAGACTTGGCCTTCCAAGCCTAATAGTGAGAAAGAAAAAAAAAAAAAGAAAAAAAAAAAATTATATATGTTTCTATCCCTCCCCATCCACTACTCCCTCCCCAGCCACCTCTGAATCCCTGAACTTCCTCCATCCCCCCAAAATCCTATCCCATTTTCTCCTTGTCTCATTATGATTTGACATCAACTCCTCCATCAGACTGATTCTGTCTATTTCTTTCTTCCATTCACCTATTGTAGGGACCTCCTTTTCCTTCCATTTCCTTGGTATAAGCACCTTTGCCCCATTTAACAAATATGGGATCAGAGTCTCCCTGTACTTATTCTTTGATAGCCCCATGTTATGAAATAGACAGTACCAAGGGTCAAATTTTACTTCCAGTCCACTTATTCTCTTTATCCACTTTAATATTTCCCTCCAGTATTCTTGTATCAATGGGCATAACCACCAAATGTGGGCATGAGTTCCCTCCCCCCCACACTCTCTCCAACATAAAGGGGACTCCTCCCCATTTATTCTGTGTACTTTCATTGGTACAAAATACCATTTAGTCAACAGTTTATAGTTCATCTCTTTTATATTTGCCTCTATTGACGTAGAGTGGACATATTCTAAGATCTGTCTCTTCTTATCTATGGTTATGGTTTGATTAAGTTCCTCTTCCCAGCTACTCAAAGCTCTACAGAAGTCAGGTCCCCTTTGTGGGAGTCATAATCCCATATATGTTTGATATTCCCTGTCTTCCAGTACCTCCTACTTCAATAAGTTTTTCCCAGGAGTTTAACTCACTTCTCGATCGGAGGGGTCTAGGTAAATGATTTATGAAGTGTTGGATTTGAGTATATCTCCAGCTATCTCCCCTCTCTAATCCATATTTCTCTCGGAATTCCAGAATTGGACATAGAGTGTTCCCCTTCAGTACATCCTTCAAAAGCAATGTGTCCCCCGTTGCCCATCGCAAGAACGCTCCACCTTTTTTCCCCGGAGGGAAGTAGTCCGTTCCCGTGAGGGGCATCAATGGGCTATTATATTGCCATTTCTTTACTTTACACACTCTATCCCAAAGTCTAAAAGTTTCTTTAGTTATTGAAGGTAATTCTTGGGTAAAACCTCTAAATTGATTTGGTATCCATATCAACCTTCCTAGTTTTTTCCTACACAGACTCTCCTCAACTTCTACCCACTTTTTCTCCTATTGTTTGGTTCCTTGGACCCAGTCTAATATCCTCCTTAAAACAGCTTCCACATAATATCTTTTCATGTCAGGGAAGTTTAATCCTCCATCCTGTCTAGAACTAGTCAATATTTCGGTAGATATGCGGGGTCTCTTTTCCTTCCAGATAAACTTCCCTATTATTTTCCTTAATATTTTAAAGTATGTATCAGGGATTTTAATCGGGAGAGTTTGAAATATATACAGAGCTTTAGGTAGTATCATCATTTTTACTGTGTTGATTCTACCCCACCATGAAAGTTTTTCTATTGGATATCTCTTCAATTCTAATTTTATTTTATTTAATAGCGGGATATAATTATCTTCATATAAGTCTCTTTCCCTGTTTTATAGGACTATTCCTAGATATTTTATTCCCCTTTGTTTCCAGTTGAATGGGTAAAGGTCCACAAAGTCTCTCCGCTCCGATGCACCCAAGGATACACCCATAATCTCAGTCTTCTCTTTATTGATTTTTAAATTTGAGATCTCCTCATAGGTCTCATATTCCTTTATTATCTTGGGTAGTGATTGACTTGGGTTTGTTATATACAACATCATGTCATCAGCGAATGCAGAGACCTTATGTTCCCTCCCTTCCACCTTGACCCCCTCTATCTCCTGATTGGCTCGTATCGTTATCATAAATGCTTCTAAAGATAGAACAAAAAGAAGGAGTGATAACGGGCATCCCTGTCGGGTCCTGTTAAACAAAGGGAACCTCTCCGAAAGAGCTCCATTAACCCGTACCTGGGCTGAGGGTTTAGAGTACAGTGCTGCTATCCAGCTGACTATCCTTGGCCCCAAACCAATATGCCTCAGAGTAGATATCATAAAATCCCAGTCAAGCCTATCGAATGCCTTTTCGGCATCGACTGACAGAAACAATGTTGGTGTCCTATATTTTTTAACTTTTTGAATCAGGAGGACAGTTCTAAGTATGCAATCTCTTGTTTCTCTCCCTGGGACAAACCCCGCCTGATCTTTCTCTACCAATCCCGACATTAGAGGTTTCAATCTCTCCGCTAGTATTTTTGCATAGATTTTGATGTCAACGTTGATCAAGGATATAGGTCGATAGCTGGAGCATACTGTGGGATCCTTCCCCTCCTTCTCTACAAGAACTATGTGGGCCCCCAGCGCTTCCTCACGTAATGTCTTTCCTCCGCCTATGGAATTCATTTTCTTCTGGAAGAACGGAAGTAAAATCTCCACATATCTTTTATAGTAAAGGGAGGTATACCCATCTGGGCCGGGGCTCTTACCCATCTTTATATTTTTAATTGTTTCCGTTATTTCCTCTCTCGATATTTCTGTTTCCAGTTTATTAATACTTTCTTCTGGTATTTCCGGAAATTTAACCTTTTTCAAGTACTCTTTAATTTTTCTACTTCTGTTATAAGATTCTATTGGGGCCTGTTCTTTGTTTACATTATATAAATACTGATAGTACTCCTGGAAGATATTTATAATCTCCTTCGTGGAATGCCTCATCTCACCTTTATTGTTTTTCATCTTTAATATAAAATTCTGAGTGTTCCTAGGCTTAATTGTCCTTACAAGTAATTTACCTGGTTTATTACCCATAACATAGAATTTCTTACTCATATTATTAAATGCCCATTTCGTTTCTTTTTCTAATACCTCCTTTAATTTTTCTCTTTTCCCAGTCAATGTTATTAAGATTTGACCATCCTGACTTACTTTGTGCTTTTGTTCTAGGTCCTGAATTTCTTCTAGTAGGGTCTGTCTTTGGGCCTGTCTTCTTTTTTTCCTCTTAATCCCCTCTTCTATCAATCTGCCTCTCATATATACTTTTTGTGTTTCCCATAATACCAGTGGGTCAACATTTTCTACATCATTCTCTTTGAAGAAGCAGACCATGTCCTTTTCTAAATCTTCTGAGATCTTCTTATTATTTAACAGGGTTTCATCAAGTCTCCACGATCTCTGGCCCGCCGGAATTTCCCTTAAAGCAAGGGTTAATTTGACCGGCGCTTGATCAGAGATTGTTACCGTCTTTATTTCTACCCTCCTTTAACCTTCTAATAACCGATGATCTATCAGAATGTGATCAATTCTAGAATATGATCTATGTACTGGAGAGTAATATGTATAGTCCTTCTCTTTTGGATGTGTAATTCTCCAGGCCTCAACTAAATGCATTTGATGTATTTTAGATTTTACAGATCTCACTTGTTTACCTGCGGACCTCAATGATATAGGTTGTGTGTCTAGGACAGGATCAAAAACAAAATTAAAATCCCCGGCAAGTATCACCTTTCCCTCTTTAAAGACCTCCAGTCTATTCAAGATTTTCTTTAAATACATTGAGGGCCGTACATTCGGGCAGTATACATTTGCCAATGTGAACCTTATATTAAACAAAGAGCCCTTGACAAAAGTATATCGCCCCTCAGGATCTAACTCCACATCGTCCACTGTGAAGCATGTATTCCTGTCGAATCCAATAGCCGTTCCCTTAGACCTTTTATTAGAGGAATAACTATGTATCCATATAGGATACTCTTTTGAATACAATCTAGTCTTTGATGTCCACTTTAAATGTGTTTCTTGAAGAAACACTATGTTTGCCGATTCTCCCCTCATCTCTTGCAAGATCTGGTAACGCTTATTTGGGCAATTTAATCCCTGCACATTATATGTAACTATTTTCAGAGTTTCCATTTCTATGATTGATTTCTTTCATTGTGACCCAATTGTTATACAACAGACATGTGCCGGGTCGAAGGGACATTAACAGATCTAATACCTCCAACAAGCCTTCAGACCATAACCCCTTAAAGCTAGTCCTCGTAAATTTTTGATGAACAGCCTCCTCTCTGGCATATTTCAGCATCAGTAGAAAAAGCCGAGACCACATATACCCCCCTCCCCCCACCCCCAGTCACATTGCAAATAAATGTTTTGAGTCCTTTGGCGTGATCCCATCCCAGCAATCTGATAAAACAACAAAGATCACAAGCGCTAAAAAAGGTGGAAAAAAAATAAAAAGTTTTTTTATGAGTAATTGATCACAAAAATCCCAAATATTCAGAAAAATATAAACAAAAAGGGGAGGACCAGAATCCAGAGAAGCAAGAAAAAAATTGTACCCGGAAGTACAAAACGCACACCATACACACACTATTATCCAGCGCTCATGGAAAGTCCCAATAACTAGTGAAGACTTTGGGAGTAATGATGAAAAACTTTGTCCGTTTATTAGTGACTAGTGATGAGCCGAACACCCCCGGGTTCGGTTCGCACCAGAACCCGCGAACGGACCGAAAGTTCGTACGAACATTAGAACC
This sequence comes from Rana muscosa, assembly GCA_029206835.1. NCBI lineage: Eukaryota > Metazoa > Chordata > Amphibia > Anura > Ranidae > Rana > Rana muscosa. The sequence goes on along the minus strand of CM055117.1, from coordinate 681,924,232 downwards.
CTATTAAATACAATGGATGCGAACGTTCGAATTCTAAAGTGCTAATTATAACGACTATTATGCATGTTATTGTCCTAAAAAGGGTTTGGGAACCCGGGTTCTGCACCAGGGGACATGTATCAATGCAAAAAGAAGTTTTAAAAACGGTCGTTTTTCGGGAGCAGTCATTTTAATGATGCATAAAGTGAAAAAAAAAAGTCAAATATTCCTTTAAATATCGTACCTGGGGGGTGTCTAAAGTATGCCTGTGAAGTGCCACGTGTTTCCCGTGTTTAGAACTGTCCCTGCACAAAATGACACTTCTAAAGGGAAAAAAAGCCATTTAAAACTGCTTGCGGCTTTAATGTAATGTCTGGTCCCGGTAATATGGATGAAAATCTTTAAGAAAAATGGCATAGCTACCCCATCACCCCCCCCCCCCTACCCCAGCCCATTACCAGCCCCTTTGGGTCTTGTATGGATATTAAGGGGAACCCCGCACATAAAATAAAAAAGGCCCTATATACTCTGAACAGCCGTATACAGGCGGTGCATACAAGACAGGGACTGTAGGTTTGTTCTTATGTAGAATCTGTTTGTAATTTTGAACAGGTACATTGTTTAAGTGTAGCTCCAGCCCAAAAATCTATTTTTAAACTTTTTGGAAAACATAGGTAAGGGTTATCACCCCTGTAACATTTGTTTTGCTGTCTGTGCCCCTGTTCAGAACATTTCACCTCACTTTCCGTCCCAATGACAACTGTTTTTGAAATGTGGTGTTTTTCTTGAAACAAGGATTGGTGATAAAGCATCAGTACAGAGGAGACACCTTTCTCCCATATTAATTCTTACAGGAGAGAATTTTCCTTCCTAGGGGTAGATTTCCTCTCACTTCCTGTTGTCTTCTTGCGTTTGCAAGTAGGAGTCGTTTGTAAGTTGGATGTTTGAAAGTAGGGACCTGCCGTATATACTCTGCAGAAATAGGCCCCTTAGTTGTTGGTGTTGGCACAACACTGTAAGCACTCACAGTTACTCTTGGTTGGTGCTGGAACGCCCTGCTGTCAACTATTATATCAGGAATTGTAATTACATATAATCGTTGAACAGTGGTAGTAAAAATTGGGCCTTTGATGGTGGTGCTGGTGCCACAACACTGTAAGCCCTGACCGTTACTCTTGGTGGGTGCAGCAATGGGCCCTGCTGTGAATTATTAGATCAAGAATTGTAATTGCATGCACCTGTTGAACAGGGGCTGAAAAATTGGGCCTTTCGTGGTGGTGGTGGTGGTGTTGCCACAACACTGTAAGCCCTCAGAGTTACTCTTGGTGGGTGCAGGAATGGGCCCTGCTGTGAATTATTAGATCAAGAATTGTAATTACATGCCCCTTTTGAACAGGGGCTGAAAAATTGGGCCTTTCGTGGTGGTGGTGGTGGTGGCGTTGCCACAACACTGTAAGCCCTCAGAGTTACTCTTGGTGGGTGCAGCAATGGGCCCTGCTGTGAATTATTAGATCAAAAATTGTAATTACATGCCCCTGTTGAACAGGGGCTGAAAAATTGGGCCTTAGGCACTGGTGGCACAACACTGCAACCCCTCACAGATACTGTACTTGGAGCACAGCAATGAGCCCTGTTGCAAAGTATTGCTTCAAAAATTGTAATTACACGCCCCTGTTAAACAGGGGCTGAAAAATTGGGCCTTAGGCACTGGTGGCACAACACTGCAACCCCTCACAGATACTGTACTTGGAGAACAGCAATGAGCCCTGTTGCAAAGTATTGGTTCAAAAATTGTAATTACACGCCCCTGTTAAACAGGGGCTGAAAAATTGGGCCTTAGGCACTGGTGGCACAACACTGCAACCCCTCACAGATACTGTACTTGGAGCACAGCAATGAGCCCTGTTGCAAAGTATTGGTTCAAAAATTGTAATTACACACCCCTGTTAAACAGGGGCTGAAAAATTGGGCCTTAGGCACTGGTGGCACAACACTGCAACCCCTCACAGATACTGTACTTGGAGCACAGCAATGAGCCCTGTTGCAAAGTATTGCTTCAAAAATTGTAATTACACGCCCCTGTTAAACAGGGGCTGAAAAATTGGGCGTTAGGCACTGGTGGCGGCACCCATAAACAAAAATGATCTTCCAAGCTATCATCATCAATCGTATCATTGAGGACTCGGAGGAGGAGGATAGCCAGTCAACATAACAGCACAGGCACTCAGCATCAGCATCAGTCTTGAAGGGATGTGACATGTTAAAATCAATTAGTCTGTTATATCAGCATCAGGTGTGTGGTAGCTGGTGGTGATCCAAGACTGGTTCATCTTGATGAAAGTCAGTCGATCAACCGAGTCGGTGGACAGGCGCACCCTGTGATCCGTGACAAATCCTCCAGCAGCACTGAATGTGCGTTCCGAAAGAACGCTGGATGCAGGACAGGCCAGTAGCTCAATTGCATACTGTGCAAGCTCTGGCCAGTGATCCATCCTCAAGACCCAGTAAGCCAGAGGATTTTCGGTGGGGAAGGTGTCCAAGTCTGACCTTGCCCCTAGATATTCCTGCACCATGTTTATCAGACGCTGGCGATGGTTGCTGGAACCGATCATACTTTGGGGCTGCGGACTAAAGAATTGTCTGAACGCATCGGTCAGACGGCCACCTTCCCCACCGCTCCTTCTTTGACTGGCCGAAGCCTCAGCAACTCGTTGTCCAGGACCAGGAGTTTGTAACCTCCCAGTCTCTGGGAACGCGTTGCACAGACCTTTCTGCAAGGCCTCCCGGAGTTGTCTCATCCTCTGCTCCCTCTGCGACGGTAACATAAGGTCCGCAACCTTACCCTTGTACCGTGGATCAAGGAGAGTGGCCAGCCAGTAATGGTCCCTCTCCTTGATCCGAAGAATACGAGGATCCTTCCGCAGACTTTGCAGGATCAGGGAGGCCATGCAGCGTAGGTTAGCTGAGGCATTCGGTCCGGAGTCCTCTGGGTCACTAAGGACGACATGATCCGCAGCCACCTCCTCCCAGCCACGTACAAGTCCACTGGTTTCTTGGGACTGTAAATCATCCCTAAAAGACTGCTGCTGATGATGCTGAGTGCCAGCCTCCACCTCCATGCTGACACAATCCTCCTCCTCCTCCTCCTCCTCCTCTTCCTGTGCGATGGGTGGGACAGAAGGAACACTGTCTGGGTAAAGGGGGCCTTGAGAGGCAAGGAAGTCCTCCTCTTCCTGCCTCTGTTCTGCCTCAAGTGCCCTGTCCATTATTCCACGCAGCGTGTGCTCCAACAGGTGGACAAGAGGTACAGTGTCACTGATGCATGCACTGTCACTGCTCACCATCCTCGTGGCCTCCTCAAATGGTGCCAGGACAGTGCATGCATCCCTGATCATGCCCCACTGGCGTGGAGAAAAAAAACCAAGCTCCCCTGACCCTGTCCTGGTGCCGTAGTCGCACAGGTACTCATTGATGGCCCTCTGCTGCGTGTGCAGCCGCTGCAGCATGGCCAACGTTGAGTTCCACCTGGTGGGCATGTCACATATAAGGCGGTTCTTGGGCAGGTTCAACTCCTTTTGCAGCTCAGCCAGGCGAGCACTGGCATTATAAGATCTGCGGAAATGCACACAGACTTTCCTGGCCTGCCTCAGGACATCCTGTAAGCCCGGGTACCTGCCCAAGAACCGCTGCACCACCAGGTTAAGGACGTGAGCCACACAGGGCACATGGGTCAGTTGTCCCTGTCGGAGGGCGGAGAGGAGGTTGGTGCCATTGTCGCAAACCACCATTCCTGGCTTAAGCTGGCGTGGCGTCAACCACCTCTCGGCCTGGCCCTGCAGAGCAGACAGGACCTCTGCCCCAGTGTGGCTTCTGTCCCCCAAACACACCAGCGCAAGCACGGCATGGCATATTTTTGCCTGCGTACTTGCGTAGCCCCTTGAACGGCTACGGAGCACCGCTGGTTCAGAGGACAAAGCACAGGAAGAGGCCATGGAGGAAGAAGAAGAGGAGGGGGTGGAGGAGAGAGGTGTGTCACAACCAGTAGTAGCATTTTGGAGGCGTGGCGGTGGAACAACCTCCAACACTACTGCACCTTGTCCTGCATCCTTCCCAGCTGCCAAAAGAGTGGCCCAATGGGCCGTGAAAGAAAGGTAACGTCCCTGTCCATGCCTGCTGGACCATGAGTCAGCGGTAATATGCACCTTACTGCTGACCGCCCTGTCCAGCGAGGCCAAGACATTGCCTTCCACATGCCGGTAGAGAGCCGGAATAGCCTTCCGTGAGAAAAAGTGGCGTTTGGGAACCTGCCACTGAGGAACCGCACATTGCACAAACTCACGGAAGGGGGCCGAGTCTACCAACTGAAAAGGCAGCAGTTGAAGCGCTAGCAATTTAGCCAAGCTAGCATTCAACCGCTGGGCATGTGGATGGCTGGGAGTGAACTTCTTTCGACGGTCCAGCAGCTGGGGCAGGGAAATTTGCCTGCTAGAATCGGACGTCGGTGTACTGCTAGCAGAGTGCCCGCAAGTACTTGGCTGTGACACACCTAATTCTACACCTTCATTCCTCTCAGTGCATGTTTCAGAGAGGACTGAAGTTATAGTGGGGTTGGAGATCCCAGCTGATGCGGTGCAAGGAGAGGTCCGCTTTGTTCTTTGGTGTGGGTCTTTGAGGTAGGCTTGCCAACGAGCTGCATGGCAGGTCAACATATGTCTGGTCAGGCATGTGGTACCCAAGCGGCTGATGTTTTGGCCACGCGATATACGCTTGAGACATATGTTGCAAACAGCAGCTGTGCGATCTAATGCACTAGCCTCAAAAAAGGCCCACACCAAAGAACTTTTTGAATGACGGGCAGAGGCAGCGCCCTGCACAGGCGGAGCTCTGCGGTGTGATTCCGTCGGTGTACTGCCCTTACGCTGGCCACCAAAGGGCATCCTGCCTCGTTGGAGATGTGCCTCCTCCTCCTCCTCCTCCTCCTCCTCTCTCCTATTAGGCACCCACGTGGAGTCAGTGACCTCATCATCCCCTCCCTCCTCATCACTGGAGCCAATCTGGCAGTATGCTGCAGCTGCTGGAACATGACTGCCAGATTGGTGTCCTTCTTGAGCATCCCCTCTGTCTGCTCTCACGCTACTGCCTTCCTCTAGCTGGGTTTCATCATCAGACCCTTCGAAACGCTGGGCATCCTCCTGGAGCATGTACCCAACACTGTGCTCAAACAGTTCGGGGGACTCCTCAGGAGGAGGACATGGTGGGTCTAGGGAAGGAGTGACTGATGATGAGTCTGACATTGATACCAGGGAAGAGGACGCTTTGGCAGCTGCTTTGCCAGTACCCTGAGCCTGGGTGAGAGAGGATGAGGAGGAGGAGGAGGGCTTGGTCATCCACTCTACCAAGTCTTCGGCATGATGTGGCTCAACATGTCCAGCTGCCGAAAAGAAGGACAAGCGTGTCCCATGGCCATGTGCTGATGACAATACACCGCATCCACGACCAGCACTGTTGCCCCCAGACACAGAGCCTGCTTGCCCTCTTTTATTGCCTCCTGACTGTCTGCCTCTCCTTGTTTGCCTTCCAGACATTCTAATGGATGGCCTGCAGGGAGATGGGAAAAAAGCAATAAGGGCTACCTTCAGGTGTCCTTCTCTGTCCCTTTACTTAAGGATTTTTAAATATGGTTGAGGATGATTGCTTTCGCACAGAATAGCACAATGACAATTTCCCTGACTGTCCAAAAAACAAGGATTTCAAAGATGGTTGATGATGAATGCTTTAGCACAGTATAGCACAATGAGAATTTCCCTCACTGGCCTTCCCTGTCCCTACAAACAAGGTTTAGCACAGTAAAACACACTGACACTCTCCCTACCTATAGTTTTCTGTCCCTATAATTTTTTTTTTTTAAAGATGGTTGATGATGAATGCTTTAGCACAGTATAGCACAATGAGAATTTCCCTCACTGTCCTTCCCTGTCCCTACAAACAAGGTTTAGCACAGTAAAACACACTGACACTCTCCCTACCTATAGTTTTCTGTCCCTATAAAAAATGTTTTTTTAAAGATGGTTGATGATGAATGCTTTAGCACAGTATAGCACAATGAGAATTTCCCTCACTGTCCTTCCCTGTCCCTACAAACAAGGTTTAGCACAGTAAAACACACTGACACTCTCCCTACCTATAGTTTTCTGTCCCTATAAAAAATGTTTTTTTTAAAGATGGTTGATGATGAATGCTTTAGCACAGTATAGCACAATGAGAATTTCCCTCACTGGCCTTCCCTGTCCCTACAAACAAGGTTTAGCACAGTAAAACACACTGACACTCTCCCTACCTATAGTTTTCTGAGCCAATAATTTTTTTTTTTAAAGATGGTTGATGATGAATGCTTTAGCACAGTATAGCACAATGAGAATTCCCCTCACTGTCCTTCCCTGTCCCTACAAACAAGGTTTAGCACAGTAAAACACACTGACACTCTCCCTACCTATAGTTTTCTGTCCCTATAAAAAATTTTTTTTAAAGATGGTTGATGATGAATGCTTTAGCACAGTATAGCACAATGAGAATTTCCCTCACTGGCCTTCCCTGTCCCTACAAACAAGGTTTAGCACAGTAAAACACACTGACACTCTCCCTACCTATAGTTTTCTGTCCCTATAAAAATTTTTTTTTAAAGATGGTTGATGATGAATGCTTTAGCACAGTATAGCACAATGAGAATTTCCCTCACTGGCCTTCCCTGTCCCTACAAACAAGGTTTAGCACAGTAAAACACACTGACACTCTCCCTACCTATAGTTTTCTGTCCCTATAAAACATTTTTTTAAAGATGGTTGATGAATGCTTTAGCACAGTATAGCACAATGAGAATTTCCCTCACTGTCCTTCCCTGTCCCTACAAACAAGGTTTAGCACAGTAAAACACACTGACACTCTCCCTACCTATAGTTTTCTGTCCCTATAAAAAATGTTTTTTTAAAGATGGTTGATGATGAATGCTTTAGCACAGTATAGCACAATGAGAATTTCCCTCACTGTCCTTCCCTGTCCCTACAAACAAGGTTTAGCACAGTAAAACACACTGACACTCTCCCTACCTATAGTTTTCTGTCCCTATAAAAAATTTTTTTTAAAGATGGTTGATGATGAATGCTTTAGCACAGTATAGCACAATGAGAATTTCCCTCACTGGCCTTCCCTGTCCCTACAAACAAGGTTTAGCACAGTAAAACACACTGACACTCTCCCTACCTATAGTTTTCTGTCCCTATAAAAAATGTTTTTTTAAAGATGGTTGATGATGAATGCTTTAGCACAGTATAGCACAATGAGAATTTCCCTCACTGTCCTTCCCTGTCCCTACAAACAAGGTTTAGCACAGTAAAACACACTGATACTCTCCCTACCTATAGTTTTCTGTCCCTATAAAAAATGTTTTTTTAAAGATGGTTGATGATGAATGCTTTAGCACAGTATAGCACAATGAGAATTTCCCTCACTGTCCTTCCCTGTCCCTACAAACAAGGTTTAGCACAGTAAAACACACTGACACTCTCCCTACCTATAGTTTTCTGTCTCTATAAAAAATGATTTTTTAAAGATGGTTGATGATGAATGCTTTAGCACAGTATAGCACAATGAGAATTTCCCTCACTGTCCTTCCCTGTCCCTACAAACAAGGTTTATCACAGTAAAACACACTGACACTCTCCCTACCTATAGTTTTCTGTCCCTATAATTTTTTTTTTTAAAGATGGTTGATGATGAATGCTTTAGCACAGTATAGCACAATGAGAATTTCCCTCACTGTCCTTCCCTGTCCCTACAAACAAGGTTTAGCACAGTAAAACACACTGACACTCTCCCTACCTATAGTTTTCTGTCCCTATAAAAAATTTTTTTTAAAGATGGTTGATGATGAATGCTTTAGCACAGTATAGCACAATGAGAATTTCCCTCACTGTCCTTCCCTGTCCCTACAAACAAGGTTTAGCACAGTAAAACACACTGACACTCTCCCTACCTATAGTTTTCTGTCCCTATAAAATTTTTTTTTTAAAGATGGTTGATGATGAATGCTTTAGCACAGTATAGCACAATGAGAATTTCCCTCACTGGCCTTCCCTGTCCCTACAAACAAGGTTTAGCACAGTAAAACACACTGACACTCTCCCTACCTATAGTTTTCTGTCCCTATAAAAAATGTTTTTTTAAAGATGGTTGATGATGAATGCTTTAGCACAGTATAGCACAATGAGAATTTCCCTCACTGTCCTTCCCTGTCCCTACAAACAAGGTTTAGCACAGTAAAACACACTGATACTCTCCCTACCTATAGTTTTCTGTCCCTATAAAAAATGTTTTTTAAAGATGGTTGATGATGAATGCTTTAGCACAGTATAGCACAATGAGAATTTCCCTCACTGTCCTTCCCTGTCCCTACAAACAAGGTTTAGCACAGTAAAACACACTGACACTCTCCCTACCTATAGTTTTCTGTCCCTATAAAAATTTGTTTTTAAAGATGGTTGATGATAAATGCTTTAGCACAGTATAGCACAATGAGAATTTCCCTCACTGTCCTTCCCTGTCCCTACAAACAAGGTTTAGCACAGTAAAACACACTGACACTCTCCCTACCTATAGTTTTCTGTCCCTATAATTTTTTTTTTTAAAGATGGTTGATGATGAATGCTTTAGCACAGTATAGCACAATGAGAATTTCCCTCACTGTCCTTCCCTGTCCCTACAAACAAGGTTTAGCACAGTAAAACACACTGACACTCTCCCTACCTATAGTTTTCTGTCCCTATAAAAAATGTTTTTTTAAAGATGGTTGATGATGAATGCTTTAGCACAGTATAGCACAATGAGAATTTCCCTCACTGTCCTTCCCTGTCCCTACAAACAAGGTTTAGCACAGTAAAACACACTGACACTCTCCCTACCTATAGTTTTCTGTCCCTATAAAAAATGTTTTTTTAAAGATGGTTGATGATGAATGCTTTAGCACAGTATAGCACAATGAGAATTTCCCTCACTGTCCTTCCCTGTCCCTACAAACAAGGTTTAGCACAATAAAACACACTGACACTCTCCCTACCTATAGTTTTCTGTCCCTATAAATTTTTTTTTTTAAAGATGGTTGATGATGAATGCTTTAGCACAGTATAGCACAATGAGAATTTCCCTCACTGTCCTTCCCTGTCCCTACAAACAAGGTTTAGCACAGTAAAACACACTGACACTCTCCCTACCTATAGTTTTCTGTCCCTATAAAAATTTGTTTTTAAAGATGGTTGATGATGAATGCTTTAGCACAGTATAGCACAATGAGAATTTCCCTCACTGTCCTTCCCTGTCCCTACAAACAAGGTTTAGCACAGTAAAACACACTGACACTCTCCCTACCTATAGTTTTCTGTCCCTATAATTTTTTTTTTTAAAGATGGTTGATGATGAATGCTTTAGCACAGTATAGCACAATGAGAATTTCCCTCACTGTCCTTCCCTGTCCCTACAAACAAGGTTTAGCACAGTAAAACACACTGACACTCTCCCTACCTATAGTTTTCTGTCCCTATAAAAAATGTTTTTTTAAAGATGGTTGATGATGAATGCTTTAGCACAGTATAGCACAATGAGAATTTCCCTCACTGTCCTTCCCTGTCCCTACAAACAAGGTTTAGCACAGTAAAACACACTGACACTCTCCCTACCTATAGTTTTCTGTCCCTATAAAAAATGTTTTTTTAAAGATGGTTGATGATGAATGCTTTAGCACAGTATAGCACAATGAGAATTTCCCTCACTGTCCTTCCCTGTCCCTACAAACAAGGTTTAGCACAGTAAAACACACTGACACTCTCCCTACCTATAGTTTTCTGTCCCTATAAAAAATTTTTTTTAAAGATGGTTGATGATGAATGCTTTAGCACAGTATAGCACAATGAGAATTTCCCTCACTGTCCTTCCCGGTCCCTACAAACAAGGTTTAGCACAGTAAAACACACTGACACTCTCCCTACCTATAGTTTTCTGTCCCTATATATTTTTTTTTTAAAAGATGGTTGATGATGAATGCTTTAGCACAGTATAGCACAATGAGAATTTCCCTCACTGTCCTTCCCTGTCCCTACAAACAAGGTTTAGCACAGTAAAACACACTGACACTCTCCCTACCTATAGTTTTCTGTCCCTATAAAAATTTGTTTTTAAAGATGGTTGATGATGAATGCTTTAGCACAGTATAGCACAATGAGAATTTCCCTCACTGTCCTTCCCTGTCCCTACAAACAAGGTTTAGCACAGTAAAACACACTGACACTCTCCCTACCTATAGTTTTCTGTCCCTATAAAAAATGTTTTTTTAAAGATGGTTGATGATGAATGCTTTAGCACAGTATAGCACAATGAGAATTTCCCTCACTGTCCTTCCCTGTCCCTACAAACAAGGTTTAGCACAGTAAAACACACTGACACTCTCCCTACCTATAGTTTTCTGTCCCTATAAAAAATGTTTTTTTAAAGATGGTTGATGATGAATGCTTTAGCACAGTATAGCACAATGAGAATTTCCCTCACTGTCCTTCCCTGTCCCTACAAACAAGGTTTAGCACAGTAAAACACACTGACACTCTCCCTACCTATAGTTTTCTGTCCCTATAATTTTTTTTTTTTTAAAGATGGTTGATGATGAATGCTTTAGCACAGTATAGCACAATGAGAATTTCCCTCACTGTCCTTCCCTGTCCCTACAAACAAGGTTTAGCACAGTAAAACACACTGACACTCTCCCTACCTATAGTTTTCTGTCCCTATAATTTGATTTTTTTAAAGATGGTTGATGATGAATGCTTTAGCACAGTATAGCACAATGAGAATTTCCCTCACTGTCCTTCCCTGTCCCTACAAACAAGGTTTAGCACAGTAAAACACACTGACACTCTCCCTACCTATAGTTTTCTGTCCCTATACATTTTTTTTTTTAAAGATGGTTGATGATGAATGCTTTAGCACAGTATAGCACAATGAGAATTTCCCTCACTGTCCTTCCCTGTCCCTACAAACAAGGTTTAGCACAGTAAAACACACTGACACTCTCCCTACCTATAGTTTTCTGTCCCTATAAAAAATGTTTTTTTAAAGATGGTTGATGATGAATGCTTTAGCACAGTATAGCACAATGAGAATTTCCCTCACTGTCCTTCCCTGTCCCTACAAACAAGGTTTAGCACAGTAAAACACACTGACACTCTCCCTACCTATAGTTTTCTGTCCCTATAAAAAATGTTTTTTTAAAGATGGTTGATGATGAATGCTTTAGCACAGTATAGCACAATGAGAATTTCCCTCACTGTCCTTCCCTGTCCCTACAAACAAGGTTTAGCACAGTAAAACACACTGACACTCTCCCTACCTATAGTTTTCTGTCCCTATAAAAAATGTTTTTTTAAAGGTGGTTGATGATGAATGCTTTAGCACAGTATAGCACAATGAGAATTTCCATCACTGTCCTTCCCTGTCCCTACAAACAAGGTTTAGCACAGTAAAACACACTGACACTCTCCCTACCTATAGTTTTCTGTCCCTATAATTTTTTTTTTTTAAAGATGGTTGATGATGAATGCTTTAGCACAGTATAGCACACTGAGAATTTCCCTCACTGTCCTTCCCTGTCCCTACAAACAAGGTTTAGCACAGTAAAACACACTGAAACTCTCCCTACCTATAGTTTTCTGTCCCTATAAAAAATGTTTTTTTAAAGATGGTTGATGATGAATGCTTTAGCACAGTATAGCACACTGAGAATTTCCCTCACTGTCCTTCCCTGTCCCTACAAACAAGGTTTAGCACAGTAAAACACACTGACACTCTCCCTACCTATAGTTTTCTGTCCCTATAATTTTATTTTTTTAAAGATGGTTGATGATGAATGCTTTAGCACAGTATAGCACAATGAGAATTTCCCTCACTGTCCTTCCCTGTCCCTACAAACAAGGTTTAGCACAGTAAAACACACTGACACTCTCCCTACCTATAGTTTTCTGTCCCTATACATTTTTTTTTTTAAAGATGGTTGATGATGAATGATTTAGCACAGTATAGCACAATGAGAATTTCCCTCACTGTCCTTCCCTGTCCCTACAAACAAGGTTTAGCACAGTAAAACACACTGACACTCTCCCTACCTATAGTTTTCTGTCCCTATAAAAAATGTTTTTTTAAAGATGGTTGATGATGAATGCTTTAGCACAGTATAGCACAATGAGAATTTCCCTCACTGTCCTTCCCTGTCCCTACAAACAAGGTTTAGCACAGTAAAACACACTGACACTCTCCCTACCTATAGTTTTCTGTCCCTATAATTTTTTTTTTTTTAAAGATGGTTGATGATGAATGCTTTAGCACAGTATAGCACAATGAGAATTTCCCTCACTGTCCTTCCCTGTCCCTACAAACAAGGTTTAGCACAGTAAAACACACTGACACTCTCCCTACCTATAGTTTTCTGTCCCTATAATTTTATTTTTTTAAAGATGGTTGATGATGAATGCTTTAGCACAGTATAGCACAATGAGAATTTCCCTCACTGTCCTTCCCTGTCCCTACAAACAAGGTTTAGCACAGTAAAACACACTGACACTCTCCCTACCTATAGTTTTCTGTCCCTATACATTTTTTTTTTTAAAGATGGTTGATGATGAATGCTTTAGCACAGTATAGCACAATGAGAATTTCCCTCACTGTCCTTCCCTGTCCCTACAAACAAGGTTTAGCACAGTAAAACACACTGACACTCTCCCTACCTATAGTTTTCTGTCCCTATAAAAAATGTTTTTTTAAAGATGGTTGATGATGAATGCTTTAGCACAGTATAGCACAATGAGAATTTCCCTCACTGTCCTTCCCTGTCCCTACAAACAAGGTTTAGCACAGTAAAACACACTGACACTCTCCCTACCTATAGTTTTCTGTCCCTATAAAAAATGTTTTTTTAAAGATGGTTGATGATGAATGCTTTAGCACAGTATAGCACAATGAGAATTTCCCTCACTGTCCTTCCCTGTCCCTACAAACAAGGTTTAGCACAGTAAAACACACTGACACTCTCCCTACCTATAGTTTTCTGTCCCTATAAAAAATGTTTTTTTAAAGGTGGTTGATGATGAATGCTTTAGCACAGTATAGCACAATGAGAATTTCCATCACTGTCCTTCCCTGTCCCTACAAACAAGGTTTAGCACAGTAAAACACACTGACACTCTCCCTACCTATAGTTTTCTGTCCCTATAATTTTTTTTTTTTAAAGATGGTTGATGATGAATGCTTTAGCACAGTATAGCACACTGAGAATTTCCCTCACTGTCCTTCCCTGTCCCTACAAACAAGGTTTAGCACAGTAAAACACACTGAAACTCTCCCTACCTATAGTTTTCTGTCCCTATAAAAAATGTTTTTTTAAAGATGGTTGATGATGAATGCTTTAGCACAGTATAGCACACTGAGAATTTCCCTCACTGTCCTTCCCTGTCCCTACAAACAAGGTTTAGCACAGTAAAACACACTGACACTCTCCCTACCTATAGTTTTCTGTCCCTATAATTTTATTTTTTTAAAGATGGTTGATGATGAATGCTTTAGCACAGTATAGCACAATGAGAATTTCCCTCACTGTCCTTCCCTGTCCCTACAAACAAGGTTTAGCACAGTAAAACACACTGACACTCTCCCTACCTATAGTTTTCTGTCCCTATACATTTTTTTTTTTAAAGATGGTTGATGATGAATGATTTAGCACAGTATAGCACAATGAGAATTTCCCTCACTGTCCTTCCCTGTCCCTACAAACAAGGTTTAGCACAGTAAAACACACTGACACTCTCCCTACCTATAGTTTTCTGTCCCTATAAAAAATGTTTTTTTAAAGATGGTTGATGATGAATGCTTTAGCACAGTATAGCACAATGAGAATTTCCCTCACTGTCCTTCCCTGTCCCTACAAACAAGGTTTAGCACAGTAAAACACACTGACACTCTCCCTACCTATAGTTTTCTGTCCCTATAAAAAATGTTTTTTTAAAGATGGTTGATGATGAATGCTTTAGCACAGTATAGCACAATGAGAATTTCCCTCACTGTCCTTCCCTGTCCCTACAAACAAGGTTTAGCACAGTAAAACACACTGAAACTCTCCCTACCTATAGTTTTCTGTCCCTATAAAAAATGTTTTTTTAAAGATGGTTGATGATGAATGCTTTAGCACAGTATAGCACACTGAGAATTTCCCTCACTGTCCTTCCCTGTCCCTACAAACAAGGTTTAGCACAGTAAAACACACTGACACTCTCCCTACCTATAGTTTTCTGTCCCTATAATTTTATTTTTTTAAAGATGGTTGATGATGAATGCTTTAGCACAGTATAGCACAATGAGAATTTCCCTCACTGTCCTTCCCTGTCCCTACAAACAAGGTTTAGCACAGTAAAACACACTGACACTCTCCCTACCTATAGTTTTCTGTCCCTATACATTTTTTTTTTTAAAGATGGTTGATGATGAATGCTTTAGCACAGTATAGCACAATGAGAATTTCCCTCACTGTCCTTCCCTGTCCCTACAAACAAGGTTTAGAACAGTAAAACACACTGACACTCTCCCTACCTATAGTTTTCTGTCCCTATAAAAAATGTTTTTTTAAAGATGGTTGATGATGAATGCTTTAGCACAGTATAGCACAATGAGAATTTCCCTCACTGTCCTTCCCTGTCCCTACAAACAAGGTTTAGCACAGTAAAACACACTGACACTCTCCCTACCTATAGTTTTCTGTCCCTATAAAAAATGTTTTTTTAAAGATGGTTGATGATGAATGCTTTAGCACAGTATAGCACAATGAGAATTTCCCTCACTGTCCTTCCCTGTCCCTACAAACAAGGTTTAGCACAGTAAAACACACTGACACTCTCCCTACCTATAGTTTTCTGTCCCTATAAAAAATGTTTTTTTAAAGATGGTTGATGATGAATGCTTTAGCACAGTATAGCACAATGAGAATTTCCATCACTGTCCTTCCCTGTCCCTACAAACAAGGTTTAGCACAGTAAAACACACTGACACTCTCCCTACCTATAGTTTTCTGTCCCTATAATTTTTTTTTTTTAAAGATGGTTGATGATGAATGCTTTAGCACAGTATAGCACAATGAGAATTTCCCTCACTGTCCTTCCCTGTCCCTACAAACAAGGTTTAGCACAGTAAAACACACTGACACTCTCCCTACCTATAGTTTTCTGTCCCTATAAATTTTTTTTTTTAAAGATGGTTGATGATGAATGCTTTAGCACAGTATAGCACAATGAGAATTTCCCTCACTGTCCTTCCCGGTCCCTACAAACAAGGTTTAGCACAGTAAAACACACTGACACTCTCCCTACCTATAGTTTTCTGTCCCTATATATTTTTTTTTTAAAAGATGGTTGATGATGAATGCTTTAGCACAGTATAGCACAATGAGAATTTCCCTCACTGTCCTTCCCTGTCCCTACAAACAAGGTTTAGCACAGTAAAACACACTGACACTCTCCCTACCTATAGTTTTCTGTCCCTATAAAAATTTGTTTTTAAAGATGGTTGATGATGAATGCTTTAGCACAGTATAGCACAATGAGAATTTCCCTCACTGTCCTTCCCTGTCCCTACAAACAAGGTTTAGCACAGTAAAACACACTGACACTCTCCCTACCTATAGTTTTCTGTCCCTATAAAAAATGTTTTTTTAAAGATGGTTGATGATGAATGCTTTAGCACAGTATAGCACAATGAGAATTTCCCTCACTGTCCTTCCCTGTCCCTACAAACAAGGTTTAGCACAGTAAAACACACTGACACTCTCCCTACCTATAGTTTTCTGTCCCTATAAAAAATGTTTTTTTAAAGATGGTTGATGATGAATGCTTTAGCACAGTATAGCACAATGAGAATTTCCCTCACTGTCCTTCCCTGTCCCTACAAACAAGGTTTAGCACAGTAAAACACACTGACACTCTCCCTACCTATAGTTTTCTGTCCCTATAATTTTTTTTTTTTTAAAGATGGTTGATGATGAATGCTTTAGCACAGTATAGCACAATGAGAATTTCCCTCACTGTCCTTCCCTGTCCCTACAAACAAGGTTTAGCACAGTAAAACACACTGACACTCTCCCTACCTATAGTTTTCTGTCCCTATAATTTTATTTTTTTAAAGATGGTTGATGATGAATGCTTTAGCACAGTATAGCACAATGAGAATTTCCCTCACTGTCCTTCCCTGTCCCTACAAACAAGGTTTAGCACAGTAAAACACACTGACACTCTCCCTACCTATAGTTTTCTGTCCCTATACATTTTTTTTTTTAAAGATGGTTGATGATGAATGCTTTAGCACAGTATAGCACAATGAGAATTTCCCTCACTGTCCTTCCCTGTCCCTACAAACAAGGTTTAGCACAGTAAAACACACTGACACTCTCCCTACCTATAGTTTTCTGTCCCTATAAAAAATGTTTTTTTAAAGATGGTTGATGATGAATGCTTTAGCACAGTATAGCACAATGAGAATTTCCCTCACTGTCCTTCCCTGTCCCTACAAACAAGGTTTAGCACAGTAAAACACACTGACACTCTCCCTACCTATAGTTTTCTGTCCCTATAAAAAATGTTTTTTTAAAGATGGTTGATGATGAATGCTTTAGCACAGTATAGCACAATGAGAATTTCCCTCACTGTCCTTCCCTGTCCCTACAAACAAGGTTTAGCACAGTAAAACACACTGACACTCTCCCTACCTATAGTTTTCTGTCCCTATAAAAAATGTTTTTTTAAAGATGGTTGATGATGAATGCTTTAGCACAGTATAGCACAATGAGAATTTCCATCACTGTCCTTCCCTGTCCCTACAAACAAGGTTTAGCACAGTAAAACACACTGACACTCTCCCTACCTATAGTTTTCTGTCCCTATAATTTTTTTTTTTTAAAGATGGTTGATGATGAATGCTTTAGCACAGTATAGCACACTGAGAATTTCCCTCACTGTCCTTCCCTGTCCCTACAAACAAGGTTTAGCACAGTAAAACACACTGAAACTCTCCCTACCTATAGTTTTCTGTCCCTATAAAAAATGTTTTTTTAAAGATGGTTGATGATGAATGCTTTAGCACAGTATAGCACACTGAGAATTTCCCTCACTGTCCTTCCCTGTCCCTACAAACAAGGTTTAGCACAGTAAAACACACTGACACTCTCCCTACCTATAGTTTTCTGTCCCTATAATTTTATTTTTTTAAAGATGGTTGATGATGAATGCTTTAGCACAGTATAGCACAATGAGAATTTCCCTCACTGTCCTTCCCTGTCCCTACAAACAAGGTTTAGCACAGTAAAACACACTGACACTCTCCCTACCTATAGTTTTCTGTCCCTATACATTTTTTTTTTAAAGATGGTTGATGATGAATGCTTTAGCACAGTATAGCACAATGAGAATTTCCCTCACTGTCCTTCCCTGTCCCTACAAACAAGGTTTAGCACAGTAAAACACACTGACACTCTCCCTACCTATAGTTTTCTGTCCCTATAAAAAATGTTTTTTTAAAGATGGTTGATGATGAATGCTTTAGCACAGTATAGCACAATGAGAATTTCCCTCACTGTCCTTCCCTGTCCCTACAAACAAGGTTTAGCACAGTAAAACACACTGACACTCTCCCTACCTATAGTTTTCTGTCCCTATAAAAAATGTTTTTTTAAAGATGGTTGATGATGAATGCTTTAGCACAGTATAGCACAATGAGAATTTCCCTCACTGTCCTTCCCTGTCCCTACAAACAAGGTTTAGCACAGTAAAACACACTGAAACTCTCCCTACCTATAGTTTTCTGTCCCTATAAAAAATGTTTTTTTAAAGATGGTTGATGATGAATGCTTTAGCACAGTATAGCACACTGAGAATTTCCCTCACTGTCCTTCCCTGTCCCTACAAACAAGGTTTAGCACAGTAAAACACACTGACACTCTCCCTACCTATAGTTTTCTGTCCCTATAATTTTATTTTTTTAAAGATGGTTGATGATGAATGCTTTAGCACAGTATAGCACAATGAGAATTTCCCTCACTGTCCTTCCCTGTCCCTACAAACAAGGTTTAGCACAGTAAAACACACTGACACTCTCCCTACCTATAGTTTTCTGTCCCTATAAAAAATGTTTTTTTAAAGATGGTTGATGATGAATGCTTTAGCACAGTATAGCACAATGAGAATTTCCCTCACTGTCCTTCCCTGTCCCTACAAACAAGGTTTAGCACAGTAAAACACACTGACACTCTCCCTACCTATAGTTTTCTGTCCCTATAAAAAATGTTTTTTTAAAGATGGTTGATGATGAATGCTTTAGCACAGTATAGCACAATGAGAATTTCCATCACTGTCCTTCCCTGTCCCTACAAACAAGGTTTAGCACAGTAAAACACACTGACACTCTCCCTACCTATAGTTTTCTGTCCCTATAATTTTTTTTTTTTAAAGATGGTTGATGATGAATGCTTTAGCACAGTATAGCACACTGAGAATTTCCCTCACTGTCCTTCCCTGTCCCTACAAACAAGGTTTAGCACAGTAAAACACACTGAAACTCTCCCTACCTATAGTTTTCTGTCCCTATAAAAAATGTTTTTTTAAAGATGGTTGATGATGAATGCTTTAGCACAGTATAGCACACTGAGAATTTCCCTCACTGTCCTTCCCTGTCCCTACAAACAAGGTTTAGCACAGTAAAACACACTGACACTCTCCCTACCTATAGTTTTCTGTCCCTATAATTTTATTTTTTTAAAGATGGTTGATGATGAATGCTTTAGCACAGTATAGCACAATGAGAATTTCCCTCACTGTCCTTCCCTGTCCCTACAAACAAGGTTTAGCACAGTAAAACACACTGACACTCTCCCTACCTATAGTTTTCTGTCCCTATACATTTTTTTTTTAAAGATGGTTGATGATGAATGCTTTAGCACAGTATAGCACAATGAGAATTTCCCTCACTGTCCTTCCCTGTCCCTACAAACAAGGTTTAGCACAGTAAAACACACTGACACTCTCCCTACCTATAGTTTTCTGTCCCTATAAAAAATGTTTTTTTAAAGATGGTTGATGATGAATGCTTTAGCACAGTATAGCACAATGAGAATTTCCCTCACTGTCCTTCCCTGTCCCTACAAACAAGGTTTAGCACAGTAAAACACACTGACACTCTCCCTACCTATAGTTTTCTGTCCCTATAAAAAATGTTTTTTTAAAGATGGTTGATGATGAATGCTTTAGCACAGTATAGCACAATGAGAATTTCCCTCACTGTCCTTCCCTGTCCCTACAAACAAGGTTTAGCACAGTAAAACACACTGAAACTCTCCCTACCTATAGTTTTCTGTCCCTATAAAAAATGTTTTTTTAAAGATGGTTGATGATGAATGCTTTAGCACAGTATAGCACACTGAGAATTTCCCTCACTGTCCTTCCCTGTCCCTACAAACAAGGTTTAGCACAGTAAAACACACTGACACTCTCCCTACCTATAGTTTTCTGTCCCTATAATTTTATTTTTTTAAAGATGGTTGATGATGAATGCTTTAGCACAGTATAGCACAATGAGAATTTCCCTCACTGTCCTTCCCTGTCCCTACAAACAAGGTTTAGCACAGTAAAACACACTGACACTCTCCCTACCTATAGTTTTCTGTCCCTATACATTTTTTTTTTTAAAGATGGTTGATGATGAATGCTTTAGCACAGTATAGCACAATGAGAATTTCCCTCACTGTCCTTCCCTGTCCCTACAAACAAGGTTTAGAACAGTAAAACACACTGACACTCTCCCTACCTATAGTTTTCTGTCCCTATAAAAAATGTTTTTTTAAAGATGGTTGATGATGAATGCTTTAGCACAGTATAGCACAATGAGAATTTCCCTCACTGTCCTTCCCTGTCCCTACAAACAAGGTTTAGCACAGTAAAACACACTGACACTCTCCCTACCTATAGTTTTCTGTCCCTATAAAAAATGTTTTTTTAAAGATGGTTGATGATGAATGCTTTAGCACAGTATAGCACAATGAGAATTTCCCTCACTGTCCTTCCCTGTCCCTACAAACAAGGTTTAGCACAGTAAAACACACTGACACTCTCCCTACCTATAGTTTTCTGTCCCTATAAAAAATGTTTTTTTAAAGATGGTTGATGATGAATGCTTTAGCACAGTATAGCACAATGAGAATTTCCATCACTGTCCTTCCCTGTCCCTACAAACAAGGTTTAGCACAGTAAAACACACTGACACTCTCCCTACCTATAGTTTTCTGTCCCTATAATTTTTTTTTTTTAAAGATGGTTGATGATGAATGCTTTAGCACAGTATAGCACACTGAGAATTTCCCTCACTGTCCTTCCCTGTCCCTACAAACAAGGTTTAGCACAGTAAAACACACTGACACTCTCCCTACCTATAGTTTTCTGTCCCTATAAAAAATGTTTTTTTAAAGTTGGTTGATGATGAATGCTTTAGCACAGTATTGCACAATGAGAATTTCCCTCACTGTCCTTCCCTGTCCCTACAAACAAGGTTTAGCACAGTAAAACACACTGACACTCTCCCTACCTATAGTTTTCTGTCCCTATAAAAAATGTTTTTTTAAAGATGGTTGATGATGAATGCTTTAGCACAGTATAGCACAATGAGAATTTCCCTCACTGTCCTTCCCTGTCCCTACAAACAAGGTTTAGCACAGTAAAACACACTGATACTCTCCCTACCTATAGTTTTCTGTCCCTATAAAAAATGTTTTTTTAAAGATGGTTGATGATGAATGCTTTAGCACAGTATAGCACAATGAGAATTTCCCTCACTGTCCTTCCCTGTCCCTACAAACAAGGTTTAGCACAGTAAAACACACTGACACTCTCCCTACCTATAGTTTTCTGTCCCTATAAAAAATTTTTTTAAAGATGGTTGATGATGAATGCTTTAGCACAGTATAGCACAATGAGAATTTCCCTCACTGTCCTTCCCTGTCCCTACAAACAAGGTTTAGCACAGTAAAACACACTGACACTCTCCCTACCTATAGTTTTCTGTCCCTATAATTTTTTTTTTTTAAAGATGGTTGATGATGAATGCTTTAGCACAGTATAGCACAATGAGAATTTCCCTCACTGTCCTTCCCTGTCCCTACAAACAAGGTTTAGCACAGTAAAACACACTGACACTCTCCCTACCTATAGTTTTCTGTCCCTATAAAAAATGTTTTTTAAAGATGGTTGATGATGAATGCTTTAGCACAGTATAGCACAATGAGAATTTCCCTCACTGTCCTTCCCTGTCCCTACAAACAAGGTTTAGCACAGTAAAACACACTGACACTCTCCCTACCTATAGTTTTCTGTCTCTATAAAAAATGATTTTTTAAAGATGGTTGATGATGAATGCTTTAGCACAGTATAGCACAATGAGAATTTCCCTCACTGTCCTTCCCTGTCCCTACAAACAAGGTTTATCACAGTAAAACACACTGACACTCTCCCTACCTATAGTTTTCTGTCCCTATAATTTTTTTTTTTAAAGATGGTTGATGATGAATGCTTTAGCACAGTATAGCACAATGAGAATTTCCCTCACTGTCCTTCCCTGTCCCTACAAACAAGGTTTAGCACAGTAAAACAAACTGATACTCTCCCTACCTATAGTTTTCTGTCCCTATAAAAAATGTTTTTTAAAGATGGTTGATGATGAATGCTTTAGCACAGTATAGCACAATGAGAATTTCCCTCACTGTCCTTCCCTGTCCCTACAAACAAGGTTTAGCACAGTAAAACACACTGACACTCTCCCTACCTATAGTTTTCTGTCCCTATAAAAATTTGTTTTTAAAGATGGTTGATGATAAATGCTTTAGCACAGTATAGCACAATGAGAATTTCCCTCACTGTCCTTCCCTGTCCCTACAAACAAGGTTTAGCACAGTAAAACACACTGACACTCTCCCTACCTATAGTTTTCTGTCCCTATAATTTTTTTTTTTTAAAGATGGTTGATGATGAATGCTTTAGCACAGTATAGCACAATGAGAATTTCCCTCACTGTCCTTCCCTGTCCCTACAAACAAGGTTTAGCACAGTAAAACACACTGACACTCTCCCTACCTATAGTTTTCTGTCCCTATAAAAAATGTTTTTTTAAAGATGGTTGATGATGAATGCTTTAGCACAGTATAGCACAATGAGAATTTCCCTCACTGTCCTTCCCTGTCCCTACAAACAAGGTTTAGCACAGTAAAACACACTGACACTCTCCCTACCTATAGTTTTCTGTCCCTATAAAAAATGTTTTTTTAAAGATGGTTGATGATGAATGCTTTAGCACAGTATAGCACAATGAGAATTTCCCTCACTGTCCTTCCCTGTCCCTACAAACAAGGTTTAGCACAGTAAAACACACTGACACTCTCCCTACCTATAGTTTTCTGTCCCTATAAATTTTTTTTTTTAAAGATGGTTGATGATGAATGCTTTAGCACAGTATAGCACAATGAGAATTTCCCTCACTGTCCTTCCCTGTCCCTACAAACAAGGTTTAGCACAGTAAAACACACTGACACTCTCCCTACCTATAGTTTTCTGTCCCTATAAAAATTTGTTTTTAAAGATGGTTGATGATGAATGCTTTAGCACAGTATAGCACAATGAGAATTTCCCTCACTGTCCTTCCCTGTCCCTACAAACAAGGTTTAGCACAGTAAAACACACTGACACTCTCCCTACCTATAGTTTTCTGTCCCTATAATTTTTTTTTTTAAAGATGGTTGATGATGAATGCTTTAGCACAGTATAGCACAATGAGAATTTCCCTCACTGTCCTTCCCTGTCCCTACAAACAAGGTTTAGCACAGTAAAACACACTGACACTCTCCCCACCTATAGTTTTCTGTCCCTATAAAAAATGTTTTTTTAAAGATGGTTGATGATGAATGCTTTAGCACAGTATAGCACAATGAGAATTTCCCTCACTGTCCTTCCCTGTCCCTACAAACAAGGTTTAGCACAGTAAAACACACTGACACTCTCCCTACCTATAGTTTTCTGTCCCTATAAAAAATGTTTTTTTAAAGATGGTTGATGATGAATGCTTTAGCACAGTATAGCACAATGAGAATTTCCCTCACTGTCCTTCCCTGTCCCTACAAACAAGGTTTAGCACAGTAAAACACACTGACACTCTCCCTACCTATAGTTTTCTGTCCCTATAAAAAATGTTTTTTTAAAGATGGTTGATGATGAATGCTTTAGCACAGTATAGCACAATGAGAATTTCCCTCACTGTCCTTCCCTGTCCCTACAAACAAGGTTTAGCACAGTAAAACACACTGACACTCTCCCTACCTATAGTTTTCTGTCCCTATAAAAAATGTTTTTTTAAAGATGGTTGATGATGAATGCTTTAGCACAGTATAGCACAATGAGAATTTCCCTCACTGTCCTTCCCTGTCCCTACAAACAAGGTTTAGCACAGTAAAACACACTGACACTCTCCCTACCTATAGTTTTCTGTCCCTATAATTTTTTTTTTTTTAAAGATGGTTGATGATGAATGCTTTAGCACAGTATAGCACAATGAGAATTTCCCTCACTGTCCTTCCCTGTCCCTACAAACAAGGTTTAGCACAGTAAAACACACTGACACTCTCCCTACCTATAGTTTTCTGTCCCTATAATTTTATTTTTTTAAAGATGGTTGATGATGAATGCTTTAGCACAGTATAGCACAATGAGAATTTCCCTCACTGTCCTTCCCTGTCCCTACAAACAAGGTTTAGCACAGTAAAACACACTGACACTCTCCCTACCTATAGTTTTCTGTCCCTATACATTTTTTTTTTTAAAGATGGTTGATGATGAATGCTTTAGCACAGTATAGCACAATGAGAATTTCCCTCACTGTCCTTCCCTGTCCCTACAAACAAGGTTTAGCACAGTAAAACACACTGACACTCTCCCTACCTATAGTTTTCTGTCCCTATAAAAAATGTTTTTTTAAAGATGGTTGATGATGAATGCTTTAGCACAGTATAGCACAATGAGAATTTCCCTCACTGTCCTTCCCTGTCCCTACAAACAAGGTTTAGCACAGTAAAACACACTGACACTCTCCCTACCTATAGTTTTCTGTCCCTATAAAAAATGTTTTTTTAAAGATGGTTGATGATGAATGCTTTAGCACAGTATAGCACAATGAGAATTTCCCTCACTGTCCTTCCCTGTCCCTACAAACAAGGTTTAGCACAGTAAAACACACTGACACTCTCCCTACCTATAGTTTTCTGTCCCTATAAAAAATGTTTTTTTAAAGATGGTTGATGATGAATGCTTTAGCACAGTATAGCACAATGAGAATTTCCATCACTGTCCTTCCCTGTCCCTACAAACAAGGTTTAGCACAGTAAAACACACTGACACTCTCCCTACCTATAGTTTTCTGTCCCTATAATTTTTTTTTTTTAAAGATGGTTGATGATGAATGCTTTAGCACAGTATAGCACACTGAGAATTTCCCTCACTGTCCTTCCCTGTCCCTACAAACAAGGTTTAGCACAGTAAAACACACTGAAACTCTCCCTACCTATAGTTTTCTGTCCCTATAAAAAATGTTTTTTTAAAGATGGTTGATGATGAATGCTTTAGCACAGTATAGCACACTGAGAATTTCCCTCACTGTCCTTCCCTGTCCCTACAAACAAGGTTTAGCACAGTAAAACACACTGACACTCTCCCTACCTATAGTTTTCTGTCCCTATAATTTTATTTTTTTAAAGATGTTGATGATGAATGCTTTAGCACAGTATAGCACAATGAGAATTTCCCTCACTGTCCTTCCCTGTCCCTACAAACAAGGTTTAGCACAGTAAAACACACTGACACTCTCCCTACCTATAGTTTTCTGTCCCTATACATTTTTTTTTTAAAGATGGTTGATGATGAATGCTTTAGCACAGTATAGCACAATGAGAATTTCCCTCACTGTCCTTCCCTGTCCCTACAAACAAGGTTTAGCACAGTAAAACACACTGACACTCTCCCTACCTATAGTTTTCTGTCCCTATAAAAAATGTTTTTTTAAAGATGGTTGATGATGAATGCTTTAGCACAGTATAGCACAATGAGAATTTCCCTCACTGTCCTTCCCTGTCCCTACAAACAAGGTTTAGCACAGTAAAACACACTGACACTCTCCCTACCTATAGTTTTCTGTCCCTATAAAAAATGTTTTTTTAAAGATGGTTGATGATGAATGCTTTAGCACAGTATAGCACAATGAGAATTTCCCTCACTGTCCTTCCCTGTCCCTACAAACAAGGTTTAGCACAGTAAAACACACTGAAACTCTCCCTACCTATAGTTTTCTGTCCCTATAAAAAATGTTTTTTTAAAGATGGTTGATGATGAATGCTTTAGCACAGTATAGCACACTGAGAATTTCCCTCACTGTCCTTCCCTGTCCCTACAAACAAGGTTTAGCACAGTAAAACACACTGACACTCTCCCTACCTATAGTTTTCTGTCCCTATAATTTTATTTTTTTAAAGATGGTTGATGATGAATGCTTTAGCACAGTATAGCACAATGAGAATTTCCCTCACTGTCCTTCCCTGTCCCTACAAACAAGGTTTAGCACAGTAAAACACACTGACACTCTCCCTACCTATAGTTTTCTGTCCCTATACATTTTTTTTTTTAAAGATGGTTGATGATGAATGCTTTAGCACAGTATAGCACAATGAGAATTTCCCTCACTGTCCTTCCCTGTCCCTACAAACAAGGTTTAGAACAGTAAAATACACTGACACTCTCCCTACCTATAGTTTTCTGTCCCTATAAAAAATGTTTTTTTAAAGATGGTTGATGATGAATGCTTTAGCACAGTATAGCACAATGAGAATTTCCCTCACTGTCCTTCCCTGTCCCTACAAACAAGGTTTAGCACAGTAAAACACACTGACACTCTCCCTACCTATAGTTTTCTGTCCCTATACATTTTTTTTTTTAAAGATGGTTGATGATGAATGCTTTAGCACAGTATAGCACAATGAGAATTTCCCTCACTGTCCTTCCCTGTCCCTACAAACAAGGTTTAGCACAGTAAAACACACTGACACTCTCCCTACCTATAGTTTTCTGTCCCTATAAAAAATGTTTTTTTAAAGATGGTTGATGATGAATGCTTTAGCACAGTATAGCACAATGAGAATTTCCCTCACTGTCCTTCCCTGTCCCTACAAACAAGGTTTAGCACAGTAAAACACACTGACACTCTCCCTACCTATAGTTTTCTGTCCCTATAAAAAATGTTTTTTTAAAGATGGTTGATGATGAATGCTTTAGCACAGTATAGCACAATGAGAATTTCCCTCACTGTCCTTCCCTGTCCCTACAAACAAGGTTTAGCACAGTAAAACACACTGACACTCTCCCTACCTATAGTTTTCTGTCCCTATAAAAAATGTTTTTTTAAAGATGGTTGATGATGAATGCTTTAGCACAGTATAGCACAATGAGAATTTCCATCACTGTCCTTCCCTGTCCCTACAAACAAGGTTTAGCACAGTAAAACACACTGACACTCTCCCTACCTATAGTTTTCTGTCCCTATAATTTTTTTTTTTTAAAGATGGTTGATGATGAATGCTTTAGCACAGTATAGCACACTGAGAATTTCCCTCACTGTCCTTCCCTGTCCCTACAAACAAGGTTTAGCACAGTAAAACACACTGAAACTCTCCCTACCTATAGTTTTCTGTCCCTATAAAAAATGTTTTTTTAAAGATGGTTGATGATGAATGCTTTAGCACAGTATAGCACACTGAGAATTTCCCTCACTGTCCTTCCCTGTCCCTACAAACAAGGTTTAGCACAGTAAAACACACTGACACTCTCCCTACCTATAGTTTTCTGTCCCTATAATTTTATTTTTTTAAAGATGGTTGATGATGAATGCTTTAGCACAGTATAGCACAATGAGAATTTCCCTCACTGTCCTTCCCTGTCCCTACAAACAAGGTTTAGCACAGTAAAACACACTGACACTCTCCCTACCTATAGTTTTCTGTCCCTATACATTTTTTTTTTAAAGATGGTTGATGATGAATGCTTTAGCACAGTATAGCACAATGAGAATTTCCCTCACTGTCCTTCCCTGTCCCTACAAACAAGGTTTAGCACAGTAAAACACACTGACACTCTCCCTACCTATAGTTTTCTGTCCCTATAAAAAATGTTTTTTTAAAGATGGTTGATGATGAATGCTTTAGCACAGTATAGCACAATGAGAATTTCCCTCACTGTCCTTCCCTGTCCCTACAAACAAGGTTTAGCACAGTAAAACACACTGACACTCTCCCTACCTATAGTTTTCTGTCCCTATAAAAAATGTTTTTTTAAAGATGGTTGATGATGAATGCTTTAGCACAGTATAGCACAATGAGAATTTCCCTCACTGTCCTTCCCTGTCCCTACAAACAAGGTTTAGCACAGTAAAACACACTGAAACTCTCCCTACCTATAGTTTTCTGTCCCTATAAAAAATGTTTTTTTAAAGATGGTTGATGATGAATGCTTTAGCACAGTATAGCACACTGAGAATTTCCCTCACTGTCCTTCCCTGTCCCTACAAACAAGGTTTAGCACAGTAAAACACACTGACACTCTCCCTACCTATAGTTTTCTGTCCCTATAATTTTATTTTTTTAAAGATGGTTGATGATGAATGCTTTAGCACAGTATAGCACAATGAGAATTTCCCTCACTGTCCTTCCCTGTCCCTACAAACAAGGTTTAGCACAGTAAAACACACTGACACTCTCCCTACCTATAGTTTTCTGTCCCTATACATTTTTTTTTTTAAAGATGGTTGATGATGAATGCTTTAGCACAGTATAGCACAATGAGAATTTCCCTCACTGTCCTTCCCTGTCCCTACAAACAAGGTTTAGAACAGTAAAACACACTGACACTCTCCCTACCTATAGTTTTCTGTCCCTATAAAAAATGTTTTTTTAAAGATGGTTGATGATGAATGCTTTAGCACAGTATAGCACAATGAGAATTTCCCTCACTGTCCTTCCCTGTCCCTACAAACAAGGTTTAGCACAGTAAAACACACTGACACTCTCCCTACCTATAGTTTTCTGTCCCTATAAAAAATGTTTTTTTAAAGATGGTTGATGATGAATGCTTTAGCACAGTATAGCACAATGAGAATTTCCCTCACTGTCCTTCCCTGTCCCTACAAACAAGGTTTAGCACAGTAAAACACACTGACACTCTCCCTACCTATAGTTTTCTGTCCCTATAAAAAATGTTTTTTTAAAGATGGTTGATGATGAATGCTTTAGCACAGTATAGCACAATGAGAATTTCCATCACTGTCCTTCCCTGTCCCTACAAACAAGGTTTAGCACAGTAAAACACACTGACACTCTCCCTACCTATAGTTTTCTGTCCCTATAATTTTTTTTTTTTAAAGATGGTTGATGATGAATGCTTTAGCACAGTATAGCACACTGAGAATTTCCCTCACTGTCCTTCCCTGTCCCTACAAACAAGGTTTAGCACAGTAAAACACACTGACACTCTCCCTACCTATAGTTTTCTGTCCCTATAAAAAATGTTTTTTTAAAGTTGGTTGATGATGAATGCTTTAGCACAGTATTGCACAATGAGAATTTCCCTCACTGTCCTTCCCTGTCCCTACAAACAAGGTTTAGCACAGTAAAACACACTGACACTCTCCCTACCTATAGTTTTCTGTCCCTATAAAAAATGTTTTTTTAAAGATGGTTGATGATGAATGCTTTAGCACAGTATAGCACAATGAGAATTTCCCTCACTGTCCTTCCCTGTCCCTACAAACAAGGTTTAGCACAGTAAAACACACTGATACTCTCCCTACCTATAGTTTTCTGTCCCTATAAAAAATGTTTTTTTAAAGATGGTTGATGATGAATGCTTTAGCACAGTATAGCACAATGAGAATTTCCCTCACTGTCCTTCCCTGTCCCTACAAACAAGGTTTAGCACAGTAAAACACACTGACACTCTCCCTACCTATAGTTTTCTGTCCCTATAAAAATTTTTTTTAAAGATGGTTGATGATGAATGCTTTAGCACAGTATAGCACAATGAGAATTTCCCTCACTGTCCTTCCCTGTCCCTACAAACAAGGTTTAGCACAGTAAAACACACTGACACTCTCCCTACCTATAGTTTTCTGTCCCTATAATTTTTTTTTTTTAAAGATGGTTGATGATGAATGCTTTAGCACAGTATAGCACAATGAGAATTTCCCTCACTGTCCTTCCCTGTCCCTACAAACAAGGTTTAGCACAGTAAAACACACTGACACTCTCCCTACCTATAGTTTTCTGTCCCTATAAAAAATGTTTTTTAAAGATGGTTGATGATGAATGCTTTAGCACAGTATAGCACAATGAGAATTTCCCTCACTGTCCTTCCCTGTCCCTACAAACAAGGTTTAGCACAGTAAAACACACTGACACTCTCCCTACCTATAGTTTTCTGTCTCTATAAAAAATGATTTTTTAAAGATGGTTGATGATGAATGCTTTAGCACAGTATAGCACAATGAGAATTTCCCTCACTGTCCTTCCCTGTCCCTACAAACAAGGTTTATCACAGTAAAACACACTGACACTCTCCCTACCTATAGTTTTCTGTCCCTATAATTTTTTTTTTTTAAAGATGGTTGATGATGAATGCTTTAGCACAGTATAGCACAATGAGAATTTCCCTCACTGTCCTTCCCTGTCCCTACAAACAAGGTTTAGCACAGTAAAACAAACTGATACTCTCCCTACCTATAGTTTTCTGTCCCTATAAAAAATGTTTTTTAAAGATGGTTGATGATGAATGCTTTAGCACAGTATAGCACAATGAGAATTTCCCTCACTGTCCTTCCCTGTCCCTACAAACAAGGTTTAGCACAGTAAAACACACTGACACTCTCCCTACCTATAGTTTTCTGTCCCTATAAAAATTTGTTTTTAAAGATGGTTGATGATAAATGCTTTAGCACAGTATAGCACAATGAGAATTTCCCTCACTGTCCTTCCCTGTCCCTACAAACAAGGTTTAGCACAGTAAAACACACTGACACTCTCCCTACCTATAGTTTTCTGTCCCTATAATTTTTTTTTTTTAAAGATGGTTGATGATGAATGCTTTAGCACAGTATAGCACAATGAGAATTTCCCTCACTGTCCTTCCCTGTCCCTACAAACAAGGTTTAGCACAGTAAAACACACTGACACTCTCCCTACCTATAGTTTTCTGTCCCTATAAAAAATGTTTTTTTAAAGATGGTTGATGATGAATGCTTTAGCACAGTATAGCACAATGAGAATTTCCCTCACTGTCCTTCCCTGTCCCTACAAACAAGGTTTAGCACAGTAAAACACACTGACACTCTCCCTACCTATAGTTTTCTGTCCCTATAAAAAATGTTTTTTTAAAGATGGTTGATGATGAATGCTTTAGCACAGTATAGCACAATGAGAATTTCCCTCACTGTCCTTCCCTGTCCCTACAAACAAGGTTTAGCACAGTAAAACACACTGACACTCTCCCTACCTATAGTTTTCTGTCCCTATAAATTTTTTTTTTTAAAGATGGTTGATGATGAATGCTTTAGCACAGTATAGCACAATGAGAATTTCCCTCACTGTCCTTCCCTGTCCCTACAAACAAGGTTTAGCACAGTAAAACACACTGACACTCTCCCTACCTATAGTTTTCTGTCCCTATAAAAATTTGTTTTTAAAGATGGTTGATGATGAATGCTTTAGCACAGTATAGCACAATGAGAATTTCCCTCACTGTCCTTCCCTGTCCCTACAAACAAGGTTTAGCACAGTAAAACACACTGACACTCTCCCTACCTATAGTTTTCTGTCCCTATAATTTTTTTTTTTAAAGATGGTTGATGATGAATGCTTTAGCACAGTATAGCACAATGAGAATTTCCCTCACTGTCCTTCCCTGTCCCTACAAACAAGGTTTAGCACAGTAAAACACACTGACACTCTCCCCACCTATAGTTTTCTGTCCCTATAAAAAATGTTTTTTTAAAGATGGTTGATGATGAATGCTTTAGCACAGTATAGCACAATGAGAATTTCCCTCACTGTCCTTCCCTGTCCCTACAAACAAGGTTTAGCACAGTAAAACACACTGACACTCTCCCTACCTATAGTTTTCTGTCCCTATAAAAAATGTTTTTTTAAAGATGGTTGATGATGAATGCTTTAGCACAGTATAGCACAATGAGAATTTCCCTCACTGTCCTTCCCTGTCCCTACAAACAAGGTTTAGCACAGTAAAACACACTGACACTCTCCCTACCTATAGTTTTCTGTCCCTATAAAAAATGTTTTTTTAAAGATGGTTGATGATGAATGCTTTAGCACAGTATAGCACAATGAGAATTTCCCTCACTGTCCTTCCCTGTCCCTACAAACAAGGTTTAGCACAGTAAAACACACTGACACTCTCCCTACCTATAGTTTTCTGTCCCTATAAAAAATGTTTTTTTAAAGATGGTTGATGATGAATGCTTTAGCACAGTATAGCACAATGAGAATTTCCCTCACTGTCCTTCCCTGTCCCTACAAACAAGGTTTAGCACAGTAAAACACACTGACACTCTCCCTACCTATAGTTTTCTGTCCCTATAAAAAATTTTTTTTAAAGATGGTTGATGATGAATGCTTTAGCACAGTATAGCACAATGAGAATTTCCCTCACTGTCCTTCCCTGTCCCTACAAACAAGGTTTAGCACAGTAAAACACACTGACACTCTCCCTACCTATAGTTTTCTGTCCCTATAATTTTATTTTTTTAAAGATGGTTGATGATGAATGCTTTAGCACAGTATAGCACAATGAGAATTTCCCTCACTGTCCTTCCCTGTCCCTACAAACAAGGTTTAGCACAGTAAAACACACTGACACTCTCCCTACCTATAGTTTTCTGTCCCTATACATTTTTTTTTTTTAAAGATGGTTGATGATGAATGCTTTAGCACAGTATAGCACAATGAGAATTTCCCTCACTGTCCTTCCCTGTCCCTACAAACAAGGTTTAGCACAGTAAAACACACTGACACTCTCCCTACCTATAGTTTTCTGTCCCTATAAAAAATGTTTTTTTAAAGATGGTTGATGATGAATGCTTTAGCACAGTATAGCACAATGAGAATTTCCCTCACTGTCCTTCCCTGTCCCTACAAACAAGGTTTAGCACAGTAAAACACACTGACACTCTCCCTACCTATAGTTTTCTGTCCCTATAAAAAATGTTTTTTTAAAGATGGTTGATGATGAATGCTTTAGCACAGTATAGCACAATGAGAATTTCCCTCACTGTCCTTCCCTGTCCCTACAAACAAGGTTTAGCACAGTAAAACACACTGACACTCTCCCTACCTATAGTTTTCTGTCCCTATAAAAATGTTTTTTTAAAGATGGTTGATGGTGAATGCTTTAGCACAGTATAGCACAATGAGAATTTCCCTCACTGTCCTTCCCTGTCGATACAAACAAGGTTTAGCACAGTAAAACACACTGACACTCTCCCTACCTATAGTTTTCTGTCCCTATATTTTTTTTTTTTTAAAGATGGTTGATGATGAATGCTTTAGCACAGTATAGCACAATGAGAATTTCCCTCACTGTCCTTCCCTGTCCCTACAAACAAGGTTTAGCACAGTAAAACACACTGACACTCTCCCTACCTATAGTTTTCTGTCCCTATAATTTTTTTTTTTAAAGATGGTTGATGATGAATGCTTTAGCACAGTATAGCACAATGAGAATTTCCCTCACTGTCCTTCCCTGTCCCTACAAACAAGGTTTAGCACAGTAAAACACACTGACACTCTCCCTACCTATAGTTTTCTGTCCCTATAAAAAATGTTTTTTTAAAGATGGTTGATGATGAATGCTTTAGCACAGTATAGCACAATGAGAATTTCCCTCACTGTCCTTCCCTGTCCCTACAAACAAGGTTTAGCACAGTAAAACACACTGACACTCTCCCAACCTATAGTTTTCTGTCTCTATAAAAAATGTTTTTTTAAAGATGGTTGATGATGAATGCTTTAGCACAGTATAGCACAATGAGAATTTCCCTCACTGTCCTTCCCTGTCCCTACAAACAAGGTTTATCACAGTAAAACACACTGACACTCTCCCTACCTATAGTTTTCTGTCCCTATAATTTTTTTTTTTAAAGATGGTTGATGATGAATGCTTTAGCACAGTATAGCACAATGAGAATTTCCCTCACTGTCCTTCCCTGTCCCTACAAACAAGGTTTAGCACAGTAAAACACACTGACACTCTCCCTACCTATAGTTTTCTGTCCCTATAAAATTTTTTTTTTAAAGATTTTTGATGATGAATGCTTTAGCACAGTATAGCACAATGAGAATTTCCCTCACTGTCCTTCCCTGTCCCTACAAACAAGGTTTAGCACAGTAAAACACACTGACACTCTCCCTACCTATAGTTTTCTGTCCCTATAAATTTTTTTTTTTAAAGATGGTTGATGATGAATGATTTAGCACAGTATAGCACAATGAGAATTTCCCTCACTGTCCTTCCCTGTCCCTACAAACAAGGTTTAGCACAGTAAAACACACTGACACTCTCCCTACCTATAGTTTTCTGTCCCTATAAAAAATGTTTTTTTAAAGATGGTTGATGATGAATGCTTTAGCACAGTATAGCACAATGAGAATTTCCATCACTGTCCTTCCCTGTCCCTACAAACAAGGTTTACCACAGTAAAACACACTGACACTCTCCCTACCTATAGTTTTCTGTCCCTATAATTTTTTTTTTTTTAAAGATGGTTGATGAAGAATGCTTTAGCACAGTATAGCACAATGAGAATTTCCCTCACTGTCCTTCCCTGTCCCTACAAACAAGGTTTAGCACAGTAAAACACACTGACACTCTCCCTACCTATAGTTTTCTGTCCCTATAAAAAATGTTTTTTTAAAGTTGGTTGATGATGAATGCTTTAGCACAGTATTGCACAATGAGAATTTCCCTCACTGTCCTTCCCTGTCCCTACAAACAAGGTTTAGCACAGTAAAACACACTGACACTCTCCCTACCTATAGTTTTCTGTCCCTATAAAAAATGTTTTTTTAAAGATGGTTGATGATGAATGCTTTAGCACAGTATAGCACAATGAGAATTGCCCTCACTGTCCTTCCCTGTCCCTACAAACAAGGTTTAGCACAGTAAAACACACTGATACTCTCCCTACCTATAGTTTTCTGTCCCTATAAAAAATGTTTTTTTTAAAGATGGTTGATGATGAATGCTTTAGCACAGTATAGCACAATGAGAATTTCCCTCACTGTCCTTCCCTGTCCCTACAAACAAGGTTTAGCACAGTAAAACACACTGACACTCTCCCTACCTATAGTTTTCTGTCCCTATAATTTTATTTTTTTAAAGATGGTTGATGATGAATGCTTTAGCACAGTATAGCACAATGAGAATTTCCCTCACTGTCCTTCCCTGTCCCTACAAACAAGGTTTAGCACAGTAAAACACACTGACACTCTCCCTACCTATAGTTTTCTGTCCCTATACATTTTTTTTTTTTAAAGATGGTTGATGATGAATGCTTTAGCACAGTATAGCACAATGAGAATTTCCCTCACTGTCCTTCCCTGTCCCTACAAACAAGGTTTAGCACAGTAAAACACACTGACACTCTCCCTACCTATAGTTTTCTGTCCCTATAAAAAATGTTTTTTTAAAGATGGTTGATGATGAATGCTTTAGCACAGTATAGCACAATGAGAATTTCCCTCACTGTCCTTCCCTGTCCCTACAAACAAGGTTTAGCACAGTAAAACACACTGACACTCTCCCTACCTATAGTTTTCTGTCCCTATAAAAAATGTTTTTTTAAAGATGGTTGATGATGAATGCTTTAGCACAGTATAGCACAATGAGAATTTCCCTCACTGTCCTTCCCTGTCCCTACAAACAAGGTTTAGCACAGTAAAACACACTGACACTCTCCCTACCTATAGTTTTCTGTCCCTATAAAAATGTTTTTTTAAAGATGGTTGATGGTGAATGCTTTAGCACAGTATAGCACAATGAGAATTTCCCTCACTGGCCTTCCCTGTCCCTACAAACAAGGTTTAGCACAGTAAAACACACTGACACTCTCCCTACCTATAGTTTTCTGTCCCTATAATTTTTTTTTTTTAAAGATGGTTGATGATGAATGCTTTAGCACAGTATAGCACAATGAGAATTTCCCTCACTGTCCTTCCCTGTCCCTACAAACAAGGTTTAGCACAGTAAAACACACTGACACTCTCCCTACCTATAGTTTTCTGTCCCTATAAAAAATGTTTTTTTAAAGATGGTTGATGATGAATGCTTTAGCACAGTATAGCACAATGAGAATTTCCCTCACTGTCCTTCCCTGTCCCTACAAACAAGGTTTAGCACAGTAAAACACACTGACACTCTCCCTACCTATAGTTTTCTGTCCCTATAAAAAATGCTTTTTTAAAGATGGTTGATGATGAATGCTTTAGCACAGTATAGCACAATGAGAATTTCCCTCACTGTCCTTCCCTGTCCCTACAAACAAGGTTTAGCACAGTAAAACACACTGACACTCTCCCTACCTATAGTTTTCTGTCCCTATAAAAAATGTTTTTTTAAAGATGGTTGATGATGAATGCTTTAGCACAGTATAGCACAATGAGAATTTCCCTCACTGTCCTTCCCTGTCCCTACAAACAAGGTTTAGCACAGTAAAACACACTGACACTCTCCCTACCTATAGTTTTCTGTCCCTATAAAAAATGTTTTTTTAAAGATGGTTGATGATGAATGCTTTAGCACAGTATAGCACAATGAGAATTTCCATCACTGTCCTTCCCTGTCCCTACAAACAAGGTTTAGCACAGTAAAACACACTGACACTCTCCCTACCTATAGTTTTCTGTCCCTATAAAAATTTTTTTTTAAAGATGGTTGATGATGAATGCTTTAGCACAGTATAGCACACTGAGAATTTCCCTCACTGTCCTTCCCTGTCCCTACAAACAAGGTTTAGCACAGTAAAACACACTGACACTCTCCCTACCTATAGTTTTCTGTCCCTATAAAAAATGTTTTTTTAAAGTTGGTTGATGATGAATGCTTTAGCACAGTATTGCACAATGAGAATTTCCCTCACTGTCCTTCCCTGTCCCTACAAACAAGGTTTAGCACAGTAAAACACACTGACACTCTCCCTACCTATAGTTTTCTGTCCCTATAAAAAATGTTTTTTTAAAGATGGTTGATGATGAATGCTTTAGCACAGTATAGCACAATGAGAATTTCCCTCACTGTCCTTCCCTGTCCCTACAAACAAGGTTTAGCACAGTAAAACACACTGACACTCTCCCTACCTATAGTTTTCTGTCCCTATAATTTTTTTTTTTTAAAGATGGTTGATGATGAATGCTTTAGCACAGTATAGCACAATGAGAATTTCCCTCACTGTCCTTCCCTGTCGATACAAACAAGGTTTAGCACAGTAAAACACACTGACACTCTCCCTACCTATAGTTTTCTGTCCCTATATTTTTTTTTTTTTAAAGATGGTTGATGATGAATGCTTTAGCACAGTATAGCACAATGAGAATTTCCCTCACTGTCCTTCCCTGTCCCTACAAACAAGGTTTAGCACAGTAAAACACACTGACACTCTCCCTACCTATAGTTTTCTGTCCCTATAAAAAATGTTTTTTTAAAGATGGTTGATGATGAATGCTTTAGCACAGTATAGCACAATGAGAATTTCCCTCACTGTCCTTCCCTGTCCCTACAAACAAGGTTTAGCACAGTAAAACACACTGACACTCTCCCTACCTATAGTTTTCTGTCTCTATAAAAAATGTTTTTTTAAAGATGGTTGATGATGAATGCTTTAGCACAGTATAGCACAATGAGAATTTCCCTCACTGTCCTTCCCTGTCCCTACAAACAAGGTTTATCACAGTAAAACACACTGACACTCTCCCTACCTATAGTTTTCTGTCCCTATAAATTTTTTTTTTAAAGATGGTTGATGATGAATGCTTTAGCACAGTATAGCACAATGAGAATTTCCCTCACTGTCCTTCCCTGTCCCTACAAACAAGGTTTAGCACAGTAAAACACACTGACACTCTCCCTACCTATAGTTTTCTGTCCCTATAAAAATTTTTTTTTAAAGATGGTTGATGATGAATGCTTTAGCACAGTATAGCACAATGAGAATTTCCCTCACTGTCCTTCCCTGTCCCTACAAACAAGGTTTAGCACAGTAAAACACACTGACACTCTCCCTACCTATAGTTTTCTGTCCCTATAAAAATTTTTTTTTAAAGATGGTTGATGATGAATGATTTAGCACAGTATAGCACAATGAGAATTTCCCTCACTGTCCTTCCCTGTCCCTACAAACAAGGTTTAGCACAGTAAAACACACTGACACTCTCCCTACCTATAGTTTTCTGTCCCTATAAAAAATGTTTTTTTAAAGATGGTTGATGATGAATGCTTTAGCACAGTATAGCACAATGAGAATTTCCATCACTGTCCTTCCCTGTCCCTACAAACAAGGTTTACCACAGTAAAACACACTGACACTCTCCCTACCTATAGTTTTCTGTCCCTATAATTTTTTTTTTTTAAAGATGGTTGATGAAGAATGCTTTAGCACAGTATAGCACAATGAGAATTTCCCTCACTGTCCTTCCCTGTCCCTACAAACAAGGTTTAGCACAGTAAAACACACTGACACTCTCCCTACCTATAGTTTTCTGTCCCTATAAAAAATGTTTTTTTAAAGTTGGTTGATGATGAATGCTTTAGCACAGTATTGCACAATGAGAATTTCCCTCACTGTCCTTCCCTGTCCCTACAAACAAGGTTTAGCACAGTAAAACACACTGACACTCTCCCTACCTATAGTTTTCTGTCCCTATAAAAAATGTTTTTTTAAAGATGGTTGATGATGAATGCTTTAGCACAGTATAGCACAATGAGAATTGCCCTCACTGTCCTTCCCTGTCCCTACAAACAAGGTTTAGCACAGTAAAACACACTGATACTCTCCCTACCTATAGTTTTCTGTCCCTATAAAAAATGTTTTTTTTAAAGATGGTTGATGATGAATGCTTTAGCACAGTATAGCACAATGAGAATTTCCCTCACTGTCCTTCCCTGTCCCTACAAACAAGGTTTAGCACAGTAAAACACACTGACACTCTCCCTACCTATAGTTTTCTGTCCCTATAAAAAATGTTTTTTTAAAGAAGGTTGATGATGAATGCTTTAGCACAGTATAGCACAATGAGAATTTCCCTCACTGTCCTTCCCTGTCCCTACAAACAAGGTTTAGCACAGTAAAACACACTGACACTCTCCCTACCTATAGTTTTCTGTCCCTATAATTTTTTTTTTTTAAAGATGGTTGATGATGAATGCTTTAGCACAGTATAGCACAATGAGAATTTCCCTCACTGTCCTTCCCTGTCCCTACAAACAAGGTTTAGCACAGTAAAACACACTGACACTCTCCCTACCTATAGTTTTCTGTCCCTATATTTTATTTTTTTTTAAAGATGGTTGATGATGAATGCTTTAGCACAGTATAGCACAATGAGAATTTCCCTCACTGTCCTTCCCTGTCCCTACAAACAAGGTTTAGCACAGTAAAACACACTGACACTCTCCCTACCTATAGTTTTCTGTCCCTATAATTTTTTTTTTTTAAAGATGGTTGATGATGAATGCTTTAGCACAGTATAGCACAATGAGAATTTCCCTCACTGTCCTTCCCTGTCCCTACAAACAAGGTTTAGCACAGTAAAACACACTGACACTCTCCCTACCTATAGTTTTCTGTCCCTATAAAAAATGTTTTTTTAAAGATGGTTGATGATGAATGCTTTAGCACAGTATAGCACAATGAGAATTTCCCTCACTGTCCTTCCCTGTCCCTACAAACAAGGTTTAGCACAGTAAAACACACTGACACTCTCCCTACCTATAGTTTTCTGTCTCTATAAAAAATGTTTTTTTAAAGATGGTTGATGATGAATGCTTTAGCACAGTATAGCACAATGAGAATTTCCCTCACTGTCCTTCCCTGTCCCTACAAACAAGGTTTAGCACAGTAAAACACACTGACACTCTCCCTACCTATAGTTTTCTGTCCCTATAATTTTTTTTTTTAAAGATGGTTGATGATGAATGCTTTAGCACAGTATAGCACAATGAGAATTTCCCTCACTGTCCTTCCCTGTCCCTACAAACAAGGTTTAGCACAGTAAAACACACTGACACTCTCCCTACCTATAGTTTTCTGTCCCTATAAAAAAATTTTTTTAAAGATGGTTGATGATGAATGCTTTAGCACAGTATAGCACAATGAGAATTTCCCTCACTGTCCTTCCCTGTCCCTACAAACAAGGTTTAGCACAGTAAAACACACTGACACTCTCCCTACCTATAATTTTCTGTCCCTATAAAAAATTTTTTTAAAAGATGGTTGATGATGAATGCTTTAGCACAGTATAGCACAATGAGAATTTCCCTCACTGTCCTTCCCTGTCCCTACAAACAAGGTTTAGCACAGTAAAACACACTGACACTCTCCCTACCTATAGTTTTCTGTCCCTATAAAAAATGTTTTTTTAAAGATGGTTGATGATGAATGCTTTAGCACAGTATAGCACAATGAGAATTTCCCTCACTGTCCTTCCCTGTCCCTACAAACAAGGTTTAGCACAGTAAAACACACTGACACTCTCCCTACCTATAGTTTTCTGTCCCTATAAAAAATGTTTTTTTAAAGATGGTTGATGATGAATGCTTTAGCACAGTATAGCACAATGAGAATTTCCCTCACTGTCCTTCCCTGTCCCTACAAACAAGGTTTAGCACAGTAAAACACACTGACACTCTCCCTACCTATAGTTTTCTGTCCCTATAAAAAATGTTTTTTTAAAGATGGTTGATGATGAATGCTTTAGCACAGTATAGCACAATGAGAATTTCCCTCACTGTCCTTCCCTGTCCCTACAAACAAGGTTTAGCACAGTAAAACACACTGACACTCTCCCTACCTATAGTTTTCTGTCCCTATAAAAAATGTTTTTTTAAAGATGGTTGATGATGAATGCTTTAGCACAGTATAGCACAATGAGAATTTCCCTCACTGTCCTTCCCTGTCCCTACAAACAAGGTTTAGCACAGTAAAACACACTGATACTCTCCCTACCTATAGTTTTCTGTCCCTATAAAAAATGTTTTTTTAAAGATGGTTGATGATGAATGCTTTAGCACAGTATAGCACAATGAGAATTTCCCTCACTGTCCTTCCCTGTCCCTACAAACAAGGTTTAGCACAGTAAAACACACTGAAACTCTCCCTACCTATAGTTTTCTGTCCCTATAAAAAATGTTTTTTTAAAGATGGTTGATGATGAATGCTTTAGCACAGTATAGCACAATGAGAATTTCCCTCACTGTCCTTCCCTGTCCCTACAAACAAGGTTTAGCACAGTAAAACACACTGACACTCTCCCTACCTATAGTTTTCTGTCCCTATAAAAAATTTTTTTTAAAGATGGTTGATGATGAATGCTTTAGCACAGTATAGCACAATGAGAATTTCCCTCACTGTCCTTCCCTGTCCCTACAAACAAGGTTTAGCACAGTAAAACACACTGACACTCTCCCTACCTATAGTTTTCTGTCCCTATATTTTTTTTTTTTAAAGATGGTTGATGATGAATGCTTTAGCACAGTATAGCACAATGAGAATTTCCCTCACTGTCCTTCCCTGTCCCTACAAACAAGGTTTAGCACAGTAAAACACACTGACACTCTCCCTACCTATAGTTTTCTGTCCCTATAATTTTTTTTTTTAAAGATGGTTGATGATGAATGCTTTAGCACAGTATAGCACAATGAGAATTTCCCTCACTGTCCTTCCCTGTCCCTACAAACAAGGTTTAGCACAGTAAAACACACTGACACTCTCCCTACCTATAGTTTTCTGTCCCTATAAAAAATTTTTTTTAAAGATGGTTGATGATGAATGCTTTAGCACAGTATAGCACAATGAGAATTTCCCTCACTGTCCTTCCCTGTCCCTACAAACAAGGTTTAGCACAGTAAAACACACTGACACTCTCCCTACCTATAGTTTTCTGTCCCTATAAAAAATTTTTTTTAAAGATGGTTGATGATGAATGCTTTAGCACAGTATAGCACAATGAGAATTTCCCTCACTGTCCTTCCCTGTCCCTACAAACAAGGTTTAGCACAGTAAAACACACTGACACTCTCCCTACCTATAGTTTTCTGTCCCTATAATTTTTTTTTTTAAAGATGGTTGATGATGAATGCTTTAGCACAGTATAGCACAATGAGAATTTCCCTCACTGTCCTTCCCTGTCCCTACAAACAAGGTTTAGCACAGTAAAACACACTGACACTCTCCCTACCTATAGTTTTCTGTCCCTATACATTTTTTTTTTAAAGATGGTTGATGATGAATGCTTTAGCACAGTATAGCACAATGAGAATTTCCCTCACTGTCCTTCCCTGTCCCTACAAACAAGGTTTAGCACAGTAAAACACACTGACACTCTCCCTACCTATAGTTTTCTGTCCCTATAAAAAATGTTTTTTTAAAGATGGTTGATGATGAATGCTGTAGCACAGTATAGCACAATGAGAATTTCCCTCACTGTCCTTCCCTGTCCCTACAAACAAGGTTTAGCACAGTAAAACACACTGACACTCTCCCTACCTATAGTTTTCTGTCCCTATAAAAAATGTTTTTTTAAAGATGGTTGATGATGAATGCTTTAGCACAGTATAGCACAATGAGAATTTCCCTCACTGTCCTTCACTGTCCCTACAAACAAGGTTTAGCACAGTAAAACACACTGACACTCTCCCTACCTATAGTTTTCTGTCCCTATAAAAAATGTTTTTTTAAAGATGGTTGATGATGAATGCTTTAGCACAGTATAGCACAATGAGAATTTCCCTCACTGTCCTTCCCTGTCCCTACAAACAAGGTTTAGCACAGTAAAACACACTGACACTCTCCCTACCTATAGTTTTCTGTCTCTATAAAAAATGTTTTTTTAAAGATGGTTGATGATGAATGCTTTAGCACAGTATAGCACAATGAGAATTTCCCTCACTGCCCTTCCCTGTCCCTACAAACAAGGTTTAGCACAGTAAAACACACTGACACTCTCCCTACCTATAGTTTTCTGTCCCTATAATTTTTTTTTTTTAAAGATGGTTGATGATGAATGCTTTAGCACAGTATAGCACAATGAGAATTTCCCTCACTGTCCTTCCCTGTCCCTGCAAACAAGGTTTAGCACAGTAAAACACACTGACACTCTCCCTACCTATAGTTTTCTGTCCCTATAAATTTTTTTTTTAAAGATGGTTGATGATGAATGATTTAGCACAGTATAGCACAATGAGAATTTCCCTCACTGTCCTTCCCTGTCCCTACAAACAAGGTTTAGCACAGTAAAACACACTGACACTCTCCCTACCTATAGTTTTCTGTCCCTATAAAAAATGTTTTTTTTAAAGATGGTTGATGATGAATGCTTTAGCACAGTATAGCACAATGAGAATTTCCCTCACTGTCCTTCCCTGTCCCTACAAACAAGGTTTAGCACAGTAAAACACACTGACACTCTCCCTACCTATAGTTTTCTGTCCCTATAATTTTTTTTTTTTAAAGATGGTTGATGATGAATGCTTTAGCACAGTATAGCACAATGAGAATTTCCCTCACTGTCCTTCCCTGTCCCTACAAACAAGGTTTAGCACAGTAAAACACACTGACACTCTCCCTACCTATAGTTTTCTGTCCCTATAAAAAATGCTTTTTTAAAGATGGTTGATGATGAATGCTTTAGCACAGTATAGCACAATGAGAATTTCCCTCACTGTCCTTCCCTGTCCCTACAAACAAGGTTTAGCACAGTAAAACACACTGACACTCTCCCTACCTATAGTTTTCTGTCCCTATAAAAAATGTTTTTTTAAAGATGGTTGATGATGAATGCTTTAGCACAGTATAGCACAATGAGAATTTCCCTCACTGTCCTTCCCTGTCCCTACAAACAAGGTTTAGCACAGTAAAACACACTGACACTCTCCCTACCTATAGTTTTCTGTCCCTATAAAAAATGTTTTTTTAAAGATGGTTGATGATGAATGCTTTAGCACAGTATAGCACAATGAGAATTTCCCTCACTGTCCTTCCCTGTCCCTACAAACAAGGTTTAGCACAGTAAAACACACTGACACTCTCCCTACCTATAGTTTTCTGTCCCTATAATTTTTTTTTTTTAAAGATGGTTGATGATGAATGCTTTAGCACAGTATAGCACAATGAGAATTTCCCTCACTGTCCTTCCCTGTCCCTACAAACAAGGTTTAGCACAGTAAAACACACTGACACTCTCCCTACCTATAGTTTTCTGTCCCTATAAAAAATGTTTTTTTAAAGATGGTTGATGATGAATGCTTTAGCACAGTATAGCACAATGAGAATTTCCCTCACTGTCCTTCCCTGTCCCTACAAACAAGGTTTAACACAGTAAAACACACGGACACTCTCCCTACCTATAGTTTTCTGTCCCTATAAAAAATGTTTTTTTAAAGATGGTTGATGATGAATGCTTTAGCACAGTATAGCACAATGAGAATTTCCCTCACTGTCCTTCCCTGTCCCTACAAACAAGGTTTAGCACAGTAAAACACACTGATACTCTCCCTACCTATAGTTTTCTGTCCCTATAAAAAATGTTTTTTTAAAGATGGTTGATGATGAATGCTTTAGCACAGTATAGCACAATGAGAATTTCCCTCACTGTCCTTCCCTGTCCCTACAAACAAGGTTTAGCACAGTAAAACACACTGACACTCTCCCTACCTATAGTTTTCTGTCCCTATAAAAAATGTTTTTTTAAAGATGGTT
Source organism: Rana muscosa (assembly GCA_029206835.1). Taxonomy (NCBI): domain Eukaryota; kingdom Metazoa; phylum Chordata; class Amphibia; order Anura; family Ranidae; genus Rana; species Rana muscosa. Next base: position 681,880,033 of record CM055117.1, on the reverse strand, counting down.
GATGATGAATGCTTTAGCACAGTATAGCACAATGAGAATTTCCCTCACTGTCCTTCCCTGTCCCTACAAACAAGGTTTAGCACAGTAAAACACACTGACACTCTCCCTACCTATAGTTTTCTGTCCCTATAAAAAATGTTTTTTTAAAGATGGTTGATGATGAATGCTTTAGCACAGTATAGCACAATGAGAATTTCCCTCACTGTCCTTCCCTGTCCCTACAAACAAGGTTTAGCACAGTAAAACACACTGACACTCTCCCTACCTATAGTTTTCTGTCCCTATAAAAAATGTTTTTTTAAAGATGGTTGATGATGAATGCTTTAGCACAGTATAGCACAATGAGAATTTCCCTCACTGTCCTTCCCTGTCCCTACAAACAGGGTTTAGCACAGTAAAACACACTGACACTCTCCCTACCTATAGTTTTCTGTCCCTATAATTTTTTTTTTTAAAGATGGTTGATGATGAATGCTTTAGCACAGTATAGCACAATGAGAATTTCCCTCACTGTCCTTCCCTGTCCCTACAAACAAGGTTTAGCACAGTAAAACACACTGACACTCTCCCTACCTATAGTTTTCTGTCCCTATAAAAAATGTTTTTTTAAAGATGGTTGATGATGAATGCTTTAGCACAGTATAGCACAATGAGAATTTCCCTCACTGTCCTTCCCTGTCCCTACAAACAAGGTTTAGCACAGTAAAACACACTGACACTCTCCCTACCTATAGTTTTCTGTCCCTATAAATTTTTTTTTTAATGATGGTTGATGATGAATGCTTTAGCACAGTATAGCACAATGAGAATTTCCCTCACTGTCCTTCCCTGTCCCTACAAACAAGGTTTAGCACAGTAAAACACACTGACACTCTCCCTACCTATAGTTTTCTGTCCCTATAATTTTTTTTTTTTAAAGATGGTTGATGATGAATGCTTTAGCACAGTATAGCACAATGAGAATTTCCCTCACTGTCCTTCCCTGTCCCTACAAACAAGGTTTAGCACAGTAAAACACACTGACACTCTCCCTACCTATAGTTTTCTGTCCCTATACATCTTTTTTTTTAAAGATGGTTGATGATGAATGCTTTAGCACAGTATAGCACAATGAGAATTTCCCTCACTGTCCTTCCCTGTCCCTACAAACAAGGTTTAGCACAGTAAAACACACTGACACTCTCCCTACCTATAGTTTTCTGTCCCTATAAAAAATGTTTTTTTAAAGATGGTTGATGATGAATGCTTTAGCACAGTATAGCACAATGAGAATTTCCCTCACTGTCCTTCCCTGTCCCTACAAACAAGGTTTAGCACAGTAAAACACACTGACACTCTCCCTACCTATAGTTTTCTTTCCCTATAAAAAATTTTTTTTAAAGATGGTTGATGATGAATGCTTTAGCACAGTATAGCACAATGAGAATTTCCCTCACTGTCCTTCCCTGTCCCTACAAACAAGGTTTAGCACAGTAAAACACACTGACACTCTCCCTACCTATAGTTTTCTGTCCCTATAATTTTTTTTTTTAAAGATGGTTGATGATGAATGCTTTAGCACAGTATAGCACAATGAGAATTTCCCTCACTGTCCTTCCCTGTCCCTACAAACAAGGTTTAGCACAGTAAAACACACTGACACTCTCCCTACCTATAGTTTTCTGTCCCTATACATTTTTTTTTTAAAGATGGTTGATGATGAATGCTTTAGCACAGTATAGCACAATGAGAATTTCCCTCACTGTCCTTCCCTGTCCCTACAAACAAGGTTTAGCACAGTAAAACACACTTACACTCTCCCTACCTATAGTTTTCTGTCCCTATAAAAAATGTTTTTTTAAAGATGGTTGATGATGAATGCTTTAGCACAGTATAGCACAATGAGAATTTCCCTCACTGTCCTTCCCTGTCCCTACAAACAAGGTTTAGCACAGTAAAACACACTGACACTCTCCCTACCTATAGTTTTCTGTCCCTATAAAAAATGTTTTTTTAAAGATGGTTGATGATGAATGCTTTAGCACAGTATAGCACAATGAGAATTTCCCTCACTGTCCTTCCCTGTCCCTACAAACAAGGTTTAGCACAGTAAAACACACTGACACTCTCCCTACCTATAGTTTTCTGTCCCTATAAAAATGTTTTTTTAAAGATGGTTGATGATGAATGCTTTAGCACAGTATAGCACAATGAGAATTTCCCTCACTGGCCTTCCCTGTCCCTACAAACAAGGTTTAGCACAGTAAAACACACTGACACTCTCCCTACCTATAGTTTTCTGTCCCTATAAAATTTTTTTTTTAAAGATGGTTGATGATGAATGCTTTAGCACAGTATAGCACAATGAGAATTTCCCTCACTGTCCTTCCCTGTCCCTACAAACAAGGTTTAGCACAGTAAAACACACTGACACTCTCCCTACCTATAGTTTTCTGTCCCTATAATTTTTTTTTTTTAAAGATGGTTGATGATGAATGCTTTAGCACAGTATAGCACAATGAGAATTTCCCTCACTGTCCTTCCCTGTCCCTACAAACAAGGTTTAGCACAGTAAAACACACTGACACTCTCCCTACCTATAGTTTTCTGTCCCTATAAAAAATGCTTTTTTAAAGATAGTTGATGATGAATGCTTTAGCACAGTATAGCACAATGAGAATTTCCCTCACTGTCCTTCCCTGTCCCTACAAACAAGGTTTAGCACAGTAAAACACACTGACACTCTCCCTACCTATAGTTTTCTGTCCCTATAAAAAATGTTTTTTTAAAGATGGTTGATGATGAATGCTTTAGCACAGTATAGCACAATGAGAATTTCCCTCACTGTCCTTCCCTGTCCCTACAAACAAGGTTTAGCACAGTAAAACACACTGACACTCTCCCTACCTATAGTTTTCTGTCCCTATAAAAAATTTTTTTTAAAGATGGTTGATGATGAATGCTTTAGCACAGTATAGCACAATGAGAATTTCCCTCACTGTCCTTCCCTGTCCCTACAAACAAGGTTTAGCACAGTAAAACACACTGACACTCTCCCTACCTATAGTTTTCTGTCCCTATAAAAAATGCTTTTTTAAAGATGGTTGATGATGAATGCTTTAGCACAGTATAGCACAATGAGAATTTCCCTCACTGTCCTTCCCTGTCCCTACAAACAAGGTTTAGCACAGTAAAACACACTGACACTCTCCCTACCTATAGTTTTCTGTCCCTATAAAAAATGTTTTTTTAAAGATGGTTGATGATGAATGCTTTAGCACAGTATAGCACAATGAGAATTTCCCTCACTGTCCTTCCCTGTCCCTACAAACAAGGTTTAGCACAGTAAAACACACTGACACTCTCCCTACCTATAGTTTTCTGTCCCTATAAAAAATTTTTTTTAAAGATGGTTGATGATGAATGCTTTAGCACAGTATAGCACAATGAGAATTTCCCTCACTGTCCTTCCCTGTCCCTACAAACAAGGTTTAGCACAGTAAAACACACTGACACTCTCCCTACCTATAGTTTTCTGTCCCTATAAAAAATGTTTTTTTAAAGATGGTTGATGATGAATGTTTTAGCACAGTATAGCACAATGAGAATTTCCCTCACTGTCCTTCCCTGTCCCTACAAACAAGGTTTAGCACAGTAAAACACACTGACACTCTCCCTACCTATAGTTTTCTGTCCCTATAAAAAATGTTTTTTTAAAGATGGTTGATGATGAATGCTTTAGCACAGTATAGCACAATGAGAATTTCCCTCACTGTCCTTCCCTGTCCCTACAAACAAGGTTTAGCACAGTAAAACACACTGACACTCTCCCTACCTATAGTTTTCTGTCCCTATAAAAAATGTTTTTTTAAAGATGGTTGATGATGAATGCTTTAGCACAGTATAGCACAATGAGAATTTCCCTCACTGTCCTTCCCTGTCCCTACAAACAAGGTTTAGCACAGTAAAACACACTGACACTCTCCCTACCTATAGTTTTCTGTCCCTATAAAAATTTTTTTTTAAAGATGGTGTGAGGGGGTTAGCTCGGCAGCGGGTGTGTGTGACCCCCGGGATGGGCTCCCCACACAAAAACAGGCCCAGCAAACGGAGGTTGTGGTTTTCAAAATCAAAAAAAAGGTGCGGTTTATTTTCTATTTACAGTGACAAAACACAGCAAAGCCAAAAGAAACATAAATAAAATAAATCCTGGTCAACTTGACCTCTGACTAAACATACAGGTTTCCTAACTAACAACTGGGATCAGCCTAGTGCTGTCCTAGTCCCTAAGTCCCTGGTTTTAAATGTCCAAGCAAATAGCCACACAGGCTTTGTCTCACCGCACAAGGGTTCACTCTCTCCAGGAAGTCCACACAGGTCTGCTTCCAGGCATGAGCTAACCCCTATTGAAGCTGGGAGTTCTTATAGAGGCCTAAATGAGCTGACAAGCTTCAGCTGGTCTCATCAACTCCCTGTCTGCACGACGCCCCACACTCTCCCTAGAGGTATGAGTCATCCATGAGCCCACTATCCTCAGCTGGGCTTATACAACTCTCCACCTAGTTGTATAAGTCGGCGTAAAGCCTGAATCTGGGCGAAATATATCTACCCCCCTGGATGCAACCAGGTGACTTTACCTTCCTGCTGTCACATACCCCCCCTCTTGTTTTAACCTCGGGGTTGGAACACCAGCAATCAGGCATTCATGTACTCGAGACAAAGCATCCACATTCCCCATTTGAACGCCAGGGCGATGCTTTACTGTGAAGTTGAATTCCTGGAGGGCCAGGAACCACCTATTCACTCTTCTATTTGTTTCCTTGTTTTGAGCCATCCACTTTAACGGAGCGTGATCCGTAACCATGTCAAAGTGCCTACCTAGCAGGTAGTACCGAAGGGAATCTAGAGCCCACTTCACCGCTAAACACTCCTTTTCAACGGTGGCGTAATTTACCTCATGGGACTTCAACTTCCTGCTGAGGTAAATGACTGGGTGCTCTTCCCCGTTCCAGACCTGGGACAATACTGCTCCTAACCCCACATCTGACGCATCACTTTGTACGACAAAGTCTTTAGAGAAGTCGGGTGAGTACAACACTGGCTGGCTACATAAGGCTTGTTTCAAGAATTGGAATGCTGCCTCAGCCTCGGGGGTCCATTTAATCATGACCGACCCTTTCCCCTTCGTTAGGTTGGTTAGGGGCACAGCCTTAGAAGCAAAGTGGGGAATGAGTCGCCGATAATACCCAGCGATTCCCAGAAAGGCTCGTACCTGCTTCTTGCTGTTGGGACGTGGCCAACTCTGGATGGCCTCGACTTTGTTGAGTTGGGGTTTTATTACTCCCCTCCCAATGGTGTACCCAAGATATTTGGCCTCCTCCTGCCCAATGGTACACTTCTTGGGGTTAGCCGTAAACCCCGCTTCCCGAACAGAGTCCAGGACTGCTTGCACTTTTGGCAGATGTGAGGCCCAATCTGTGCTATGGACAATTACGTCATCCAGGTAAGCCGCAGCATACTTCCGATGGGGCCTCAGCATCTGGTCCATTTTCCGCTGGAATGTGGCCGGCGCATTCTGTAACCCGAATGGCATTCTTTTATATTGGAACGCCCCGTCTGGGGTTACAAATGCGGTTTTCTCTTTGGCCAATTTGGCCAGGGGGATTTGCCAATACCCTTTTGTGAGGTCAAGAGTCGTCATGTATCGGGCTGTTCCCAGCCGGTCGATCAACTCATCTATACGTGTCATGGGGTAGGTGTCAAATTTTGTAACTTTTTTCAACTGACGAAAATCGTTACAAAATCGCCAGCTCCCATCCGGTTTAGGCACCAACACAATGGGACTAGACCAATCACTTTGGGACTCCTCTATCACCCCTAAGTTCAGCATTTTCTGTACTTCCTCCCGTATTGCCTCCCTTCGGGCCTCTGGGATCCGATAGGGTTTTAACTTCACCCTTTCACCGGGCGGGGTAATGATGTCATGCTCTACCCCAGATGTTTGTCCCGGCAGCTCAGAGAATACCTCCTTGTTGCGAAGCACAAACTCCTTAACCTCCTGTTGTTGGGGTTGTGACAAGGTGGCTGCTATTCCAACCTCAGGAATCACGCAACCAGTTTGAGCTGGTGACCAAGTGTCTGCGACTAGGGACTCTCTATCCCTCCAGGCTTTCAACAGATTAACGTGATAGATCTGTTCGGGCTTTCGCCTTCCTGGTTGTCTGACCTTGTAATTCAGTTCGCTCACTTTTTCCATTATCTCGTAGGGGCCTTGCCATTTGGCAAGGAATTTACTTTCAACCGTAGGGACAAGTACCAGTATCCTATCCCCCGGGGAAAAGGTACGGGTCTTGGCTCCACGGTTGTACACTCTCTGCTGTGCTAACTGCGCTTGGGCCAAATGTTCCTTCACGATGGGCATTACCTGTGCAATTCGGTCTTGCATCAGGGCGACATGCTCAATCACACTCCTGTGGGGAGAACTCTCACTTTCCCAAGTTTCCTTGGCAATATCCAACAGCCCTCTTGGGTGTCTCCCATACAGTAACTCAAAGGGGGAGAATCCCGTAGAGGATTGGGGCACCTCCCTAATAGCAAACATCAGATAAGGAAGTAGACAGTCCCAATCCTTTCCATCTCTATCCACCACTTTCTTCAACATTTGTTTTAGGGTTTTGTTGAATCTTTCAACCAGCCCATCGGTTTGGGGGTGATACACAGATGTACGTAATTGCGTCACTTTGAACAATTTACACAGCTCCTTCATAACCCGGGACATAAAGGGTGTACCTTGGTCCGTAAGCAGTTCTTTACAAATACCCACCCGGCTAAACACAAGAGATAGCTCTTTGGCTATGGTTTTGGCCGAGGTATTTCGGAGAGGGATCGCTTCTGGATAACGGGTGGCATAGTCCATTATAACTAATATGTACTGGTGCCCCCTAGCGGACTTGATTATAGGACCTACCAAATCCATGGCGATCCTCTCAAACGGGACCTCAATGATGGGTAGAGGGACCAGCGGGCTACGGAAATGTGGCATCGGGGCCGACCTCTGACACACAGGGCAGGAGGAACAATAATTTTCTATGTCCTTCATCACCCCCGGCCAATAGAATCTCTGTAATACCCTCTCTCGGGTTTTCTCTGTCCCCAGATGACCTCCAAGAATGTGCCCATGGGCCAACTCCAACACCAACTTCCTGTAAGGTTTGGGCACCACAAGCTGCTCAACGGTTTCTTCTGCCCTTTTTGCCACCCGATACAGTAGGTCCTTCTCTACGCTGAAGTATGGGTAAGTGCAGGTATTATCTGGGTTCACTAACTCGCCATCTATTTTCACTACGTTTTCCCGTGCCTTTATTAGGGCGGGGTCTTTCAACTGTTCTGTGGCAAAGTTTTCCCTGTGAACCTCAAGATCAGAAAACTCCACAGACGGTAGGTTTTCATCTGAGGAGGTGGGCTCCTCTCCAGTTTCTTGAGTCTCCCCTGCCAATACTGATAAGGGAAATTCCGGAGAGTCCTCACCACTCTCAGGGGAGTTCTGGCTATCACATTCCTGGTACATAGGGGCACCAGTGGGGGGTTCAGGATCATCCCACAGTTCCCAGAACTTCGGAAAATCCCTTCCCACAATGGCGTCATGCGGTAACTGAGATACTAAGCCCACTGGATGAGAGAGGGTACCTTTGGGGGTCTCGAAACACACTGTAGTCACTGGATACTCTTGGGTGTCCCCATGCACACAAATAACAGCTACCTTGCTATTCCCAGAGACCTCTGTTTTAACTAACTCAGCCTTTATCAGGGTCACAAGGCTACCTGAATCCAGCAATACCACAACATTTCTACCATTAACACACATTTTGCATAAATGTTTCTCAGTTCCTCGAATGGCAGTGCATGCGACTGTCGCACACAGCGACTGACGTCTGCCCGTCAGAAAGTCACACTGCATGGGTTCCTCCACAACCGGGCAATTGGCTGCAATATGTCCCGCTTGCCGGCAGCGGTAGCAAACGATCCTTCTTGCCGCCTCTTGAGCCGCTGATTTCCCAGGCTGTTCTCGCCAAACTTGGGGTAGAGCTCCCACCCTCTCACTCTCTCCACCCTTACCCCTTGGAATCCTCTTATCCGCCCCTGGGGATGGTCTGGTCTTAGGGTGGAAAGTCCGAGTGTCTCTGGAAGAGGCCGTCAGGTTCTCTGTAGCCAAGTATTTCTCCACACGATCCACAAGACCATCGGCCGTCTCTGGGTCTCCATGGCTTACCCACTTTTGGATGGCAGTAGGAAGAGCTCTCAAAAACCGATCCATTACAACACGTTCCACAATCTTTGGTGCGGACAAAGTCTCTGGCTGTAGCCACTTTCTGCTCAGGTGAATGAGATCATACATTTGAGACCTGGGGGGTTTTCCAAGCTGGAAAGTCCAGTTATGCACACGCTGAGCCCGGACAGCCTGGGTGACACCCAGCCTTGCCAATATTTCAGCTTTTAGCATCACATAGTCTTTTGCTTGGTCAGGCTCTAGGTCATAGTAAGCCTTCTGCAATTCACCAGTTAACAGAGGAGCCACCAGTCCAGCCCACTGCTCCTCAGGCCACTTTTCTCTTTCAGCAGTCCTTTCAAATGTGGTCAAAAATACCTCTGGATCATCCTCTCCAGTCATTTTTGTCAATAAACGACTCACCCCAAAGGACGCAGTATTAGTGGGACGGCTTCCCTCACTGGTCTGCGGACGTTGCTGCATTACTGCTTCCATTTGTTGTAGTCTCTGCTCTTGCTTCTGTAACAGGTCTATGAAGCGTGCCTCAGATTGCTGCTGGGCTTGTTGCTGAGCTTCCAGACTCTGTTGGTGAGCTTGCTGCTGGGCTGCAAGGCTCTGTTGATGAGCTTGCTGCTGGGCTGCAAAGTTCTGTTGTTGAGCTGCAAGGCTCTGTTGATGAGCTGCAAGGCTCTTTTGCAAACCTGCATTTGTCTGCTGTTGATTGGCATTTGCTAGAGCCAGCTGCTTCAGTATCTCCTCCATGCTGGCTTAAAAAAAAACTGCCTGCATTCTCCACCAACTGTGAGGGGGTTAGCTCGGCAGCGGGTGTGTGTGACCCCCGGGATGGGCTCCCCACACAAAAACAGGCCCAGCAAACGGAGGTTGTGGTTTTCAAAATCAAAAAAAAGGTGTGGTTTATTTTCTATTTACAGTGACAAAACACAGCAAAGCCAAAAGAAACATAAACAAAATAAATCCTGGTCAACTTGACCTCTGACTAAACATACAGGTTTCCTAACTAACAACTGGGATCAGCCTAGTGCTGTCCTAGTCCCTAAGTCCCTGGTTTTAAATGTCCAAGCAAATAGCCACACAGGCTTTGTCTCACCGCACAAGGATTCACTCTCTCCAGGAAGTCCACACAGGTCTGCTTCCAGGCATGAGCTAACCCCTAATGAAGCTGGGAGTTCTTATAGAGGCCTAAATGAGCTGACAAGCTTCAGCTGGTCTCATCAACTCCCTGTCTGCACGACGCCCCACACTCTCCCTAGAGGTATGAGTCATCCATGAGCCCACTATCCTCAGCTGGGCTTATACAACTCTCCACCTAGTTGTATAAGTCGGCGTAAAGCCTGAATCTGGGCGAAATATATCTACCCCCCTGGATGCAACCAGGTGACTTTACCTTCCTGCTGTCACAATGGTTGATGATGAATGCTTTAGCACAGTATAGCACAATGAGAATTTCCCTCACTGTCCTTCCCTGTCCCTACAAACAAGGTTTAGCACAGTAAAACACACTGACACTCTCCCTACCTATAGTTTTCTGTCCCTATAATTTTTTTTTTTTAAAGATGGTTGATGATGAATGCTTTAGCACAGTATAGCACAATGAGAATTCCCCTCACTGTCCTTCCCTGTCCCTACAAACAAGGTTTAGCACAGTAAAACAGACTGACACTCTCCCTACCTATCCTTCTCTTTCCCTAAACTAAAGGAATCCAGGTTAAGCAAGAAAAAAAAATGTCACTGTCCCTGCCTATGCTTCTCTTTCCCTGCTCCGGAACACACTACACTAGGCCGCCGTGCTGGCGGCCTTTTATAGTGTGGGGCGTGTACTAAACACCCTCAGCAATAATTGGCCACAGGCATCCTGCCTGTGGCCAATCATTGCTCTCCTCGCTGCCGGCGCTGTGATTGGCCAAGCATGCGGGGTCACAGTGCATGCTTGGCCAATCACAGCGCCTGGATGACACTGCGATGGCGTAGTGCATTGTGGGCCGCGAATTAGGCGCGAACGGCCCAAATCGTTCGTTGTTCGGCGAACGATCGAACAGCCGATGTTCGAGTCGAACGTATGTTCGACTCGAACACCGAGCTCATCCCTATTAGTGACAATAGAAAGAGGGAATCCACTCCCAAATGTACAGAAAGCAGGTAAAACTTTACTCTCTAGCCGCCATTGATATGCCCCTTATTAAACTTGCAAAGAAAAAAATCCGTGGAGCAAGGAGGGGTTAAAAGAAAGTCAGCACAAAGCCTGCAATCTGATCCCTCTGTGGGTACAGTACCTTGGATGATATGATCTGACCGAGCGGCGTGTGGAGGACCCTCCAGCGAGGGATACAGGACCAGGTTCGTAGTGCAGCTGGGACAAGAGGAATCACTCACTGCGTTCCTCCGGATCTATGACATCACCCGGCTGCGACGCCAGCTGATGTGTCAGGGAGCAGACAGTGTGGTGAGACGAGAAGTGCTGTCCTGCGGGTTCCTCTCCTACGAGGATATCAGCGTCACTGCTCTCTGCTCTACTCTCAGCGTCACTGCTCTCTAGTGGAATAATAGAGGAATGACCACTTCAGGAAATAAAAAATGTTTAAATCAACACATGAGCACAATAGCCAGGGAGGATCCAATGCATTCCTGAATAATAGAAATATATGAAAGATGTAATATCTTGAAGAGGGAAGGGGATAGTGCCTCGACTAACATTTCACGCTTCCCTGAGCGCTTTAGCAATCTGCCAGGTGGGAGCCGCCTCTGGACTTCGCATCTGTCCCCCCGCTCCCCGGGGTCTACCCAAAATTGGAAAGGCCCCAGAGCGCAGGCGGGCATTCCCTCTCCAAACCTCCCTCTCAGGAAAATACAGAATCATACTTTTAATCTCTACACCTTGTCTTCCTTCATCTCTATCCCTCCACACCTTTTAACCAACCTCATCCTTCCCCTTCTACCAGTACAATTTACCTCCCTCCTCCACCCCATTATCTCCTTAACACTAAGCTCGTTTCCAGTCCTGATCCTTCCACTTTCTCCATACTGGGGGTCTCTTTTCCCAATTTTCTACCTGTATACCTTCTATATTCAGTCTTTTACAAAATTCTTTTATATCTTCTGGAAATCGAACGGTTGCTGATCCCCCCTCTTTTTTCACCACCAGGCATGCTGGGAACCCCCACCTATAGGGTATATTATTTATCTGCAGGTAATTTGTTAGAGGCTTCAATGCTCTTTTCCGCGCCAAGGTCTTTGGAGCCAGGTCTGAGAAAATAGATAGTTTAATTCCCTTATATTCCATCGGGGAGGAGTTCCTAGTGCTTTGCGAGACCAGGTCTTTTTGTCCATACTCATGAAATCTTATTATAATGTCTCTTGGAAGGTCTCTCTGAGTGTTGTACGATCTTTGTATTCTATGTACCCTCTCGAATTGCATTGCTGCCGCTGTTTCATTCTTTAGAGCCTTATTAAATATCCCTCGTAGAACCTCTTCCACTTCTGTATCTTTAACCTCTTCCGGTAGTCCTCTTATCCGGAGATTTTTTCTCCTACTCCGGTTCTCCTGGTCCTCTAATTTATATCGGGCATTCCTTATCTCTATCCAGTCCATATCTGCCCTATCTCTAAGTTCTTTTATAGCGTTTTTATGTTCTTCTAGCTGATCTTCTATTCCCTCTACCCTATGTAATACACTCTGAATATCCTTTCTCGTAGCTCCCATTTCGCCTTTTATTGTTCGCTCCAGACGTGATATCATTTCAATCATGTCCGTCATATCTTGCTTTGTTGGGGGGTCCTGTAGATCTTCGCGGGGTGTATCAGTTTGTTGATGTTTTCCGGCGTTATCTTACTTTTGGTTTCTGAGACTTGGGCCTTACTACCTTTATTTTTCCCCGAGATCCCTGGGGACCCTTCCTTCACCTCATTCATCTCTGGGTGACCAATATTTTTTTTTGGGGTTCCTGAGTTTAAATCTCTATTTCTAGGGCTCTCTGACATTTGATCTGACCCTTCTGCAATCAAGTAGGACTTGATTGTACTCCGGCTGGTTCCTTCCCCCTGATTTACTTTAACACCCTTTTTTACCATTTTCTCCTTGACCGAGGATCTTAACTCCAGCACAAAGCTGAGTGTAATCTACTTTTTCTTCTCCCCCCCCACCTCTATCCCACCCCTTTCCCTCCTCCTCCCACACCTCCTATCGGGGGAATCTTCAGCTTTATGTCTATAGATTTAGAGAGTTTAGATTCTGCTTCAATGTAGTTTCTCACTTAAGTAATATACTATAACTTTATAAGTTTTCAGTCCCTTAATATCCGCTCATTACCAGATGATTCAAGTAGTCTCACTATTTCACTTTCTACCCCACCCCCCTTACCTACGCCTAGCAAGATACACAAAAGTAATTGAACTTAATACTTAATGCAGATTTTGATACATTAGTCACATCCCAACACCTTCTTAATACATATCCCAGTGTTCCAAAAATGACTCAACCGAAGTAATAAACTTAGTACTTAGTACTCCGTTCAGGTATAAACAACAGAGAGAAGAAAAAAAAGGGGGGGGAGGGAGAAAAAAATAAAAATAATAAATAAATAAATATAAATATAGGACAAAAAATTCAATCCCTTGGTATATAAAATTTCTTAATTTCTTAATGGTTCAGTTCTTTCCATATTTTCATGCCGGAAAAAAAAAAAAAAGCAAAAGGGCAGAAAGGCAAAAAAGACACAGTCCCTTGCATATGCAGTTAGGTATACGGTTCACATCATACTGGGTTGTGAGTGAAAGTGTCAAATAATATGAGAATCCTAGCAATCCAACAGCTGAAAATTCAAGAGATTTGTATATCGGCCCAGTTTTAACAGACTAATGGCAGGGAGTTCCCACAGTCTTAGTATCTCATTCTCTCGGCAAGAATGGTTAGGAACAGTTAGAATTGATAAAAGAACCAAAGAAAAAATGGGGGATGAGAGGGGAGAAAAAAAAAAAAGGGGGGACTAGGGACTAGAGTTGAGCGGGTAGCTGGATATTCGGGTCCAGCGGGTTCGGCCGAACTTCGGAAAAAAGTTCGGATTCGGGACCGAACTTTAACCCGAACCCGGACCCGGACCCGGACCCCATTGAAGTCAATGGGGACCCGGACTTCTGACGACTAAAAAGGCTCTAAAAAAGTAATGGAAAGGGCTAGAGGGCTGCAAATGGCAGCAAAATGTTGTTAAGAACATGGCAAGTGCTCTGCAAACAAATGTGGATAGGAAATAACTTAAAAGAACATAAAAAAAAATAAAAAATAAAAAAATATGCTGGAGGCCCCCTTTTCAGCAGAAGAGGTACAGGAAGTCATTAAGAACCTCAGAAACTCAACGGCACGATGCCACACATATGGTGGGAATGCCCCAGAATACGCCCTTTCTGGAATAAATTATTTAATTTAATGGATAAGCTAGTGGGAAAATAAAATACTTTGAAATAAAAATGTAGCGGGGTGCTAAATTTAAGGAAAGTGTTTGAGTGGTAAATAGGCTCAAATACCCTAATTCTGTAGGATTCATGGACCATTTTGTCCTCGGGGGACAGTATTGGTGTGCAGTTCCCTGCGGCCTACAGGTGGCGCCTTTTGTGTCCCCTCTTGGCAGTAGTACAGCGGGGCGGGGAACCTGCTGTGCATGCCGGGAGAGCATATAAAAGGGGCAGACCTTTGGCCTGGGGGCTGATGTCCAGTGGGGTCCGCGCCCAGGTGCCTTCAGCCTGGGTGCATGTGTTCCTGTTCCATCTCGGGCACCTTTAGGCCGGGGTGAGGTACTATCCTGGAGTTCTTGCTGCCCTGGGTATGGAGGCCTAGGGGCGGGAGTAAAGCCTGGAGTCCAGAGCTGCCTCGTGTAGGGGACCCTGTTCCAGGGAAGGGAGGATCATTCTGATGGACCGATGCGGGAGTCACGGTGAAGGAATGGTCTGTTGACTCCCTGGAGAGATGTCTTCCCCTTGATATGGGCTAGGTTCGTAGAAGGAGAAGCTCAAGGTCACCTTGACTGTATCAGAGGCCTTATTCAACCGGCCCGTGGCAGGGGCCTTATACACCCTGGTCTGTAGCTGAGACCGAAGTTCTCCAGGCCCGTGGCAGGGGCCTTGTACACCCGGTCTGTGGCAGAGACCAACCTCAATGTCTGTGGCAGAGACCGTGCGCCAAAAACTGTTTGAGAAACCTAAGCAGTGAAGTGAATGTGCTACGTTTGTGCCTGGACCTCCTCCACACCTTAAGCTGTCCTGTTTCTTTGCTCTAACCTTTTCTATCTGAGTACAGTTTATTTTGCCATGAGAGAATAAGAGTTGGAGTTTCAGCTGGTGTGGACATTGACTTTACTGGCAATTAAAGGACTTGCCTCTACCTACAGTAGAGGTGAGAATCATCCTCTGGAGGAGTTTTGACTCCGGCTGTGGACACGGCCCGTCAAGTACACCGCTCAACCTCTTTATATAGGAGGATACGGGCTGGTAGTGCGGTGTGCCTTTCTCCCTCCTGCGAAGAGCCAACAACATAAAGGCAGGTAAGGGGGAAAGGATCTGTGCGCTACAAAAAAATAAAATAAAAATTTTAATCTTGGCCTAGCAGGACGAGGTCCATATGGAGTAGGAGGTTGAGGTGGCGGTGGATGTGGCTGTGTAGGTGGAAGCGGCGGTGGAGGAGGACGAGGTAGCCAACACTGGTTCAAAAATACAACAATGGCTGGGTAAGGCCGGTGATGTGTCGAATTCTGTCCCCTGTCGAATAGTGTCCGCCCTGTACTGCGCTTGCTGAGTATGTAGGACAAGGGGATTTCAAAAATCTCCCAAGACTAACGGCGCCTGCGTGTTGAGTTCAGGTGAAGGCCACACCATCCGTGGTTCAAGCCGAGCCAAGCAAGGCCGCGATCGAATCGAGCCCGTGAGGGGCCCTGTTACTATGTGCTACCGTATGTCCTCTTGGATGGTGGGGCTTGAACCTGCACTCACAGCGCAGGCGCCGTTCATCTTCGGAGATTTTGTGAATCTCCTTGTCCTCTGTACTGCGCAAGCGCTGCGCCTGCGCAGTACGGGCCGGGCACAATCCGATGGCCGGACAGTTTTTGTCACAACACCGGTATACATGTCTATTCTGCACAAGGTACGGACAAGTCCTGTGGGATCCATGCCTGGTTCATTTTAATGAACGTGAGCTTGTCCACATTGGCTCTGGACAGGCGGCTGCGCTTGTCTGTGATAACGCCCCCTGCCGTGCTAAATACACGTTCAGATAATACACTGGCTGCAGGGCAGGCCAGCACCTCCAAGGCATAAACGGCAAGCTCAGGCCATGTGCCCAATTTGGAGAAACAGAAGTTAAAGGGGGCAGACCCGTCATCCAGTACGTGTAGGCCTGTGGACACATACTGCTCAACCATGTTGGTGAAATGCTGCCTCCTGCTAAGACGTTCCATCTCAGCTGGTGGTGCTGGTTGTTGTGGCATGCTGACAAAGCTTTTCCACATTTCGGCCATGCTAACCCTGCCTTCTGAGGTGCTGCCGGTGCCCCGGCTGCGTTGGCGACCTCTTCCTCCTCCTCTGCCTTCGCCTTGTGCTTCCACCGTACGCCCGCTGTCAGGTGGGAATGCCACCAGCAGCGCGTCTACCAGCGTGTGCTTGTACTCGCGCATCTTACGATCCCGCTCCAGTGAGGGAATTAAGGACGGTACGTTGTCCTTGTAACGGGGATCCAGCAGGGTGGCCACCCAGTAATCAGCACCAGTTAAAATGTGGGCAACTCGGCTGTCGTTGCGGAAACACTGCAGCATGTAATCGCTCATGTGTGCCAGGCTGCCCAGAGGCAAAGAAAAGCTGTCCTCTGTGGGAGGTGTATCGTCTGTGTCCTCTGTATCCCCCCAGCCACGCACCAGTAATGGGCACGAGCTGGTCTGAGTGCCACCCTGCTGTGAACATGGCTCCTCCTCCTCCTCCTCCTCCTCCTCCACCTCGTCATCCTCCAGAACTGTGCCCTTTCTGCCGGACAATTGTGTACCTGGCGTTTGTTGGTGCAGGAACCCACCCTCGTAGCCACTTGTGAAAGACTGGCCTGAAAGCCTTTGAAATGATCCCGCTTCCTCCTCCTCCTCCTCATCCTCCTGTGCCACATCCTCTTCCATCATCGCACAAAGCGTTTTTTCAAGGAGGCATAGAACTGGGATAGTAACGCTGAGAACGGCGTCATTGGCACTGGCCATGATGGTGGAGTACTCGAAACAGCGCAACAAGGCACACAGGTCTCGCATGGAGGCCCAGTTATTGGTGGTGAAGTGGTGCTGTTCCGCAGAGCGACTCATGCGTGATTGCTGCAGCTGAAACTCCACTATTCCCTGCTGCTGCTCGCACAGTCTGGCCAGCATGTGCAAGGTGGAGTTCCACCTTGTGGGCACGTCACATATGAGGCGGTGAGCTGGAAGGCCGAAGTTACGCTGCAGCGCTGACAGGCGAGCAGCAGCAGGGTGAGAACGCCGAAAGTGCGCACAGACAGCCCGCACTTTCTGCAGCAGCTCTGGCATATTGGGGTAATTTTTAAGGAACCTCTGGACCACCAAGTTCAGCACATGCGCCAGGCAAGGGATGTGCGTCAAACCGGCTAGACCCAGAGCTGCTACGAGATTTCGCCCATTATCGCACACCACCAGGCCGGGCTTGAGGCTCACTGACAGCAACCACTCATCGGTCTGTTGTTCCATGTCCCTCCACAACTCCTGCGCGGTGTGGGGATTTTCCCCCAAACAGGAAAGTTTTAAAACTGCCTGCTGTCGTTTACCCCTGGCTGTGCTGAAGTTGGTGGTGAAGGTGTTACGCTGAATGGATGAGGAGGCGGTAGAGGATGAGGAAGCGGAGAAGGAGGAGTTAGCAACAGGAGGCAAACTGAAGCGCCCTGCAATCCTCGGTGGTGGAAGGACATGCGCCAAACCGCTATCTGCCTCAGGCCCAGCAGCCACTGCATTTACCCAGTGTGCTGTTAGGGAGATATAACGTCCCTGACCGTGCTTACTGGTCCACGCATCCGTAGTTAGGTGGACCTTGCCACAGATGGCGTTGCGCAGTGCACACCTGATTTTGTCCCCCACCTGGTGGGGAATTTTGAAATGCTGCCATTCAGGGCCAGGGATCGCGGGTGGCTAGGGGGGTACTTCCTCTTCCGCTCCAATGTTTGGGAGATAGAGAGCTGAACGCTTCCATGGGACATTGTGGAGATGGTCGGTGACCCAGGTGGTAGTGTTGCTGGCAGATCCTCTGTTTGCGGGGTGACAGGTGCCACTGTCACTACAGAGGTGGATGAAGAGGCCGAGACTGCAGCAGAAGAGGAAGCAGGAGGAGCCAGAGACCTTTCTTGGTTTCTGAGGTGTCTACTCCACTGCAGCTCGTGCTTTGCACTTAGATGCCTGGTCATGCAGCTTGTGCTCAGGTTGAGAACGTTTATGCCTCGCTTCAGGCTCTGATTGCACAGCGTGCAAACCACTCGTGTCTTGTCATCAACACACTGTGTGAAGAACTGCCACGCTAGGGAAGTCCTTGGACCTGGCTTTGGTGTGCTCGGTCCCTTGCTGGGTTGGGCAGTAGCAGATGTACTGTCTAGGGGACGAATGCTCCGTTTTTGCACCCTGCTCCCTCTTCTGCTGTGCTGGTGGCTCTGTGCGACCACCGCCTCTTCCTCCGAACTACACTGGTCACCTGCATAACGTTGATTCCATGTGGGGTCGAGGACCTCATCGTCCTCCACATCATCTTCCACCCAGTCTTCACCCCTGCCCTCCATGTCTGTCTGCACAATTGCGAAAGCAGCAGCAGTTGGCACCTGTGTTTCGTCATCATCCGAGACGTGCTGCGATGGTCCTCCCATGTACCCATCATGAAACATAAGTGGTTGGGCATCGGTACACTCAATCTCTTCCACTTCTGGGGCAGGGCTAGGTGGATGGCCCTGGGAAACCCTGCTAACAGAGTCATCGAAAAGCAGAAGAGACTGCTGCATGATTTGGGGCTCAGACTGCTTGGCTGATTTGCAAGGGGGTGAGGTGAAAGACTGATGGACATGGGCTTCAGGTGCTAACTCTGATCTTTCAGCAGAAGAGTGGGTGGGAGACAATGTGAAGGAACCCGAGGCACTGTCAGCAACCCAATCTACTATCGCCTGTACTTGTCCTGGCCTAAACATTGGTACAGCCTCATTAGGCGCGACAAAATACCGCCGCAGGCTCGGTCGCCTACTCGCACCTGAGGAAGGTGTTTCACTTGTGCGTGTAGCTGGCACAGATCCACCACGTCCTCTCCCTGCAACAGGAGCTCCACCAGCAGCACCACGTCCGGGGCCACCACATCCCTTTGACCTTCCCCTCATATTTTCCAAATTTAGGATCTTGCCCTAAATGGCGTTTTTTGGAAGACCACAACACACCCACAGTACGTAATGGCTGAAACGCACAGCTACAGAACTGCAGAAAATGCTATTCAAAAAAAAAAAGGTTGTTTTTTTTAGTATAGCACAGTACAAGGAAAATATATAGAAATTGTTTTTTTACACACACCCCCAGATGTGTATTTCACACTGCAAAATATTTTCTGTGGCCCTAAATGGCGTTTTTTGCCAGACCACAACACACCCACAGCACGTAACCGCTGAATCGCACAGCTACAGAAAATGCTATTAAAAAAAAAAGGTTGTTTTTTTTAGTATAGCACAGTACAAGGAAAATATATAGAAATTGTTTTTTTACACACACCTCCAGATGTGTATTTCACACTGCAAAATATTTTCTGTGGCCCTAAATGGCGTTTTTTGCAAGAGCACAACACAACCACAGTATTTAACCACTGAATCGCACAGCTATAGAAGTGCAGAGAATGCTATTCAAAAAAAATGTTTTTTTTTTTAGTATAGCACTGTACAATATATAGAAATTGTTTATTTTACACACCTCCACATGTGTATTTCACACTGCAATTTATTTTCTGTGGCCCTAAATGGCGTTTTTTGCAAGAGCACAACACAACCACAGTATTTAACCACTGAATCGCACAGCTATAGAAGTGCAGAGAATGCTATTCAAAAAAAATGTTTTTTTTTTTAGTATAGCACTGTACAATATATAGAAATTGTTTATTTTACACACCTCCACATGTGTATTTCACACTGCAAAATATTTTCTGTGGCCCTAAATGGCGTTTTTTGAAAGAGCACAACACAACCACAGTATTTAACCACTGAATCGCACAGCTATAGAAGTGCAGAGAATGCTATTCAAAAAAAATGTTGTTTTTTTAGTATAGCACTGTACAATATATAGAAATTGTTTATTTTACACACCTCCACATGTGTATTTCACACTGCAATTTATTTTCTGTGGCCCTAAATGGCGTTTTTTGCAAGAGCACAACACAACCACAGTATTTAACCACTGAATCGCACAGCTATAGAAGTGCAGAGAATGCTATTCAAAAAAAATGTTGTTTTTTTTAGTATAGCACTGTACAATATATAGAAATTGTTTATTTTACACACCTCCACATGTGTATTTCACACTGCAAAATATTTTCTGTGGCCCTAAATGGCGTTTTTTGAAAGAGCACAACACAACCACAGTATTTAACCACTGAATCGCACAGCTATAGAAGTGCAGAGAATGCTATTCAAAAAAAATGTTTTTTTTTTTAGTATAGCACTGTACAATATATAGAAATTGTTTATTTTACACACCTCCACATGTGTATTTCCCACTGCAAAATATTTTCTGTGGCCCTAAATGACGTTTTTTGAAAGAGCACAACACAACCACAGTATTTAACCACTGAATCGCACAGCTATAGAAGTGCAGAGAATGCTATTCAAAAAAAATGTTGTTTTTTTTAGTATAGTACTGTACAATATATAGAAATTGTTTATTTTACACACCTCCACATGTGTATTTCACACTGCAATTTATTTTCTGTGGCCCTAAATGGCGTTTTTTGCAAGAGCACAACACAACCACAGTATTTAACCACTGAATCGCACAGCTATAGAAGTGCAGAGAATGCTATTCAAAAAAAATGTTGTTTTTTTTAGTATAGCACTGTACAATATATAGAAATTGTTTATTTTACACACCTCCACATGTGTATTTCACACTGCAATTTATTTTCTGTGGCCCTAAATGGCGTTTTTTGCAAGAGCACAACACAACCACAGTATTTAACCACTGAATCGCACAGCTATAGAAGTGCAGAGAATGCTATTCAAAAAAAATGTTGTTTTTTTTAGTATAGCACTGTACAATATATAGAAATTGTTTATTTTACACACCTCCACATGTGTATTTCACACTGCAAAATATTTTCTGTGGCCCTAAATGGCGTTTTTTGAAAGAGCACAACACAACCACAGTATTTAACCACTGAATCGCACAGCTATAGAAGTGCAGAGAATGCTATTCAAAAAAAATGTTTTTTTTTTTAGTATAGCACTGTACAATATATAGAAATAGTTTATTTTACACACCTCCACATGTGTATTTCACACTGCAAAATATTTTCTGTGGCCCTAAATGGCGTTTTTTGAAAGAGCACAACACAACCACAGTATTTAACCACTGAATCACACAGCTATAGAAGTGCAGAGAATGCTATTCAAAAAAAATGTTGTTTTTTTTAGTATAGCACTGTACAATATATAGAAATTGTTTATTTTACACACCTCCACATGTGTATTTCACACTGCAATTTATTTTCTGTGGCCCTAAATGGCGTTTTTTGCAAGAGCACAACACAACCACAGTATTTAACCACTGAATCGCACAGCTATAGAAGTGCAGAGAATGCTATTCAAAAAAAATGTTGTTTTTTTTAGTATAGCACTGTACAATATATAGAAATTGTTTATTTTACACACCTCCACATGTGTATTTCACACTGCAATTTATTTTCTGTGGCCCTAAATGGCGTTTTTTGCAAGAGCACAACACAACCACAGTATTTAACCACTGAATCGCACAGCTATAGAAGTGCAGAGAATGCTATTCAAAAAAAATGTTGTTTTTTTTAGTATAGCACTGTACAATATATAGAAATTGTTTATTTTACACACCTCCACATGTGTATTTCACACTGCAAAATATTTTCTGTGGCCCTAAATGGCGTTTTTTGAAAGAGCACAACACAACCACAGTATTTAACCACTGAATCGCACAGCTATAGAAGTGCAGAGAATGCTATTCAAAAAAAATGTTGTTTTTTTTAGTATAGCACTGTACAATATATAGAAATTGTTTATTTTACACACCTCCACATGTGTATTTCACACTGCAAAATATTTTCTGTGGCCCTAAATGGTGTTTTTTGAAAGAGCACAACACAACCACAGTATTTAACCACTGAATCGCACAGCTATAGAAGTGCAGAGAATGCTATTCAAAAAAAATGTTGGTTTTTTTAGTATAGTACTGTACAATATATAGAAATTGTTTATTTTACACACCTCCACATGTGTATTTCACACTGCAATTTATTTTCTGTGGCCCTAAATGGCGTTTTTTGCAAGAGCACAACACAATCACAGTATTTAACCACTGAATCGCACAGCTATAGAAGTGCAGAGAATGCTATTCAAAAAAAATGTTGTTTTTTTTAGTATAGCACTGTACAATATATAGAAATTGTTTATTTTACACACCTCCACATGTGTATTTCACACTGCAAAATATTTTCTGTGGCCCTAAATGGCGTTTTTTGAAAGAGCACAACACAACCACAGTATTTAACCACTGAATCGCACAGCTATAGAAGTGCAGAGAATGCTATTCAAAAAAAAATGTTTTTTTTTTTAGTATAGCACTGTACAATATATAGAAATTGTTTATTTTACACACCTCCACATGTGTATTTCACACTGCAAAATATTTTCTGTGGCCCTAAATGGCGTTTTTTGAAAGAGCACAACACAACCACAGTATTTAACCACTGAATCGCACAGCTATAGAAGTGCAGAGAATGCTATTCAAAAAAAATGTTGTTTCTTTCTCGTACATCACGGGACACAGAGCGACATAGTCATTACTAATGGGTTATATAGATACCGTCAGGTGCTGGCACTGGCAACTTCCAAAACCGGAAGTACCCTCCCCTATATAAGCCCCTCCCATCCGGGAGCACCTCAGGTTTTTTGCGAGTGTCTAAGGTGTTGGCCAAGAAGAAACATGTGTTTTTCACTGAGCTTGCGTACAGGTTCTTTTGGGCCTCAGTAAGCTATTCCGGATCCGACCAAAAAAGCTTCATAGCTAAACGGTCGGTACCCGGGCCTTGCAGAGAAGAGCAAGGTTTTGCCTGTAATGCTTCTCTTAGGAGAGCTGGACCCTGGGATCCAGAGCTCTGGTCATACCCACGACCAAGATGTTTTCTGTGCAGGGTGCTATACAGGTCCAGGGGAGTGGAATCCTTGGGAACCCGGTCCCTGAAGGTTAGATTACAATGCCTGCCGTGATAGGTGAAGTTTGGGCTTTTGTGGACCAAACAAAGTCCTGCGGCGGGGAACAGGTAAGTGGGGGCCCTCGGGAACTTGGTTCTATTGGGGGACCCCCAAGCCTAATTTGTCTTTCTGTCTGTTACCTAATGATATTCCCGCAAAATTCTGTGCATGCCTATAACTACTAAAAAAATTTAATAATTTTTAATGGTGGTCAAGAAAAAAAAAAAAAATTTTTATATATATATATTTAATATATTAGACTGCGGTACCTGTGTTTGTCCACTAGAGGCCGCTGTGGAATGTTTTCTTGTCATGTGGACTAGCTTCTTCTCAGCAGAGCAAAGTCCAGGCAGATGGTGAGTTCTCTTATAGGAAACTGCTTCCTCTGCCATGTTGCAGTGCTCGTCCATCCCCCGGCCTGCGGCAAAGAGGGGCCCTGGCTCCTGTCCCTTGTTACCATATTTGAAATTAGCGCCGAAGGCGCACATGCCCGCGCGCGTGCGCGTGCACGCGCCTCTATATATAGAGGTGAGCCGGGAAAGGGGGCGGAGCCTGGGGGATGACGCTCTGTGCGCGCCGCAGCGCTTCTGCGCATGTGCGGGCGTCCCAGCAGTTTAAAAAAACCACAATATTGTAGTGAGCTGGCTATGAAGTACAGAGACAGAGCTGGCAACATTTAAAGGCATACAGCAAGCGGTTGATACAGGCATCCCCTAGAAAGGCACATTAGTAGACACCAACTGTGATATAGCAGCAATTGTGCTAGACTATTCTCAGTAAAAGTGGTGTATTACGGCTGGAATACCTCAGCTTTAGGCTTAGGAATATGCCGTCCAGAAGCTCCGGAACTGAATCTTCCAGGAAGCGAAGGGGGTCTCATCGGGCTCGGAGGATCTTGGGCATACTCCTGCTGCACCAGTCTCCCCTGAAGTTCAGAGGTAAGTGACCGTAGAGACCCCGCAGGGGTACTTGGTACTGTGGCTGTCCTCAGTCACCTGCTCCTGTGTATGTAACAGAGGAGGTTTTTTCCTCAGCTCTGGGAGGATTAGAGAGAGATTGTCAAAATTTATCGCTGCCTCCCTGTCAGGGAAAGCACGCCCGATCTCCGTCTCCTCCTTCAGAGTGCCTGTTAGCAGAGCAACAGTCCCATACAGGGATCGACCTGCCTGAAGGGGATCAGGATAAGGTTGATTCTGTTATAGAGGAATCAACAGTGGGGGAACCTTTTCTCAGCATCTCAAGCTGAAAGATTATGGGTTCAGTCTCTGACTAACATGGTCCGATCAGCATTTAAAAATGCACCTTGCGGAACCATCAACCACTACTGTATCCTCGTTGGGGTCGCTAGAAGCCCCCAGACTGTTTGTTCTTTTCCACTTCACCCTTTACTGAAAGGGCTCATTTACCAGGATTGGGAACGTCCTGAGAAAATATTTATTCCCCCAAGAGATTTCCGGTGGTCTATCCCATGGAGGATAAGTTCATCAAAAAAAAAAAATGGAAGGTCCCTACAATGGACGCAGCCATCTCTTGTATGTATAAATCACTGACATGTCCAGTGGATAATGTCCAAATGTTCAAGAACCCAATAGATAAAAGATTGGAGTCCTTATGAAAATCTGCTTGGTGATACAACCAGCAGTAGCAGCTATTGGGGTCTGCTAAGCAGTGAAGGATCAGTTGAAACAGGTCTTGAGGGACTTGACAGATCAGCAGGCTTTGCCCTAGCTGATCTACCTAGAGCCTTAGGCTTTGCGGTTGATGCCATAGAGGATTCAGTCCATCAGGCCTCCCGCCTTACGCTGTCTATAGTACATATGGGTAGGCTCCTATGGCTCAAAAACTGGTCTGCTGAAGCTCCCTGTAAAGAATGGCTGGTTAGCGTCCCATTTCATGGTGAACGCTTATTCAGGGAAAACCTGGACAAATATATCCAGAAAATTTCCAGCTGTAAAAATACGCTCTTGCCGGTTAAAAGCAGAGTTAGAGGTCCCTCTTTAAGAGGCCTGCTTCTCCAGTCCCTGGGGCATCGGCTGTGTAACAGTTCCGACGGCCTCCTCGGTCAAATCCCGGGGGTAAAAAACAGGGACAGTAGCAGGGTAATGAGAAACCCTGGGTCAGGGGAGGTACAAAACCTCCCCCAAAGTTAAATTCATGAAGCCCCCACTCAGTCGGGTGGGGGGAGGACTCCAGTTGTTCGCAAGAGACCTGGCGGGACACGATCAAGACAGATAGGTGCTCTCCGCAGTAGGTTTGGGATACAGTTTGGAGTTAAAAGACTCTCCTCCTTCCCATTTTTGAGGTCAAACGTGCCAAGGGATCCCCGGAAGAGAGAGTCCCTCCTGTTGGCACTAGAACAACTATTGCTCCAAGGAGTAATTATGGAGGTTCCCCTGGAAGAATGAGGGTTCGGGTTTTACTCAAACCTCTTTACAGTCCCGAAGCAAACGCGGACGGGAGGCCCATATTAATTCTAAAAGGGCTATACAAATTCCTGTATATCAGGACTTTCCGATGGAGTCGATCCGATCGGTGGCCACTGCCCTACAAGGGGAGGATTGGTTAGCCACGATCGACATCAAAGATGCTTATTTGCACATTCCCATCTTTCCAGTCCACCAAAAATTTCTACGCTTTGCAGTAGAAGGGCGCCATTTTCAGTTCAGAGCCTTACCCTTCGGTTTGGCCACAGCACCACGAGTGTTTACAAAAATTCTGGCCCTTTATTGGCCAATCTAAGAACACAAGGTGTAATGATAATGGCATATCTGGATGACTTGTTGCTGATAGACCACTCAGTGAAAAAACTAGACGTGGTCGTTCACAAGACGATCAAGTATCTGGAATCTCACGGTTGGATTATCAACCAAGACAAGTCAGCCCTAAAAACCAGTCAAAAGTCTGGAATACTTGGGGCTAAGGTTGGATTCAGGCCAGAGAAAAATATTCTTGCCTCGAGGAAAGGTGTTGTCTTTGAAAGATTTGATCCACTTAGTGGGTACAAAAAAGACAGCCGTCCATACGCCTGTATATGAGGCTGCTGGGAAAAATGGTGGCATCATTCGAAGCAGTACCCTACGGTCAATTCCATTCAAGGAATTTGCAAGGGGCCATACTGTCAGCCTGGAACAAAAAAGTTCAGGCCCTAGACTTACAATGTCCTTGTCCCCTTCCGTTCGCAAGAGCCTCCGTTGGTGGTTGGTTCCCCAGAATCTGGAAAAAAGGAAATCCTTCAGTCCGATTTCTTGGAAGGTGGTCACTACAGATGCCAGCCTTATAGGCTGGGGAGCAGTACTGGAGCAATAGTTTCTCCAGGGCAGATGGTCGGATGCAGAAAAGGCCCTGCCCATCAATCTCTTAGAGATACGAGCAGCCCGGTATGCCCTAGTAGCATGGACATCCAAACTCCAAGGGTCCCCTGTCAGAATGCAATCAGACAATGCCACAGCAGTGGCATATATCAATCATCAGGGGGGCACCAGGAGTCGTGCAGCCCAGAGGGAAGTAAATTACATCCTGAAATGGGCAGAAAAATATGTCCCAGCCATATCTGCGGTATTCATTCCAGGAGTGGAGAATTGGAAGGCGGACTTTCTAAGTCGCCAGCAATTAGGCCCAGAGGAAGGGTCCCTTCACCCCGAGGTTTTCTGGACAATATGTCAGCGGTGGGGAACATCGGATGTAGATCTTCTAGCATCCAGATTCAACGCAAAGGGGGACAGGTTTGTCTCTCGGACAAGGGATCCCCTAGCTTGCGGCTCGGATGCCCTAGTGTTCCCTTGGGATCAGTTCAAGCTGATATATGCATTCACACCGCCACAATGGTTACCTCGATTACTCCGCAGAATCAGGGTAGAAAAGAAACCGGTGATTCCGGTGGCTCCAGCGTGGCCCCGAAGAGCGTGGTACGCGGAGATTGTAAAATTTCAGTGGGGAGTCCTTGGACTCTCCCACGTCGTCCGGCTTTCGCAAGGACCGATATACCACCCTTCCTTACCAGCCCTAGGTTTGACGGCCTGGCTATTGAAGCCCACATTCTAAAAAAGAGAGGGCTCTCTAATGCTGTGGTATCTACCATGATCAATGCCAGGAAGCCGGTATCCAGGCAGATCTACTATAGAATCTGGAAGGCGTACATCGCGTGGTGTGAGGCCAAGAAATGGCATCCACATAAGTACGTAATAGGTAGGATTCTGGACTTCCTACAGTGGGCTGTAGATAGGAAGCTTGCCTTGAGTACTATCAAGGGTCAGATTTCGGCCTTGTCAATATTTTTTCAAAGGCCCTTGGCTTCGCATTCACTAGTCAAAGCCTTTATACAAGGAGTGATGCGTATTAGTCCTCCGGTTAATATTCCCATATGTCCATGGGATCTAAACTTGGTTCTGTCGGTTCTACAGAAACAACCATTTGAACCATTACAGCATATTTCCTTGGTGCTTCTCACCAGGAAATTGATTTTTCTAGTAGCCATTTGTTCGGCTAAAAGAGTATCGGAATTAGCAGCTATGTCCTGTAAGGAGCCATATCTGGTTATCCATAAGGACAGAGTAGTGTTACGTCCTCATCCAGCCTTTCTTCCTAAGGTGGTATCGAGGTTTCATTTGAACCAAGATGTGGTTCTTCCTTCTTTTTTCCCCAAACCTACTTCGGTAGAGGAAAAGTTATTGCATTCTTTGGATGTAGTAAGAGCAGTTAAAGCTTATCTAAAAGCCACTGCTCAGATTCGCAGAACGGATACTTTGTTTATTCTGCCGGAAGGCCCCAGAAAGGGTCAGGCAGCGTCAAAATCTACTTTAGCCAAGTGGATTCGACAGGTCATTATGCAAGCTTATGGCTTGAGAAGGAGACCGCCTCCGTTCAAAGTTAGAGCGCACTCCACGAGAGCAGTTGGAACTTCATGGGCAGTGCATCACCAGGCCTCCCTGGCTCAAATCTGTAAGGCCGCAACGTGGTCTTCAGTTCACACGTTTACTAGGTTCTACCAGGTGGACGTTAGAAGTCAGGAGGATGTCGCCTTTGGGCGCAGTGTGTTGCAGGCCGCAAAAGATCCTCATGTCTGATAGCGCTCAGCTTATATATGGTGTATCCCCCCCCTCATTGGGCATTGCTTTAGGACATCCCATTAGTAATGACTATGTCGCTCTGTGTCCCGTGATGTACGAGAAAGAAAATAGGATTTTTATAACAGCTTACCTGTAAAATCCTTTTCTTAGGAGTACATCACGGGACACAGAGCTCCCGCCCCTCTTTGGGGACACTTATTGCTTTGCTACAAAACTGAGGTGCTCCCGGATGGGAGGGGCTTATATAGGGGAGGGTACTTCCGGTTTTGGAAGTTGCCAGTGCCAGCACCTGACGGTATCTATATAACCCATTAGTAATGACTATGTCGCTCTGTGTCCCGTGATGTACTCCTAAGAAAAGGATTTTACAGGTAAGCTGTTATAAAAATCCTATTTTTTTTTAGTATAGCACTGTACAATATATAGAAATTGTTTATTTTACACACCTCCACATGTGTATTTCACACTGCAATTTATTTTCTGTGGCCCTAAATGGCGTTTTTTGCAAGAGCACAACACAACCACAGTATTTAACCACTGAATCGCACAGCTATAGAAGTGCAGAGAATGCTATTCAAAAAAAATGTTGTTTTTTTTAGTATAGCACTGTACAATATATAGAAATTGTTTATTTTACACACCTCCACATGTGTATTTCACACTGCAAAATATTTTCTGTGGCCCTAAATGGCGTTTTTTGAAAGAGCACAACACAACCACAGTATTTAACCACTGAATCGCACAGCTATAGAAGTGCAGAGAATGCTATTCAAAAAAAATGTTGTTTTTTTTAGTATAGCACTGTACAATATATAGAAATTGTTTATTTTACACACCTCCACATGTGTATTTCACACTGCAAAATATTTTCTGTGGCCCTAAATGGCGTTTTTTGAAAGAGCACAACACAACCACAGTATTTAACCACTGAATCGCACAGCTATAGAAGTGCAGAGAATGCTATTCAAAAAAAATGTTGTTTTTTTTAGTATAGCACTGTACAATATATAGAAATTGTTTATTTTACACACCTCCACATGTGTATTTCACACTGCAATTTATTTTCTGTGGCCCTAAATGGCGTTTTTTGCAAGAGCACAACACAACCACAGTATTTAACCACTGAATCGCACAGCTATAGAAGTGCAGAGAATGCTATTCAAAAAAAATGTTGTTTTTTTTTAGTATAGCACTGTACAATATATAGAAATTGTTTATTTTACACACCTCCACATGTGTATTTCACACTGCAATTTATTTTCTGTGGCCCTAAATGGCGTTTTTTGCAAGAGCACAACACAACCACAGTATTTAACCACTGAATCGCACAGCTATAGAAGTGCAGAGAATGCTATTCAAAAAAAATGTTGTTTTTTTTAGTATAGCACTGTACAATATATAGAAATTGTTTATTTTACACACCTCCACATGTGTATTTCACACTGCAAAATATTTTCTGTGGCCCTAAATGGCGTTTTTTGAAAGAGCACAACACAACCACAGTATATAACCGCTGAATCGCACAGCTGCAGAGAATGCTATTCAAAAAAAAGTTTTTTGTTTTTTTTTAGTATAGCATAGTACAAGAAAAATATATAGAAATTGGTTATTTCACACAACTAGAGATATACACTGCAAAATATTTTTTTTGCCCAAAAATAGGCCTTTTTTGCGCACAACAAAGTGCCTTTTTTTTTTTTGCAACAGCACAATAAAGTGCCTTTTTTTTTTTGGGGGGGCCCAAAAATGGGTCTTTTTAGCAAAAGCACAATAAAGTGCCTTTTTTTTTTTTTTCTGACCAAAATAGGTCTTTTAGCAAGAGCACAATACAGCCACAGTATGGAATAGGTGTATCACTCAACGTAATGCAGTGCTGGTGCACTGAGCTTGCAACACAAACAGATAAACCTATGCAGATCGCTGAGCTATTATATCTCTCAATCTGGACTCCTATCTAAATCTCTCTCCCTGAAAGCACAAACAGGATCCTGCCCCTACACTACACTACACTACACTGTCTCCCTATCTTTTCTATCAGTAGATTGCAGAATCAGGACTAACTCCTATCATATAATTCTCTCCCTCACAGCAACAGCAGCCAGGATCCTTTCCCTACACTGTCTAAAAGCAGAGTGACGATCTGTGCTGTGTGCCTCTTTCTTATATAGAAGCTGGTCACATGCTGGGTCACATGTTGCACTGACCAATCACAGCCATGCCATTAGTAGGCATGGCTATGATGGCTTCTAAGGGCACACCAGCTAATCAAATGGTGATTGGCTGGCCCCTGAAGCATTTCTAACTGCGCCATTAAATTCCCGAACCCGGACTTTAGCGCAAAATCCGGGTCCGGGTCCGGGGTCGGGAAAACGCCAAAATTCGGTACGGACCCGAACTTTACAGTTCGGGTCCGCTCAACACTACTAGGGACAAAATCCTTAGGTACCGACCCAGAAATAGATAGATGCAGGGAACTTCACAGTTCTCATACGACTAATAAGTCCAAGATCCAATGTTTTACATCTATCTATCTTATATATCTGGGCTCTTCCTTATATTATAGAGAGATTTTTTGATGCATCGATATCCTCGTATTACATCAGTCCTTCAATCTTCCCTGTTCTTATTACAGCCTTCAAAGAGCTGGGGAAGTCAAGAGGAAGAGTGATATGTTTTTATTTAGCTTACCCCTCACAACCCGGGATGTCTCCGACTTTCTCACGGATCTCCTGTCCAGGAAGGAGCTCTCATGGGGACACCTTGGGGACACCTCCGGCTGTGGGTACGAGGTCTCCCTCCTGTCCAATCTCCGCTCACCTCGGCTCCCCTCACTTCCCGACACCAGATCCGGACCTACTGCTCCGCTCCGATACATCAGAGTGTGGATACCGGCATACGTTCACCTGGAGGATCACGTGGTAGTCTCGATGGGTCTCGCATTGTCCTTCGTTCTCTCTGAATAGAGATACTGACGCGACCCGCTTCAGGTCTCCGCACTCCGTCCACGTCCAGCGCGTCTATCGCTCGCCCGGCTCCCGGCTTGCAGTATCTCAGCGGCTCACCCTCAGATCCCTGCCTCTTAAAGCTCCCCCACCAGGTGTCTCTTCGGAGGTTCAGGTATGGTAAAATAGATAGACGGAGGGTTATTAGCCGGATAAATTTAACCTAAATTAGGTCTAATGAGTCCCGGAAGGATAAGACCATCTCTCTATTCAGAAGTTCAGAAATTCAGGTGTTCAGTACCTCAAAGCCTCTTGTTTCATATCCTAGTTCGCATCTTACTTCTTGCTCTGATTTCCTGGAGGAGGTTTGGAGCCTGCCTGCTAGGCGCTGATCTTACGGCGCCATGTTGTTACTGCCACGCCCCTGCCCCAGGTGACTTTAAACGCCATCACTAATTTTTCAAAGCTACAGTATATTTAATATTAGCAAAGTCATTTCCATTCATGAACAGGAGAGATTAGGGATGTCCCAAAACTTTGACTTATGTAAGCCAGAAGGTGTTCGTATAGTCCAGTGTGAAGGAGATAAATTAAACACAATCCAAAGGACACCTTGAGGCATGTTGCATGTTTTCTAACTATTATTAGACATGTGCACTGCCAAAAAATTCGTTAGTTTTCGTTTTCGTTTCATTCGTTTTTTGTTTTTTTTCGTTTTTCGGGTCATTCGTTATGATCGCAATTCGTAAATTCGTAAATTTGTACATTCGTAAATTTATACATTCGTAAATTTGTACATTCGTAAATTTGTACATTCGTAAATTTGTACATTCATAAATTTGTACATTCGTAAATTTATACATTCGTAATTTCGGAAATTTGGAAATTCGATATTTTCGAAAACCCGAAAATTTGAAAATCTGAAAAAATAACTATTAAATTATAGGTATTGTAATTTCCTTTCAAATTTGGCTGTTAGCGAACGTAACGAATACAAATTTATCTGAAGTTACGCATAACCTGAAATAACAAATGCCGCATCTAAACAAATGGAACGGAACAAATTAATAATAATAATAATAATAAAACGTTTTTATTATTATTATTGTTATTTATTATTATTATTAATTCATTACGTTCCATTCGTTTAGATACGGCATTCATTATGTCGGAAAACAATTCGTAACTTCGTTAAGTTCACTAACAGCCAAATTTGAAAGGAAATTACAATACCTATAATTGAATAGTTAGTAATAGTTAAGTTATTAGTTAATTATTATTTCAGATTTCCGAATTTACTAATTTACGATTGTACGAATGTACAAATTTACGAATGTACGAATATTCGGAAATTCGTAAATTCAAATTTACGAATTTCCGGATAGTTGTACATTCGTAAATTCGTGCATTGGTAAATTCGTATATTCGTAAATTCGTACATTCGTAAATTTGAATTTACGAATATTCGTTAAAATTCGTTAAATGAGTTTTCGTTAATTCGGATATTTCCGAATTAACGAATTTGTCGAAATTCGTTAAAAAACGAATTCGGAACGAAACGAATTGCACATGTCTAACTATTATAGTGCATTAAAAACATTGCCATCCACTCAGGTTTATTTTCTACCCATTTAGGGCTTATTTATGTTTGAATAGACCTAAAAGGGTAACTCCATTTTTTTGGGAAAAAAATAAATAAAATAATAATAATAATAATAATGGCCTGGATCAAGGGAAACAATTCTTGTTATTTTTCTTTACTTCTTTTTTCTTCTTCTTTTTACCCTTTTCCTTTCTCCTCTTATGATGTGTGGTTTTAGTTATATGGATGCAAATGGAGAGTCCATAGAGCCTCTCATACTTCAATATCAATATGGGAGTAAGGTATCGTGCCTGTAGGCTATAATTGCTCCCACATCTTTTCATGCTACTGCATTACCACTTCACCGTCTCTTGAAGTAATGTTCTACAAAGTCATGTCTTTGCTCTGTTTTTGTTATAGAGTGATTACATTTACTTGCTTATGCCCTGGGCACAATGTAGGATCAACCTTTTAAACTTGTTTTTTTGTATTATGCCTACAATAATCTAACCATTGATCACATTTAATTTTTTCATTTTTTTTTCTCAAACAAAGGTCTTTATTGCGCAAAAGTAAAAGAACAAAGAGTTCCAGAGCACAAGCAGTACACTCAATCAGTGTGGGCAGCACACCTATAGATACTTAATACAGTACAGTATATCACCCATTCCCTTCTGCAAGTAGTAGTTCCACATATTACCAGTGTATGCAACCACCCCCAATCTATACTTCCCATCAGCATACTCTAAAAAGTAGACAGCATATCCAAACATAAAAAATATACTTCCGCCCTGAGCGGACTTAAAATAGATGATTATACACCAGATCCATTGGGGCCAGACCCGGGACATTCAGCCCCGGGGCCCACAGTTTATCATATTTAGTACTGGTCCCCCTACGTTGATATACAAGTTTTTCCAAACGAAGTGTAACCCCCATCTGTGTGATCCATTCCTGCACCGTTGGTGGTTCGGTATCTTTCCAGTGTCTCAAGATCTTCAAGCGAGCCTGAAATAAGGCTCTACCAATAGCCTGTGTAGCGGGGTGTTCCCCTTTAATGCAGAGAGACTACATTACCCAGAACCCCATTCGGCAATGTTCCGCCGCAGAGACTCATGGGAGGGGTTATAAAAGGAGGAGGCAAGGCTGGGCTCGGCCTCTTTGGGACACGAGACTTCAGAGACTGATCCTCCTGTGCGGACGTGTCAGAGTGCAGGGCCTGAAGCCTGAGGCCTTGCGCAGTACCAAAGAGCTTTCCACCCCTCTGCGAGCCTGGGTGGCATCTGACTTTGCTCGACTACAGCCTTGTTGGATTGGGGACCCGATCGCTGAAGAGACGGAGTGTGTGTGTGAGGACACAACAGGTGGAAGTTCCCGGACTGGGACCGTAGTCCGGGCGGGTGAGAGGGCATATGCCCGACCGATATACTGTTACTGCATATAGGCCTATAGACTGCCGTGGCCTATGAGTTGTTCTTAGTGCTCTTATTGAAGACCCTTGTTAGAACTGAACCTACCGTTCGCATAGTCAAGTTTCTACTCCATCTTTACCTACCCTATTGGATTACAAATTTTGTACTCTGTTAATGTGCACCACCGTTAAAGATCTGCCGGTGAAAAAAAGGACTAAGTTGTAGATATCAGAACCAGGCCTGGTGGGATTTCTAAGGTGTTTTGGTTACTGCGCCACAGGGCACTTAGCTAATGGTCGCCCGCGTGGCGCACTTGTTATGTGTTAACCTTATAGTGTGTTAGTTTGGCTGGGCTCTGCGTTACAAATGATTATTCTGTAAACTGTCATTGATGTTACCCTTTTCTTTACCAATAGCTTAAGTAAAATCTTACATTTATTTCAATTTAATATTGTCTCAATGCTCAGTTATTCATACAGTATAAGATATACAATTTACTGTCAGTACTAGCTGTGCCAGTAGGGGGTAGAGCATATTGCCGGGGGTTGGCGGAGCCGTCTTCAGGGCCCAAACTAAATCTGCGGCCTTCTTAGTTGGAGGTATCGCTACACGTGGGGGCTCGTCCGGGATCCTGATGCAGCAAGTGAACGCCAGAGGTGCCGGCATGGACCCTATGGATCCACAAACGGTAGAAGAGTGGTGCAAAGCCTCTAACGCAGAGCCAAACCAGTCAATAGTCATCAGCCTCCCTGGGGAGGAATGGTCGACTGAAACGGTAGAGGAGTTTATGAAGTCAGTGTCCCCAAATCACACACCGTGGGTGACGGAGATAAAGTCAGACCCAGACATCTCATATCAGTATGCATTAGTGGAGTACTGGAACGGGATGCCAGAGGCCTGTAAGCGCAAGTGTGTGCGGACGCCAGACAACAGAACCTATAGGTTGGCGCACGCAGTAACTGAAAGAAAGGAACCATCACCAACAGGATCACCGCAGGCTGCGGCCCGTACCCCACCTGAAAAAAGGGACAGGGCGACGACCCCGGTGGTGCCTGCACCTGCCACTGTTATATCACCAGAACTGATAGGTGCGATAGGGGATCTGCTAACCAAGTGTCAGAAGGCAAACACTGTGCATGTAGAGACTAGCTACCGGAGACTAAAGAAATTCTCAGGGAAGCTCCCTGTCCCCGCAGGGGAAGAAGACTTTGACACCCGGGTGGAGCAGGCATTGCAGGCAGTAGAGGCATGGGAGGTGCCTGAAGCGCAGAAGAGGCAACGAGTGATGGAAAGCCTTAAAGGCGCAGCAGCAGAAGCAGTGAAAAGTTTTTGATTTGGGAACGCAGATTGCACGGCTCAAGACTGTCTAGCCATGCTGCAAGAAGAGTTTGGTCAATTGGAAAAGGTGACTGAGATGGTCTACCAGTTTGAACATACTTTCCAACAACCGGAGGTGAAACTTTCCGAGTATGTTAGAAGACTGAACAGGTTGTTGTGCAAGATTGTGTTGAAGAAGGGGATGAGGCCCCAAGACACAGATGTGGCAAGAATGAAGCAAGTCTTAAAGGGAGTGCTGCGCTCGGATCCAGTCTGGTTGCACCTGAAAACCTCAGGAGGAGGAACGTTGCTGACTTATGCTGACTTGATAAAAATCATCAGAGATGAGGAGGCGCTGCAACAGGACCAGCAGTTGATTAGGACAAATGTTGTACCCGCACAGGTGCTAGTCAATCCAGTAATGACCCCTGAAAGAGATTCGGAGATAGACACCCTGAAAGCTCAAATGTCCAAGGTGTTAGAGATGTTGACCTCTCTGATGGAAAAAGACACGGAGAGTCCCAAGAGAGAAGTACCAAGGAAGGAATTATTCCCAGTTGCCTCAGCACCCGCATCTTTACAAGAATGGGGAGATATCATCTGCTTTAACTGTGGAGGAATTGGACATATTGCGGCTACATGCTCCAGTCCCAAAAAGAAGAAAATAGACAGCCGCAAGCCGGCGGGAAACTTCAGAGGGCCCCGGTGAAGGAGTCAACAGGGTGCCCATCACCTTCAGTGAGCTCCAAGCTGAAAGCAAAGCAGAAAACAACAGGATAGTGTCCATTCAAGTGGAAGGAGTCTACACCAGAGCAATCTTGGATACTGGGGCGCAAGTAACCCTGCTATACAGAGACTTTTACGATAAGTACTTGAGTCACCTACCCATCCGGAAAATAGAGGGACTAGAGATATGTGGGATTGGAACCCAGAACTTCCCCTACGATGGCTATCTGCCTGTCAGGATGACCTTTGACCCATCTGTGGCTGGGAAAACCGAAGTGTTTGACACCCTGGCAGTTGTGTGCCCTCGGCCACCAGGAGCCAACAAGAGTTCCCTGATAATAGGGACAAACACGGACCTGGTCCGAAGACTTCTGACCCCTCTAGTGAAAGAGAAAGGGGCAGCGGTCACCAAGATCCACCCCATGCTGAAGACAGCTTACCAAAGGCTAGTCTTAGAGCAGAAGACCCCAGGAGAGGGGATAGGGAAGGTGTGGAGACTTGGAAGAGGAGGGATAGTGTTGCAGCCCGGCGAAGTAACCTGTCTCAGAGGCACTGTGAAGCTTACTTGGGAGCAGCCTGGACCCTTTGTCATGTTGGAATCTGATCCAAGAGAAGGGTCCCACGGTCTGGAAGTGATACCAGAAGTGATTCCGCTGAAGGCCCTAAAGAAGGCCCATTGTAGAGTCCCAGTGAGTGTTAGGAACAATATGGATGGCCCCATGGAGGTCCCAGCTAGGATGCTGCTAGGCCAGGTGAGCCCTGCGGCCCCTGTCAACCTGTCAGAGGTGAGCGAAGGAGGAGATGCTTGGGAGAAGATATCCATGGAAAACCCGAATCTGCCCAGGGCTTGGAAAGAGAGAGCCAAGGCCCAGCTGAACAGATGGGAGAGGATCTTCTCTAAAGATGAGTTCGATGTGGGGTGTGCAAGGAGTGCCACCCATCGGATCCGCCTCCAGGAAGATAAGCCCTTCAGAGAGAGGGTCAGGCGGGTCCCACTAGCAGATCTGGAGGATCTAAGGGAACAACTCTCAGAGCTCAAGAGGACTGGAGTGATACGGGAATCTAGAAGCCCCTATGCATCCCCGATAGTGGTGGTCAGGAACAGGGATGAGCCGAACACCCCCCTGTTCGGTTCGCACCAGAACCTGCGAACAGACAAAATGTTCGTGTAAACTTTAGAACCCTATTAAATACAATGGACTCGAACGTTCGAAATCTAAAGTGCTAATTATAAAGGCTGATATGCAAGTTATTGTCCTAAAAAGTGTTTGGGGACCCGGGTCCTGCCCCAGGGGACATGTATCAATGCAAAAAGAAGTTTTAAAAACGGACGTTTTTTCGGGAGCAGTGATTTTAATAATGCTTAAAATGAAAAAATAAAAGTGAAATATTCCTTTAAATTTCGTACCTGGGGGGTGTGTATGATATGCATGTAAAGTGGCGCATGTTTCCCGTGCTTAGAACTGTCCCTGCAAAAAATTTCATTTTTGAAAGAAAAAAAGTCTTTTAAAACTCACTCGCGGCTATTAATGAATTGTCGGCTCCCGGCAATACATACAAAAGTCATTGATAAAAAAAAAAAAAAAAAGCGTGGGGGTTCCCCAGAATTCAATTACCAGGCCCTTCAGGTCTGGAATGGATATTAAGGGGAACCCCGCCGCAAATTTAAAAAAAAATTGACGTGGGGTTCCCCCAAATATCCATTCCAGGCCCTTCAGATCTGGCATGGATTTTAAGGGGAACTCCACCCCAAATTTAAAAAAAAAATGGCGTGGAGTCCCCCTAAAAATCCATACCAGACCCCTTATCCGAGCACGCAACATAGCCGGCCGCAGGGGAAAAGGGGGGGACGAGAGAGCGGCCCCCCCTCCCTCCTGAACTGTACCAAGCCACATGCCCTCAACATGGGGAGGATGTCCCCAAGTTGATGGGGACAAGGGCCTCATCCCCACAACCCTTGCCCGGTGGTTGTGGGGGTCTGCGGGCGGGGGGCTTATCGGAATCTGGAAGACCCCTTTAACAAAGGGGACCCCCAGATCCCGGCCCCCCCTATGTGAATTGGTAAGGGGTACATTGTACCCTTCTTTTTGCATTGATACATGTCCCCTGGGACAGGACCCGGGTCCCCAAACACTTTTTAGGACAATAACTTGCATATAAGCCTTTATAATTAGCACTTTAGATTTCTCCCATAGATTTTTCGAATTTGCCGCGAACACCCCAATTTGTTCGCTGTTCGGCGAACGGGCGAACAGGCAATGTTCGAGTCGAACATGAGTTTGACTCGAACTCAAAGCTCATCCCTAGTCAGGAAGAAGAATGGGTCATTGAGGCTCTGTATCGACTACAGGACTCTCAACAGGAGAACCATACGTGACCAGTATACTACTCCAAGGATAGAGGATGGCCTACAGAGTTTGTCTGGAGCCAAGTGGTTCAGTGTTATGGATCTCAAGAGCGGGTACTATCAGATCCCCATGCACCCAGAAGACAAGGAGAAGACAGCTTTCATAACCCCAGTAGGGTTCTTTGAATTCGACCGGATGCCTCAAGGTCTGTCTGGAGCCCCAGCTACTTTCCAGCATCTTATGGAGAAGACTGTAGGAGACATGAACCTTATTGAAGTCCTTGTGTACCTGGACGATGTCATAGTCTTTGGAAGAACCCTGGAGGAACATGAGGAGAGGCTGGAAAAAGTATTGAGGAGACTCAGTGAGGAGGGACTCAAACTTTCGCCTGAAAAGTGTCGGTTCTACCAGTCTTCTGTGAACTATCTGGGGCACATAGTGTCCGAAGAAGGGGTGGCCACAGACCCCGAGAAATTGGAGGCAGTTACCTCCTGGCCACGACCCACCACAGTAACAGAACTCAGATCCTTCTTGGGTTTCTGCTCCTACTATAGGAGGTTTGTGGAGGGATTCGCCCGAATTGCTAGACCATTGAATGAACTGCTCAAGACTGAGGGGGAAGAGGATGACTCAGGGCCCAGGAAGCCGGGAGAGTCAGTCAGAAATCAGTGGAACCAGAAGTGTGAAGAGGCCTTCCAGGCATTAAAGGAGAGCCTAACCACTGCCCCAGTCTTGGCCTACGCAGACCCAACCAAGCCCTATGAACTACACGTAGATGCTAGTCATGACGGTCTGGGAGGAGTACTTTATCAAGAACACGAAGGGCAACAACGGCCTGTGAGCAGGAGCTTGACCCCCTCTGAGAAGAACTACCCCACTCACAAGCTGGAGTTCCTGGCCCTTAAGTGGGCGGTAGTAGACAAGCTCAAAGACTACCTGTATGGGGCGGAGTTCACTGTGAAGACCGACAACAACCCCCTTACCTACCTTTTCACCACGGCCAAGCTGGACGCCACTGGACACAGGTGGCTGGCCGCACTGTCTGGATTCAACTTCAGCCTAAAGTATAGGCCAGGGGCTGGGAATAGAGACGCAGACGCTCTCACCAGTGATGTAGAAGATTGGACCCAAGTGGCACCGGACGGGGTGCGGGCCCTTTGTCAAGGAGCTGAATTCCAGGCCAGAGGAGGCTCCAGAGCAGAAGAAATAGGAGTTACCATGGTGGGAGTCCCAAAACACTACTGTGGGGTGACTCAATTGGACAAAGACAACCTGCCGAGATTGTCCAAGAGGGAGTTGAGGAGTGACCAATTGGAAGACCCCATGGGGAGATTGGTCCTGGAGGCCCTGGAGAATCAGGATCCAAACAAACTCCTGCGTCATCCCTCAAAGGAAGCTCGCCTGTTGAGGAAAGAATGGGACAGGTTTCAGGTACATCAGGGAGTGGTCTACCGAAGGGGCCCCTCTGATGACTCAGAAGATAAGTGGCAACTGTTCCTCCCAGAGAAACATCGAGAGACTGTTCTGATTGCCCTGCATGACAATCATGGCCATCTAGGGGCTGAAAGGACCTTTCAACTTGTCAGAAGTCGGTTCTATTGGCCCTGCATGAGGGCAGAGGTAGAAGAGTACTGCCACTCATGTGCACGATGCATCCAGAGGAAGACTTTACCCCATCAAGATGCCCCAATGGGCCATCTACAAAGTCAAGGCCCAATGGATCTGGTATGCATTGACTTTCTCTGCCTTGAACCCGACCTGAGTGGACTAGGAAATGTTCTGGTGATAACCGACCATTTCACCCGGTATGCCCAAGCTTTCCCAACCAAAGATCAGAAGGCCTCCACCGTAGCCAAGGTACTTATGGAGAAGTACTTTGTCCATTATGGGCTGCCACAGCGACTTCATTCAGATCAAGGAAGGGACTTTGAGAGTAAACTGATCCGGAAACTCCTGGATTCGTTGGGAATCAAGAAGACTCGAACTACACCTTACCACCCACAAGGAGATGCTCAGCCGGAAAGGTTTAACCGAACCTTGCTCAACATGTTGGGGACTCTGGAAAGTGAGAAAAAGCAACATTGGAGCAAACATATAGCAGCCCTAGTACATGCTTACAACTGCACCATCAGTGATGCTACAGGCTACTCCCCATATCGACTCATGTTTGGGAGAGAAGCGAGACTACCTGTGGACTTGGCCTTTGGCACCTCTCTAGACCATTCCTCAGCCACATCCCACAAAGGATATGTGGACCGGCTCAGACACAGCCTGAAAGTTGCCTATGAACAAGCTCAAGCGGCCTCAGATCAAAGGGGAGCTCGAAACAAAAGAAACTTCGACTTGAAGGTCCGGGTACAAGACCTACAGCCCGGGGATCGAGTACTGTTACGCAATCTTGGGGTCCCTGGGAAGCACAAACTTGCAGATAGATGGAGATCTGAACCTTATGTCATCTGTAGGAGGTTGCCGGGCCTGCCTGTCTACAAGTTGAAGCCAGAAGGAAAGGTGGGCCCTCTGAAGATGTGGCATCGAAACCACCTGCTCCCTCTTGCCGAGGCAGTTAGAATACCTCCCGTGGGAGACTCCCCTGAACCGGCCTCTATCCTGGATACTCCTAGGCCGAACACTCGGTCGCAGGCCTCCCGAGCTGAAGATGGAGAGGCCTCTCAACTTAGTGGAGATGAGGATGGAGAACTTAATTGGCTGTGACCTTCCCCAACTCCAGGAACTTCTACCATAGACCTTCCAACCACTGAAGACACCACAGATGAAACACTGAACCCAGAAGCCACAGAGTTCATCCCCTCTAGTCCTTCAGCAGATTACTGGGAAGATGCCCATGATGGTTGCTCAGAGGAAGAGGAGCCTGTGGCACCAGAGCCAGAAATCCCAAGAGAGCAAAGGGCTCGAAGAGTCATCCGGCCTCCTAAGAAGCTGACCTACCCACAAATGGGGAATAGCTCAGAGGATTCTGTAGTTACTGCTAGGAGGAATGCTGAAAATCCGGATCCCTCCACTGTCCATTTAGTGGAGGGTAACCCCAGCTCACTCTCCGGCACAGCTAGGCAGGCCACCTATGATAATGTGACCTGTGGGCAAGGGAATTCTACTCCTCAGTTTTGGTGGGAATTCCCTATGCCAACATCGTTTGTAGAATTGTCTAGAGTTGTACATAGTCTTTGTTAAGGTTTATCTTTGGGGACCAAAGAGTTCAAGTGGGGGAGTGTGTAGCGGGGTGTTCCCCTTTAATGCAGAGAGACTACATTACCCAGAACCCCATTCGGCAATGTTCTGCCGCAGAGACTCATGGGAGGGGTTATAAAAGGAGGAGGCGAGGCTGGGCTCGGCCTCTTTGGGACACGAGACTTCAGAGACTGATCCTCCTGTGCGGACGTGTCGGAGTGCAGGGCCTGAAGCCTGAGGCCTTGCGCAGCACCAAAGAGCCTTCCACCCCTCTGCGAGCCTGGGTGGCATCTGACTTTGCTCGACTACAGCCTTGTTGGATCGGGGACCCGATCGCTGAAGAGACGGAGTGTGTGTGTGAGGACACAACAGGTGGAAGTTCCCGGACTGGGACCGTAGTCCGGGTGGGTGAGAGGGCATATGCCCAACCGATATACTGTTACTGCATATAGGCCTATAGACTGCCGTGGCCTATGAGTTGTTCTTAGTGCTCTTATTGAAGACCCTTGTTAGAACTGAACCTACCGTTCGCATAGTCAAGTTTCTACTCCATCTTTACCCACCCTATTGGATTACAAAGTTTTGTACTCTGTTAATGTGCACCACCGTTAAAGATCTGCCGGTGAAAAAAAGGACTAAGTTGTAGATATCAGAACCAGGCCTGGTGGGATTTCTAAGGTGTTTTGGTTACTGCGCCACAGGGCACTTAGCTAACGGTCGCCCGCGTGTTAACCTTATAGTGTGTTAGTGTGGCTGGGCTCTGCATTACAAATGATTATTCTGTAAACTGTCATTGATGTTACCCTTTTCTTTACCAATAGCTTAAGTAAAATCTTACATTTATTTCAATTTAATATTGTCTCAATGCTCAGTTATTCATACAGTATAAGATATACAATTTACTGTCAGTACTAGCTGTGCCAGTAGGGGGTAGAGCATATTGCCGGGGGTTGGCGGAGCTGTCTTCAGGGCCCAAACTAAATCTGCGGCCTTCTTAGTTGGAGGTATCGCTACACCTGCTTAGAGATATCCTCCACCTGGGGCCATCTATTATCCCCAGCAGACAAGTTTTAGGGTCTAAATGTATCTGGACCTGGAAAGCCCCATTAAGAGTGTCAATGACCTTTGTCCAGTACAGGTGGAGTTTTGGGCATCTCCACAACAGGTGAATAAGATCACCGTGATCTCTGCAGCACCTGGTTCAGGTCGGATCAACATTCACTCCCATACGGGCTAGTCTAGCCGGTGTGTAATGTACCCTTAGAAGGACATAAATCTGTGACAGCCTGTGCGCCACGTCTAGGGAGCACATGGGGATGGCCTGCAGGGCCTCCTCTCACTGCTCATCCTCAAATGCGCCCACATCTTGTTCCCCCAAAGACACTGCCTTCAGAGGGGCGCCCTGGAGGAAGAGATTTAGCAACATGGCATAACAGCGAGATATAAACCCCTTATAGGTAGTCACCTCAAACAGGTAATTGAAGACCGATGCAGAGTGCAAGAACCAAACATCTGCCTCCCTCTGGAAGGATCTCAGTCTGGCAGCCCTAGATACGTGAGTCATATGTGACACACTATATTGTTTCCATTTCAGACTATAAGGCAATTTAGCTATTTCCTGGTAGTATTGATTGTCCCAAATAGGGCTGTACTTAGTAAACCCAGTCG
This sequence comes from Rana muscosa, assembly GCA_029206835.1. Taxonomy (NCBI): domain Eukaryota; kingdom Metazoa; phylum Chordata; class Amphibia; order Anura; family Ranidae; genus Rana; species Rana muscosa. The sequence continues at coordinate 681,837,056 of CM055117.1, read as the reverse complement.
CCCCCTGAAGCATCCTGACCTTGTTCCAAATCTTCTGCATGAGAGCATACGTGGGAAAAAGCTTATTAGATTTAGTGTACCGCAGGGCCTCCAGACCATCCGCCACCTCCCCCCCAGTCGTGAAACTGAGTAGCTGGACTGAAGAGTCCTGCAAGTTCAGTGCCAGGTCCTGTCGAGGGCATATAGCTCGTGCAATATGTTACATTTGGGAAGCTAGGTAGTACAACCAGGGATTGGGCAATGCCAACCCACCGGTGTCCTTTGCGTGTTGCAGTTGCTCAAGTTTGACTCTAGGGGGCTTCATGAGCCATATAAGTGATCGAAAGATTGAATTGATAATTCTAAACTTTTTCAGGGGAATGACCATACGGGAGTTATGCAGCACATAGGGTAGTTGTGGCATGAGGATCATCTTTATCAAGTTTACCCTCCCCACTGGGGACAGCCTCAGCTTGCTCCACACCTTGGCCTGATCGCAGCAGCGATTGATCAGAGGGGTGAGGTTGAGGTTGACATAGTCCAGCAAACAGGCAGTAACCTGGATGCCAAGATACCGAAAGGACGTGAAAACAGGGATGTCCTGCATGGTCATTGGGGATGAGGAAGGCCTACGGTCTAACAATAGGAGAGAGGACTTGGTCCAATTAATAACTGGACCCGAGTATTCTCCAAACCACCTCACAACATTCATGGTCTCCATCAGTGAAGTGGAAGTATCACCAAGGAGCAGCATGGTGTCGTCGGCATATAGCATGATCTTCTCCTGAAGATCTCCATAGTGAAATCCCTGTACTGAGGAACAGGCCCGGATTATGGCAGCTAGGGGCTCAATGGCCAGGGTAAATAGGAGGGGGGATAAGTGGCAGCCCTGCGGTGTACCTCTATGTAAGTTAAATGTATGTGAAATCCTTGATTGTTAAAAAAAAAAGTATGTGAAATCCTCCCCCCCTCCCGTATAGCTGCTACTGGGGACGAGTATAAGAGCTGTACCCATGCGATAAATTTGTTTCCAAACCCAAACTTCCTCATTACCGCCCAAAGATACTCCCACTCGACGCTATCAAACGCCTTATGGGCATCCAAGGATAGCAATGCTCGGTCCCCTATGTTGTCCACCCGGGATTGGATATTGAGAATCTCTGCAGATTTATCGCAGTTGACTTTTGGGGTATAAACCCGGATTGGTCCAAGTGAATTATGGTGGAAATGGCGCTATTTAATCGTACAGCTAAGACTTTGGCTAGGATCTTTACGTCATTTTGCAGGAGAGAGAGGGTCTTTATCTGGCTTTAAAATCAATACTATGTTAGCTCTGGTCATAGACTGGGGGAGGGTACTGGCTTCTTTTGCATCATTAAACACCCTCAATAGTTGCAGGAGCATCGGTTCCCCATTAAGCTTGTATACCGCTATAGGGAGCCCATCGTCCCCCGGGGGAGTTTCGAGTTAGGGAACAAACTGGTCGCCATCTGCAACTCACCCAGGGTCAAAGGGGCGTCAAGCATCTCCCTAGCGGAGGCTGACAAGGTAGGCAGGTGGACAGGGCCCAGGTATCCAGCTAAAGACTCTAACGAGTATGTTTGTTTAGATTCATACAGGGAGGAGTAAAAACTCATAAGTTCTGACAGGATTTGGTCCGGGGAGCTAGTCACCCCACCAGCACAAGTGCGTAGTGCCCCAATAGAAGGGGACATCTGTTGGGAGGGGGCAATAGTTGCTAACATGCATCCAGTGTGCTCGCCCTCCTCATAGAATGCCGCCCTCTGAAAGAACCGCTTCCTCTCTGCCCCAGAGGCCGTCACTCGGTACAGAGCATCCTGCACCGAAAGCCACGCCACGCTGTTAGGTTCAAAGGGGTCTACAATGAAAGTACCCTCTAGCTTCTTAGCCAACTGTTCCATTCCCTCCCTTTGAGCATTTGTCTGCCTCTTGATGGCTTGGATCTCTGTAATAAATAGGCCTCTCAAGACGGCCTTAAAGGTCTCCCAAGCCATGGCCACGTCTTCAGAGGCAGCATGGATGCGCCAAAAATCTAAAATGCGGGATTCTATTTGCTCATGGGAAGGGAAGAGATTCAACCAAAAGGCGTTCATCTTCCACGGAGCCTTGGCTACCACGGAAGGGGGACGCACCTCCAAGGACACAATCAGTGGAGAGTGATCCGACACACTTCTAGGAGCATACTCCCCCTCCGAAATGTATCGTTCAGCTCCATAAGAACATAGACATAAATCTATCCTGGACAAAGATGAGTAGCTCTTGGAGAAACAGGAGAATTGTTTCGTACCCAGATTCTTTGCCCTCCATGGGTCCTTCCACCCCACCTCCTCTATAAATTTCCTTAGGGTAGTGCGATTCGTCCCCCTCCCTCCTCCCCAAGGGGGATGCTTGTCCAACCAAAGGGTCTGCGTAACAGTTGAAATCCCCAAAGGCGTATAAAGGCACCTCCGGGAATCATTGTCTACTGCAAGTCCGGCCTCGGGCCCAACTGTGGCCATATAAGTTGGCGATTGCTTGCGCAAAAAATTGTGGAGAACACAGCAACAAAATACTATATAGTTCAGTTTGTACTCCGCCATGTGAATACTTGTTAAAAATAGGTGGAACCGGCTGGCCGTTATCCCAAAGGCATTCTCCACAACTCTTCGGGCTCTGGCCAGCTGGTAGTTGAAGACCCTCCTCTCCGGGGTGAGGGTCCTCTGGGGGAAAGGCCTCATGAGATGCGGACCCAGACCAAAGGCTTCATCAGCCAAAAAGACAAAGGGGAGTCCTTCCACATTCCCTGCATCCGGTGGCAATGACCTAAACTGGCAAATTTTTGTGGTTACGAAATTACTAAAATTCTCCTAAACATACCTCAAAATACAACAGTGTAAACCTCTAGGCCAGGGATATGCAATTAGCGGACCTCCAGCTGTTGCCAAACTACAAGTCCCATGAGGCATAGCAAGCATGACACCCAGAGGCAGAGGCATGATGGGACTTGTAGTTTTGCAACAGCTGGAGGTCCGCTAATTGCATATCCATGCTCTAGGCAAGATCTCAGACCTTCGATTTTTAAAAAAAGGGCTATCTGCCCTTCCTAAGATGGAGTGTTGTCTTCCCTGAACAAGACAAAATTTGAAGATGCACACAATTTTTTGGAGGGTAAAATAGGTTATTTTCTTCCTCATCCCTATTGTCAACATGTGCTATCTGCCATCATGGGGGATCAATCGACATGTTTTGGGGGGGCAACCCCTTCTTCCTTTCACCTACTTGAGTTGTGAGGAAGGGGTTGCCCCCCACAAAACACGTCCATGGAGATCCCGTGATGGCAAATAGCACATGTTGACTCACTGTGTGCATCTTCAAATTTTGTCTTTTAGTAAAAGTGCTAAAAAAAGTAACAAAAAAATTAGAAAAAAAAGGGGGGTTTTATTCTATTCGCCCCAACACATCAATGATGTTCTTAAATGTATTCTCCACGGCATTCATCCTTTTCCTCATCAAGTCCAGTTGAGTACTACAATCCATTATTTGTTGGATGATTTTTTGGGCACTATCACTGGAGAATCGAGGAATTTCATCAACATGTTCATCCCCTAAAAAAAAACAAAAAAAAAACATAAAAATCTGCATGCCTACATCTCTTACCTGAAGCTGTGGTGACAGATACTGACCTGTTGTAGTGACAAGTTCCACCACCTCTCCTTTATCCACTTCTACTTCCTCCACATCCTCAGGTTGGGCTTGTTGGGGAGGTTGGGATTCTTTAGAAGATGTGGGGTTCCTGGGCTCCGAGGAGAGGTGTCCTCCCAGTCTTCTCTCCCCTATGAGAATGAAACAAATGGTACACTTAGCACACACATATTTGAAGTCATAAATAGGAATATGAAACTTTGCTTGCAAGTGGGGTACAATTGTCTGTTTTGGCACAGTTCCAAGCTGAAGACAAGATTTTTTTAACTTAACAAAGCTGGAATACTGACCTTTTTGTGACAATTTTCTCACATGGCCTCCCCCCCCTAGTACCCACTGTAGCACCTGTGTTGGACACCCTAAAAAGGTTATTCTGGTGGCCCACACTATAGTGCTCCTGTGAGTGCAGATGTGTAAACACTCTCCTTTACATTGATTCAAGTTTGCATTTCATTCTAGTTACAAACACATCATCTAGACAACTATGTCAGAACATTTATGGAATCTAAACAGACATTTTACCAAAAATTTAAAAACATGGATATTGCCAAATCATCGTATGTAGTGTGCAAACGATGTGTCTGTATCGACCGATTACTGTGCCCACTAAATGTTTTAAAATGTCATTTTAGAATGTACAAGAGTAAAAATCAACAACATGGAGCAACATGCAAGTTGTGAAATACAACAATAGGGACACAGGAGAAGTACTTACTTTTTTTTAGCATTCTGTTAATGCTCCTTAACTGCTCCGGCTCCCTCAGTTTGGGGTCAGACCACCTGATCTTTTCACACCGCAATTCTTCTTCAGACTTTTCACTACTTGCTTCATAATTTTGTCCTTCCTTAGATTAGGGTGGGAATATGACCCATGCTTTGCATCATAATCAGAATTGTTCAATATGGCCACCATCTTCGCCATCTCCTCAAAGGACATATTAGATGCCTTGTAACGCCTCCTTGTTCGTGACGTTTCCCGCTCTGGGCTTGTCTCCTCATTAGAAATATCTGAATTCACAGACACCTTCTGTGACTCCGCCATGTCGCCTGCGCGCCGAAAGAGAAGGGACGGGGAAACAAAGAGAAAGAACGTCATGGGCGGGCTACGTGTGTCACGCATGCATAGTGTATATAAAGCTAACACACATGTGACGTACCTACGTTCTGTGTGCGGAGGAGGGAGTTAAGAGCGCAGAACGTTAGACCGAAGGTACGATTTTAACTTGGTACATCAGTGGCCTATACTGCATAGAGATTGAACAGGCATATATGGGTATAAAGATTACTCGAGTTTAGAGTGTGATTGACATTTGTATTTTTGTCTGGTGTTTTGTCTTGCAGAAACGATGAATGCTTTTCTAGAAAAAGATTTTCTGGCCGAGTTTATAGATTGGTTCAGGGAGGTTCCCGCTCTGTGGGAGACCAAAAACCCGATCCACAAAAACAAGGGGTAAGGAAAGCAGCACTGGAGAGCCTGCTCCCATTTGTGCACACCAGGATGCCCAACGCAACCATTGAGCAGCTGGATACAAAAATTGGGACCTTGAGAGGCACATATAGGACTATGCGCAATCGGGTCCTGGCTTCTCAGAGGTCAGGAGCAGCGGCAGGGAAGGTATATGTCCCACATTTGTGGTACTACGACAGGTTGGCCTTTCTGAATGACCACATTACACCGAGGAAATCACTTTCCAGCCTTCCCTCCAGCCCTCCCTCCAGCCTTCCCTCCAGTCTTCCCTCCAGCCAAGATGATCCTTCTCTTGATCAGGAGGAGCCTTCCATGCTGGATGAAGACCCAGATCTGTCCGTCTGGAGCCAGGTATAGTCTTTTCAAAACATTTATTGTGAAAAAATTAATGCTGTAAAATAGATGTTAAGATGGGATCCAATTTAGTCAATCAAGAAAAAGTGTTTGACATAGCAATAGACAGTAGTGGGCAAAAAAGTTGGGCAGATGAATTCAAAATGATGGGGGCATAATGAGAGTACTAAAAAGTATTTGAAATTCTATTTGCAACAGTCAGGAGCTGAACATTGTGGGGGTTCTTTACTAAAAGCAAATCCACATTGCACTACAAGTGCAAACTACAAGTGCAAAGTGCACTTAAAATTGCACTGAAAGTGCCCTTGAAAGTGCAGTCGCTGTAAATCTGAAGGGTAGATCTGAAATGAGGGGAAGCTCTGCTGATTTTCTTATCCAATCATATGCAAGCTAAATTTCAGATTTTTATTTTCCTTGCATGTCCCCCTCAGATCTACAGCGACTGCACTTCCAAGTACACTTTCAATGCAATTTCAAGAGCACTTGTAGTTTGTACTTGTAGTGCAAAGTGGATTTGTACGCGGCTTTATAGTTTTGTTAAATATGTGAATAAAAATCTAGTGCAAAGAAATTTTTGGGATCCTTTGCAACAGAAATGTCATTTGTGGTGAAATACTCCTTAAGAGTAATTACTTCTAAAGACTTGCATACACTGCAATTTTTCTCACCAGAATGCTGAACATGCATGAGCTGAGTTTTATTAACACCTACCCTCCCATTTGTATTCAAAGGCCAGGTTCAAACAAACAAAAATATTTTTAGAGCAGAAACAGGTAGGAATCTTCAACAAAATTTGGTAAAATCTTTGCAATATTCATTGATCACCCAAATAGGAGTTTTCTTGTTGACAAAAGTGGACTTTTTATTGTTCACATATTGTAACAAAATATTGAGCTCCTGGAGATGTTTATTAGGTAAATGACATGTGATATGATTTTAATAATACACTTTTTAACTAGAATTTTTACTTTAATGCATCAGAGATCTGTTGACCCCTTCCCCCACTCCAAGGGCTTTCCCAGGTTGGACTTCTGTTGTGCAGCTGTGGGAAGAATAGACAGCAGAAGCACTTGTTGTGGACCAGTGGGGTAGAAGGAAGTTGGAAAGGGTAAAAAGATTAACAAAGTTATGTTATGGGAGATATATGAGGAAAAAAGCAGTAGGTAAGAATTCCTCAATTTTGCCAGAGGCATTATCCGCTCACTGTTAATGGCCAGTTAATGCAGTCTTCCTGTTTATAAAGCCAGAGGAGGCTAGAACTAGTGCTGAATCTTTTCTTTTGGGGCAGAGAATGTGCCATTACTGTCTTCTCAGCACCGTAATCCTGGCTGTCACCTGTGACTCCAGGTTGTACCTGAAACCCATACATCCCTGACACCACCAAATCTAGTTAGAAGTGCAGGCCTGGCTCCAGGGCCGTCTTTAATGTTGATTGGACCCTGGGCAAAAAATTTCTTGGGGCCCCGCCATGCAATTTTGCTCTCCACCTGCTCTGAGACATACAATAAAATACAGCTAGACTTAAAATCAGTTTACTGTATCAGATCGGGCAGTGATTGCGATTGGTTGCCAGAGGTTACAGTATATCATTACCACTTACTGACTGGTTGCTAGAGGTTACAGCACACATTAGAGCTCACTGATTAGTTTCTAGAGGTTACAGCACATGTTTTATTCTTGTTGATTGGTTGCTAGAGATTACTATACAGTAATACTGTTCACTGATTGGTTGCTAGAGGTTACAGCACATCATCTCTTCACTGCAGAGGGGCATTATATATGTATATGAATTCCGCCTTCATTTACATATGAATGCTGCGGGCCTCAGCTATTTACATGTGAATGTCACTGCTATTTACATATGAATGCTCCCGTTATTTACATATGAATGACGGTTATTTACATGTAAACACAGGGTCTGCAGGTGAGTCCACAACAATAGGGCAGAGCTGGGCAGCATTAGTAGCAGCACTTCACACAGATATCAGGACACAGCACAGGACTAAAACTTCAAGGGACAAGGGAATTTAAACTGGGATAGTTTGCAAGTATGAGGCAGCTTCTTTGAGCCCCACAACAATTACAGGGCCCAGGGAAGCTGCCCCTTTTGCCCTGTCTTAAAGACGGCCCTGCCTGGCTTAGTGGAATGGCCATTGCTAACTGTTGGGGAACTAAGTGGCCTGACTGCTCTGCAGGAAGTAGAGTGGCATTAAGGCACTGAAAAGTAGCCACCAGATTCCTGACTGCCACTTTTGTTCAGGAGGCACCCCTTTTCCTATTGACTGCTCAAATATTTCCAAAATTAACATGGGATGTGTTATAGGACAGTAAGCTTAAGACAAAGTGTGCCAATCGGTGTAACTAGCCAGCCATATGTCTAATTTTCTTCAGAAAGATGTATATACCTAAAACATCTAAGGTAAGAAGTAATCTGTTGTAATATTACATAGCTTTAGAATCAGATTGCAGTATAGTGAAACACACATTTGTTTAAAAATGCTATTCTAAAAGATAGAAGAAAATTTGATTAAGAACAGTTTAAAAACATTTAACAAAAGCTAGACAAGTAAAATCTGTTAGTTATGATTCCAAGTACCGTATTTATCGGCGTATAACACGCACTTTTTTCCCCTTAAAATCAGGGGAAAATCGTGGGTGCGTGTTATACGCCGATACTCCGTCGAATTTCCCTGCTGAAAACGAGCGAGAGGAGCGAGCGGAGCCGAAGCCGAAGTACAATTGGCTTTACTCGGCTCTTCTCGCAGTCCCGCCCATCTCTGACTGCGCCGCTGACATAGAGAAAGCCGAGTGTACTTCGACTAGTCTCGGCTCCTCTCGCAGTCCTGCCTGTGACTGTGAGCAGAGCCGAGTCTAGCCGAAGTACACTCGGCTTTCTCCGTCAGCGGCGCAGTAAGTGGAGATGGGCGGGACTGCGAGAGGAGCCGAGTCTAGCCGAAGTACACTCGGCCCCGCTCGCTCCTCTCCACAGAAATCGGCGCCAAATTTAAAAAAACGCTGGGACTGACACGATCGCAAAGGCACTGGGCAAGGCTGCAGATGGACAGATGGACACTGGGCACGGCTGCAGATGGACAGATGGACACTGGGCACGGCTGCAGATGGACAGATGGACACTGGGCAAGGCTGCAGATTGACACTGGGCAAGGCTGCATGCTGCATTTAAATGTAAGTTTTTTTTCCTTGAATTTCCCTCCTAAAAGTTTTTTTCCTTAAAATTCCCTCCTAAACTTGGGGTGCGTGTTATACGCCGGTGCGTGTTATACGCCGATAAATACGGTAAGCTTTTTGTTTAGAATGATAATATAAAACATTACTGAGATATGTCTCATCTGCAAACAATCTACAAGTAAATATATTTTTAATACATTTTTTTAGGTAATAATGCTTTTTTTTTTTTTAAATCAAGCGATTCTGAGTAAACATGTTTACTGTGTATTTACTAATGATAAACAATATATTTGTAGCACACCCCCGCAGGAGCTGCTGGTTTAGATTTGGGCCTTGCACGTTACCTCAATGTTTGTTGTCTAGGGGATGAGAGTCTATAGAAAGTTCAATGTCCACACAAGTTATGAATCCTTTTCGTCAGGCTTTATTTCCAAACAAACTTGCATAGGTAGAAGGATGGAGGGTTAGGGGAAGGTTCAGGCACACACAGCAGATCATTGGGGAAACTTCTCAGCTTCCGAAGTCACACTCACTGCTCTCCTTCAAGTGGGTATTACTCACCCGGGTAAAGGCCCCTCTCACTTGACCTAGCAGCCGGGATGATGCACGAACAAATAAAGAAATAACAGTCTCTGCCACAGACCTTTAGGACGATTAAGTTGAACTGTTCAATGATCCTCTGCCACAGGATTTTAATACCCAGATATCCAGACTTACAGTTTAAGAGCCTTTCAGCCGACCCGGCACACTGTAAGGTAACATTAGCTACGGTGCATCCTCCAATAAGGTCAAAAAGCCTCCCTCAAGATACCAGCCTTCCGTTTGGTCCTCCCCTGGTTTCCTCTATTGAGTGGCTTCCTCCTACAGGACAGACATCACAGGATCACCTTCAAAGTGTAGGCCCCAGTCAGGACAACTGGGCCTACCTGGCAGAGATGCAGCCTCTGGCCAACATGGCTCCGCAGCTGAAATTCCAGTATCACATACCTCGAGCCAGGAGGGCCACAAGGCGAAGAGAGCCCAGAGAAATAGCGTCTGCCCCTTAAGTACCCTTCCCCAGCATGCCCAGCGGGAAGACCACTCCCACTGAGCTGTTCCCGGGGAAAAATACCCAATACGCTTTGGCCTGTTTGTTGTTCCAACATTGGCCTGGGGTGGTAATGCCACCTATAGGCAAACAGTGGGAAGTCCTTCCAAACACAGCCATAGCCAGAACAGAGGCTGATTTAGCCTTAATCATTACAAAGTCTGAGCTAACTACCAGCTCAGACACCCACTAAATTTAACATAGCGCCTGATCATCAGGAGCAGGGCGCTACATATTCATAGTTTTATTTTAATAAATAATAAACATATACTTTACACTTTCAAATTATATTGTAGTAATACATTTATAATATGAATAATAGACTGCTAGTCATTTTTGAATATTTGCTGATGCTGAATTAAAGGAACTATGCATTTTATTGGCAAATTTTATGACTTCACTACAGCAGAAAATAAGACATGACATTATTAAAACATCCCTGTTATAATATGCTGTACGATACCAAAATATAACATTGCACGTAATAGCAAAATGATATGTGGCTGTCAACTTGTAGCTCAAAGTTGAATGTCAAAAATGTTCCAGTTTTATGACCTCCCCCTCTCTTTTTTTGGGGGAAGGAGAGCCAGTACCCAGTTTTGACCACATAGGCAATCTGAGTATAAGTTCCCCCCCCATGCCTGCAGCCTTCTGGGACACATCACAGGTCCCAGAAGGCTGTGTGGCCATTCACAAAGCGCGGTATGGCTAGTGCATGCACAGTTGGAAGCTGCCTGTGAAGCCATGAGGAGTCTCTGTCAGCTTCCCACACTAAAGATGCCAGGGATCCGAAGACCAGTGAAGAATCGGCTTGGGTGAGGGCGGCGTTGGATCCTTGGACAGGTAAGGGTCCCTTTATTAAAAGTCAGCAGCTATAGTATTTTTTGTTACTATGGTGAAGATCCTCTTTACCACTTAGAATAAACACGTATAATTGTTGCAGCTTTGCAAGTCTTAAACGTGGATTTTTTTTTCCTTTTTTTTTCACCAGGTGATCCTACCAGTAACACACTTTTTGTGTTTATTCTGGGTGGCAATGCTCACTCACTGCACTGTACCTATGAATGAGCAGTGTTGTCACTCTAGGCTGCTTGATATAGGCTTCAAAAAACTGCCCCGCTCTATAACATACAGTAGGGGGAATTGTAGTTCACAGAGGGGAACTTAGAATACCTTTGAAGGAAAGATTTGTTGAGAAAGGTTATGCTGTCAATGAATTAAATGCAACTATCAATGAAATAGGTAACATGGATCGAGCTTATGTCCTTTAAAACAAAGGGAGAGCCGTTTCCAACAGGACTGATTTACATTTTTCAATGGTTACCACTTTTTCCCAGCAACATTGTAATATTAAGAAAATCATAACTAAGCATTGGGGAGTTCTGAAAAATTATAAGGTTTTGGGCCCAGTTCTTCCTGAGCGGCCACAGATTGTAATCAGAGGAGTCCCCCCTTTAAGACTTCAAATAGCACCCAATATTTTGGATGCTCCCAATAGGGTGTCAATTTAACAGAACTCCAAAGGTTACCACCCTTGTCGTTATTGCAATGTGTGTGTAATCAATAAGGATAAAAGTAGAAAAATTTGTCAGTTCAAATCTCATATTACAGATAGGGTTTTTGACATCAATACCTTTATCACCTGTACCTCTTTAAATGTAGTATACCTCCTGATTTGCCCATGTGGCCTTCAATATGTGGGCCGCACGACACGAGCTATGCATGTTCGTGTTAATGAACATATTGCAAATATCAGGAGGGGTTTCCCCGAAGCATACAGTTTCTCTGCACTATTTGGAGTGCCATAATAAAGATCCCAGAGGCACCACTTTTGTGGCCATTGACAGGTTCAATCCGCATTGGCGTGGGAGTATGTCCAAGCGGGAAATTTCCAGACTTGAAACCCGCTGGATATATGATTTGAAGTGTTACACCCCTTTCGGCATGAATATCGACTGGGATGTAAACTGTTTTATTAATAATAGCTAATACTTTTTTACTCATATGTTCAGACACTAGTGGGCAGTGTACATATGTGGTTCTATATTTTATGCATTTAAAATTTAACATCTATTGCTGCCATATACAGAGAAGCCTCCTTTATATTCCTCCCTATTTTTTGGTATCGATATATTTCATAAGTTTTTTTAAATTAATATTTTGAATTTTTCACCATTTATAAATATATTCATTTTCATTTCTACATTAATATTTTTATACCAGCATTTATGTGTGATTACGTAGCGATCTATTACTTGATATGGGTGTTTAATTACCCCGTGTCCGGCTATGTTAATAGTATGATCACTTTTGGTATGAGTATGTCTTCTATTGACTTTTAATTGACATGTAATTTATGCATTTTTTGGTAATGAAGACATTTGGTTACACTCGTTTTTTGTCATCCACCATTCTCTTCCTGTTTCCTCCCTTTGGAGTGCAAATAGGGCCAGAATGTGTTTCAGTGACATCACATCCGGGTTGGAACGATTCACTTCCTTCCACTAGAGGTCATCTGTTGGATGGTGTTCTTCCTTCATTAGTCAGGTGTTTACATCACTTTCTGTGGGCGGTGGTGCTGTCTGCCTCCTGGAAGTATCAGCAAAGGTTGCAGTGTTCTCATCTGTCCTTTCTGTGTTCACCTGACTATCCACTTTTGTATTGACCTATTATAGACATGTATTTTTAGTGTGATCTGTAATTAAATGGGCGTGCTTGCGTCACAGGCCACGATATCCGAGTAGGATGAAACATGTCAGGCTGACCGATGCAAGCATGCTGAGAGCCGCAGAGTTTTTATATGCCTTTTACTCTTGTTTGTCCTGTAAGTAGACTACAAATAAATGTTGTATGGTTTACCTTTATGGGATTCACTATGATTGCTTCTTTTCTTATACCGGGTCCAATCTCCCGTTGATAACTGTGCAATCCATTCATCTGCCTGTTTGAGTCCTGGAGTCCCTGCATTTTGATGTAGATAATATCCACCATTCATCTATCAAGTTAGGAGTTTTGCCTTTTGTCATCGCCCACCTGCATCCTATGATCACATTGCCTGATTGTCATATATTTATGGTAAGCAGACTGAGAGCACGTTAGTGTGGTGTGTTTTTCTTCCTGCACACTGAAGCTTGGTGGAGGTGTTCATACCAGTTTTTCATCTCATATTGATTCCATTATATGGAATTTAACACATATATGTTTTTTCACTGAAGCGCTGCATTTTGGACTTTTTGAACTTAGAATACCACTGCTTGGAATTTTAGTGCAGCAGAGGCACTGTGTACAAGAAGTTACATTTACACTTGATCAACAGGTATTTTTATATATTTAAGGGAGAGGGGAAAGAAGCACCAAGCCAGCTCTTGGTGTAGTACCATTTTAATGAATAAAAAGTATACATATAAAAATAGCTACTTACAGAGGTGTTGGTGGTGGATGTTGGAGGACACTGGGGAGTGAGCTGTCAGAGCCAGGAGCTTGGTCTGTCAACCAGGAGGGTAATAGCCAATCTGGACACGTTTTGGAGGCAAGCTATGCCTCCTTCCTCAGCCAATGGCTTTTTATTAATTAAAACGGTACTACAACAAGAGCTTGCTTACCACTTCTCCCCCATCTCCCTCTTGTTTTGCAGCATTGGTTTCCCAGCCCATGTGGATTACAGTAGCCTTGATTCTCCCTTGAAGCTAGTCACTGTGTTTTAACCCTTCAGGCTAATTTGAGCTATTTAGTTCCTTGACTTTCTTATGGACAGTACACCCTTTTAACTCATGATCTATACCTTTTGGTCTATTTGTTACCCTACAAAGAAGGGTAGCGCTGAGAATTCACTTTGTTGATTTTGAAATATTTACCTGAAGAACAAAAAAGATTTTAAACATTGCTATCACATCTTTGGACTGGTAAACTGCACTATACTATAACATTTGTGTTCTTAAGTTTACTGATACTTTTTGGAGTAGAAGCCAAATATGGAGGGGTTTGGCTTGCCATGGAAGAGAGTGGCTGCACAGTATCGAGTTCCAGGCTGCTTTGGCGATTGTTAAGCCGTATAATGAACCATTTGACTGACTAGTCACTTTTGCTGATGATTAGAAAGCACAGAGAACATCCAAAATCCCACATCCTCACAGCTTACATAACTACTTGACCTCCGGAAGATTTACCCCCTTTAATGACCAGTCCATTTTTTGCGATACGGCACTGCGTTACTTTAACTGACAATTGCGTGGTCGTGCGACACTATACCCAAATAATTAATTTTAATTTTTTTCCCACAAATAGAGATTTATTTTGGCGGTATTTGATCACCTCTGCATTTTTTTATTTTTGGTGATATAAACAAAAAAAGACAGACTATTTTGAAAAAAATATATACCGGTATATATTTTTTACTTTCTGCTATAAAACATACCCAATAAAAAAATTAAAAAAATTGAATTTCTTCATTAATTTAGGCCAATATGCATTCTGCTACATATTTTTGGTAAAAAAAATCCCAATAAGCGTATATTGATTGGTTTGCGCAAAATAGCCTCTGCAAACTATGGGATTTTTTTTTGTTTATGTATTAATTTTACTAGTAATGGCAGCGATCAGTGACTTATAGCGGTACTGCGATATTGCAGCAGATAAATGGGACACCTAACTGACACTCTTGATACTTTTTGGGGATCAGTGACACTAATACAGTGATCCAGTGCTAAAAATATGCACTGTCAGTGTACTAATGACACTGGCTGGGAAGGGGTTAACATCAGGAGCGATCAAAGGATTAACTGTGTGCCTAGCCTGTGCTTTATCACTGTGTGAGAGGTTCTTTGACCAGGGGAAGGCATTGATTCATATTCCTGTTTTGCAGGAACACAGGATCAATACCTTCCCTTCTGACAGAACGGCAATCTGTCTTGTTTACATAGGTAGATTGCCATTCTGCCTGTGTACTGTCTAATATAGGCAGGTGCCGGCGGACATCGAGACTGCGGTATCCGCTGCTGGGCTCTCACAGTGTGTGATCACAGCGTGCACTCTCCAGGCCCACAAGTGTCGTATCACATACTAGTTATGTGATTTGGCACAGAGCGGCCATAATATATGTACGGTGGGCGGTCCACAAATGGTCGACTACTTTGCTGTCTTTTTCCTTAATGGTCCTTGGGAAGCCAAACCAAATATGGTAATGGTGAGAATGGAGGACACGTTTCTCCAGAGCAATGACTCCATTTCTACCCCTCTGAGGGGTCCCAGCATGGCAGACTTTTACGAGTCAAGGGAAGGAGGGGAGTCCCTGGAAGCCGCACATCTATGGTGTCTTGCAGAGATGTGAAGAATGGCAACCTCATCCTGGAATCCAACCAGGCCATGCCCCCAATGCGTTTCGTTCCGCCCCCCCGGATCTTAGTCATGGGGATGGCTTATGAGCTGCTGCCAGACTCTCTGATCTGCATGCCTGCCCCTTGGCTTCACCCTCCATATCTGAGAAGTCTGAGGTGTTGCGGACCTCCAGTACAGTGGCAATGGTGATCAGAATTCTCTTACAAGCCCTGCCTACAATGTCTACACAGCATACAGCTACAGCAAGCATTTATATTAAGAGTTTCCCCAGATAGATATTGTTGGTCTAGTAGCCACCCTTTTATTACATGTCGGATAAACTTTGTCTTCATTTATCATTTCTGTACTTGTAATACACTGTGATTCATTCTGCTCTGATTGTTCGGTGTTATTGGATGCACCTCTGAGTTTTGTACCATTATTTCCTCCTTGTAAGATTTCCTGTCTTGCTGAAGTACACAATAAAAATGTAACATAAAAAAAAAGAACTTGAAAGGTCCCCTATCTTCCCTATCATATGTAACATAATGGGAGCGAGTCTGTTTAGCCCTCATAGAATTAGTGGACTGGAGCAGGGTCTGGTCAACTGTAGCAAAATGCTCATCTAATACACATATTCTGGAAACCATATACAAGATTCTCTTCAGGTGGTATTAGGTGCCAGCTTGTATCGCTCATACCAATCCCACCCATAACCCTATGTGCATCAGGGGTTGTGGCGATCACAGAGATGTCCTCCACACATAATGGTCCTGCCCCAAGCTCTTCTCTCCAGTAGACCCAGTGATCAGTACAGTAGTGATATCACCAAATCTGACTTTAAATCTTCTGAGACTAGCAGTCACAGACAGCAATACCTTACATGATCTCACACTGCAGACCTACAGCTATGAAGATACAAAATGGGAGTGCTTACACACAGACACATGTCAGGGAGTACACTGATATCTTTCAGGGGAATTTCAAAGCAAAATGCTGATTTTTTATTGTACTACTTCAGGATAAATTATATATACAGTCTGTTCTAAAAGACAGCAATAAATAACTTTTTGAGTATAGGTTCACTGTACAAGATACCTAAACGTAGGTACTCACCTGTGTGGGCCCCGTTCATACAAAGGTGTGGTCTTCCTAAAGCCAGGGAAACCTCTTTAATCTCAATATTTGTGGCTTCAGCCAAGATTGTGGGACCAATGACAATGAGTAGGCTGCAGCAGTGAAAAATGGGGAATGGATTTGTTTCAGATAAGTAGTTATATGAAAAAAAATTATCAGTGAAGGTGCTGGTGCCCATAAAGAGTGCAATTAGCCTGTAGTGCTGACCAATCGGTAAAAATCTGACAGGGCGGTCCTTCCATACATGAACGTGCTCATACATGCAGCGAAATTTGGCCGGACCCTGCTGAATTGATATGTGGCTAAACTCATATGTACTTTTTCACATACATACACATACTTATACATTATCTAAATGCTAGAAGCTATTTACTGATATAAACAACTTTCCGTATTTGTGGAACTTTTTTCTAAATAGATGTGCATTTTTATACTGACAATGAGGAATATGTAACAGGAAAAAAGTTGTTTAAAATTAAAGCAAATCAAAAGCAAAACTAAACACATTTGTGATTCTCTGCAACTGAGTTTCTTGAATTTCCTTCTGGCAGATTGACTATGTATTGTAGAGAATGCCTGTTTGCGGTCAAAGGCTGGAAGCTGTTGTATGTCTGCAGCAGTGCTGCTGCTACTGATCTGTGAACATGACATGCCTGATAATACTGTATTGCCATAGCAACAACAAACATGGGGCAAAATTCTATTAGCTAGAGTGACTCAGTAAGTCAAACAGATAATGTGATGGGTCTGGCCAGCTGCCTGACAAAGGCTTAAGTGAAAGTCGTGGTGATTTAACATTTATTTCATTTTCTTATAGCAACTTTTACATTTATTTAATTCAGATCAATTATTTTACTTGCACTAAGTGCTTGCTTGCATTCAAAAGAGATTAACACATTGTCTTTATTTTTATTAAGACTAAAAGACAGTATGTACCTGTGTCAAGGTCATTGTTGGTCTGTGTATCTGGGAGGGATTATATGAACTTGACAGGCAGCAGTGTTCCATTTTTCATATCTTACTGTTAAGAATTTAGTATTTTAATAAAACACTTGTATCTGGCAAACATTTTAAATGGAGATTTCATCATTTTAAAAGAAAGACCAAAAAAGACCATTAACCTTAAAAGGGACAATCCAGTCTAAACTGAGTCTTGCAATGAATACAGAAAGTCATGCTCGCCTTTCCAGGGCTTCTCATTTTCATCCAGGCATAACTGGCCAGCCAGGCTGCATGCCTGTAAAATAGTCTGTTGTGAATTTTTAGGGGAGCCCCATGCCATTTTTTTTAGCATGGGGTCCCCCTTAAAATACCAGCCCCCTATATAGGATATGTTTCAGCAGGTGGGGGGGACTTCCCTCTCCATTTCCAGCCACTACAACTGCATGCATGGATAAGAGATTGATGTGGATTTTGAGGGTCAACTCAGACAAGAGACAGAGTGCCTCCCCATAATCCTTACCAGATGCCTGTCCTGGACCATTATCTGTTGGCTCTCCCTGGCCTCTACCAGAGAGGCCAAATAATTTTCTTTATATCAAGGTCTGATCCTCACTAGAGTTTTCTTTTGATGGTATCTGATCACCTCTGCAGTTTTTATTTTTTGCGCTACAAGCAAAAAAAGACTGACAATTATTTTTTAAAAACTATATTTTTTACTTTCTGCTATAATTTTATTTATTTTTTAAATATAAAAAAAACTAATTTATTCATCAGTTAAGGCCAATATGTATTCTTCTACATATTTTTGTTAAAAAAAAAAAAACGTAATAAGCGTATATTTAATGATTTGTGCAATAGTTATATCCGACTTTTTTTCCATCGATGTTTAGAAATAGAACATGTTTTAAATTTATCCGATGGAAAAAAAACGATAGGAAATTCCTATCGTCTGTGTGGAACTCTGACGGAGAAAAAACCCACGCATGCTCAGAATCACGTTGACCCATGCTCGGAAGCATTGAACTTAATTTCCTCGGCTCGTCAAAGTGTTTTACGTCACTGCATTTTGGACGGTCGGAATTTAGTCTGACAGTGTGTATGCAAGACAGCTTGAACGGAATTCAGATGAAAAATTACATCGGATTTTATACCATCGGATACTCCGATCGTGTGTACAGGGCATTAGTGTTGCAAACACCTTTTGAACCCAAGTGGATAATTTTTTGTGGTTCATTTCCCATAAGCTTGCCTTTTTTTTGGGACTATTCTTTGACCAGAAGGGATCCTGAGCTTTCAGTTTTGCAATGAAAGTGAACCCTCTTTTGATCCTACACTAGTATATGGGTGTTGAGTGATATAGATCCTTCTTTTCTCCCAAGGTGATTTCCACGTTTCAGTTTACTGAGGGTTTTGGGGGTTGATATACCAAAGGCAAATAGGCTCTTCACTTGAAAAAGAAATGGCATTTTGCCAGAGCTTGAATGTGGTGAATTTTATCTATGTAAAGAATACCCAAGCACATGCAAGGAAAATAAAAAAAAACAAATGTTTGCGTGCACACGATTGGATGATGGATGTCAGCAGAGCTTCACATCATTCATTAAGCTCTGGGGAAAAAATCCCTGCAAAGTGCAACTTCCCTTGAAAAGTGTCTATTTGCCTTTATTAAATCAACTCTATTATGTAGCCTACCCTGTGTCCAGCACCAGTTCACCCCAAGTAATTTTCTTTAAATGTTAACAGTTTTGAGGGCTATTAGGGTTTCTTTTTTGCCACAGCAGTCTTTTAGGCAAATGCACTTTTATTTTTACACATGTTTACTTTGATAATACTATATTACCTATTTAGAATTAATTTCCTCATTCCTCATACAATGGAACTATCACAGTACCAAGAAAAAGTCTATACATCACATCCCTTGTTAAAAAGTATACCATTTATCAAATATAGTTAAAACATTATTGCTGCTTGTATAAAAATAGGGCCTAAGCATATTGCTATACATCCAATAATAAACAACTTTTGCCTCTAGAACCCAAAATATAACAATAATAATCATTATGTTTTTCTCTCATTGTGTATATAGTTTTCTGTTATTGAGACTGGAGTTTCTCTACAATTTTCCTTGTTCAAATATTTTATTGAAAACAGGATTCAATATAAATGTACAGGTACAGACACTAGTCCAATTGATACATAAAACAAATATAACAAAGCTGGAGCGTGAAACAACCATGCAAGGTCTTGAAGAAAAATACAAAGCAATTAGCGTGGGAGGATTAACCTCCAAACAGGTACACAAGGATAAGTATAAACAAATAAAATGGTATATACCGTATTTATCGGCATACAAACATGCACAGGCGAATATCACTAATTTTATGAGGGCAGTTTCAGGAAAAAAACTTTCCACAGACCCCTTTACATTCCAAAACCACCCCTGCACATTGCAGAGACCCCTATACATTCCAAAGCCCTCCTGCACATTACATGGACCCCTTTACATTCCAAAGCCCCCCTGCCCATTACACAGACCCCTTTACATTCCAAAGCCCCCCTGCACATTACACAGACCCCTTTACATTACACAGACCCCCCCTTTACATTACCCAGACCCCGGCAATTACACTATGCAGTCCCTCTGCACATTGCACAGACCCCCCCGCACATTACTCAGACCCCAACAATTACACTATGCAGACCCCTGCACATTGCACAGCCCCCCCTGCACTCCCAGGAAACCCCCAGTCTCCTGGGACAGCACTCCCAGCGTACTCTAAAGTTTAAAAAAAATCAGAACGGCGAGGATGCAGTATTTGCGGGCTTCGCTTTACTATGACACATTGTACAGAGAATCCATGTAAAGGGGCTGGCAGTGATTTTTTTTATCATTAGAATACACCGGGGGGTTGTCCCAGGGCCAGGAGAGGTGGGGCGGCCGGCATGACACCCCCCCAATGTGTGGCACCTGGGGTGGACCGCCCAACCCCGCCCCCCCATTGGTAAAAAAATAAATATCATTGTATAACACACAGGCACTGTGTCAGGTCACCTGTGGCCAGATGACAGATGCACACCGTAGGGGGTCAGGAGTGCACCACAAGGTAGTGAACCCTATGGCTGACTGCTGCGGATAGGAAACTAGGTGGTTGTGGAAAGCGGGACCAGAGGAGCACAACCAGGATCCTACAGGAAGCTAGAGCCGAGATTCCCCAGGGCGCGGAGTCTAAGACCCAGCAGGTCTTCTCCAGAGCCTCTAGTGGTGAGGATGTTACGCTGCAGCTAGGTCCAGGTCGCGACCCCAAGAGTCTCCTAGCTCACGCCTCGTAGGGAAGGAGGAAAGAGGGGAAGCAGCAGCTCAGGATACAAGAATAGCGAAGGACAAGCCGAAGGTCAAGGGTCACAAGCAGAGAAGGATAAACGAAGGACAAGCCGAAGGTCAAGGGACACAAGCAGACAGGGATAGTCGGGAACAAGCCAATATCGTAACAGAGACACAGACGTAGCACACGGCAGGCAGGAACCCAAACACACAATGCTTAACAAACACGCTGATCAGCAAAGCAGGCTTGCAATGCACAGGTTAATATAGTGTTCTGTGATAGGGCCTGGGGTGGAGTCAAGCTGGGAGGAGATTATAAAGGAAGCCAGGTGAAGGGGTCTGGCCTCTAAGATGAACACATGAGGAGGAAAGGTAAGATGGCAGACAGACATAAGTGCATATCCATGACACACTGTTTGTCCTATGTTTTCATTCAGTGTTGTATGCCGATAAATACATTAATAAGGGGGCGTGTCCTGACCATGGAGGAGTGAGGACGCGTGTCTCTGCAGCTCCGTCCCGCCGCCGCACTTGCCATAAGCTACGAGGGAGACACTCACCCCAGCTGACACCTAACATGTCCCAGCGGAACCGGGCGTCCTCACAGCCACCACGCTACGATCGGACCAGACAGGGGCAGCTGGAGTCTTTCTTCCCCGGGACCCGTGGGCAGAGCCGCGAGGCTTCAAAGATGGCGCCGGTCGCGAAGGCCCAGAAAGCACCCAAGGCCTCGCAGAGCTCCGACGCACGATCGCATCAGCCTTCAGGCTCCCCCATACCATCCCCAGGGTCGGTGAGTGACTCGCCCCCCTCCATCTCTCCTGGCTCTCCATCAACCCTGGCCAGAGACTCTGGAGCCCCAGACCCGCTGGCTGATGCAGACCTCAGGCGCCATATTTGGTCTCTCCCCACCAGAGATGACCTGGAGCGCTTCGCAGACAGGGTAGAGAAGGCCCTCAAGGAGGACATTGCTCAACTTAAAGCTGATACCTTGCACCTGGGGGGTAGAGTGGAGGCCCTAGAGCAAAGATTGGAGGACACCATCCCAGTGATTTCCATGCTCCAGGATAAGTGCACTACGCAAGATCACCAGATTGAGGCCCTGCTCTGTCAGTTAGATGATATGGAGAACCGCAGTCGCAGGGCCAACATCAGAATAAGAGGAATGCCTGAAGCGACAACAACTAGAGACATTATCCCTAGCTTGGAGGGCATATTTAAGGAAATATTGGGACTGCCTGCTACTGACTCTGTGGAAATAGATCGTGCGCACAGGGCCCTTAAGCCCCCATCCCAAGACGTGAATAACCCACGGGACATCATATGTAAGCTACATAAATACACGCTTAAAGACCGCATTATGCAAAAAATGCGCGGCAAGCCCTACTTTGACTTTGATGGCGCACATTTAACCTTCTATCAAGATATTTCCAGGCGCACTCTCATGCAACGACGATCACTTCGCCCCCTCCTAGTAGCTATACACGAAGCAGGCTTGCAGTACCGCTGGGGCTTTCCCTTCTACCTCCAAGTCACCAAAGCTGGCAAGACGGTGACCCTCCGCACCAAAGATGACCTGCCAAACTTCCTGGCCTCTCTTGAATTAGACCCTGTGGACTTCCCAGACTGGCGGGGAACATCCAACCACCTAGACCCTAAGCCACAATCAACTCAACCGTGGCTGCCAGCTGGGCGCAAGAACCGCAGACGAGACCGCAGACGACATCCCTCCGATTCTTCACCAGGCCCGGCCCCGAGAGACTGATGGCAAAATTAGCCCATGCCGGTGCACGGGCCCCACCTTTGAAAGATTCCCCCTCGAAGGCTGTGCCTTGGACTCCCCTATGCTGCTGAAGATGGACCTTGTTTGCTCGCACTTATTTTGGCAACTAACTCAATCTCTCTTTTTGCCCAGCCGCCTGATTGAGCTGGTTGGGATCTCATAAGCTTAAGTGGCACCCCGACCACTCGCGACAGACTTAGTAGAGCCCGCACCCCATGGGGACCGAGTATGGGTGACCCCTTTCTTACTCCCCCTATACCGCACATAGTTAGATGCGGTGGACGGAGACAGTGACCCCTCACCTTCCCCCCTATGTTGGTTCACGTACCCCGAGTAGGCCGCCCTCTTTCTGGGTACAGATCCCCATTGGGATCACGGGTCCGTGGTCGGGGACTCCCCCCCCCCTATAGGGGGCGGGGTCTCGAACACGACCCTCAGATGTTTTACATGTTAAAATGGCTTCGGCCAGTTTGTCTTGCTCAATATGTTTTTGATACTGCTCTCATATGTTTTTTCTTTTCTTTTTTGTTGTTTTGTCCTATCACTTTCTCCCTCCCTTTCCTTCCTCTCTCTTTTCCCTCTCTCAGGAGTGTTCCACTGCATTGCCACCCGCGCCGAGCACACCACCGACTTTGGCACCTCGACCATTCCCAGACCTCCCCTTGGCTACTTTAAAGGTAAGCTCATATAATGTTAGAGGCCTCTGTTCCCCTCACAAACGCAGCAAATTATGGTGGGAACTAAAACGGCTCAAGGCACAGGTAGTTTTCCTTCAAGAGACCCACTTCATGCCCCAATCACTTCCTAAGCTGCCCACTCACCTCTTTAATCAGTGGTTTCTCAGTAACTCCCCTGTCTCCAAGTCTAGAGGGACGGCCATAGCAATCCACAAGTCCTGCCCTTTCCAGCCCACGGGTAATAAAATCGACCCTTTGGGTAGGTATGTCTTCCTGAAGGGTAGTATAGCAGGACAAACCTACACGTTTGCAACCATCTATGCCCCTAACACCGCCCAACTTTCCTTCATTGACTCGACCTTGGAGCAACTGGCCGACTTCCGAGAAGGCCTCTTGATCCTCGGGGGAGACTTTAACGTCAGCCCAGACCCCCTGCTTGACACGTCTCACGCAAAACCCTCACACCCCTATGCGTTCCTCAAACATTTTCGCAAGACCCTCCAATCCCACCTCTTGGTGGATAGTTGGCGGGTATTGCATCCCTCAGATCGAGACTTCAGCTACTACTCCAAGGTACACAATGTTTACACGCGCATAGACCATATATATGTAGACCGTACCACCTTGGAGCTCTTGCAGTCTGCGTCCATTGGCAACATCACTATCTCTGACCATGCCCCAGTCACAATTGCCTTCACCATGCCATCAGGTACTTATAGAACCTGGACGTGGAGGCTGAATGAAAATTTGCTAGATGATGTAGTGGTGGTGGAGGAGGTAAATGACACCTTAACCCACTACTTTAAAGAAAACTCCACTGTTGATGTCAGCGAGGGTGTAGTATGGGAGGCTCATAAAGCTGTGGTCAGGGGAATATTGATCTCCCAGGGCTCCAGACTAAAGCGAGACCGCCAGGCAGACTTCCAGAGGGTGCACACAGCCCTTCAGAAAGCTGAACTCCAACACAAGGCAAATGGAGACCCCAAAGCACTACAGGCTCTCACTGAGCTACGGGAACTGTTCCTACGTCTTTTAGACCGCCAAACTCGTAAACAGTTTAGATTTATGTCACATAAATTTTACGAGCACGGAAATAAATGTGGTCGTATGCTCGCACGGGCACTCAGGAAAAAACATGCGCAGGCATACATACACAAACTACGCTCCTCTCCCGGGGATTTGACGGTACAGTCCTCTAAAATCGCCGCAGGGTTCCGAGAATACTACGCCAAACTATACAATTTGGAATCCGAGCTCCCACCTGAAGCACGAGATACCAGACAAACGGCGGTCCAGGCCTACTTGGCGGCGGCTGGTACCCCCCCCCTCACGGAAGACCAACGCGCTGCTTTGGAGCTCCCGATCACCCCAACTGAACTGGGTGCGACGGTGGAGTCCTTGCCCAATGGGAAGAGCCCCGGCCCGGATGGGCTCACTAAAAGGTACTACAAGGCCTTCTTTTCTCACCTAGCCGCACCTATGTGCAAATATTTCAACTCCGTGGCGGGGGGTACTGCCATCCCCCCGGGGGCTCTACTAGCCCACATTACAGTGATCCCAAAGGAGGGCAAGGACCCCACTATCCCCCAAAGCTATCGCCCCATTTCACTTCTTAATGTGGACATAAAACTCCTGGCAAAAATTTTGGCCAATAGACTTAAACACCTCATGCCTGAACTAGTCCATCCCGACCAAACAGGTTTCATTGTAGGCAGGGAGGCTAGGGACAACTCCCTTAGAGCAATCCAACTTATTCACTGGGCCCGTACCCGCCCGGATCCCCAGCCATACATAATACTATCAACTGACGCGGAAAAGGCTTTCGACCGGGTCGATTGGTCCTATTTGAAAGCGGTACTTGAGTCCATAGGACTGGGGCCGCGAATACTGACATCAATCATGGCTCTATACTCTACACCTTGCGCGCAGGTTAAAGTGAACGGGACCCTCTCATCCAGCTTCCCCATCAGGAACGGCACGAGGCAGGGGTGCCCCCTCTCACCCCTTTTATTCGCCCTAGCGCTGGAGCCTCTGCTTCGCGCCGTGCGGGCCAGTAAGGACATCAAGGGTCTAAAAGTGGGCAACACGGAACATAAGCTTTCGGCATACGCCGATGATGTCTTATTCCACCTCTCGGACCCCCTGATCTCTTTGCCTAACCTGATGAAGGAACTTAAGCAATTTGGCTCACTCTCAAACTTTAAAATAAACTATACAAAGTCTGAACTCCTGCCCATCCATCTGCCCCCCCTCTTAACTAAGAGCCTCCGGTCTGCCTTTCCCTTTACCTGGGCTGAATCATCTCTACGATATTTGGGAGTGCAACTCACGGACCGCTTCAACACCTTGTATATGGCCAACTATCCCCCGCTGCTTACTGCGGTCCAGAGAGACCTCTCACAATGGACGCAGACTGCCTTCACATGGTTGGGACGAGTAAACATCATAAAAATGAATATACTGCCACGTGTACTCTTCTACTTACAAATGCTACCGATACCCCTACCTAGGCTCTTCTTTGACCGATTGTCCAGCATGCTGTCCGCGTTCGTATGGAACGCACGGAAACCTAGAATAGCCCTAAGGGTGCTGAGGCGCCAAAAACGGGAGGGCGGCCTGGGGATCCCCGATGTCAGACGCTACTACAGGGCCATAGCCCTCCAGAGAATACTAAACTGGCGTTTCCATACCCACTCAAAACTATGGGTTTCCCTGGAGAAATGCTTGGCGGGCAGGAATTTATCCTATGCACCATGGCTACCCCGGGAATATAGGGGGCTATCGGTAACGACCTCCCCACTGACAGCCCAGGTGCTCTCAGTCTGGGACCGGACCAATTCGGTTTTGAAAATTGCCCCCCCTATGTCCCCGCTGGCCCCACTGGGTGGGTTCCTGTGGTTCCCCCCAGGTGAACAGATGGCCTTTTTTGGGCCCTGGGTGGATGATGGAAACGCCAGCTGCGGCAAGCTCATGAAAGATGGTAAGCTCCTGAGCTTTAGCGCCCTGCAGGCCAGACACCAGGGCTCCCGTATGAACTTTTGGAGGTATAGGCAGTTACACCACTTCTTTGAGAAACATGGCCACTCAATTAGGGACCCAACCTCCCTCACCCCGTTCGAGCACCTCTTCGTTAATGAGGAACCTATCCCCCACATGGTGTCGGAACTATACCGACTTCTTGGCTCTGCTGCCCATCAACCTAAACCTGCTTTTATTCGAAGCTGGGAAAGAGACTTAGGACAGGAATTCACTGACTCACAGTTGACTCACCTGTACGACCTTACTCACTCGTCCTCCATAGACTCAAAAGCTCAAGAAACAAACTATAAGATATTGTCCCGCTGGTATCGGGTACCAGCGGATATGGCACGCATATATCCTTCTGGATCGGAGCTTTGCTGGCGTGGCTGCGGGCACAGGGGTACACTTATCCACATATGATGGGAATGTCCCCTAATCAGGCCCTTTTGGGAAGACATCAAGGACCAAATAATGAGCATAACGGGGATTGATGTTCCCCTCTCTCCGACGCACTTCCTCTTGCATGTCCCTCCGATCCCACTCAGTCAATATAGGAAGAGCGTACTGCCCCACTTATTAAATGCGGCTAGACGCCTGCTCCCAACTTTTTGGAAGCAGCCCAGAGTCCCTACCCGGGAGGAGTGGATCGGTGGGGTAAATGCAGTCCGAGAGGCTGAAGACTGGATAGCGACCTGTAGGGACTCCCGAGACCGGTTTGCCGGTATCTGGACACCCTGGACCGATTACGTCACAGATCCTGGATACGTGCCATCTAGCCTAGACATAGCTTTATTGGAACTGGCAGAACCTTCTCTTAAAAACCGCAGGCTGTCAAGAGCTTAGAAGACTGAGAGCTACCCTCTGACATAGTGAGACTAATGGAGTTTACCTGGTTTGATGGCTACGCTTGAGGGTGTGCTCGGTGCGGCCTGGAATGAGGCCTCCTACAGAAAGACAGGTACGCTCGGATCACTCCTTCCTTTCCTCCTTTCCTTTCCTTGTCCTTTTCCTTCCCCTCTTTCCCCCCCCCCTTTTTTTTTTTTATTTTTTTTTTTTTTTTTTTCTCTTCTTATATATGTTTTGCAATGGTATGCATTTATGCCAGTTAAAGAAATGTCTGTTATGCTGGCGGGTGTTGTAATTACCATGAGCCTCCGCGCTCGCGGGATGGGCCCCCCTTTACAGGGGGCACAGGGTGTCCCGCCAGAGCGTGCACCGTAGCATATCGGTGCCCCACGCTGCGTGCGGGGAGCGGGGAGAGGTCAGATGGAGGCTATTGAGCCCCCCGCCCCGGCCGCGGGTCGGGGGACCATGTCTTAATTATAGTCACATGGACAACACCCCCGGCTTGTTATCAGTGGTGGGACGGTAATATGTGAGGCCCCCACATTCCATGTGCCCTCCACGCCTACCACAGTTGTGCACCCACTGTTCCTATGGTGGCACCCTTACTCTACTAACTAGTGTGGCCCATCGGCCGCCCCACATAAGGCATACAAGATACTGCTATTATTGATGTACTCTATTTCTTTGTTCAACTTGTTTATATGCTGGTTATGCACACCAGACGGGTCTGTGCTTTTCCTATTTTATTTTACTTATTATTTTTGATTTTTTTTTTTTTTTTTTTTTTTTTAAGCAAACTGTTGGACTTGTCTGGTTGTATATTTTTCTTTTATAAAATAAAGATTATATAAAAAAAAAATACATTAATAACAGAGAGGAGAGCGTTCAAAAGAAAAAAGGGGAATGAAGCGGCTGTTTGGTACTCCTGGGTAGGGGTGAAACAAAGAGCCAAAGAGTGCTGGGAGACTGCAGGTTGGGATGGGTGGTGAGGGTAAGCCGTGGTTGGGCCTAGAACAATGCCTACGCCAGGAGTGGGGAAGCTGCGGGGGAAACTTTGCTACAATTTTCATAAACTTCTTCAGGAGGATGCAGATGAATATTTTTGCCAATTTACAGCAATTAGTGGCACATTTCAATATATAGATCAGCTATTTTCAACATATAAAAACTCAACTTACATTTGTGGCCTTTTGTGCTTGGCCCAACCCTAACTTAAAAAGAATATCCCCAAAGTGGTACACAGTGCAGAAAGCCCAATAATCAAAAAACATTTTAGACAAGGAGCCGCAGAGAATACAGGGACTACTCTCTCACCTCTCACCTAAAGGGCTTTACCTAACAGGCTTCATCAGGGGTGTAAAAGAGTGACATGGTGCAAACAGATGTGTGCCCTATACAAGTTACATGTGCAAAATGGCAGCCACCATGTTTGGGATTTGCATTTAGATGTGTTGCTAAAAAGGACAAGCCTATAGCTAGGCACTGTCAGGGACGTACTGCCCGCTTCAGAAGGCGTGCGCCTATGTGCATTCGCGAATCACGGACTTCGCAAGCATGTGCGTGCATTAGATGCACTTTGGCGCCCAACGGCCTATAAAAGACGCTGTAGGGATTTTGCCCTTTGCGGTTTGATCTGCTTCTGTTCCCTGTGTTCCTTATTCTGTGCCTGTATCCTGTTCCTGTGTATGACCCAGCTTCCTGACCTTGCTTCTGTCTCCAGTCCTGACTTCGGCTTGTTTGACCCTGCTCAGCTTCCTGCCTGATTGCCTGTTGCCAAGACCCAGCCTGGACTCTGACTATTCTTTGCCTGTCATTTATGCTGTTTACTAGGGATGAGCTCGGTGTTCGAGTCGAAAATAAGTTTGACTCGAACATCGGCTGTTCGACCGTTCGGCGAACATCGAACGATTTGGGCCGTTCGCGCCAAATTCGAGTGACGCGAACGGCCCACAATACACTGCGCCATCGCACTGCAATCCCGGCGCTGTGATTGGCCAAGCATGCACTGTGACCCCGCATGCTTGGCCAATCACAGCGCCGGCAGCTAGGAGAGCCATAATTGGCCACAGGCAGGTTGCCTGTGGCCAATTATAGCTCAGGGGGTTTAGCACACGCCCCACACTATAAAAGGCCGCCAGCGCGGCGGCCTTGTGTAGTGTGTTCCGGCGCAGGGAAAGAGTTACATAGGCAGGGACAGTGTCAGTGCTATTTGTACCTCAAACTTGTGTGTAGGGAGAGAGAAGGATAGGCAGGGAGAGTGTCAGTGTCATATTCTTTGCTAAACCTTGTGTGCAGGGAGAGAGAAGGATAGGCAGGGGACAGTGTCACATTCTTTGCTAAACCTTGTGTGCAGGGAGAGGTGAAGGATAGGCAGGGAGAGTGTCAGTGTCATATTCTTTGATAAACCTTGTGTGAAGGGAGAGAGAAGGATAGGCAGGGAACAGTGTCAGTGTCATATTCTTTGCTAAACCTTGTGTGCAGGGAGAGAGAAGGATAGGCAGGGAGAGTGTCAGTGTCATATACTTTGATAAACCTTGTGTGCAGGGAGAGAGAAGGATAGGCAGGGGACAGTGTCAGTGTCATATTCTTTGCTAAACCTTGTGTGCAGGGAGAGAGAAGGATAGGCAGGGAAAGTGTCAGTGTCATATACTTTGATAAACCTTGTGTGCAGGGAGAGAGAAGGATAGGCAGGGGACAGTGTCAGTGTCATTGTTGCTAAGCCTCCTGCACCTTATACACCTGAAGTTAGCCTGTATTGCTGCGTTTTCCTGGTGTGTTACACCAACAGGCATTTGCAGCACTTACAGCGGGCGGAGTGTGCCTCCTGATCATATTTCACCTGAAGTTAGCCTGTATTGCTGCTTTTTCCTGGTGTGTTACACCAACAGGCATTTGCAGCACTTACAGCGGGCGGAGTGTGCCTCCTGATCATATTACACTTGAAGTTAGCCTGTATTGCTGCGTTTTGCTGGTGTGTTACACCAACAGGCATTTGCAGCACTTACAGCGGGCGGAGTGTGCCTCCTGATCATATTACACCTGAAGTTAGCCTGTTTTGCTGCGTTTTCCTGGTGTGTTACACCAACAGGCATTTGCAGCACCTACAGCAGGCGTAGTGTGATTCCTGCAAAATATACTCCTGAAGCTAGGCCTTATTGCTGGTTTTCCCATTTCCCTGCAGGCCATTAGAATGTCTGGAAGGCAAACAAGGAGAGGCAGACAGTCAGGAGCCAATAAAAGAGGGCAAGCAGACTCTGTGTCTAGAGACAACAGTGCTGGTCGTGGACGCGGTGCATCGCCATCAGCACGTGGCCATGGGACACGCTTGTCCTTCTTTTCGGCAGCTGGACGTGTTGAGCCGCATCATGCCGAAGACTTGGTAGAGTGGATGACCAAGCCCTCCTCATCCTCCTCATCCTCTCTCACCCAGGCTCAGGGTACTGGCAAAGCAGCTGCCAAAGCGTCCTCTTCCCTGGTATCAATGTCATCATCAGTCACTCCTTCCCTAGACCAACCATGTCCTCCTGAGGAGTCCCCCGAACTGTTTGAGCACAGTGTTGGGTACATGCTCCAGGAGGATGCCCAGCGTTTCGAAGGGTCTGATGATGATACCCAGCTAGAGGAAGGCAGTAGCGTGAGAGCAGAGAGAGGGGATGCTCAAGAAGGACACCAATCTGGCAGTCATGTTCCAGCAGCTGCAGCATACTGCCAGATTGGCTCCAGTGATGAGGAGGGAGGGGATGATGAGGTCACTGACTCCACGTGGGTGCCTAATAGGAGAGAGGAGGAGGAGGAGGAGGCTGAGGAGGAGGCACATCTCCAACGAGGCAGGATGCCCTCGGGGGGCCAGCGTAAGGGCAGCACACCGACGGAATCACACCGCAGAGCTCTGCCTGTGCAGGGCACTGCCTCTGCCCGTTATTCAAAAAGTTCTTTGGTGTGGGCCTTTTTTGAGTCGAGTGCATCAGATCGCACAGCTGCTGTTTGCAACATATGTCTCAAGCGTATATCGCGTGGCCAAAACATCACCCGCTTGGGCACCACATGCTTGACTAGACATATGTTGACCTGCAAAGGAAAGGGAATATAACGTGCTTAATAAATGAAAGATTAATTAACCTAAGTGAATTAGATGAAAAAATTAAATTGAAATTAAGTGTGACCCCTAAATATGCAGCACGCTCAAAGTGTATAGACAAAACACTAATAAAGACAAAATGGAAAAAGGAAGAGCTGCGCAAAAATTAGTAGACAAATTATAAATATGTGCATACATGTGAAATAATCCTCTTATACCAAACTAATAGTACAAGTACCAATTAAATAGCAATAAATAGCAATAATGTCAATAATGTGAACACCAATGAATTGATAATTAAATGAACACCAATAAAAATCAATATGGGTCAATATAAATCAATATATATGTCCGTGTAAAATATGAAATTTGAAAATAGAATTAGAATCCATATTGTAAATCTTGAATTGAAGACATATATCTCAAGTGAGGTGAATGGAGAAGAAAAGGGTGAACTTCAAAACTCGCACCAACTGCACACGTGCACCACCACCAAATTAATGCGCTTACCACAGGTAAGCTAGTTCCAAGCCAAACACCTGAATAGCTCACTTCCTCGTAATGGATGAAGGACTCAAGGATGGAACACTCCAGAGGCAGGAACACATTTTCCAATGGTCATAATCCAGAAATAGAAAAGGAGAGGCACATAGTGTGTATCATCTAAAAAGCTGGTTTATTTAAATAAAATTGGCAACTTACAACAAGGTTGAATTAGCGAGCATAAAATAAAGGAGAGCCGGCCGGCATGCAGTCTCCCGTCCAGTAGCGATGACGTCAGCGCGTCAGCCTCCCGACGTACGTTTCGCCACAATTAGCGTCGTCTGGGGAACGGGCGACGCACTGACTCATCGCGTCATTTATAGCCAAGTGAAACCATGCCTCGATCTGAGTCGCGGGCAGCCCCGCAAACAGGAAGTAGGACTGATCATGTCCGCTGGATGGAATCACAGGGAAACCAATACTAATATTGAAAGTTCAATTAAGAACATATGGTAAAAATACAAATATACTTATGGGAACACTTGTAAAAACACTTAGAACAAAGTGCCAAGAGGATAGAAAATTACAAAAT
Organism: Rana muscosa; assembly: GCA_029206835.1. Taxonomy (NCBI): domain Eukaryota; kingdom Metazoa; phylum Chordata; class Amphibia; order Anura; family Ranidae; genus Rana; species Rana muscosa. Next base: position 681,805,083 of record CM055117.1, on the reverse strand, counting down.
ATAAAAGAGTTATGTAGATAGATGCAGTGCCATCAAGTGGTCAAAAAGCAAACCTCTCAATCTTGGCCCAGAACACATTGCTGTTACAATTATTCTACTATATGTGGGGGCAAGATTGTGATGCAAAGCTAAATGACACAAAACCCATCAAGAGAACAAGTCCCAACATCCTAATTTGACAAAAAATGCTGCCCAGGACTCAGATCATATCAGCTGACAAATGACATTATTCATCAGAAGGAAAGAAAAAGAAAAAGAAAAAAAGGAAGAAAAAACAACCCTTCTTAGATCACAATAAACATATATGTGTATCAATGCAGGTCCTAAGAATTATCTATAAAAGCATTCAGGTCTGTATCCACATTTAACCCAAATGGGGTATAACTTTTAATTCTATGGATCCAGGACATTTCAAGTCTTGAAATGCTCCGCACTAACGAATCTCCCCTCCACTGAGGGGTATATCTATCAATGCCAAGAAATAACGTCTTAGCAGGATTCTTGTCGTGCACTTCTAAATAATGACGAGAAACTGGATGCTTAGGAAACCCGGTTAAGATATTTGTCACATGCTCATTGAGTCTCACCTTTAGGGGTCGCTTAGTCCTGCCCACATATTGGAGCCCACATGGTCACTGCAGGAGATAAACGACCCCTCGGTAGAACACGTCACAAAAGTCTTAATCACAAATTCAGCTGAAGTACTAGTAGATGTGAATGTGTGAGTGCGTCTATGTAGGCAGCCACTCAAAGAGCAAACCCTACATCTTTTACACTGATAAAAGCCTGTCAAATATTCAAAAAAAACTCTTTTTATGGGGGGAGGGTCCAAAATATTTGGAGCCACCCTCCCTCTGAGAGATGGAGCCCCTTTATAGATGACCCGGGGTCTATCCGGAATGGTAGAACCTAGAACCAAATCATTGGTAAGAATATGCCAATGCTTGGATATCAGGTTCTTAACATTCCTAAGTTGGATAGAAAAAGTCGTAATAAACGGGACAGAGGGCAACACACCTTCTTTTGGTGGTCTTTCCTTAAGTAGTTCACTTCTATCAAGCTGGGCCACACTAATTAGAGTCTGTTCCAACAAGGCACCCTCATATCCCTTGTCTAAAAACCGCTGGGTCAAGATCCTAGCCTGAGATAAGAACTCTCTATGATCTGAGCAGTTCCTCTTCAAGCGAAGATATTGGCTCTTTGGTACTGAATCAAGCCAGTTTTTGTGATGGCAGCTACCGACAGGAATATAGGAATTCCTGTCGGTGCTCTTGAAAAAAGTAGAGGTAGTAAATGTGTTGTCATTAATACCAATACATAAATCCAGAAGATTTATTTTAGTCTGGCTAGCTTCAAAATTTAGAAAAATGCCCCTGGTGTTCTGATTGAGTTCAGTGATGAAATTATCCAAATCGCATTGATCGCCATCCCACAGGAGGAGGATGTCATCTATATATCTAGCCCACAACACTACCTGGGGTCGCTGTTGGGCATAGACGACATCCTCCTCCCATAGGGCCTTAAATAGGTTGGCCAAACTGGGGGCCCCCATGGCGACACCCCTATCTTGTCTAAAGAACTGTTGGTCAAACCAAAAATAGCTGTGCGAAGCCGCAAAAGACAAGAGTTCCAAAATGAATACAATCTGCTCGTCAAACAGTCCAGAGTCACGTCTCAGGAAATATTCGACGGCAAAAAGACCTAAATCATGTGGTATAACAGTATAGAGTGACGTGACGTCAGCTGTCACTAACCACATGCCTGGTTTCGGGGTGTATTCGGCCACGGTATTGATCACCTGGCACGAATCTCTAATATGTGATGGCATTTTGGCTACCAAAGGTTGCAGAAAAAAATCAATATACCTGCCCACCCGGGACGTAACAGAATCTATCCCACTGATTATGGGACGCCCCGTGGGGCAGGTGGGATGTTTATGGATCTTAGGAAGATAGTAGATTATCGGAGTACGGGGTGCCAGGGGAACCAGATACATCCTCTCTTTCTGATTGAGAATGCCCTGCTCGAACCCCCTTTGGACAATAACATCCAAAGTCGCCCGATACTTAAATTTAGGATCGAACGGTAATGGTGTGTAATTATCTCGGTTTCCCAAAATCCTATTCCTTTCAACCAAATAGTCCTTTTTATCCAAAATGATAATTCCCCCACCCTTATCAGCTGGCCTTATTACGATCTACTTATTCTCACATAGAGAATTTAAGCCAAGGACCAACTTGTGATCAAATCTAGTACTTTTGTTGGGCATAAGATCTAAATCACGCAAGACTACACCCTAAAAGTCTTGATAGCTGGAGCCAATGCCCCCGGTGGATTAAATAGGGAAGCATTATGAAGTCCAGAGTGACTAAATCCTTGTGGGATACCAGAACTGGTTTGGATAGGATTTAGTAGCATGTGTCGTTTAATACTCAATCTACAGACAAATTTATGGATGTTAATGTATGTCTGAAATTTATTGAGTCCACGCGGAGGTGCATATTTAAGACCCCTATCTAATACCGATTTCTCGGCGGTGGTGAGGACAACTGTGCTTAAATTGAATATACCGGATCCCATTAAAGTTTTTTTCTTTTTGGATCGTAATTGTTTACCTCCACTAGATCCTCTCTTTGGCCTCCCGACCGTTTGGTTCCTTGATTTGTTTTGTGAAAACCCCAATTTTGGCTATTAGAAGGCCCAGGACTATTAGTAAAATCATCCAAAGGGCCTTCTCTTTCATAGAGTGGGAAAAAATAGTTTGAAGTACTAACATTGTAATCAAACTCATTGCCCCGATCCCGAGGATCGGAGGGCTCGAAATGTTGTGGTTCAAAACCCAATCGCTCAAACTGATTAGGCCTAAAATTAGGTGGTACACCCTGACCATAGCCATGGAGAGCACCTTGACCATAGCCATGGTGAAAAGACGAACCACCATAATGATTATTGGCCGGTGGACCATAAGTATAGGTAGGCCGATTGGGTTGTGATCCAGAATGTTGGTAGTTTCCACCTCTACCTCTCCCTGAGCCAGAAGGATGATTAGACCCCCGAGGGCGTCGTTGTGGCAGAGCAGAGTGTGGTGGACCACCAGAAATATTACCCCTTCCACCATTAGATCTAAGCGGTGATGAGTGAGATCCTCGTCTATGTTTAGGGGGCAGGGGTGCCCCAGGTGGACCCCTAGTGGAAGCTTTAACTGGAAGAGGTCCTAAGGGAGGAACAACTCTATCTCCACTGATAGTGGAAGATAATTCCATATCAGTGTTGGCTACATTTAATTGTTCAGCCAGTAACTTCCTTTGCCATTCAAAAACCACACCCCCTTGGTAATCTACAACATCTCTATTGTATTTCTTTTTCTTTTTTGTTTTCTGATCTCTATACTCTTTCTCTAAAATTTTAAGGAGAAAAGATGATTTCTCCTTATATTCGCTACTTTCACTGAATGGACTCAATTTATCTTTAATAACTTTGATTTCTTCATCCAAACGTGAGAGTTTAGCGTTTTTTTCTACCTATTAAAAACTGAAGAAAAGCAACACAAGCTGTATTGAAATATTTGAACCAATCTTCCAACTGGACGTCACCCTGTTGGGGGCTGACTTCCCACCTGAGACTCCTGGGTACCATCCCATTTTTGACATATGTCTCGAGATAGGCAATGTCCCATTGTGTATGTGTTTCCGATATAGTTAGATTTTTTAGCCTCATAAAGAGGCCACTTAAATCACCCTCATCGTTATTTTTATATATCTCAAACACCCCCTCGGTGTTGACCACCCTAGTGGCTCGATATTCAAAAATATCCATAACGGAAAAAAAAAGCAAGCAGTAAAAAAGTCAAAAAATGCAAAGGAAAGGGAATATACCGCGCTTAATAAATGAAAGATTAATTAACCTAAGTGAATTAGATGAAAAAATAGAATTGAAATTAAGTGTGACCCCTAAATATGCAGCACGCTCAAAGTGTATAGACAAAACACTATAAAGACAAAATGGAAAAAGGAAGAGCTGCGCAAAAATTAGTAGACAAATTATAAATATGTGCATACATGTGAAATAATCCTCTTATACCAAACTAATAGTACAAGTACCAATAAAATAGCAATAAATAGCTATTTATTGCTATTTAATTGGTACTTGTTCTATTAGTTTGGTATAAGAGGATTATTTCACATGTATGCACATATTTATAATTTGTCTACTAATTTTTGCGCAGCTCTTCCTTTTTCCATATGTTGACCTGCCATGCAGCTCGTTGGCAAGCCTACCTTAAAGACCCACACCAAAGAACAAAGCGGACCTCTCCTTGCATCGCATCAGCTGGGATCTCCAACCCCACTATACCTGCAGTCCTCTCTGAAACCTGCACTGAGAGGAATGAAGGTGTAGAATTAGGTGTGTCACAGCCAAGTACTTGCGGGCACTCTGCTAGCAGTACACCGACGTCCGATTCTAGCAGGCAAATTTCCCTGCCCCAGCTGCTGGACCGTCGAAAGAAGTTCACTCCCAGCCATCCACATGCCCAGCGGTTGAATGCTAGCTTGTCTAAATTGCTAGCGCTTCAACTGCTGCCTTTTCAGTTGGTAGACTCGGCCCCCTTCCGTGAGTTTGTGCAATGTGCGGTTCCTCAGTGGCAGGTTCCCAAACGCCACTTTTTCTCACGGAAGGCGATTACGGCTCTCTATCGGCATGTGGAAGGCAATGTCTTGGCCTCGCTGGACAGGGCGGTCAGCGGTAAGGTGCATATTACCGCTGACTCATGGTCCAGCAGGCATGGACAGGGACGTTACCTTTCTTTCACGGCCCATTGGGTCACTCTTTTGGCAGCTGGGAAGGATGCAGGACAAGGTACAGTAGTGTTGGAGGTTGTTCCGCCGCCACGCCTCCAAAATGCTACTACTGGTTGTGACACACCTCTCTCCTCCACCCCCTCCTCTTCTTCTTCCTCCATGGCCTCTTCCTGTGATTTGTCCTCGGAACCAGCGGTGCTCCGTAGGCGTTCAAGGGGCTACGCAAATACGCAGGCAAAAAGATGCCATGCCGTGCTTGCGCTGGTGTGTTTGGGGGACAGGAGCCACACTGGGGCAGAGGTTCTGTCTGCTCTGCAGGGGCAGGCCAAGAGGTGGTTGACGCCAGGCCAGCTTAAGCCAGGAATGGTGGTTTGCGACAATGGCACCAACCTCCTCTCCGCCTTCCGACAGGGACAACTGACCCATGTGCCCTGTGTGGCTCACGTCCTTAACCTGGTGGTGCAGCGGTTCTTGGGCAGGTACCCGGGCTTACAGGATGTCCTGAGGCAGGCCAGGAAAGTCTGTGTGCATTTCCGCAGATCTTCTAATGCCAGTGCTCGCCTGGCTGAGCTGCAAAAGGAGTTGAACCTGTCCAAGAACCGCCTTATATGTGACATGCCCACCAGGTGGAACTCTACGTTGGCCATGCTGCAGCGGCTGCACACGCAGCAGAGGGTCATCAATGAGTACCTGTGCGACTACGGCACCAGGACAGGGTCAGGGAAGCTCGGGTTTTTTCACCACGCCAGTGGGGCATGATCAGGGATGCATGCACTATCCTGGCACCATTTGAGGAGGCCACGAGGATGGTGAGCAGTGACAGTGCATGCATCAGTGACACTGTACCTCTTGTCCACCTTTTGGAACATACGCTGCGTGGAATAATGGACAGGGCACTTGAGGCAGAACAGAGGCAGGAAGAGGAGGACTTCCTTGCCTCTCAAGGCCCCCTTTACCCAGACAGTGTTCCTTCTGTCCCACCCATCGCACAGGAGGAGGAGGATTGTGTCAGCATGGAGGTGGAGCCTGGCACTCAGCATCATCAGCAGCAGTCTTTTAGGGATGATTTACAGTCCAAAGAAACCAGTGGACTTGTACGTGGCTGGGAGGAGGTGGCTGCGGATCATGTCGTCCTTAGTGACCCAGAGGACTCCGGACCGAATGCCTCAGCTAACCTACGCTGCATGGCCTCCCTGATCCTGCAAAGTCTGCGGAAGGATCCTCGTATTCTTCGAATCAAGGAGAGGGACCATTACTGGCTGGCCACTCTCCTTGATCCACGGTACAAGGGTAAGGTTGCGAACCTTATCTTACAGTCGCAGAGGGAGCAGAGGATGAGACAACTCCGGGAGGCCTCGCAGAAAGGTCTGTGCAACGCGTTCCCAGAGACTGGGAGGTTACAAACTCCTGGTCCTGGACAACGAGTTGCTGAGGCTTCGGTCAGTCAAAGAAGGAGCGGTGGGGAAGGTGACCGTCTGACCGATGCGTGCAGATAATTCTTTAGTCCGCAGCCCCAAGGTATGATCGGTTCCAGCAACCATCGCCAGCGTCTGATATACATGGTGCAGGAATACCTAGGGGCAAGGTCAGACTTCGACACCTTCCCCACCGAAAATCCTCTGGCTTACTGGGTCTTGAGGATGGATCACTGGCCAGAGCTTGCACAGTATGCAATTGAGCTACTGGCCTGTCCTGCATCCAACGTTCTTTCAGAACGCACATTCAGTGCTGCTGGAGGATTTGTCACAGATCACAGGGTGCGCCTGTCCACCGACTCGGTTGATCGACAGACCTTCATAAAGATGAACCAGTCTTGGATCACCACCAGCTACCAAACACCTGAAGCTGATATAACAGACTAATTTATTTTCAAATGTCACATCCCTTCAAGACTGATGCTGATGCTGAGAGACTGTCCTGTTATGTTGACTGACTATCCTCCTCCTCCTCAATGATCCAATTGATGATGATAGCTTGGAAGAACATTTTTGTTTCTGGGTGCCGCCACCAGTGGCTAAGGCCCAATTTTTCAGCCCCTGTTTAACAGGGGCGTGTTATTACAATTTTTTATGCAATGCTTTGCAGCAGGGCTCATTCCTGCACTCCAACTAGAGTATCTGGGAGAGGTTGCAGTGTCGTGGCACCAGCACCAGTGGCTAAGGCCCAATTTTTCAGCCCCTGTTTAACAGGGGCGTGTAATTACAATTTTTGATGCAACAGGGCTCATTGCTGTGCTCCAAGTACAGTATCTGTGAGGGGTTGCAGTGTTGTGGCACCAGTGCCTAAGGCCCAACTTTTCTGCCCCTGTTTAACAGGGGCATGTAATTACAATTCTTGATCTAATAATTCACAGCAGGGCCCATTCCTGCGCCCACCAAGAGTAACTGTGAGGCCTTACAGTGTTGTGTCAACACCACCACCACCACCACCAAAGGCCCAATTTTTCAGCCCCTGTTCAACAGGGGCATGCAATTACAATTCTTGATCTAATAATTCACAGCAGGGCCCATTCCTGCGCCCACCAAGAGTAACTGTGAGGCCTTACAGTGTTGTGTCAACACCACCACCACCACCACCAAAGGCCCAATTTTTCAGCCCCCGTTCAACAGGGGCATGCAATTACAATTCTTGATCTAATAATTCACAGCAGGGCCCATTCATGCGCCCACCAAGAGTAACTGTGAGGGCTTACAGTGTTGTGGCAACACCAGTGCCGATCCTGACCTCCCTGGGGCCCTAAGCAAAATTCTGCAAAGGGGCCCTCTACCTGACCCGTGAATAATGGGTGTTGTTTAAGCGTAATATTGAAAGTGGCTTAAAGGGGCGTGACTCAAAGGGGTGTGGTTAGAGTCTGAGATGAACGAGGGATGGAGGGAGAAACAGAGAGAGAGAGAGTAAAAAAAGAGGGATGGAGGGACAGCAGGCCCAGATCCTACACCGCAATAGAAATATGAGTATTCCAGAAAGTTTAACAATCAGCAGATCAAGATTCTCCAAACACCTGGTGTTAGCAATTCAATCATCCCGGCACCATGGTTGTTATGGTGTCAGGGTGATTAAAGCGCATTATTTCTATTATTACTTTGTAATATAAAATGAAATCATTCAACTCACCATAATGCAGAATCAGTGGGAGCCCTGATGTCACTGTCCCCAGCCAGCGGAGTGCCTGCTTACATTTCAGGTTTCCCCAGCGGAGTGCCTCCTTACATCTCAGGTGTCCCCAGCGGAGTGCCTCCTTACATCTCAGGTGTCCCCAGCGGAGTGCCTCCTTACATCTCAGGTGTCCCCAGCCAGCGGAGTGCCTCCTTACATCTAAGGTGTCCCCAGCCAGCGGAGTGCTTCCTTACATTTCAGGTGTCCCCCCCCCAGTGCCGGCCTAAGACATTGTGCTGCCTGGTACCAAGAATTAAATGCTGCCCCCCCCAAAAAAAAATTACGCCCACCAAAAGGATATAATTTTATATCATGATAACTTAAGAGGATCTGTCATGGCTCTATACATGCATGTAGCTGTATAAAGAGGACTTGTCATGGCTCTATACATGTATGTAGGAAAATAAAGAGGACCTGTCATGGCTCTATTCATGTATAGGAGTATAAAGAGGACCTGTCATGGCTATATACATGTATGTAGGAAAATAAAGAGGACCTGTCATGGCTTTATTCATGTATAGGAGTATAAAGAGGACCTGTCATGGCTCTATACATTGTGAGGGGGTTAGCTCGGCAGCGGGTGGGTGTGACCCCCGGGATGGGCTCCCCACACAAAAACAGGCCCAGCAAACGGAGGTTGTGGTTTTCAAAATCAAAAAAAGGTGCGGTTTATTTTCTATTTACAGTGACAAAACACAGCAAAGCCAAAAGAAACATAAACAAAATAAATCCTGGTCAACTTGACCTCTGACTGAACATACAGGTTTCCTAACTAACAACTGGGATCAGCCTAGTGCTGTCCTAGTCCCTAAGTCCCTGGTTTTAAATGTCCAAGCAAATAGCCACACAGGCTTTGTCTCACCGCACAGGGGTTCACTCTCCCTAGACAGTCCACACAGGTCTGGGTCCAGGCATGAGCTAACATCTAATGAAGCTGGGAGTTCTTATAGAGGCCTAAATGAGCTGACAAGCTTCAGCTGGTCTCATCAACTCCCTGTCTGCACGACGCCCCACACTCTCCCTAGAGGTATGAGTCATCCATGAGCCCACTAGCCTTAGCTGGGCTTATACAACTCTCCACCTAGTTGTATAAGTCGGCGTAAAGCCTGAATCTGGGCGAAATATATCTACCCCCCTGGATGCAACCAGGTGACTTTACCTTCCTGCTGTCACATACCCCCCCCTCTTGTTTTAACCTCGGGGTTGGAACACCAGCAATCAGGCATTCATGTACTCGAGACAAAGCATCCACATTCCCCATTTGAACGCCAGGGCGATGCTTTACTGTGAAGTTGAATTCCTGGAGGGCCAGGAACCACCTATTCACTCTTCTATTTGTTTCCTTGTTTTGAGCCATCCACTTTAACGGAGCGTGATCCGTAACCATGTCAAAGTGCCTACCTAGCAGGTAGTACCGAAGGGAATCTAGAGCCCACTTCACCGCTAAACACTCCTTTTCAACGGTGGCGTAATTTACCTCATGGGACTTCAACTTCCTGCTGAGGTAAATGACTGGGTGCTCTTCCCCGTTCCAGACCTGGGACAATACTGCTCCTAACCCCACATCTGACGCATCACTTTGTACGACAAAGTCTTTAGAGAAGTCGGGTGAGTACAACACTGGCTGGCTACATAAGGCTTGTTTCAAGAATTGGAATGCTGCCTCAGCCTCGGGGGTCCATTTAATCATGACCGACCCTTTCCCCTTCGTTAGGTTGGTTAGGGGCACAGCCTTAGAAGCAAAGTGGGGAATGAATCGCCGATAATACCCAGCGATTCCCAGAAAGGCTCGTACCTGCTTCTTGCTGTTGGGACGTGGCCAACTCTGGATGGCCTCGACTTTGTTGAGTTGGGGTTTTATTACTCCCCTCCCAATGGTGTACCCAAGATATTTGGCCTCCTCCTGCCCAATGGTACACTTCTTGGGGTTAGCCGTAAACCCCGCTTCCCGAACAGAGTCCAGGACTGCTTGCACTTTTGGCAGATGTGAGGCCCAATCTGTGCTATGGACAATTACGTCATCCAGGTAAGCCGCAGCATACTTCCGATGGGGCCTCAGCATCTGGTCCATTTTCCGCTGGAATGTGGCCGGCGCATTCTGTAACCCGAACGGCATTCTTTTATATTGGAACGCCCCGTCTGGGGTTACAAATGCGGTTTTCTCTTTGGCCAATTTGGCCAGGGGGATTTGCCAATACCCTTTTGTGAGGTCAAGAGTCGTCATGTATCGGGCTGTTCCCAGCCGGTCGATCAACTCATCTATACGTGGCATGGGGTAGGTGTCAAATTTTGTAACTTTGTTCAACTGACGAAAATCGTTACAAAATCGCCAGCTCCCATCCGGTTTAGGCACCAACACAATGGGACTAGACCAATCACTTTGGGACTCCTCTATCACCCCTAAGTTCAGCATTTTCTGTACTTCCTCCCGTATTGCCTCCCGTCGGGCCTCTGGGATCCGATAGGGTTTTAACTTCACCCTTTCACCGGGCGGGGTAATGATGTCATGCTCTACCCCAAATGTTTGTCCCGGCAGCTCAGAGAATACCTCCTTGTTGCGAAGCACAAACTCCTTAACCTCCTGTTGTTGGGGTTGTGACAAGGTGGCTGCTATTCCAACCTCAGGAATCACGCAACCAGTTTGAGCTGGTGACCAAGTGTCTGCGACTAGGGACTCTCTATCCCTCCAGGCTTTCAACAGATTAACGTGATAGATCTGTTCGGGCTTTCGCCTTCCTGGTTGTCTGACCTTGTAATTCACTTCGCTCACTTTTTCCATTATCTCGTAGGGGCCTTGCCATTTGGCAAGGAATTTACTTTCAACCGTAGGGACAAGTACCAGTATCCTATCCCCCGGGGAAAAGGTACGGGTCTTGGCTCCACGGTTGTACACTCTCTGCTGTGCTAACTGCGCTTGGGCCAAATGTTCCTTCACGATGGGCATTACCTGTGCAATTCGGTCTTGCATCAGGGCGACATGCTCAATCACACTCCTGTGGGGAGAACTCTCACTTTCCCAAGTTTCCTTGGCAATATCCAACAGCCCTCTTGGGTGTCTCCCATACAGTAACTCAAAGGGGGAGAATCCCGTAGAGGATTGGGGCACCTCCCTAATAGCAAACATCAGATAAGGAAGTAGACAGTCCCAATCCTTTCCATCTCTATCCACCACTTTCTTCAACATTTGTTTTAGGGTTTTGTTGAATCTTTCAACCAGCCCATCGGTTTGGGGGTGATACACAGATGTACGTAATTGCGTCACTTTGAACAATTTACACAGCTCCTTCATAACCCGGGACATAAAGGGTGTACCTTGGTCCGTAAGCAGTTCTTTACAAATACCCACCCGGCTAAACACAAGAGATAGCTCTTTGGCTATGGTTTTGGCCGAGGTATTTCGGAGAGGGATCGCTTCTGGATAATGGGTGGCATAGTCCATTATAACTAATATGTACTGGTGCCCTCTAGCGGACTTGATTATAGGACCTACCAAATCCATGGCGATCCTCTCAAACGGGACCTCAATGATGGGTAGAGGGACCAGCGGGCTACGGAAATGTGGCATCGGGGCCGACCTCTGACACACAGGGCAGGAGGAACAATAATTTTCTATGTCCTTCATCACCCCCGGCCAATAGAATCTCTGTAATACCCTCTCTCGGGTTTTCTCTGTACCCAGATGACCTCCAAGAATGTGCCCATGGGCCAACTCCAACACCAACTTCCTGTAAGGTTTGGGCACCACAAGCTGCTCAACGGTTTCTTCTGCCCTTTTTGCCACCCGATACAGTAGGTCCTTCTCTACGCTGAAGTATGGGTAAGTGCAGGTATTATCTGGGTTCACTAACTCGCCATCTATTTTCACTACGTTTTCCCGTGCCTTTATTAGGGCGGGGTCTTTCAACTGTTCTGTGGCAAAGTTTTCCCTGTGAACCTCAAGATCAGAAAACTCCACAGACGGTAGGTTTTCGTCTGAGGAGGTGGGCTCCTCTCCAGTTTCTTGAGTCTCCCCTGCCAATACTGATAAGGGAAATTCCGGAGAGTCCTCACCACTCTCAGGGGAGTTCTGGCTATCACATTCCTGGTACATAGGGGCACCAGTGGGGGGCTCAGGATCATCCCACAGTTCCCAGAACTTCGGAAAATCCCTTCCCACAATGGCGTCATACGGTAACTGAGATACTAAGCCCACTGGATGAGAGAGGGTACCTTTGGGGGTCTCGAAACACACTGTAGTCACTGGATACTCTCGGGTGTCCCCATGCACACAAATAACAGCTACCTTGCTATTCCCAGAGACCTCTGTTTTAACTAACTCAGCCTTTATCAGGGTCACAAGGCTACCTAAATCCAGCAATACCACAACATTTCTACCATTAACACACATTTTGCATAAATGTTTCTCAGTTCCTCGAATGGCAGTGCATGCGACTGTCGCACACAGCGACTGACGTCTGCCCGTCAGAAAGTCACACTGCATGGGTTCCTCCACAACCGGGCAATTGGCTGCAATATGTCCCGCTTGCCGGCAGCGGTAGCAAACGATCCTTCTTGCCGCCTCTTGAGCCGCTGATTTCCCAGGCTGTTCTCGCCAAACTTGGGGTAGAGCTCCCACCCTCTCACTCTCTCCACCCTTACCCCTTGGAATCCTCTTATCCGTCCCTGGGGATGGTCTGGTCTTAGGGTGGAAAGTCCGAGTGTCTCTGGAAGAGGCCGTCAGGTTCTCTGTAGCCAAGTATTTCTCCACACGATCCACAAGACCATCGGCCGTCTCTGGGTCTCCATGGCTTACCCACTTTTGGATGGCAGTAGGAAGAGCTCTCAAAAACCGATCCATTACAACACGTTCCACAATCTTTGGTGCGGACAAAGTCTCTGGCTGTAGCCACTTTCTGCTCAGGTGAATGAGATCATACATTTGAGACCTGGGGGGTTTTCCAAGCTGGAAAGTCCAGTTATGCACACGCTGAGCCCGGACAGCCTGGGTGACACCCAGCCTTGCCAATATCTCAGCTTTTAGCATCACATAGTCTTTTGCTTGGTCAGGCTCTAGGTCATAGTAAGCCTTCTGCGATTCACCAGTTAACAGAGGAGCCACCAGTCCAGCCCACTGCTCCTCAGGCCACTTTTCTCTTTCAGCAGTCCTTTCAAATGTGGTCAAAAATACCTCTGGATCATCCTCTCCAGCCATTTTTGTCAATAAACGACTCACCCCAAAGGACGCGGTATTAGTGGGACGGCTTTCCTCACTGGTCTGTGGACGTTGCTGCATTACTGCTTCCATTTGTTGTAGTCTCTGCTCTTGCTTCTGTAACAGGTCTATGAAGCGGGCCTCAGATTGCTGCTGGGCTTGTTGCTGAGCTTCCAGACTCTGTTGGTGAGCTTGCTGCTGGGCTGCAAGGCTCTGTTGATGAGCTTGCTGCTGGGCTGCGAAGTTCTGTTGTTGAGCTGCAAGGCTCTGTTGATGAGCTGCAAGGCTCTTTTGCAAACCTGCATTTGTCTGCTGTTGATTGGCATTTGCTAGAGCCAGCTGCTTCAGTATCTCCTCCATGCTGGCTTAAAAAAAACTGCCACTGGTTCTCCACCAACTGTGAGGGGGTTAGCTCGGCAGCGGGTGGGTGTGACCCCCGGGATGGGCTCCCCACACAAAAACAGGCCCAGCAAACGGAGGTTGTGGTTTTCAAAATCAAAAAAAGGTGCGGTTTATTTTCTATTTACAGTGACAAAACACAGCAAAGCCAAAAGAAACATAAACAAAATAAATCCTGGTCAACTTGACCTCTGACTGAACATACAGGTTTCCTAACTAACAACTGGGATCAGCCTAGTGCTGTCCTAGTCCCTAAGTCCCTGGTTTTAAATGTCCAAGCAAATAGCCACACAGGCTTTGTCTCACCGCACAGGGGTTCACTCTCCCTAGACAGTCCACACAGGTCTGGGTCCAGGCATGAGCTAACATCTAATGAAGCTGGGAGTTCTTATAGAGGCCTAAATGAGCTGACAAGCTTCAGCTGGTCTCATCAACTCCCTGTCTGCACGACGCCCCACACTCTCCCTAGAGGTATGAGTCATCCATGAGCCCACTAGCCTTAGCTGGGCTTATACAACTCTCCACCTAGTTGTATAAGTCGGCGTAAAGCCTGAATCTGGGCGAAATATATCTACCCCCCTGGATGCAACCAGGTGACTTTACCTTCCTGCTGTCACAACATGTATGTAGGAAAATAAAGAGGACCTGTCATGGCTCTATTCATGTATAGGAGTATAAAGAGGACCTGTCATGGCTCTATACATGTATGTAGGAAAATAAAGAGGACCTGTCATGGCTTTATTCATGTATAGGAGTATAACGGTCATGGCACTATACGTGTATATAAGTATAAAGAGGACTTGTCCTGGCTCTATACATGTATATACGAAAATAAAGAGGACCTGTCATGGTTCTATACATGTATGTAGAAGTATAAAGAGGACCTGTCATGGCTCCATACATGTATATAGGAGTATAAAAGGACCTGTGTGTGGCCGCAATGTCAGCCGGCCACCCGCGATCGCTCCACAGAGAGCCAGAACGGGGATCTGTCAGTGTAAACAAACAGATCCCCATTCTGACAGGGGAGGAGAGACAGATCTGCTGTTCCTAGTGATTAGGAACAGAGATCTCTCTCCTCCTTCAGTCAGTCCCATCCCCCCAGTTAGAAACACCTCCCAGGGAACACATTTAACCCCTTTCCTGCCAGTGAAATTTACACAGTAATCAGTGCATTTTTATAGCACAAATCGCTGTATAAATGTCACTGGTCCCAAAAATGTGTCAAAAGTGTTCGATCTGTTCACCGCAATGTCACAGTCTCACTGAAAACCGCAGATCGCCGCCATTACTAGTAAAAAAAAACTATTAATAAAAATGCCATAAGTATATCCCCTATTTTGTAGACGCTATAACCTTTGTGCAAACTAATCAATAAACACTTATTGCGTTTTTTTTTTTTTTTACCAAACATATATAGAAGAATACATATTGGCCTAAACTGATATAGAAATACCACCAACAGAAAGCTCTATTTGTGGGGAAAAAAGGACGTAAATTTTGTTTGGGTACACCGTCGCACGACCGCGCAATTGTCAGTTAAGTCGACGCAGTGCCGTATCGCAAAACAAAATTAGTGAAGTGCATCATTTCTAATATTACATTGTTATATAATATATAAAATAGTTCAACTCACCATAATGCAGAATCAGTGGGAGCCTGAGCGTGTCTCTTGCCAACGTCACCTGCCACCAGATGCGGATTGTCACTTGCCACATGTTGCGGATTGTCACTTGCCACGACGCCACATGCCACACATTGCGGGTTGTCACTTGCCACACGTTGCGGATTGTCACTTGCCACAACGTCACACATTGCGTTTTGTCACTTGCCACAACGCTACCTGCCACACATTGCAGATTGTCACTTGCCACTTCACCTGCCACACGTAGCGGATTGTCACTTGCCACACGTTGCGGATTGTCACTTGCCACAACGTCACACATTGCGTTTTGTCACTTGTCACACATTGAGGATTGTCACTTGCCACACATTGCGGATTGTCACTTGCCACAACGCTACCTGACACACGTTGCAGATTGTCACTTGCCACTTCACCTGCCACATGTAGCAGATTGCCATTTGCTGTGTCCCAGAGTGAAGGCAGGCAGGAGAGAGATGACAGAGAAGAGGGGGAATCTGCTGACAGAGAAGAGGGGGGGTCTGCTGACAGAGAAGAGGGGGGGTCTGCTGACAGAGAGGAGGGGGGGTGGCTGACAGAGAGGAGGGGGGGCGGCTGACATTGAGGAGGGGGGGTGGCTAAAATTGAGGAGGGGGGCGGCTGACATTGAGGAGGGGGGCAAATGACATGGAGGAGGGGGGGGGCGGCTGACATTGAGGAGGGGGGCGGCTGACATTGAGGAGGGGGGGCGGCTGACATTAAGGAGGGAGGGGGTGGCTGACATTGAGGAGAGGGGGCGGCTGACATTGAGGAGGGAGGGGGGTGGCTGACATTGAGGAGAGGGGGCGGCTAACATGGAGGAGGGGAGGGCGGCTGACATTGAGGAGGGGGGGCGGCTGACATTGAGGAGGGGGGGCGGCTGACATTGAGGAGGGGGGGCGGCTGACATTGAGGAGGGGGGGCGGCTGACATTGAGGAAGGGGGGGGCGGCTGACATTGAGGAGGGGGGAGGGCAGCTGACATTGAGGAGGGGGGGTGGCTGACATGGAGGAGGGGGGGGGCAGCTGACATGGAGGAGGGGGGCGGCTGACATGGAGGAGGGGGGGCGGCTGACATTGAGGAGGGGGGGCGGCTGACATGGAGGAGGGGGGGCGGCTGACATTGAGGAGGGGGGGGCGGCTGACATTGAGGAGGGGGGGTCAGCTGACAGAGAGGATGAGAGAGACAGACCTCAGGAGATAGTGACACTCAGCGAGTTAGGAGCACGCCCCCCCCTTTGAGCCCTTCTATAGCTCAGCAGCGGCGAGGGGGAACAAATTAGAGGTGGAGCCGGCCAGCTACAGTGAGCTGCCGCACCGCCCACCTCTTTCCCCCCACAGGTCACAGTCTCAGATGACAGATAGACCGGGGGCGGGGGTGGGCGGTGCCGCAGCGCTATTTCGCCAGGATCCCTCCCTTCTCATCCTGGTCTTCGGGAAAATGGCGGCCGGTGGAGACATTATCTCCGCCGGCCGCGGACCTGTAGCGGCGGCAGCGGGGCCCCGAGTATTACTCGGGGCCCTATGCAGCTTGCGTAGTCCGCGTGTAGGGCGGATCGGCCCTGGGCAACACCAACATGTTAGGGGAAAATTTCAGCTGAGTATATACGGCAGGCCCCTACTTTCAAACATCCAACTTACAAACGACTCCTCCTTGCAAACGGAAGGATACAACAGGAAGTGAGAGGAAATCTACCCCTAGGAAGGCAAATTCTCTCCTGTAAGAGTTAATATGGGAAAAAAAGTGTCTCCCCTCCACTGATGCTTTATCACCAATTCTTGTTTCAATAAAAACCGCAAATTTTCAAAAAACATTTGTCATTAGGACGGAAAGTGAGGTGAACTGTTCTGAACAGGTGCACACTGCACAGACAGCAAAACAAATGTTACAGGGGTGATATCCCTTCCCTATGTTTTCCAAAAAGCTTAAAAATAGATTTTTTGGCTGGAGCTACACTTAAACAATGTACCTGTTCAAAATTACAAACAGATTCTACATAAGAACAAACCTACAGTCCCTGTCTTGTATGCACCACCTGTATACGGCTGTTCAGAGTATATAGGGCCTTTTTTATATTGTGTGCGGGGTTCCCCTTAATATCCATACAAGACCCAAAGGGGCTGGTAATGGGCTGGGGTAGGGGGGGGGCTGTGATGGGGTAGCTATGCCATTTTTCTTAAAGATTTTCATCCATATTACCGGGACCAGACATTACATTAAAGCCGCAAGCAGTTTTAAATGGCTTTTTTTCCTTTAGAAATGTAATTTTGTGCAGGGACAGTTCTAAACACGGGAAACACGTGGCACTTCACAGGCATACTTTAAACACCCCCCAGGTATGATATTTAAAGGAATATTTGACTTTTTTTTTTTTCACTTTATGCATCATTAAAATGACTGCTCCCGAAAAACGGCCGTTTTTAAAACTTTTTTTTGGATTGATACATGTCCCCTGGTGCAGAACCCGGGTTCCCAAACCCTTTTTAGTACAATAACATGCATAATAGTCGTTATAATTAGCACTTTAGATTTCGAACGTTCGCATCCATTGTATTTAATAGGGTTCTAAAGTTCGTGCGAACTTTCGGTCCGTTCGCGGGTTCTGGTGCGAACCGAACCCGGGGGTGTTCGGCTCATCACTACTGTTTACCCTGAAGTGTATGACCCGGCTTGTCTGACTCCGCTGCTCTGCTAACCCGCATCTGCTGACCTGCATCCGCTGCTCTGCTGACCTACATCCGCTGCTCTGCTAACCTGCATCTGCTGACCTGCATCCGCTGCTCTGCACACCTGCATCTGCTGACCTGCGTCTGCTGCTCTGCAAACCTGCATCTGCTGCTCTGCAAACCTGCATCTGCTGACCTGCATCCGCTGCTCTGCTGACCTGCATCCGCTGCTCTGCAAACCTGCATCTGCTGAGCTGCATCCGCTGCTCTGCAAAACTGCACCTGCTGACCTGCATCCGCTGCTCCCTGTTCCAGCGGTTCCAGATTCCTCTTGGCTTCACTACTCCAAGCAGTGAGGACCAAACAGGCACCCTTACCTCACCATGCTCTTACCACCACTGTCTCCGCTCCAGTGGTCTCCGAGCCGGGGTTGTACGGGAGGTCTCCCTCCGCACGTCAGGCTCACACCTAAGGTATGTAATAGGCACATCTGGGAAAAACATGGGGGGAGGGCCAAACTGCTTAAAAATCAGCTTTTTCCGGGATATAAAGTTGAACCAAAAAAAAGAGATCTTAACAAAAAACTGTTGGAAAGCAGCGTTGAGGTGAGTCTTCTGATTAGGGCTCAAAGCCCCCCATGATCTTTATGAGGGGTTTAATTTTTTGCCTTTTGTTCATGAATATTAAAACGGATTATTTGTAATTTCCAGATTATTTTCTGTTGGTCATTCCTAAAATTAGCAGTTGGTAATTGTGTTTATATAATATGTTTTAGAACAAAAAATAAAAAAAGTATAAAAATAAGGAAGTCAAGTCAAATGATGGAAAAAAATAAAATAATGGATGAAAATTATATACATGCTTTTGCAATAAAAGTGAATAGTCCTTTGTGGTAATATCAAAAAAGTCCACAAAAGGGAGATTTTTTTTCATTATGAGTAATATGACTCTCTCTCCTGTGTGGAATATGCAGGGGCTTCTTTGCAAAAACATTTGTATGATTTTTTTTATAGTCATGACCTTCATGTGTGGTAATGCAATTATACATGTGTGATATCATCATCATGCTGATGCCGATGACACATGCACGGACATGTGTGATGATGTATTGATGCCAGCATGGCTTTAAATACAAGTCCCAAACATGGTGGCCATAATTTTGCACCTGTAATCTGTATAGGGCAAATACTTTTTTGCACAATGTCACATTTTTACACCCCTGATGAAGCTTTTTAGGCAAAATATGTTGGGTTGTTTTCCTTTTCTTTTTGGAGTTTGTACTCTTTACTATTTGGTTTATATTTGTTGGATATATAGGGAAACCTGGATTTAATAAAAATATTTTAGAGAGATGAGAAGGATTACTTTAGACCCTCTGGTCCTTCTGAAACAATAGCAAAGTTGAATGCTCAAGATTGTCTTAGTAGCCCTCCTTTCTACTTTATTCTCTGCTCTACACGGTAGGTAAATATTGTAAGTTCAGTTAAATCGTTATTTTATTTATTTTTTGTGTTGATATAATAATACCTGTAGCTAAGTTTAAGGATCCAGTGGGATTGATGTGTGGTGAGATAGCACAATATACCAATAGTGTGAGATGCAATTTAGAGTGATTTTGGTTCCGGCATACGTCTACTGTATGTTTGAGTTACCTAGTTGGACCAATGCAGACAGGCCATTTAATATAACAAACCATGGGTAACTATCACCATTTTAGCACTTTTAATTTAGCTCCTGCACTAATTGTAACACAGATCTGAGAGGAAAAATACTGTTTAATACTCATACCTGTTACTTCAGCTGCATTAAGAAAAGTGTTTATGGTACCAAAGATGTAAATACATTTCAACCACTAATATGAAAGGTAGATACTAATGGCATGTTCCTCCAAATTCCTCCAATATAGAGAATTTTCATATAGAGAAAAAATATTAATGGGTTCCATCACTTAAATATATATGGGAGTATAATTTTACTATATACTATTTATATATATATATATATATATATATATATATATATTATCAAAACCACATCCATGGCCATAAGAAGCTGTTCCTCTAACCTGTAGCCCCTTCAAAAAGGTCCCCCTATTTAAAAAGTCCACCTACAAAATATGGCAAAATGTATAAGGCATATACAAATCCTTAATTTTACTTAATCCAAATCCAATATATTCCATGTCTTTAATTGGGCACCTTACCAATATATTGTGCTGTTGTGGAATCAAGGTAGGTATTCCTGTATAAATATAAGGTTTAAGGATTCTAAGGGCCTCTCCAACTAGTCCTTTCAGGGTCGTCCTTATACAAGAGTTTGGAATAGCCATAAGTCATATAGGTCATCAATGTCCATCACTCACTACCACAATATCCCCTCTTACCATTTATTTAGGATCAATGGATTTACATATTAACTCCTTGAGTGGTGCTGCTACTGGACTCTGCCTCTGTTCTTATTACCCCCCCCCCCCGCTGAATGAATCCAATCATGCCAATCACAGGCTACTGCCCCCATTGTGACACCATTGCATCACGTACATTGCTTGCATATAGCCACACTAGACCATCATGACATTATTGTGCTACTAATGTACCCCATACTCATTACCCTTGGGGGAGAAAAATATCTGGAGGCCCCCATATTAAAAAGAGAGCTTCCAAAGTCTTCCCCCACAACCCCCCACAACCATACCTCACACATGTAGTCAGGGTGGCCATAAAAGTAGGGGCATCAAACCATATCAGACTACATGCCTTCAACATTGAAAGGTACCACATGCAAAGAGGTTTAAAACCTTCTCCCATTGCAAGGTACCTTATCTCCATGGGACAATGGCCTCATTCTTACCTTTGGCACCCAAGAGAATGTTGGCATTTGCCAACCCTTAAAGTAAAGGCGACTTATGTAAGTCAGCAAATCTTCACCTCATTCACTAGGCTCTGGAGCAAATTCACTTTCAAAGCACAGCTTCCCTTGCAAAGTGAACAGCCTATTTGCTTTAAGTAAATCAACCCCACTGTGTGCATCATTGTACTGTTGATTGCTTGTCCAATGATCAGGAAGGAGACACAATGAAACAAAAAAAAATATTAGTATCACCTGCCAAACTATGCAACGTGAGAGATGGAGGTAGTAGGTAGTGTAGTGTTGTTTTTCAGTTAACTTCTAAAGCCTGATCCTAAAAGATAAGCTCACTTTTAGGAAAATGGTACACCTATATTTAGAGTGTAACATGTAACATGCTCCTATACACCCACCTCCTCCTGCCAGCACTTCCTACTCTGTGACAACGAGCAGGAGATCTTCTCCCCACACCTGCTGTCACTTTTTGAAAACAGAGTAAATGTGTTAGACTTCACCCTCACAGCCACGACATTCATTCAAAGTTACATCATTCATTCACGTTTAATGAATGGACTATAAATATTAGCGGCCCCTGCATCAGGCAACTTCTAGTTCTCAATGAACTGGGAGAGCACTTGTGAGTGATCTTGTAGTTCACTGATTCTTCCTGCTCTTCAATAACTGTCTGCCTGCATGGGAGAGTCTGCAATATCTTGGCATTGCACCCGTGATATGCAGATCGAGGGTGCATCGCTTTACAGGCTGCAGTGTAAAAAAATTATGAATGCTAGTTTTTTTATTTGCAAAAAGATGTGCATTTAATATTTTTTTAAAGGTGAACCTGTCCTTTTATACTAATACTCAGGCCTAAGACCATACAAATTCTTGGCTGTCCTTTTGTCATTGTATAGGGATTTATATTGTCATAGTCTTATACCAGACTCCATTTTATGTACCTCTTGAAGCTATGCAATGTGGTCCAATGCTAACCTGATGCTTTCAATTAGCAGAAGTGTTCTCAGCGAACCATGCACATGCTTTCAGCTGGCCATTGGGCTGCCTATCAGGTCTGTGCATACCTTTTGCAGACTGTATTGGCAGCCAAATCGCCAAATACAGGCATGCACACAGGAGACTATAATCTTGCTTCTATCCACAAGGCAGTGTCATAGCATTGTCTGTCTGAAACAAGAAGTGTTGTTACCCGCATGATCTACAACTGAGAAACTTTTCAACAGATTTTCTAAATATCTGCTTAAGAAAACTGTATGCATGAAGTCAAACATACATTATGCATTAGTTACATAAATACGTTACATACATACAGGTGCATCACATAAAATTAGAATATCATCAAAAAGTTAATTTATTTCAACAATTCAATTTAAAAAGCGAAACTCATATATTTTACCGTATATAGATGTGTTACACATAGATTGATATATTTAAAGCATTTCTTTCTTTTCATTTTGATGATTATGGCTTACTGCTAGTGAAAACCCAGAATTCAGTATCTCAGAAAATTAGAATATTACATAAGACCAATAAAAAAAAAAAATCATTTTTATTTTATGGACTTGCGGAAGGCTGGCTAAATTTTGGTCCAGCATATTTACAATCCTCCACCAAGTGACAGGTATACCTATACCATACTCCCCTTCTCTAGCCCTCTTAAATGGGGGGAATGGAAGACATACCACCGCTCCATAGGAAATTCACCACCCATCTATTTCTAGCGGCTAAATTAGTAATACTTAGAATATGGAGATCTCCGAACCCTCCAGAAGTTAAAGGGCCCATTCGCACACTATCCATTCACTACACTTATGAGAGTATGCTGGCGTCCATAGAGGGAAAATACGCAAATTTTCTTCCCCACTGGCAACTAGGGATGAGCTTCGAGTTCGAGTCGAACCCATGTTCGACTCGAACATCGGCTGTTCGGCTGTTTGGAGAATTTCCTACATTATGGGTCGTTCGCGCCAAATTCGAGTGGCGCGTCACGGCCCATAATTCACTGCAGCATCGCAGTGCATTGCTGGCTGATGATTGGCCAAGCATGCACTATGACCTGCATGCTTTGGCCAATTACAGCGTACAAAACACGGAGAGCCAAAATTGGCCAAAGCTATGGTGGCTTTGGCCAATTATGTCTCAGGGGGTTTAGTACACGCCCCACACTATATAAGGCCGCCGGCGTGGCGGCCTTGTGTAGTGTGTTGCGGTGGTTAAAGAGAGAGGTTAAAGAGAGAGAGAGAGACAGTGTCATTTATTTTGAGTTAGATAGAACAGGCAGGCGAGTCAGTTAGCTGCACTTACAGTGTGTAGAGGATATATATGCATCCTAGGTGTTGTATATATATTTACACACTGTATTTAGTTTAGCTAGATCCGTTCCTGTTATTCTCTATACTGACAGGCAGGCAGGTGATTGTGCTACCTGCAGTGTTTTACTTAGTGTCCTTTGCACAGCGTGTACCTGAATACAATTGGTGGTGTTCTCATACCAATACCACAGGCAGAAAGCTGCATTAATTTTATTTAGTGTACTTCTGTCCTTTGCACAGCGTTCACCTAAAGGTACCTCAATACAATTAGTGGTGTTCTCATACTAAAACCACAGGCAGGGATCTGCTTTATTTTCACTTAGTGTACTGTGTCCTTTGCACAGCATTCACCTAAAGGTACCTGAATACAATTGGTGGTGTTCTCATACCAATACCACAGGCAGGAAGCTGCTGTATTTTCAGTTAGTGTACTGTGTCCTCTGCACAGTGTGCACCTAAAACTAACTGAAGACAATTGCTGCTTTTCTCATACTAATACCACAGCAGGCAGCTGATTGTGCTAAAGGAATACAACCTGCCCAAGAACCGCCTAATATGTGACATGCCCACCAGGTGGAACTCTACGTTGGCCATGCTGCAGCGGCTGCACACACAGCAGAGGGCCATCAATGAGTATCTGTTGCAATACGGCACCAGGACAGGGTCAGGGGAGCTTGGATTTTTTTCCCCACGCCAGTGGGCCATGATCAGGAAAGCATGCACTGTCCTGTCACCATTTGAGGAGGCCACGAGGATGGTGAGCAGTGACAGTGCATGCATCAGTGACACTGTCCCTCTTGTCCACCTGTTGGAGCACACGCTGCATGGAATAATGGACAGGGCCTTTTGAGGCAGAACAGAGGGAGGAAGAGGAGGACTTCCTTACCTCTCAAGGCCCCCTTTATCCAGACAGTGTTCCTGCTGGCCCGCCTATCACACAGGAAGAGGAGGAGGAGGAGGAGGATTGTGTCAGTATGGAGGTGGAGCCTAGCACTCAGCATCAGCAGCAGTCTTCAAGGGATCAATTACAGTCCCAAGACACCCATGGACTTGTACGTGGCTGGGAGGAGGTGGCTGCGGATCATGTTGTCCTCAGTGACCCAGAGGACTCTGGACCGAATGCTTCAGCAAACCTACGCTGCATGGCCTCCCTGATCCTGCAAAGCCTGTGAAAGGATCCTCGTATTTGTGCTATCAAGGAGAGGGATCATTACTGGCTGGCAACCCTCCTTGATCCATGGTACAAGGGTAAGGTTGCGGACCTTATCTTGCCGTCACAGAGGGATGCAACGGCAGACCGAGCGTTCAGACAATTTTTTAGTCCGCAGCCCCAAGGTATGATCGGTTCCAGCAACCATCGCCAGCTTCTGGTTTACATGGTGCAGGAATACCTAGGGGCAAGATCAGACTTGGACAGCTTTCCCACCGAAAATCTTCTGGGCTACTTGGTCTTGAGGATGGATCACTGGCCAGAGCTTGCACAGTATGCAATTGAGCTACTGGCCTGTCCTGCATCCAGCGTTCTTTCGGAACACACATTCAGTGCTGCTGGAGGCTTTGTAACCAATCACAGGGTGCGCCTGTCCACCGACTCGATCGATCAACTGACCTTCATAAAAATGAATCAGTCTTGGATCACCACCAGCTACCAAGCACCTGATGCTGACGTAACAGAATAATTTTCTTTGAAATGTCAGATCCCTTCAAGACTGCCTATGCTGATGCAAAGTGACTATCCTGTTATGCTGAGTGACTATCCTCTTCCTCCTCAATGATCATGCTGATAGCGTGTAATTAAAATTTTTCATGCAATGCTTTGCAGCAGGGCTCATTCCTGCTCTCCAACTAGAGTATCTGTGAGGGGTTGCAGTGTTGTGGCACCAGCATGAGTGCCTAAGGCCCAATTTTTCTGCCCCTGTTTAACAGGGGCGCGAAATTAAAAATGTTGATGCAATACTTTGCAGCAGGGCTCATTGCTCCAACTCCAACTAAAGTATCTGTGAGGGGTTGCAGTGTTGTGGCACCAGTGCCTAAGGCACAATTTTTATGCCCCTGTTCAACAGGGGCATGTAATTACAATTCTTGATCTAATAATTCACAGCAGGGCCCATTCCTGCGCCCACCAAGAGTAACTGTAAGGGCTTACAGTGTTGTGGCACCAGTACCACCACCAAAGGCCCAATTTTTCTGGCCCTGTTCAACAAGGGCATGTAATTACAATTCTTGATCTAATATTTCACAGCTGGGCCCATTCCTGCGCCAACCAAGAGGAACTGTGAGGACTTACAGTGTTGTGGCACGAGCACCACCACCAAAGGCCCAATTTTTCCTACCACTGTTCAACAATGGCATGTAATTACAATTCTTGATCTAATATTTCACAGCAGGGCCCGTTCCTGCGCCCACCAAGAGTAACTGTGAGGGCTTACAGTGTTGTGGCAACACCAACACCTAAGGGTCAAATTTCAGCAGAGTATATATACGGCAGGCCCCTACTTTCAAACATCCAACTTACAAACAACTCCTACTTGCAAACAGAAGGAGACAACAGGAAGCGAGAGGAAATCTACCCCTAGGAAGGGAAATTCTCTCCTGTAAGAGTTAATAAGGGAAAAAGGTGTCTCTTCTCCACTGATGATTTATCACCAATCCTTGTTTCAATAAAAAAACCAAATTTTCAAAAAACATTTGTCATTGGGACGGAAAGTGAGGTGAAATGTTCTGAACAGGTGCACAGACAGCAAAACAAATGTTACAGGGGTGATAACCCTTCCCTATGTTTTCCAAAAAGCTTAAAAATGTATTTTTTTGGCTGGAGCTACACTTAAAAAATTTACCTGTTCCAAATTACAAACAGATTCTACATAAGAATAAACCTACAGTCCCTGTCTTGTTTGCACCGCCTGTATACTGCTGTTCAGAGTATATAGGGCCTTTTCTAATTTGCGTGCAGGGTTCCCCTTTATATCCATACAAGACCCAAAGGGGCTGATAATGGGCTGGGGGGGGTGGGGGGTACATGCCATTTTTCTCAATGATTTTCATCCATATTGCCAGACATTACATTAGAGCCGCAAGCAGTTTTAAATGAATTTTTTTCCTTTAGAAATGTCATTTTGTGCAGGGACAGTTCTAAACAAGGGAAACACGTGCCACTACACAGGCATGCTATAGACACCCACAGGTACGATATTTAAAGGAATATTTCACTTTTTTTTTTCACTTTAAGCATCATTAAAATCACTGCTCCCGAAAAAACGGCAGTTTTTAAAACTTTTTTTTGCATTGATGCATGTCCCCTGGGGCAGGACCCAGGTCCCCAAACCCTTTTTGGACAATAACTTACATATTAGCCTTGATAATTAGCACTTTTGATTTTGAATGTTTGAGTCCCATTGTATTTAATAGGGTTCTAAAGTTTGCGCAAACTTTCGGTCCGTTCGCAGGTTTTGGTGCGAACCGAACCGGGAGGTGTTTGGCTCATCCCTACTGGCAACCATGGATAGAATGGTATAAGGCCCACAAGACATAATAAGGCTAAGAAAATCCTTCATAGGCGATGATCCTGAGCTCATAAAACGTTTATTTCGATTTTTCAGCGGAGTCCTGAGTAAATGTATCCTAATTAAGGTTCAAGTTATTTATTTTCCTTTTGTTTCTAATTTCAATCCTTGTTTATGTGCCTTTCAGTTACAGCATTAAGCTCTCGGTGAATGTCTGCTAACAACACCAGACCTGTTAAACCTATTACAAAACAGGAGAGATCATTTGATCACATCTCCCACATGGGATTGTTATAATAAAGTCAAGGGCATGCAGGTGTTGTCCCCCCACCAAGACACAGTAAGTTCCCAATGGGGTGTCTGTAGGAATGGGATAACGCCTCTTGCCCTACAAGTATTGAAATCTATACCAATGCTAATGTAGATGTACGACGTTGTTATCTATGGTCATCTGTGTCAACGTCTTTAGTACATGTCTTTAGTACATGTTACTACATGGCAAATAATGTTCACCTTTGTATTTTGATAAAACTGAATAAAAATTATTGATAAAAAAAATTCAATAATTTTTAATACAGAAATGTTGGAATACTGAAATGTATTTCCATGTGCATTATAATATGCACTCAATACTTGGTTGGGGCTCCTTTTGCATGAATTACTGCATCAATGCGGCGTGGCATGGAGGTGATCAGTCCGGGGCACTGCTGAGGTGTTATGGAAGCCCAGGTTGCTTTAATAGCAGCCCTCAGCTCCTCTGCATTGTTGGGTCTAGTGTCTCTCATCTTTCTCTAGACAATACCCCACAGATTCTTTTTTTTTTAAATGTTTTATTTATCTTTTTTCCACATTACATTACATATATAACAATAGAAAAATATTTAAAAAACACATACACATAACACACATATACGGTCTCAATGAATACCCCTACACTAAAATGGACTAAAAGCATGAATAGTAATTTATACTGAGAGATCTGCTTATCCTGGAGGAGATGTATCCAACTATATACCCCACAGATTCTTAATGGGGTTTAGGTCAGGCGAGTTTGCTGGTCAATCAAGCACAGGGATACCATAATTATTAAACTAGGTATTGGCACTTTTGGCAATGTGGGCAGGTACCAAGTCCTGCTGGAAAATGAAGTCAGCATCTCCATAAAGCTGGTCAGCAGAGGGAAGCATGAAGTGCTCTAGCATTTCCTGGTAGAGGGCTGCACTGACTGGATAAAATATAGGGGACCAACACCAGCAGATGACATGGCTCCCCAAATCATTATTGACTGTGGAAACTTCACACTGGACCTCATGCAGCTTGGATTATGTGCCTCTCTACTCTTCCTCCAGACTTTGGGACCTTGATTTCCAAATTAAATGCAACATTTTCCACAGTCCATGATGATACTATACTGTACATGGACATACTTTTCAGTAAGCCAACATTTCTTTATTATAAATCCTTTTTTTTTTATTTGTCTTATGTAACATTCTAAATTTCTAAAATTAAAACAAAAAAGAAACCCTTGAAATATATCACTTTGTGTGTAACGCAGCTATATAGAAAATATGAGTTTCACTTTTTGAATTGAATTACTGAAATAAATGAACTGTTTGATGATATTCTAATTGTGTGAGATGCACCTGTACATATACATACACTTTTTTGCTTTCCTGTGCTTTCATTGGTATTATTGCTCTGTTTTCTTTTATAAAAAGTTTTCATTCATATATAATAATTTTCACAATGCTGTATGAAAAAAGAGAGAGATTTTATTTGCAAGTAGTAGTGACTGATAGTACAAATATGTAGCATTGTGCAATCATTAGCAATTATTTGCCTCTACATGCTACGCTGCACTATTTTCTATGTGTAGCAATCAATCCCTAATCACTATCGTTTAAATGTGTTCAATTCTAATAGCAGG
Organism: Rana muscosa; assembly: GCA_029206835.1. NCBI lineage: Eukaryota > Metazoa > Chordata > Amphibia > Anura > Ranidae > Rana > Rana muscosa. Next base: position 681,776,608 of record CM055117.1, on the reverse strand, counting down.
ACTGCACTACCACAAATTTGATATGTGCCTAGCCTTTCTTTTCATTCAAGCATCTCCCAAAAGCTTGAAAAACAGCGCTCGTACTTAAAAGTTGTGCTGTATTGTTGGTTTTTGCACAATTCTTAAGTACAAGCGCTGTTTTTCTTTCTTTTATTTTCTGTTTACACTTGTTTTTTTAAAACAGCTGCTGTATATTTTATTGATATTTATCACATAAGTGTGGATGTTATTCATAATTTCTCCCATAAGCTTGTCTAAATACTTGAATAGATTGTGCAAATTAAGTATTACGTACAGTGCTCAACTGTGTTTTAAAAAATTATTTTCTATACTTGAGTAATTATAACTATTGCCACCATCATTTTCAAGAAAAACTGTCAGTTCTTTTTTATTCAGCTATTGTTTTTGTCATTGCTTTACTATATGAAGTTATTACTTTATAAGGTACTGTATTACACATTTTAAAATAATGTTACCGCAAAGAACTCTTCCCTATAATTTTTTTTTCTTCAAAATGAAAGCAGTGTACTCTTGTGTCTTGTGCAGTCTTTGAAATAAGAAGGTAGTGTGAAATTTTTTTATGTTAACCATGGATATATTTATACTTGTTATGCAGGTCATTTCTAAGGCAACCCTTATACATTTTTCAAACCTTTAATTTTATGTGAAATCTTTCATTCCTGTCAATAGTTTTTCAGCTTTGAACTCTTTTGTCTAAATCTTCTGTGTCTTTTTTTTTACAGTGCAGCATCCAAATATACCCTAACAGAAACCATACTGTACCCTCATAATATGTTTTTGCTCCATCTTCATACATAACAAGGTTTTATTTAGCTTTGCAATTGCTGATTCACAAAAGTGCCAGTCTTCAATCAGCTAACCTCTGTGTCCCCCCAGTCATCCCCAAAATATCTGCCTGGCACGCTAGGCATATTGGCTGGTATTCCTATGGCTGAAAAGCAAAAATACTCAATATAAATTTTTTCGCTTCACCACTCCAAGGAGTAGTGTAGAAATGCAAGAGGAGCTCATGCGCGACTTACAATCCTCTTGTAGGTGAATAAAATGGAACCACATTAGATTCCAAAATGGCTTTTTAGAAATTTTACTATTTTATCTTTGACAAAACTGTAATTTCAAGTTACACCATTTGTTCAATAAAGATATGACAATGTAAAATGTTGATTGTTGTTTGTTAAATACATATGTGTAATACAACTTTGTTGAAACTCATGTAAACTGCAAAATATATTTCTTTCCCATTTAGATAATAAAAAATAAAATAAATAAAATAAAATCAATAGCAAATAAAGTTGCACCTAACTGTTGAAACTAAAATTAAGAACACATTTTAGCTGAGCTTTTTATTTTTATTATCTAAATTGGAGAGAAATATAGTTACATAGTCACTGTGTAACTATTTAACTATGTAACTATATTTCTCTCCCATTTAGATAATACAAATAAAAAAAAAACTCAGCTAAAATCATTAGAAATTAAAGTAGCACCGTTTTGCTGCAACTAAAATTAGGCACACATAAATCCTGAAGATTCAAACCAGAAATTACCTAATGATGATCTTAACAAAAGCAGAATACCAGTATAAATACCAAAAATGTGTAAATCTGAGTTAGGGTTAGTGAGTGAATAAAAAGTCCTAGTATTAAAATAAATCATACAGTATTACCTTTCATTCACAGCTGCAAATAGCAATGATATTTGAGATTTTTAGTCATTTTATTGACTTGGTTTTCTGAAATTTGTTAATAGAGTGCATTGTTGATCCAATAATAAAGCAACTGTTTATAGACTTAACCCATCAGATAAGAAAGCTAAACCTGGCTTCATTAATTGAAAGCAGGTGTAGTGTCTATCTGATGTAACGTATATATCCTCTTTACATTGTGGGAATCAATGTTTAAGGTCACTGCATTTGAGTTGACGATGATGACCTGTACAGGTGTTTCAGCTTTCTTTTTTGTCACTACTTCCTGTGTGGTATCCTAAACATTTGGAGAGATCACAGGTCATGGTTTGTCTTTCTAGGTCTGTACCAAATTAACTAAAACTAGTTAAACTGTTAGGTTTATAGAGCTTTTATATTGTTCTGCAGTTCGTGTTAGAAGATTCTCTCTTGCTTCAGAGTTAATGTTCAAACAGTTCTTGTATGTATCAAAAATTGAAAAACAGAATCATTTTGAAATTTTAAAACTAGAACTTTAAACTAACTTAAAAAAGCCCTAAAATGGTCATAGTTAAATGTTATTTAAAGGGCAATGTTGCAGGGAAGTGATGCCCAGGCACCTTACGGTGTATTTCAACGCTGCTTCTGATTTATTTTTCATTTGGAACAAAGTCTCTTTAAATTATTTAATGTGTCTTCCATGCTTTCTGTAAAAAAAAATTAACTGTAAATCCAATATAACGTTTCCTTTAATCCTGTAGCATAAGATAGCACATGTTCAAAGTGTTTGGGATCTTTCTTGACTGTGTAATTAAATAATTTATTCTCCACCCTAATTTATTAGCTTTTATTAGATGAAAATGATGAGAACATTTTAGTAAAATTCTACTAATTTTTGCAATCGTGATTCTGTTTACATGTAGCTCAATGAGATTTCCATGGTGATCTCCCTTCATTTCTCCTGCTGTTTCTTTGTTTCCAAAATAATGGATTATGTGAATTGAATTATAAATAAAAATGACAGCATGTTCTTCCTTATCCTTGATGTGTCATATCTCTGATATTTTATATTAATATTTATTCTCTGAAAATTGTGTGTGATTGCAAAATTGCACAATATAGACAATGCAATAATAATAAAAAAAGGGAGGTGCCCGTCACCTTGCTGATAAAAGCTCTTCTCAGATTCCCAGCTGGGACGTATTGTCTAATATTACTAATATTACTAATGCCTGGTACACACGATGAGTTTATTGGACGAATTATAGTCCGTTTTTTTGCATGCTAATCTCAGATCGAACCTGAAGAGTCTACTAAAATTCTCATACTACAGAAAAAAAATTCGGAAGTGATGTCATGTGTTGTAGTGTATTTGTATTGCATTTCTGAACGACAACTATACTGATTAAATGAAAATCGTACGATCTGGCATTGTACGGAAAAAAAAAAATTGTGCATGTTCGATCAAATAATATTGGATGAACTGTCCTGATCTGCTCTGAAAAGCTCTGTACTAAAGATTTGATTATCGTTAGTTTGCGCCAAAATCTGTATTTTTTTTTTCTGATCGTGTGTACAGGTCTTAAGGGTTGTCTATTCTTTCTTCTCATTCATGCTGTTTTGATGTGGAGGATGCTACTCATAATTGGTATTAATATACACTAGTTGGATATGGACTCTGTTTTGGCCTGAATGAGTAAACCAACTTTCTTCTCCAAAGAGTGCCCTCCAGTGGTAGCAAGAAGTGGCTTCATCACCATCAGGATGGCATCTAAAGAGAACGTCAGGAAGGTCACAATTTGTGAAACATGCTGTTGATTTCAGCACATAGATTTATCTAATTGTTTATTTTTACAGCTTGTAGTACCCCATCATAATATGTTTTTGAAAGCCTGCATGGGAAGGAAAATTTTAAATATGTACAATAATTCAGTTAGCCCTATAGTGTATCTAAATCCAAGAATAAAAATGTAATATATTATAACTTTCCTAAGATATGGTGGCTGCATAGCGTTTCCATTTATCCTTTATTTTTACCTGATAATCCTGCCAATAACACCCTTCCTGTCATTGGGCGACAATGCTCACTTACTGCATCTATGCAGGACCAGTGGTTTCACCCTAGGACAGGACTACTGAATCCATTCTTTTCTCCATAAGATGGGGAGGGGTGTTTTGTAGCCCACAGAGAGAGCTGAAAACAATGCTGATAACAGTAAAGCAGAGGTAGGGAACAAAGGCGAGTTATCAGCTAGCAAGGTTTTGTCAGGGTCAACAAGTATTGTAATTCACTTATAAAACAGATATGCCAAAATACTTTCAAGGGTATTTTTGACAGACCAAAAGGATGGAAATATGAGAAGTTCATACTTAAGAGACATGTGCAATTAGTTTAGTTTTTAAACGAATTTCGACAAATTCATTCATTTGGAAATATCCGAATTAACGAAAACACGCTAGATTTAAATATTAAAAAATTCGTAGATTCGAAATTCGAAAATCCGAAAACTTGAAATTTCGAAAATCTGAAATAATATTACTAACTATTAAATTATAGGTATTGGAATTTCCTTTCAAATTTGGCTGTTAGTGAATGTAATGAATACAAATTTATCCGAAGTTACAAATACCATATCTCAACTAAGGATGAGCCGAACGCCCCCCAGTTCGGTTCGCATCAGACCATGCGAACAGGCAATAAATTTGTTCGAACATCCGAACACCGTTAAAGTCTATGGGATTCGAACATGAAAAATCTAAAGTGCTAATTTTAAAGGCTTATATGCAAGTTATTGTCATATAAAGTGTTTGGGGACCCGAATCCTGCCCCAGGGGACATGTATCAATGCAAAAAAAGTTTTAAAAACTGAAGTTTTTTCAGGAGCAGTGATTTTAATAATGCTTAAAGTGAAACAATAAAAGTGAAATATTCCTTAAAATTTTGTACCTTGTTTCCTGTGCTTAGAACTGTCCCTGCACAAAGTGTCATTTCTGAAGGAAAAAAAGTAATTTAAAAGTACTCGCGGCTGTAATGAATTGTCGGCTCCTGGCAATACAGAGAAAAGTAATTGAAAGTCATTGATAAAAAAAGAAATGCGTGGGGGTCCCCCCAAATTCAACTACCAGGCCCTTCAGGTCTCGTATGGATATTAAGGGGAACCCTGCGTCAAATGAAAAAAAAATTACGTGGGGTTCCCCCAAATATCCATACCAGACCCTTCAGGTCTGGTATGGATTTTACGGGGAACTCCACGCAAAATTTTAAAAATAAATGGCGTGGAGTTTCCCCCAAAAATCCATACCAGACCCTTTATCCGAGCATGCAACCTGAGCAGGCGAGAGAGCGCCCCCCCTCCTGAACCGTACCAGGCCACATGCGCTCAACACGGGGAGGATGCTTTTGGGGTCTGTGACCCCTACAAGCACCATGTCCTCATGTTCATGGGGACAAGGGCCTCATCCCCACAACACTTGCCCGGTGGTTGTGGGGGTCTGCGGGCGGGGGGCTTATCGGAATCTGGAAGACTCCTTTAACAAAGGGGACCCCAGATCCCCCCTATGTGAATTGGTAAGGGGTACATTGTACCCCTACCATTTCACAAAGAAAGTGTAAAAAATTGTGTAAAATTTTTTAAAAAAAACACACAGACACTGTTGAGATAAGTCCTTTATTAAAAAATAAAAAATAAAAAAAGATTTACACTTTCTTTGTGAAATGGTAGGGGTACAATGTACCCCTTACCAATTCACATGGGGGGGCCGGGATCTGGGGTCCCCTTTGTTAAAGGGGTCTTCCAGATTCCGATAAGCGCACAGAGCCCCACAACCACCGGGCAAGGGTTGTGGGGATGAGGCCCTTGTCTCATCAACATGGGACATGGTGCTTTGAGGGGTCACAGACCCCCAAAGCATCCTCCCCATGTTGAGGGCATGTGGCCTGGTACGGTTCAGGAGGGGGGCCGCTCTTTCACCCCCCCTCTTTTCCTGGGGCCTGCCAGGTTGCATGCTCGGATAAAGGGTCTGGTATGGATTTTTGGGGGGAACCCCATGTCATTTTATTTTTTTTATCAATGACTTTCAATGACTTTTCTCTGTATTGCCGGGAGCCGACAATTCATTATAGCCGCGAGTACTTTTAAATGACTTTTTTTCCTTCAGAAATGACATTTTGTGCAGGAACAGTTCTAAGCACGGGAAACAAGCGCTGCTTAACAGGCATACTATACACACCCCCAGGTATGAAATTTAAAGTGGAAGTAAACCCTACTATCATTTTCAGGCAAGGAAGCTGCCATATTGGCCTCTGTTTAATTTTCATCTGCCATGGTGCTGCACATGTGATCAGTTATGACACCAGCTTATGATGGTTTGACAGTTTGGTTGAGAGCACAACCAATGTGACAGTTGGCATGCCAGGAATGTAACTGCTTTTTGAAACTGTTAAATCGATGGGTTTACTTCCGCTTTAAAGGAATATTTCACTTTTATTGTTTCACTTTAAGCATTATTAAAATCACTGCTCCCGAAAAAACTTCCAATTTTAAAACTTTTTTTTGCATTGATACATGTCCCCTGGGGCAGGACCCAGGTCCCCAAACACTTTTTATGACAATAACTTGCATATAAGCCTTTAAGATTAGCACTTTAGATTTCTCCCATAGACTTTTACAGGGTGTTCCGCGGCTTTTAGAATTTGCCGCGAACACCCCAAATTGTTCGCTGTTCGGCGAACTGGCGAACAGGCAATGTTCGAGTCGAACATGAGTTCGACTCGAACTCGACGTTCATCCCTAATCTAAACGAATGGAACGTAACCAATTAGTAATAATAAATAACAATAATAAAAATAATAATAATAAAAACTTTTTATTATTATTATTATTTATTATTAATTCAGTCCGTTCCATTTGTTTAAATGCGGCATTCGTTATTTTGGATAATTCGTAACTTTGGATAAATTCGTATTCGTTACATTCACTAACAGCCAAATTTGAAAGGAAATGACAATATCTTTAATTTAATAGTTATTTATTATTAGTTAGTTATTCTTTCAAATTTTTGGATTTTCTTTCTTATTTCCCGATTTTCTAATTTTTTAATTTACGAATTTTAGAATTTATGAATTTACGAATTTACGGATTTTCTAATTAAAAAATTTGCGAATTGCGATCATAACGAATGACCCTAAAAACAAAACCCAAAAAAAATGAATGAAACTAAACTGAACAAATTTTTCAGCTGTGTCCAATACTTTGGCAGGTGCAAAAAAAGTCTGACATTCGACCCGTGGTATGTTGGTCTGTTCGTTCGGCCGGCTTCTGTTGGACGTACATGGCTGGAAAACCAGCATCGGACCAACTACTGATCAGTGCTCTTAGGCAATATCAGAGAGCTCTGATCCGAGTGTCCTGGAGGGGGGCCACCCCCCTGTCAGAACACAGTGGCTCAGTGGGGAAGATCGCTGAAGTAACCTAGCATGGTTAATACAGCGGCTTCGATAGGAGCTGACAACCATTGGGTTGAGCGAAAAAATAATAATAGTGTGTACCCGGCTTCAAGGGTACTCTTCAAAAATAAATGATTTGCTTCAAATACAAATAATGTTTTTTCACAGTTTGGTCCTGACTGTATCTGTTCAATACTGTACCATATAACCACAGAAATGTTGGATATAAATTTTATGATCTCTGTCTGATTTTTGTTGATTACCACCTACCAATTATTTATTGGAGTATTATACAGCGAGTTGTACTGTGATCATATATGCTGACAATTTCTGTAGTTATGCAGAGAAAATTAAGTACTGTCCGTGATACTTTTTTTATTTGCACTAACATAGAATTTTTCAGGACAAGCTTTCGGGGTATGTCCCCTTCTTCAAGGTCCAAGCAGTACTGATTCACAATTTTTTGTGAATCAGTACTGCTTGGACCTTGAAGAAGGGGACATACCCCGAAAGCTTGTCCTGAAAAATTCTATGTTAGTGCAAATAAAAAAAGTATCACGGACAGTACTTAATTTTCTCTTTCACAATTGCACTAATACGGCTACAATTACGTCAAGTATGTAGTTATGCAGAAAATTTATCCAACTTAACTGTTTAATAGCCACACATTAATTGATCAGCTAGGGATTTATTTATTTCTCTATACCCAGGAAGATTACCAGCACTTTGGGTCTACAGGAACCCTAACTACTTGGCCTTTGTTCCCATTTATGAGCATGTTTATATTCCTCTGCACTTCATTTAGTATTTACCTGATCCTTTAAGAAACACAAAACACATATGTCTTTTAGGAGGAACAAGTAGGTGTCATTTTGTATGCTGTCACTACATTATGCATGTGATTCAGACTATGCTGCATTTTATTATGTTAAATATCAATAATTCTTCATTAGTTAACCTTGATAACTAGTAATGGGAAGCAACTATTTGGTAAATTCTTAGTTTGCTAATGCCATATTATTCACAACATTTGTTCTCTGATGTTTTAAATATGGCACAAAACATGTATTTGCTATCTATCAATCAATCTATCTATCTATCTATCTATCTATCTATCTATCTATCTAGATCTTTCTATCTTCATAGTCATGGACTGTGTGTATAATCTTTTCTTCTTTTTCAAGCATGCTTCAGACTCCTGCAGCTCCAGCTGTCATGAGTAATTAAACATTTGGCCTCCACAATTACTCTACAGTGTACATATGCCAGCATTTCAAGCCTAGAATATGCATTTCAAAGGAGAATAATTCCCCAGAAATCCTAAATTGACAGGAGCAAAGACAGCCTGAAGGAAAAGTAGTCAGAGAAAACTGTAAGGTCGGGATATAATGATTAAAAAAGAAACTTCAAGAAGAACTTCAACCCTTAACTAAACCAATGGGAAAAAGAACGACAGTTGGCAAGCGGATTCTTGCACAGGGATTCTGATTAAGGGACCTCTTGGGTTAATTTATTATTATCAGTTCTGTTCACCTTGTCGTAGTATGCTTTAATCAGCACCGTTAAAACTTACATTTCATAGGGACCAGTCAGGGAAATTTATATGAACAAAAACAATATGATGTATTATGCAGAAGCACTGATTCATTTAATGCATAAACAAAATATCTTTTGCTAGAAAACGATTCCCGTTGACTGCTACAGATGTTTTTGTTTATGCAGACTCCAGGAGGCACAAGATTACTCGTAAGAGTGTGATAATATATGCAGTTAAAAGAGAACAAAGTTAAACACTGCAGTTGCATATGCCACACCGGGAGGTATAATTGTAATTTTCAATATTATTTCATTAGGGCCTAATTATACTTAATGCATAGATAATGTACAGCACTGTGGGGTAGTCTAATATATATTCAATTTTTCTATTCTTGAGTTTAGTCTTACTGTCTGATTTCAGGTTTGCGATTAGTGACATCACCATTTTTACTGTTAAATCTTAACTCTGGACTGGAGAAAAAGTTACCCTTGCTGTGGGGTGACAGGGTTCCCTTGCACTTCAAGGGTTAATTGCTAATTATACTAGGGGAATATGAATAAGCACAATATGTACCTTACTCTTTGTTATTTTGGCAGCTGGTGCTCTTCTACACTTTTTAAACTTCTAAAATGTTGGCAGGACTTTGGCATCCTCAAGCACGATGCAGGGCCACTGGTTCTACATTGTACAAAACGATGTAGATGACATGCCACTGGTCAGGCAGGAGGTGCAGCTTCAGAGGACTAGTCTGATGAAAAAGAAAAAGCATGTGAAAGTGAGGAATTAGATAAGTATTGCAACTTATTTCTATCTCCTTAGACAAAACTTGCCAAAACAAGTGTGAGACCTCCTCTTCTACACTGCAAGAGCAACTTTTTCTCTAACCCAGATTTAGATTTAAGTTAATAGAAAAATACTCAAATAAATGGATATTTTGCAGGTGGAGGAGCCTCATAAGAGGGTCCTCTAATATTTGGACAAGGTTGTCCGGTACCACATCCTATCAAAAGGTTGCACAAAAAAGGCCCTAAAAACTAACCAACTTTAACTTTGTTAAAACCATAAAAAAATATACAATGAGAACATAACATAACACAAAATCACATATGTGAAGTAATATCTGTATACTACACAGTAAGAAATTGGATCATCATCCCTTGCAAGATTGGGTGATGATTTGCAGCATGCGAGTCATCACCCAATCGTGCAAGGGATAATGATCCAATTTTTTTTCTGTGTAGTATATAGATATTACTTCACATATGTGATTTTGTGTTGTATGTCCTCATTGTATGTCTTTTATGGTTTTAACAAAGCAATACAATAAATTTTGTTAATTTTTCAAGATAACGCATTGGTACTGTTAAAGTCCTTGGTTAGTTTATAGGGTCTTTTTTGTGCAATAGAAAAATTATGTTTTATAAGACATGAAGTTTTCTGTTTGACACAAGTTTGACACAAAAAAGTTTAGTTCCAGTCTTGCCCATCAATTGGGTATAGTCTCCAGTGGTTTAAAAATGAATTGAGCTGTACCATTTCGTTGTGAACATTGAAGGGTTGCCATGTGATATAACAATTTGTTTTTCCATCTATTTTATGGAGTCTCAAACAGTTGGGGCCTGGGTGGAGCCCCATAGCATTAGGATGCAAAGCTTGGCCTCGTTCACCATGTTCATCGCCAGGGATTTGAAGCATGAACTTCTGGGGAGAGAGGTGTGATGCAAGAGGAATTGGGCAAGAGTAAAATCAAGCTCATAGGTGGTGACCAAAGTGTGTTGTTATGGCTATTTTTGTGGTGATTTTTTATAGCTGAGATAAGTGAACTGTTAGATTTTAAGACCATGTGTTGTTTCATAAGCTAGGCCTCCTCTATTGATATGCAAATGAACCAGTTGGACTGCTCCATGAGCTTAGTACAGGAAATGATGTACAGGCAGTGATGGGAAGTGGAGGACTTTGAACAAGCCATGTGCTCAGAAACAAAGGGGAGAGTTGTTCTGGAGACAGAGGAGGAATCAGTTGTGCTGGACTCTGAGAAGCAAGGAGCCATGAGAAGATTCCATCACCAGTTAAGTCAATGGCAATGTTAGACGTACTCTTCAAGTTCATTGTGCTCACGTTCATGGAAGCACATGTACATGTGCATGTGCACATGCTAATTAGTGTGCACAGTTTGTGCTCAGTGTCCTATTTAAACTGGTCTGTCACCATGAGCAGCTGCTGAATAGTAAAAAAGAAAAAATGGCGCAAAAAGAGTTCTGGCACAGCATAAATTCCAAATGTCAGTAATGTCAATAAATGATGCAAGCACCAGCGGCAGCTACCATAAGCAGAAGCAGGCTCTGTAAGACATGATAAAGAAAGGAAGGTGCGCCAAACTAAGAGCAGTATAACAGCTTTAATGGCAAATTAATAAAAGACAGCCAAATGGCTACTCACAAGATGTAGGAAAATATAAGGCATGTATAAAGTAATGGTGGTCCGGTGTCATCTATGGCGGTCTTCGGGGTAGATGTGGGTCCCAGATGAGAAGATAGCTGGAGGCAGGTCTGCGGTGGGATGATGCGTTTCACAGCATCCGCTGTTGGATCTGATGAAACAGCGGATGCTGTGAAACGCGTCATCCCATTGGTCCGTTCCTTGCATTACATCACTTCCGGTCCGGCGGCACGCTGCGCTCCACGCTGAAGCGCATCTTCCTGGTCTTTCCTGCATCACAGGAAAACTTACATCACGCACGGCTTTGATGTCCAGACGTTTTCTGCTGACACCGCAGACCTGCCTCCAGCTATCTTCTCATCTGGGACCCACATCTCCCCCGAGGACCGCCATAGATGACACCGGACCACCATTACTTTATAAATGCCTTATATTTTCCTACATCTTGTGAGTATCCATTTGGCTGTCTTTTATTAATTTGCAATTAAAGCTGTTATACTGCACTTAGTTTGGCGCACCTTCCTTTCCTTAGCTGCTGAATAGTCTTCAGCTTGGACCTGTATTCCTGAGACCTGATCCATTGTAGCTGCTTACCTGTGTATGACACAGCTTTCCCCTGGACTTCACATTTGCTCCTGCCTTAACCTTGTTCATCTGATCACTGTGACCCTGGCCTGTTTTCTGGACTTGTGTTTGCCTGCTGTTTCTGTACTGCAATGCCCAGCTGTTACCAACCTTGGCCTATTTCCTGGACTTGCTCTGCCTGCTGACTCAGTCCTTCTTTGCCTGGCTGTCGCTGGTTGCTGCTTGCACATCAACTCTGCTTCCATCTCCTGCTCTGGTGCCAAGCTGCTTCAGTATCCTGTCCTGAGGACTGCAACCCCCAGCTTTATCCACCAGAAGAGTGGACTTTGCCAGCCAGCTACTCCAGGCACTCCAGGATGCATGTGACGTATCTTTCCCCTGAGGAAGATACGTCACACGCATCCCTTTATCTACACGCGTTGGGGAGGGGACAGGACGGTATGGAAGGCAGCTGGTTTGTCGAGGAGGAGGCACACATTATCACATGCGATCCCGGCATACTTCTATTTGATTTAGAGTGGTACACTAACGCACCTTGTCCATGTGAGTAACCCGGACGGGGGCCTTTGTTTAATAAATTGTTTTTTATCAAAGCAATATCACACTATCCAGCCTTTTCTGTTATCCCACATACATTTGGGTACTACGTTATTGGGAAGCCCAGGATTTCACTACAGCTACAGAGCACAGAGGTGGTTCACAGGTGTGATTTGACTAAACTTAATTGCGAGGTCACACGCTCTGAGGTGAGTGTTCATTGCCTAGGGGGGAGCACCAGAATGTGAGCACACCAGCATGTTTGGATCACCACACCAAGAATCTATTGATTTATGGACTTTAATGCCTCGTACACACGACCGGTTTTCCCTACGAGAAAACTGTCATTTTTTAGATTGGTCGGGAAAACCGGTCGTGTGTATGCTCCATAGCATTTTTCCCGATGAGAAAACTGCCCGCAAAATTTTTTGAATCTGCTCTATTTTTTCCCATCGTGTTTTCCGTCAGTCTTTTTCTTGTCGCGAAAACCGCTCGTGTGTATGCTTTTCTGAGGGGAAAAAAAAACGAGCATGCTCAGAATCAAGTATGAGATGGGTGCACTCGTTCTGGTAAAACTAGCGTTTGTAATGGAGATAGCACATTTTGCTACACCATGGTTTATGTATCTTCAAAATGTGGCTTTTTTAGGGGTGACATTACCCCAACTTTTATGAAGGCATGATAAAAACATTTTTAACACAATAGAATGTCTGATATTGCCTTAAAATTGTACATGTTGAACTTTAGAAGTTCCAGATTTGAATTTTTTTTATGTTTTAAAACATGCCTGTTTATGCGTTTTTGCAAAAAAATGTATACCAAATTTTTTTAAAACATGTTGTATTTTCTATTTTAAAAAAATTACGCACAATTTAAATGTGCAAGGAGTAAAAGCTTTTGTACTCAACAATGTGTGGCTTCTTATATCAATGTTGCAAAAAAAAATGTAAGGTTATTTTTGGTGCTTACACTGACACTGGTGGGTATTTACTAAAGGAAAATACACATGGCACTACAGGTGCACTAGGAGAACCTAGGAGACAGATAAAAGAAACACAAGCAAAATGCAAGATGTTTTCAGGAAAAACTATTCCATAAAATAGTCCACATATTGTTGGCGCACATCACGGGCGCTTTGGGGGGCCAAGCCAGTACGGCCAGCTTCCAGGGCCGGCAATGGATTTTGGTCCTGTAGTGCGGCCTCAGGCCCAACAGATGATAGATAATTTGGGGAATGAACCCTTAAATAATTGTGCAGCACACAGCATGTCATTACAACATGGTTCAGTTTATACTCCGCAAAATTGACGGAGGTAAGAAACAGGCGGAACCGGCTGGCCATGAAGCCAAACGCATTTTCCACCACTGTTCTGGCTCTGGCCAGTCGGTAATTAAAGACCTTCCTCTCAGGGGTGAAGGTCCTTTGGGGAAATGGCCTCATAAGATGGGGACCTAACGCAAAAGCCTCATCTGCGATAAAGACAAATGGTAGTCCCTCCACGTTGTCTGACGCAGGTGGCAATGCCAGGTCATCACTCTGTAGACGTCGGGCGAACTCCATCTTGGAAAAGACTCCGCCATCGGACATCCGGCCATTTTTCCCCACGTCCACATACAGAAATTCATAGTTTGCCGACACCACCGCCATCATCACTATACTATGGAACCCTTTATAATTATAGTAATAAGATCCCGAATGGGGTGGTGGGATGATACGGATGTGCTTCCCATCTATTGCCCCTCCACAGTTGGGAAAGTCCCACCGCTGGGCAAACTGGGATGCCACATTCTGCCATTCCTGTGGCATAGAAGGGAACTGTGGAGTCAAACAATAAAAAAATAAATGAGTACTTTTACAAATAAATATTGCAAGCAGATTATACAAAAACATTCTTGGCCAACATCAGTATAGCATTTATTCTAAGGCGTATTTTAAGACAAAAATATAATGGTCACTTATCAGATTCATCACCCCTTCTGATGGCCCATTTAAATAATTTTAGGGGGGTTCTAGATGAGTTGGGGACCTCACAAATCAAGGCTCTAGCACACTGTCTGAATTTAATGAAAAGAAAAACATTTGTACACATTTTAGGGGGTGTTTAGGGTAAAGCACTACAATGGAGCAGACAAAATACATTGGGAAGTGACTAGGCTAGGTGTGTTTGGGTCCAGGATAGCATGCTGGAGAGGTTAGTGAAGGGAAATATGCACGTAGGCCAAAAAAGCAGTATTAAAAGCTTACAGCATGCATGGGGACAAAGGGGACATTCACAGCATATTACAATCATGGTAATTAGGGAATGATGAAAGAAATACAATACATTAGCAAGCATTAAATACATAGAATGTGATGTTAAAGGAGAAAACTTACCTTAATATAGTCCTCCTGCAGAATTTGAATAATGGCAGAACAGGTCTCTGGAATAATGAGCCCCAGAGCCTGGGGGGAGATGCCTGCTGAGAACTTGAGGTCCTGCAGACTTCTCCCCGTCGCCAGGTATCTCAACGTGGCGACTAGCCTCTGCTCAGCAGTGATGGCTTCCCGCATGACGGTGTCCTGCCTCGGGATACACTAAAGCCAACAGATACTGAAAAACGGGGTCCGTCATCCAGAGAAAATTCCTGTAGTCATCAGCGTTATTCTCCTGGATCTCCCACAACAAAGACATGTGACAGAATTGGTCCCGCTGGAGCAACCAATTCTTTGTCCATGAACTCCTCCTCACCCTGTTCATGGACTGGACTTGGGTAAAAGCATGAACCCCAACACCAAGCCCTAACACAGCACGAACTCTACAATGAGTACGTACCCGCAACATGGCTAGAACACGGTCGGCTGGTCAGAACGAACTAAAAGAACGCACTGAAGAACAGCAAGGCCTATGAAGAACGACCTGAAAATCAGTAACGTGCGGACAAGAACGCACTGAAAAAACTGATACGAACTCACTACACACACTGAAAGACAGATACGAACCCACAAGCACAAACTGAACACCAGAAAACGATCTTAAAGGTACGAACACTGAAATGCGCGAATCGTCTCTCACCAAACTTTTACTAACACGAGGATCAGCAAAAGTAGCCCAAAGGGTGGCGCCATTTGAATGGAACTTCCCCTTTTATAGTGCCATCGTACGTGTTTTGGTTGAGCGTTTTTTTGCCTGAACGTGTGTATGCAAGGCAGGCTTGAGAGGAATCACGTCGGGAAAAACGTAGGTTTTTGGCATGTCAGGAAAACTGGTCCTGTGTACAAGGCATAAGAGTTTTTTTGCACTGGTTGATGTGATATATTCATTGGATATCACATACTGTATATGCACCACAGCACTCTGTTATACATATGTCACAGTGTTATTAATTTAAAGTGAGTATCATGTCACATGAATAGCACTTTCATTGCACCATTGTCACTTTACCAATTCAAGATGGTATTGAATTTATTATGTTGATTTGATTTATTCATATTGCACTATTGTCACTTTATTTTATTAGTATATACCTCATTTGGTTCTATCTAAAAGATAGCGCAACATACTTTAAAATATTTATATTCCTTAGTACCTTTGTATTCATGACAACCTTATTGTAATGTCACCTGGCACATAATACAGTAGCTTCTGACCACACAAAAAGTTTCAACTAGATTTTTTAACACAAATTATAAAATCTTTAATGTATGCTTATGATCATTTTTGATCTTCGCTTGACTACACACAGCCTTAAAAACTGACAGTTAGGGAGGCCACAACTAACATCCTTATTTAAGAAAAAATGGTGCTGGTTTTAAAACACAACTTATCAGAATTCATTCTGCTGATCTGATCAGTGCTTGATAGAATAAAATGGTAAAGGTTATTGTACTTAAAGTGCATAGACTATGAACATAGTTTTTTTCCTTTTCAATTGTTTTTTTATTGAAGCCTAGACCATACAAAAATACATACAGTATACAGTAGTTAAAGATAAAGTATATTCAAGTAGCAACAGAGTTAACATATCTAGTCAGTTTAGATTTAGAATATGCATATCGATGCTTTGTAATATACAAACATTGTAAGATAGACATAATCATGAAAATAAAATACAAAAAGCAATAATAACAAAGTACCACTTTATAAAGAGATACGACCTAAGACCTCCGACATGGAGAGCAGGGGCCAGAGCTCAACTAATCATTAACTGGATAGCTCAGAACCCAAGGGGCCCATCTCACTGTAAATATACTGATAGTGTTATAGAATAGAGCAAAGTGTTTTTCATACAAATGTTGTGTCTTGATATATTACTTTGGATATATTAGGAGCGTTAAGTGACTTCCATTAAGAGGTAATAGGCGTGCTGCTATTAATAAATGGGTGATTAGGCATCAACATTGGGTTGGGATTTTGTTTATATTAAGGAGAAGTATGGCTATATGAGGGGTGGGGGGAAGGATGATCCCAGTAACTGATGCAATGCGTGTAAAGATAGAGTTTCAAAAGCTTTGGAGACATTTGCAATCCCACATAATATTAATTATACTCCCTCTTGCTCCACAGTTTCTCCAACAGAGGGGAGATTCACCTGGGAATATCTGTGAAAGTCTCTGAGGTGTTATGTAGCTCCTATATTATTTCTTCAATGCAAGTTCCCAGTGGTTAAGACAATGGGAATATTTATAATGGGATTGAAATGCGTGTTGCCACTCAGAGATTGTGAAGTTAGTACCCAACTCCTTCTCCCAAGTAAGCATATTTGAGGCATTAGTAAACTTCCCTCTATGATAGATCGTTGAATAAAACCAGGATGAACCTTTAGGCTTGTCAAAGCTGGCTTTCAAGTATCCCCAGATTTCACTATTGGCCTTATATTGTAAGTTGGGGTGTTTGATATGAAAATGATATAGTTGAAGGTGAACGTAAGATGTAGATTTAGGCTGTCGTGATAAGAGTTCCTTATAAGCAAAGATGTTACTTTGCAGCCATGGTTCCACTTTTAAAGTTGGAATTAAATATTTGTACCATATTTGCCGGCGTATAAGGCGACTGGGCGTATAAGACGACTCCCTAATTTTCCAGTTAAAAGGTTGGCTTTGGGATATACTCGTCGTATAAGACGACCCCCTTCCGACACACCTCACTGTGCCCATTGCATACCTCACTGTGCCCATTACATACCTCACTGTGCTCATTGCATACCTCACTTTGCTCATTGCCTACCTCACTGTGCCGATCTCCAGATCTCCATACCTTATCCCTGTATGCAGAGTCCGAGGCCAAAGAATTAGTGGATCTCCGTGATAGGCGGAGTGTTCCGCCTATCACGGAACAGGACGAGGAGGAGGCGCTGCTTTTGAACAATAGACGGCCGCAGTCTGACTGACTCTGCATACATGTACCGGCGTATAAGACAATCCCTGACTTTCGGGGGATATTTTTAAGTACAAAAGGTCGTCGGAAAATACGGTAAGTCCATAATGGGATTTCTGTGCAAACTGCTAAGGTTTCTGAAGGCACAATAGTATGAATCTTATCCCATGCAACTAAAGTTGCATCTATAGATGCAGAAGTAGGGTAGATTATCCTCTTCTGCATTAACTTCGCCAGTGATAACGAGGGTAAAACTCTATGACCTACCACGCCTTCTTAATATTCACCCAGAGTTTCTCTGTGGGCTAGTCAAACCACGCTTTTATTTGATCTAATAAGGCTGTGGAATAGTAAATTTGAATGGCTGGGAAGGCTGCTCCTCCTTTATGTCTATGTTTAAAGTGGTTGTAAAGGCAGAAGTTTTTTTTATCTTAAGGCATTCTATGCATTAGGATAAAAAAACCTTCTGTGTGCAGTGGCCCCCCTCAGCCCCCTAATACTTACCTGAGCTCATCTCTATCCAGCGATGTGCACGAGTGCCTCGGCTGTCTGGGACTCTCTTTCCTGACTGGCTGAAACACAGCAGCGGCGCCATTGGGCGGCATGCTCTGTGATAGCAGTGTCCGGAGGTGGTATATGAGATTGAGGTAAAGAGCCAATCAGCGGCTCTTTACCATGTGATCAGCTGTGTTCAATCACAGCTGATCATAAATGAAACCAGAAGCCAGTTATCGGCTCTCCTTTCCTCATGCACACTGATAATCAGGGAACTGATTATCAGTGTCCTGCTTATCAGTGCAGTCCCAACAGCGCCCACCAGTGCTGCCAATCTGTGACCACCAGTGCTGCCAATCTGTGCCCACCAATGCTGCCAATCAGTGCCCATCAGTGCTGCTAATCAGTGGCCATCACTGCCTCCTCATTAGTGTCACCTATCAGTGCTCATCAGTGCCACCTATCAGTGCCCATCAGCTCCGCCTATTAGTGCCCATCAGTGCCACCTATCAGTGCCACCTATTAGCGCCTTCTATCAGTTCCCATCATTGCCTCCTCATCAGTGTCACCTATCAGTGCCCATTAGTGCCACCGATCAGTGCCCATCAGCACATCCTATTGGTGCCCATCAGTGCCACCTATCAGCCCCTTCGCTCAGTGCCCATCAGTGCCACCTCTCAGTGCCCATCAGTGTCGCCTATCAGTGCCACCTATTAGTGCCCATCAGTGCCTGCTCATAAGTGCCCACCAGTGCTGCCTCATCAGTGCCCATCAGTGCAGACTATCAGTGCCGATCAATGCTCATCAGTGCCCATCAGTGTCATCAGTGCAGCCTATCAGTGCCCATCAGTGCAACCTCATCAGCGCACATCAGTGAAGAAGAAAAATTACCTGTTTGCAAAATTTTATAACAAACTATGAAAGGTTTTTTTTTTTTTTCAAAAACGTTTGGTGTTTATTCATTTATTTAGCACAAAAAAAAACAGTGATGATTAAATACTACCAAAAGAAAGCTCTATTTGTGTGAAAAAAGGATAAAAAATGTGTTTGGGTACAGTTATGCATGACCGCGCAATTGTCTTTTAAAGTGCGACAGCGCTGAAAACTGAACATTTTGTATGTGGCAGAGGTGGGGTAGGATAGAGTGACACCTAGGTATGGTAAAATACTTGTAGCCCACTGAAAAGGGAATCATTGTTTAAGTTGTGTCAAGTTCGTATCTGAGACCAAATTGGTAGAATACAAGGCTTGGTTACATTTAACTTGTAATATGACACTTTCCCAAACAGGTCAAGTAAGGTCTGAACTCTTACTAGGAAATGATCCCGCTTTGTCATCATAAGCACCACATCATCAGCAAACAGACCGATCTTGTGTATAACCTCCTACGTCAATTCCTGAGATAAGGCTATTACTCCTAATGGGCTCCGATGGGGGGGGGGGGACATCGTTTTTTTCATAGCTTTTTACATATTCTTAACAGGCATTAAAACAAATTAAAAATAAGTCATGACCAATCTTTGTAAATGCATGTACTGTGAAGTAGACATGTGCAAAAGGAAAACATTTGTTTAATTTTATTTAGTTTCGTTTTAATTCGTTAATTAACCACTTAAGCCCCGGACCATTTTGTAGCTAAAGGACCAAAGCTGTTTTCAGAATTTTGCACTGCGCTGCTTTAACTGTAAATTGTGCAGACATGCAATGTTGTACCGAAACGAAATTTGTTGTACCGAAACGAAATTTGTGTCCTTTTCTTCCCACAAATAGAGCTTTCTTTTAATGGTATTTGATTGCCTCTGCGATTTTTATTTTTTGCGATATAAACGGAAAAAGACCGAAAATTTTGAAAAAATATGATATTTTCTACTTTTTGTTATAAGAAAAGTCGAATAAACTCAATTTTAGTCATACATTTAGGCCAAAATGTATTCAGCCACATGTCTTTAGTAAAAAAAAAATTCAATAAGCGTATATTTATTGGTTTGCGCAAAAGTTATAGCGTCTACAAACTAGGGTACATTTTCTGGAATTTACACAGCTTTTAACTTATGACTGCCTATCTCATTTCTTGAGGTGCTAAAATGGCAGGGCAGTACAACCCCCCCCCCCCCAAATGACCCAGTTTTGGAAAGTAGACACCCCAAGGAAATTGCTGAGAGGCATGTTGAGCCCATTGAATATTTTTTTTTTGTCCCAAGTGATTGAATAATGACAAAAAAAAATAAAAAATACAAAAAGTTGTCACTAAATGATATATTGCTCACACATGCCATGGTTATATATGGAATTACACCCCAAAATACATTTTGCTTCTTCTCCTGAGTACGGGGATACCAAATGTGTGGGACTTTTTGGGAGCCTAGCCGCGTACGGGACCCCGAAAACCAAGCACCGCCTTCAGGATTTCTAGGCACAAATTTTTGATTTCACTCCTCACTACCTATCACAGTTTCGAAGGTCATAAAATGCCAAAATAGCACAAAACCCACCCAAATGACCCCATTTTGGAAAGTAGACACCCCAAGCTATTTGCTGAGAGGCATGGTGAGTATTTTACAGCTCTCATTTGTTTTTGAAAATTTTCAAAACTTTGTGACAAAAAGCGAGATCTGCAAAATACTCACCATACCTCTCAGCAAATAGCTTGGGGTGTCTACTTTCCAAAATGGGGTCATTTGGGGGGGGGGGTTGTGCCATCTGGGAATTCCATGGCCTCCGAAACTGTGATAGGCAGTGAGAAGTGAAATCAAAAATTTACACCCTTAGAAAGCCTGAAGGCGGTGCTTGGTTTTGGGGTCCCGTACGCGGCTAGGCTCCCAAAAAGTCTCACACATGTGGTATCCCCGTACTCAGGAGAAGCAATAGAATGTATTTTGGGGTGTAATTCCACATATGCCCATGACATGTTTGAGCAATATATCATTTAGTGACAACTTTGTGCAAAAAATAAATAAATAAATAAATAAATTGTCTTTTTTCCGCAACTTGTGTCAACACATAAAATATTCCATGGACTCGACATGCCTCTCAGTATATAGCTTGGGGTGTCTACTTTCCAAAATGGGGTCATTTGGGGGGGTTTTGAACTGTTCTGGCATTTTATACACAACATTAGGAAGCTTACATCCACTCTTCTAACCACTTGAAGACAAAGTCCTTTTTGACACTTTTTGTTTACATGAAAACATTATTTTTTTTTTGCAAGAAAATTATGTTGAACCCCCAAACATTATATATATTTTTAAAGCAAAGGCCCTACAGATTAAAATGGTGGGGGTTGCATTTTGTTTTCTACACAGTATTTGCGCAGCGATTTTTCAAACGCATTTTTTGGGGAAAAAATACACTTTTTTTTATTTTAATGCACTAAAACACACTATATTGCCCAAATGTTTGATGAAATAAAAAAGATGATCTTCGGCCGAGTACATAGATACCAAACACGACAAGCTTTAAAATTTCGCACAAACGCGCATTGGCGACAAACTACATACATTTTTAAAAGCCTTTAAAAGCCTTTACAGGTTACGCCGTTAGATTTACAGGGGAGGTCTACTGCTAAAATTACTGCCCTCGATCTGACCTTCGCGGTGATACCTCACATGCATGGTGCAATTGCTGTTTACATATGATGCCAGACCGACGCTTGCGTTCGCCATTGGGCAAGAGCAGGGCAGGGCAGGGGTGCTTTTTTTTTTTATTATTAATTTTGCTTTTTTATTTTATTTTTAAACTGTTGCTTCCATGCTTTTTTTTTTATCATTTTTATTGTTATCTCAGGGAATGTAAATATCCCCTATGATAGCAATAGGTAGTGACAGGTACTCTTTTTTTGAAAAAACTGGGGTCTATTGGACCCTAGATCTTTCCTATGCCCTCAAAGCATCTGACCACACCAAGATCGGTGTGATAAAATGCTTTCCCAATTTCCCAATGGCGCTTTTTATATCCGGGGGGGACATTCCCTCCCACTGCTTGTAAAAGCAGTCCAGAGGCTAATTAGCCACTAGGATTGCTTTTACATGAAAGCCAGCCGCTGGCTGAAAAGAATGATACCAAGATGATACCTAAATCCGCAGGCATCATTCTGGTATAAACATTCAAAGTCCAGCAACATACCAGTACGTTGCTGGTCCTTGTTGGACATGTATTGTAATCTTTTTTTTCAAGCAGCCTGTTGGCTGAACGAAAAAAAAAGATTGATCGGTGGGTATGCCCACCATTAGAATACCGCCCTTCATCCACCCACTTCTAATGATGGGCATATATGCACCATTTATATATGCCGAAGCATGGGGGCATCTTCCCGCAAAAGTTATGCCGCGTACACATGGTCAGACTTTTCCACGGGCAAGCCTCCGTCGGAATTTAGACCGTATGTACGCGGCATTAGAAGCAAAATCGCTCCTCCGCTCCTCCGCCCCTGCTGCCTCAATGCTTCGGCATATATGCTTTTTTTTTTAACTGTGGTGGTGAAATCACCTCCTACAGCACTGGAGTCGCAGGGATCAGGCCTGTCTCTGCGAACGCTGCAGTTATGTGTGTTGTGTTTTGCAAGTGACAGTGATCGATCGATACTGCACTTGGGTGGCCTGGGCTGGACGGAGGGGCAAAACGCAGGTGCTAGCAGGTATCTGGGCTGATCCCGCTAACACTGCGTTTTTGGGAACCCTAAACTGCTGGGGACGCTAGTATAGATCTGATCAGATCAGATATTGATCTGTTCAGATACTATACCACTAAGGGGGTGTATGCTTCACGCGTGGGTGTTAGCGCTACTGGCACTAACCTGATGCTGCCTGGGGTGTGACGCAGACCCTCTCTGACGCTAAAACCTAATTGATATCACCCGCCGGGTTAAACCTTTATTGGGTTATATACGGCGGGTGCCCTGACACTATAAAAAGCAAACTAACTAACCAGCGTCACCCCTAACACGTATATGGTGATCACTGGTGAAAGGGTTAACTAGGGGCAATTAGGGGGTTAAAACCTTTATTAGGTAATATATGGTGGTACCTGACGCTATATAAAAACCTGACGGCGAACCTAAAAATAAATTACTGGCTACCTATCGGCATTACCGACACTAAGACAGCGATCAGAAAAACGATTGCTTAGCGACAGTGGTGATAGGGTGTGAAAGGGTTACCTGGGGGGCGATCAAGGGTGTTAAACCTTTATTAGATAATATATGGGGGTACCTGACGCTATAAAAACCTGCAGCGAACCTAAAAAAAATTACTGGCTACCGATCGGCATCACCGACACTAAGACAGCGATCAGAAAAACTATCGCTTAGCGACAGTGGTGATAGGGGGTGAAAGGGTTACCTGGGGGGTGATCAAGGGGGTTAAACCTTTATTAGGTAATATATGGGGGTACCCGACGCTATAAAAACCTGCGGCGAACCTAAACAAAATTACTGGCTACCGATCGGCATCACCGACACTAAGACAGCGATCAGAAAAACTATCGCTTAGCGACAGTGGTGATAGGGGGTGAAAGGGTTACCTGGGGGGTGATCAAGGGGGTTAAACCTTTATTAGGTAATATATGGGGGTACACGACGCTATAAAAACCTGCGGCGAACCTAAAAAAAAATACTGGCTACCGATCGGCATCACCAACGCTAAGACAGCGATCAGAAAAACGATCGCTTAGCGACAGTGGTGATAGGGGGTGAAAGGGTTACCTGGGGGGCGATCAAGGGGGTTAAACCTTCATTAGGTATTATATAGGGGTCCCTGACGCTATAAAAACCTGCGGCGAACCTAAAAAAAATAACTGGCTACCGATCGGCATCACCGACGCTAAGACAGCGATCAGAAAAATGATCGCTTAGCGACAGTGGTGATAGGGGGTGAAAGGGTTATCTGGGGGGCGATCAAGGGGGTTAAACCTTTATTAGGTAATATATGGGGGTACCCGACACTATAAAAACCTGCGGCGAACCTAAAAAAAATAACTGGCTACCGATCTGCATCACCGACGCTAAGACAGCGATCAGAAAAATGATCGCTTAGCGACAGCGGTGCTAGGGGGTGAAAGGGTTATCTGGGGGGCGATCAGGGGGTTAAACCTTTATTAGGGGGGGTTAGGGGGCTACACTGGACCTAAAACTAACTTTAGTGACACTTTTACAGTCACAAATGTCACTGATTGCAGTGATCAGTAAATAAATGGTCACTGCAATCAGTGACACTGTGACTGGGGGCTGGGGGGTGATCTGGGGGGTGATCTGGGGTGTCTGGGGGGCCTGGGGGGGCGATTTATGTGCCTATGTGTCCTGGTGTCAGTGTAGTATTTTGTGCACTAACCTGGCATCTTCTCTTGTGCGGCGCTCGGTATATGTGAGCGCCGCAGGAGAGATGACATCACTTCCTCTGCCTGTGTAAACATTACACAGGCAGGGGAAGGATTCGATTCGCTGGGAGCGATCGAGAGGGGGTGGCCGGAATCGAACGGCCGTCCCCTCATCCCTGATCGCTCCCAAACGAATAACGGATGCTCACTGTAAAGAAGGGGGGTCCGATCGGACCCCCCAACTATACAAAGGCAATCACGTATATGTACGTGATTGTGCCTGTCGGTGCCATTCTGCCGACGTATATTTACAGTGGGCGGTTGTTAAGTGGTTAATTAATTTTGTTTAGTTGGATTAGTTAAAATCGTTAAATTCGTTTTCGGAATTTGTTTAGTTTTCGTCCGAATTCGAAAAATCGGTCGCATTCGAAAATATTTCAACCAAATTTGATAATATTTCAACCGGATTCAAAATTATTTCAAATTATTTCAACCGAATAGAAAATATTATAATAAAATAGAAAAACAGAGAATAGACTAGAAAAACAATAGAACAGAATAGAATATATTATATTTTATTCTATGCTGTTCTATTCTTTTCTATTCTATTCAAATCTTTTCTATTAAAATCGAAATCATTATATACTAAATTCGAATTTCGGAAGATGGTTATATATATATATATATTTTTTTCCGACATTCGAATTTCGTATAGAATGAATTCGAATTTGAATAGAAAAGATTAGAATAGAAATAGAAAATAGACTAGACAAACAATAGAACAGAATAGAATATAGATACTATCTATTTCATTTTTTATTTTTTTTGCAGATTACTATTTATTTCCATAAGATCTCCTGCAGACTATTAGCATCTATTTCATTTTTTTGCAGATCTCCTGCAGACTATTAGTATCTATTTCGTTTTCTCACCAGATCTCCGGCAGACTATTAGCATCTATTTCTTTTTTTAGCAGATCTCCTGTAGACTATTAACAGCCATTTCACTTCTTTTTTTTTTTGCAGATCTCCTGCAGACTATTAGTATTTATTTCATTATTTTTTTTGCAGATTACTATTTATTTCCATCAGATCTCCTGCAGACTATTAGCATTTATATACATTTTTTTGCAGATCTCCTGCAGACTATTAGTATCTATTTCATTTTCTCATCAGATCTGCAGACTATAAGCATCTATTTCATATTTTTTTGCAGGCCTCCTGCAAACTATTCGCAGCCATTTCCCTGTGTATAGAGATATAAGTGGTGATGATGTCTCTCAATGTCTCTTCCTCAAACCGTTCCTCCATTCATAAATTAAATAGATGCTAATAGTCTGCAGGAGTTCTGCTGGAAATAAAGGAAATGGATCGTAATCTGCAAAAAAAGTGTGGGTATTAGTGAGTGTGGGGGATGGATGGAGATGCTGAGCTCTGATTGGATGGTGTATGGAGGTGATTGTCTCTCTATAGATGGAGGAGGGGGGAAGGTAATGACATCACACGTATTTATATATTTATAAAACCATCTTCTGAAATTCGAATTTTGTATAGAATGAATTCAAATTCGAATCGAAATGATTAGAATAAAATCAAAAATATTGGATAGAATCAAATAGAAAAACAATAGAACAGAATAGAATAAAATTCAATATATATATTATATTTTATTCTATTCTGTTCTATTGTTTTTCTAGTTTATTTTCTATTTCTATTCTAATCTTTTATAATTGGAATTCAAATTCATTCTATACGAAATTCAAATGTCGGAACATGGTTTGGTTTATATATATATATATATATATATATATATATATATATATATATATATATATATTATGATATTGTTTTCTATTAGTTTTGAATATTTTCTATTCAAATTGAAAATTCGAATTTCGGAAAATGTGTATAGAGATATAAGCAGTGATGATGTCTCTCTTGTTTTCTCTTCCTCAAACCGTTCCTCCATTCATAAATTAAATAGATGCTAATAGTCTGCAGGAGATCTGATGGAAATAAAGGAAATGGATAGTAATCTGCAAAAAAAAAATGAAATAGCCATTAATAGACTACAGGAGATGTGCTAAAATAATGTGTGGGGTATTAGTGAGTGTGGGGGATGGATGGAGATGCTGAGCTATGATTGGATGGTGTATGAAGGTGATTGTCTCTCTATAGGTGGAGGAGGGGGGGGAGGTGATGACATCACACAGTATTTATATATTTATAAAACCATTTTCTGAAATTCGAATTTTGTATAGAATGAATTCAAATTCGAATCGAAAAGATTAGAATAGAATAGAAAATATTGGAAAGAATCAAATAGAAAAACAATAGAACAGAATAGAATAAAATACAATATATATTATATTTTATTCTATTCTGTTCTATTGTTTTTCTAGTCTATTTTCTATTCTAATCTTTTCTAATTGGAATTCAAATCCATTATATATGAAATTCGAGTGTCGGAACATGTTTATATATATATATATATATATATTGTGACAGCAGGAAGGTAAAGTCACCTGGTTGCATCCAGGGGGGTAGATATATTTCGCCCAGATTCAGGCTTTACGCCGACTTATACAACTAGGTGGAGTGTTGTATAAGCCCAGCTGAGGCTAGTGGGCTCATGGATGACTCATACCTCTAGGGAGAGTGTGGGGCGTCGCGCAGACAGGGACTTGATGAGACCAGCTGAAGCTTGTCAGCTCATTCAGGCCTCTATAAGAACTCCCAGCTTCATTAGATGTTAGCTCATGCCTGGAACCAGACCTGTGTGGACTGTCTGGAGAGAGTGAACCCCTGTGCGGTGAGAAAAAGCCTGTGTGGCTATTTGCTTGGACATTTAAAACCAGGGACTTAGGGACTAGGACAGCCCTAGGCTGATCCCAGTTGTTAGTTAGGAAACCTGTATGTTTAGTCAGAGGTCAACTTGACCAGGATTTATTTTGTTTATGTTTCTTTTGCTTTGCTGTGTTTTGTCACTGTAAATAGAAAATAAACCGCACCTTTTTGATTTTGAAAACCACAACCTCCGTTTGCTGGGCCTGTTTTGTGTGGGGAGCCCATCCCGGGGTCACACACACCCGCTGCCGAGCTAACCCCCTCACAGTTGGTGGAGAACCAGTGGCAGTTTTTTTTTAAGCCAGCATGGAGGAGATACTGAAGCAGCTGGCTCTAGCAAATGCCAATCAACAGCAGACAAATGCAGGTTTGCAAAAGAGCCTTGCAGCTCATCAACAGAGCCTTGCAGCTCAACAACAGAACTTCGCAGCCCAGCAGCAAGCTCATCAACAGAGCCTTGCAGCCCAGCAGCAGACAAACGCAACTTTGCAACAGAGTCTGGAGGCTCAGCAACGAGCCCAGCAGCAATCTGAGGCCCGCTTCATAGACCTGTTGCAGAAGCAAGAGCAGAGACTACAACAACAGATGGAAGCAGTAATGCAGCAACGTCCGCAGACCAGTGAGGAAAGCCGTCCCACTAATACCGCGTCCTTTGGGGTGAGTCGTTTATTGACAAAAATGACTGGAGAGGATGATCCAGAGGTATTTTTGACCACATTTGAAAGGACCGCTGAAAGAGAAAAGTGGCCTGAGGAGCAGTGGGCTGGACTGGTGGCTCCTCTGTTAACTGGTGAATCGCAGAAAGCTTACTATGACCTAGAGCCTAACCAAGCAAAAGACTATGTGATGCTAAAAGCTGAAATATTGGCAAGGCTGGGTGTCACCCAGGCTGTCCGGGCTCAGCGTGTGCATAACTGGACTTTCCAGCTTGGAAAACCCCCCAGGTCTCAAATGTATGATCTCATTCACCTGAGCAGAAAGTGGCTACAGCCAGAGACTTTGTCCGCACCAAAGATTGTGGAACGTGTTGTAATGGATCGGTTTTTGAGAGCTCTTCCTACTGCCATCCAAAAGTGGGTAAGCCATGGAGACCCAGAGACGGCCGATGGTCTTGTGGATCGTGTGGAGAAATACTTGGCTACAGAGAACCTGACGGCCTCTTCCAGAGACACTCGGACTTTCCACCCTAAGACCAGACCATCCCCAGGGGCGGATAAGAGGATTCCAAGGGGTGAGGGTGGAGAGAGTGAGAGGGTGGGAGCTCTACCCCAAGTTTGGCGAGAACAGCCTGGGAAATCAGCGGCTCAAGAGGCGGCAAGAAGGATCGTTTGCTACCGCTGCCGGCAAGCGGGACATATTGCAGCCAATTGCCCGGTTGTGGAGGAACCCATGCAGTGTGACTTTCTGACGGGCAGACGTCAGTCGCTGTGTGCGACAGTCGCATGCACTGCCATTCGAGGAACTGAGAAACATTTATGCAAAATGTGTGTTAATGGTAGAAATGTTGTGGTATTGCTGGATTCAGGTAGCCTTGTGACCCTGATAAAGGCTGAGTTAGTTAAAACAGAGGTCTCTGGGAATAGCAAGGTAGCTGTTATTTGTGTGCATGGGGACACCCGAGAGTATCCAGTGACTACAGTGTGTTTCGAGACCCCCAAAGGTACCCTCTCTCATCCAGTGGGCTTAGTATCTCAGTTACCGCATGACGCCATTGTGGGAAGGGATTTTCCGAAGTTCTGGGAACTGTGGGATGATCCTGAGCCCCTCACTGGTGCCCCTATGTACCAGGAATGTGATAGCCAGAACTCCCCTGAGAGTGGTGAGGACTCTCCGGAATTTCCCTTATCAGTATTGGCAGGGGAGACTCAAGAAACTGGAGAGGAGCCCACCTCCTCAGACGAAAACCTACCGTCTGTGGAGTTTTCTGATCTTGAGGTTCACAGGGAAAACTTTGCCACAGAACAGTTGAAAGACCCCGCCCTAATAAAGGCACAGGAAAACGTAGTGAAAATAGATGGCGAGTTAGTGAACCCAGATAATACCTGCACTTACCCATACTTCAGCGTAGAGAAGGACCTACTGTATCGGGTGGCAAAAAGGGCAGAAGAAACCGTTGAGCAGCTTGTGGTGCCCAAACCTTACAGGAAGTTGGTGTTGGAGTTGGCCCATGGGCACATTCTTGGAGGTCATCTGGGGACAGAGAAAACCCGAGAGAGGGTATTACAGAGATTCTATTGGCCGGGGGTGATGAAGGACATAGAAAATTATTGTTCCTCCTGCCCTGTGTGTCAGAGGTCGGCCCCGATGCCACATTTCCGTAGCCCGCTGGTCCCTCTACCCATCATTGAGGTCCCGTTTGAGAGGATCGCCATGGATTTGGTAGGTCCTATAATCAAGTCCGCTAGGGGGCACCAGTACATATTAGTTATAATGGACTATGCCACCCGTTATCCAGAAGCGATCCCTCTCCGAAATACCTCGGCCAAAACCATAGCCAAAGAGCTATCTCTTGTGTTTAGCCGGGTGGGTATTTGTAAAGAACTGCTTACGGACCAAGGTACACCCTTTATGTCCCGGGTTATGAAGGAGCTGTGTAAATTATTCAAAGTGACGCAATTACGTACATCTGTGTATCACCCCCAAACCGATGGGCTGGTTGAAAGATTCAACAAAACCCTAAAACAAATGTTGAAGAAAGTGGTGGATAGAGATGGAAAGGATTGGGACTGTCTACTTCCTTATCTGATGTTTGCTATTAGGGAGGTGCCCCAATCCTCTACGGGATTCTCCCCCTTTGAGTTACTGTATGGGAGACACCCAAGAGGGCTGTTGGATATTGCCAAGGAAACTTGGGAAAGTGAGAGTTCTCCCCACAGGAGTGTGATTGAGCATGTCGCCCTGATGCAAGACCGAATTGCACAGGTAATGCCCATCGTAAAGGAACATTTGGCCCAAGCGCAGTTAGCACAGCAGAGAGTGTACAACCGTGGAGCCAAGACCCGTACCTTTTCCCCGGGGGATAGGATACTGGTACTTGTCCCTACGGTTGAAAGTAAATTCCTTGCCAAATGGCAAGGCCCCTACGAGATAATGGAAAAAGTGAGCGAAGTGAATTACAAGGTCAGACAACCAGGAAGGCGAAAGCCCGAACAGATCTATCACGTTAATCTGTTGAAAGCCTGGAGGGATAGAGAGTCCCTAGTCGCAGACACTTGGTCACCAGCTCAAACTGGTTGCGTGATTCCTGAGGTTGGAATAGCAGCCACCTTGTCACAACCCCAACAACAGGAGGTTAAGGAGTTTGTGCTTCGCAACAAGGAGGTATTCTCTGAGCTGCCGGGACAAACATCTGGGGTAGAGCATGACATCATTACCCCGCCCGGTGAAAGGGTGAAGTTAAAACCCTATCGGATCCCAGAGGCCCGACGGGAGGCAATACGGGAGGAAGTACAGAAAATGCTGAACTTAGGGGTGATAGAGGAGTCCCAAAGTGATTGGTCTAGTCCCATCGTGTTGGTGCCTAAACCGGATGGGAGCTGGCGATTTTGTAACGATTTTCGTCAGTTGAACAAAGTTACAAAATTTGACACCTACCCCATGCCACGTATAGATGAGTTGATCGACCGGCTGGGAACAGCCCGATACATGACGACTCTTGACCTCACAAAAGGGTATTGGCAAATCCCCCTGGCCAAGTCGGCCAAAGAGAAAACCACATTTGTAACCCCAGACGGGGCGTTCCAATATAAAAGAATGCCGTTCGGGTTACAGAATGCGCCGGCCACATTCCAGCGGAAAATGGACCAGATGCTGAGGCCCCATCGGAAGTATGCTGCGGCTTACCTGGATGACGTAATTGTCCATAGCACAGATTGGGCCTCACATCTGCCAAAAGTGCAAGCAGTCCTGGACTCTGTTCGGGAAGCGGGGTTTACGGCTAACCCCAAGAAGTGTACCATTGGGCAGGAGGAGGCCAAATATCTTGGGTACACCATTGGGAGGGGAGTAATAAAACCCCAACTCAACAAAGTCGAGGCCATCCAGAGTTGGCCACGTCCCAACAGCAAGAAGCAGGTACGAGCCTTTCTGGGAATCGCTGGGTATTATCGGCGATTCATTCCCCACTTTGCTTCTAAGGCTGTGCCCCTAACCAACCTGACGAAGGGGAAAGGATCGGTCATGATTAAATGGACCCCCGAGGCTGAGGCAGCATTCCAATTCTTGAAACAAGCCTTATGTAGCCAGCCAGTGTTGTACTCACCCGACTTCTCTAAAGACTTTGTCGTACAAAGTGATGCGTCAGATGTGGGGTTAGGAGCAGTATTGTCCCAGGTCTGGAACGGGGAAGAGCACCCAGTCATTTACCTCAGCAGGAAGTTGAAGTCCCATGAGGTAAATTACGCCACCGTTGAAAAGGAGTGTTTAGCGGTGAAGTGGGCTCTAGATTCCCTTCGGTACTACCTGCTAGGTAGGCACTTTGACATGGTTACGGATCACGCTCCGTTAAAGTGGATGGCTCAAAACAAGGAAACAAATAGAAGAGTGAATAGGTGGTTCCTGGCCCTCCAGGAATTCAACTTCACAGTAAAGCATCGCCCTGGCGTTCAAATGGGGAATGTGGATGCTTTGTCTCGAGTACATGAATGCCTGATTGCTGGTGTTCCAACCCCGAGGTTAAAACAAGAGGGGGGGGTATGTGACAGCAGGAAGGTAAAGTCACCTGGTTGCATCCAGGGGGGTAGATATATTTCGCCCAGATTCAGGCTTTACGCCGACTTATACAACTAGGTGGAGTGTTGTATAAGCCCAGCTGAGGCTAGTGGGCTCATGGATGACTCATACCTCTAGGGAGAGTGTGGGGCGTCGCGCAGACAGGGACTTGATGAGACCAGCTGAAGCTTGTCAGCTCATTCAGGCCTCTATAAGAACTCCCAGCTTCATTAGATGTTAGCTCATGCCTGGAACCAGACCTGTGTGGACTGTCTGGAGAGAGTGAACCCCTGTGCGGTGAGAAAAAGCCTGTGTGGCTATTTGCTTGGACATTTAAAACCAGGGACTTAGGGACTAGGACAGCCCTAGGCTGATCCCAGTTGTTAGTTAGGAAACCTGTATGTTTAGTCAGAGGTCAACTTGACCAGGATTTATTTTGTTTATGTTTCTTTTGCTTTGCTGTGTTTTGTCACTGTAAATAGAAAATAAACCGCACCTTTTTGATTTTGAAAACCACAACCTCCGTTTGCTGGGCCTGTT
Organism: Rana muscosa; assembly: GCA_029206835.1. Lineage (NCBI taxonomy): Eukaryota > Metazoa > Chordata > Amphibia > Anura > Ranidae > Rana > Rana muscosa. The sequence goes on along the minus strand of CM055117.1, from coordinate 681,744,126 downwards.
TTGTGTGGGGAGCCCATCCCAGGGGTCACACACACCCGCTGCCGAGCTAACCCCCTCACAATATATATATATATTTATTTTTTTTCTGATTTGTTCTATTGTTTTTTTATGATATTGTTTTCTATTATTTTCTATTCAAATTCTATTTAATTCTATATGAAATTCGAATTTTGGAAAATGGTTATTTATATGTATATATATATATATATATATATATATATACATATACATATGTATATGTATATATATATATATATATATATATATATATATATATATATAAAACCATCTTCCGATATTCGAATTTAGTATAGAATGAATTCAAATTTGAATAGAAAATATTAGAATATAATAAAATAAGAGAATACAATATAACATAATAGAAAAAAATTATATATATATATACGTCAACCTTCCGAAATTCAAATTTAGTATAGAACGATTTAGATTAGAATAGAATAGATATATAGAAATATAGAAATATATAAAACCATCTTCTGAAATTCAAATTTAGTATAAAAATTTGGATCAAATTCAAATAGAAAATATTAGAATATTAGAATATAAAATAATAGAAAAGAATAGACTAAGAATAGACTATAATAAAATATAATATATATTATTTTAGTTTCCATTGTTTTGAGGTATTTTCCAATCTATTCACAAATTCCAATTCATACTATTCAAAATTAGAATTTCAGAAGAAGGTCATATTCTTCTATTGTATTTTATTACATTCTATTAAATTATATTCTTTTCTTTACTATTCTTTTATTTTCATTCTATTGTGTTATTATTTTATATTCTATTTTATTGTATTCTTTTTTAGAAATCGATTTATTTTTTTCGATTTCGATTCAAATTTGTTTTCGAATTCGATTTGAATTGTTTTCAAATTCGATTCGAATAGAATTTGTTTTTGAATTGGATTCAAATTTCGTCAGTGGTTTTTCGATTCGAAACGTCATTTCGGATTCGGTTAAATTCGTTAGTATTGTAATCCGGCAATTCAGATGCATCCGAACATCCGAATAATGAAAAATTTGTCCGAATTTCGATTCGGAACGAAACGAAATGCACATGTCTACTGTGAAGTAATTTATCCTCAAATATAGCAGAGACTCTGTCAGTTCCTAGACTCATACAAACACCTGCTATGTCTTTACATTAAAAAGCTGGCAAGCACGCATGATTCTGCTCTTCATAGAACGTAACGGGGAAAGGAGATGAGATTTCAGTGCTTCTCTGTTGTGAGTTTTTGAATTTCTTTTCTCCGCAAAGTCTATAGCTACGGTGGTGAACGAGTAAAAGTGCTTTCACTTGTTCATAATATGTAAATGCTTTACTGTGCATAGTCTTAACACAAGTTCACTTTATTTTTTAGCGCACTTTATTAAATTAGGTAAATAATGGACATAACAAATCTTGATAAGTCTTTAATTATTTTTCTTACTAAGGCCCCTTTCACGCTGGGGTGGGCAGGTGCGGTGGCTAAAAATCGCGCCGCTATACCGTCGTATTTACCGTGATATTCGGCCGCTAGCGGTGCGGTTTTAACCCCCGCTAGCGGCCGAAAAAGGGTTAATACCGCCCGCAAACCGCGGCTACAGCCGTGGTTTGCGGGCGGTATTACCGCGGTGTCCCATTGATTTCAATGGGAAGGAGCGGTAAAGGAGCGGTATACACACCGCTCCTTCACCGCTCCAAAGATGCGGCTTGCAGGAGATTTTTTCTCCTCCCGCCAGCGCATTGCCTCAGTGTGAAAGCCCTCAGGCTTTCACATTGATCATACTGGGGCAGGATTTTTTCAGGCGTTATTTATGCGCTATTTTTAGCGCAAAACGCCTGAAAAACTCCTCAGTGTGAAAGGTGCCTTAAAAAATTCATATTAATGAGATTGAGCCTTTATGGAAAACATATTGTTTAATCATTTGGACTATTGTACCCAAATCATAGGGTCACACAAACAGGGATATTTCTTGTTACTAACCTTCTCTGGTCTCTACAGGTAAAGCCACAAACATAATAAAACAAAAATTGTTCTGCCATATATTAATGAGATCTGGACATGGTTCAGTCATGGATTAATACTTTCATGCCTGTGTCTTTCCCTGCAATTTACAAGAGGCAATTACATTCCATAAATCAGAAAACATCTGATCTAACTATACCTGCAAATCACTGAGAAAACCACCAGCAGTTAGAAAAAGCACAATGACTGATGTATCTTACAAATATTTCAGAAATGAATTGTAAGTCTTACACACAAGTATAAATGAAGATCAAATCAGATGACACCATAGCTATCTTATTTTTTGGGGGGTGAACACTGCGCTGCTAATGTGAGAAATAACATTGTGAAATCTTGAAAAATATTTTGTCCACTGCAATAATCTGTCTTTTACACAAGCTAGGCTCTGGAATTCCAGACAATATGTTAGAGTCTTCACTTAGTTCAGTGATGGACTTGACCTGCTCTGTTATAATTAAAAAAAAAAGTCTAAACTGATATACCCTGCAGTTCTAGCTGTAGCAGCTACAATAAGAAAGTACACACGATCGGATTTCCTATGGTTTTTCCCTTCAAATTTTTTAATAAAATTTTCAAAATTCCAAGCATATATTGTCAATAAACATAGTCACTATAAATAGTAGCAGTTAAGGAGAACACAAATTAGATATGTATATCAAGCTCCAGTGTTTTTTAGAAGGCAACAACAACAAAAGAGAAAAAAAAAAACAGTAATTTGAGTTTAGCATATGTTGACCATTATCTGGAGACTTGCTAAAATAAATGCTTAGTGTTGAATTTAGCAATTACAAACCAGATTTAGTAATAATATATAACATGTAAGGTAATATAAGGATTTATAAAGAAAAAATGAAGGGTCATAATTTCTAGACCTCGTATAATGTTGGGGTAATATATAAGGAAGATAAACAGGCATTTATTATATAGACATTAGGTTTGTATTGTTTCAATGGAGCTCTAAAGCTGAAATATACTGATAAATAAAAAACATAAAAAAAAACAAATGCTGCTACCATTTTTGCATATAATAACAATATATGCTAAGAAAGAAAAAACAACAAAACAAGAACTAAAGAGACAAGATAGAAGAGAGGGAATGGTAAAAAGAAGAAGAGAAAAAAATAAAGATAGTAGGTAGATAAGATAGAAAAGATAGAAAAGGTCGAAAAGGTCCCGGGGTATCTTATTATGTTGGTCTTATGTTATTAGTATATTAAATAGCTATTAGTAGTTATATTACCAAGGTCTTAATAATGTGATGTCAAAGTTGGGAGGGAAAAAATGACTCACCCAAGGATTCCAGATTTTTTCAAATTTTCCAATATTATCATTGGTAATGGCTTCCGTTTTTGAGTGGGTCATGGCTTGGTTTATTCTGGTTTTGGCTTCTGAGATCATTAATGTTGGGGTTTTCCACTCTTTGGCGATTGTCTGCTTTGCTGCAGTAGTGATTTGTAGAAGGAGTTTGAATTGAGTGTGGGAAATAGAAGTCGGTTTTAGATTTAGTAGTGCAATTGAAGGGTCAGGTTTGCCGCCTCTTCACTCTCTCTGCAGACTTTTACCTCAGGACACTTCTCCTCTTGCACATCTTTTTCCTGTCATAGATTAGTACTTCTGTCCCGCCATCTTTAGCCCACTAGACCTCACTCTAAATAAGTCCTAGTAGTTTCAATTGATGATCCTGAATAGGCCAGGGGCCTGCAGTACCCCTTCTTGTGGCCATGGACATTACTTGAGGAAAATATTTGATGATGGACTACTGATCCCAGCGGTCCCGACTTGCAAATCCTGCGCCCTCAGGCCGCATCGATTTGACACAAACTCCGCAGTCTCTCCTCTGGCTCTACACCCAGATCTTGTTCCAGGACACCTTTCCATGACCATGTCAGGAAAGGCTCGCTCCCAGCTCTCCCTGGCGTGCCTCTTCCAGATCTCCACTGTGCTTCACTCACCGACTCCAGCCCTGAGTCCTTCTTGAAGGATTTACCCGGATATGCGGACCAACTGCTCCTCCAGCTCCTGTTCCAGGATGCCTCTCCATGACTGGGTAAGGAGAGGCTCCCTCCCAGCTACCAAGCTCCTCAACCAGATCCACACCCCCCCCAAGATGGGGGTGTTTCTCCTGCACGCAGTCTAGCACTCCATCCTTCAGTTCACCCAGCCGACAACTCCCCTCCAGCAGGCTGACTGAGGGAATATATAGGAGGCCCGCCCCCTGCCAATCCTAGTTGGGGATTGGTCAGAGCTCCTACATACACCCCATGCCACTCCAACTCTCAGCCCTGCCCCCTTTCCAGAACATTCTCTCTGGAAACAGGGGAGGCGCCCAAAAGCCAAAGTACATGTCAGTCACACCCACTGCTACACTAAACCACTCCCTGCCCCCAGATCAAAAACAGACAGGCCAAGCTCGCAGCATAGGGAAGGGTGCAGAGGGGCAGAGGGACAACAGCATCAACTTTTTTTAGTAAAGTAGAAGGGAAAGATAGTAACCTTTCTAGGATCACAGGCCCTTGTCCGTGATAATGTATAGATGCAGGGAATCCACAGCTATTTTATTTACAAACAGAAGTAAGCTGCCAGGAGTCATTTACCAGCAATTTAAACATATTTTTTTCTTTGTAAATGTCTGTTTTGCTGTAGGAGTTGTATACATTGTACAGGTGCATTACTGTACAGGCAGATTTATGGAATTACCCTTGTTATTTAAAAATAAATATCTCCAGGTACTAAAGCGGAACTTTACCCATAACAGTTTGATAACAATTAATGTTTCATAAAAGAACATACATTCCATATAAATAATTACGCTACCATAATTCATGTGTACTGTAAATTGCCTCCAGCATTGCTCCTGTCTCTTCTTACCAGAGGCTGACATTTTGTTGAAGCCCAGAACAGTCACTTTCTTATTGAGAACTATTGAGAAACTGTAATTTTAATGTGCATTTCCAGCCTTATTGTATGTCTTGGCTTATCTATGGAGGAAAGATGACATTGCTCAGGTTCACAGCTGCCCATGCAGAGGGAGAAAGGATAGAATATTAGGGAGATAAGATAAAACACGCTCCTTGTAAGTTTAACTGTTTTGTGTCTCCCTGTCAGCAGAGTTTGTCCTGTCTCCTCTCCTGTTTTTATTTTTCTTCTTTTACTTCTTTCTCAGCACAGTTTGTGTAGTCGCCTTGTACATTATCCTTTGATATATTTATTATTTATTGAAAGAAATAGTATTAAAAACTACTCACAAGCATGGAAAGAAAACCACAATGTAACAGTCTTTGGTTAATGACACTCTGTCTACTGATAGCAGTCTACAGATCCTAGAGAGAGGACGTGCAAACCACTGCTGGCTGATGCGTTTCCAAGGATTACCTTTTTCCTCAGATTCTATGAATTGTCATAAGCCAAAGACTGTTACATTGTGGTTTTCTTTCCATGCTTGTGAGTAGTTTTTAATACTTTCTCTTTTAATAAATATATCAAAGGATAATGCACCATGCTGGTGCGCCCTCTGTTTTCTTTTTTGACTGCTAGGATACCCCTATCCTGGAGGGCAGCAAGGCCTGAGATATTATCCACTCTGAACTTTGGATCGCCTGGTCAACACATTTGTGCGGAAGATTATTTGTTTTGCTGCAGTTTGTGTAGTCTGTATCATTCCATTCCTGATGCCCCCACAAGCAGTAAATCTTTAGGCTGTCAGATTGGCCCCTAGTGACTCACTGATTATTGTCACAGTGCAAAGAATACAAGACAACTGAGGCTGTGCAGAGTAGGATGAGACAAAGCCTTATGGAATAGGCACTTATTTTTTAAATGTTTTACATACAGTGGGGAAAAATATTATTTGATCCCCTGCAGATTTTGGAAGTTTGCCCACTTACAAAGAAATGAAGGGTCTATATTTTTTATCATATGTGTATTTTAAATGATAGAGACAGAATATCAACCAATAATCCAGAAAAAACACATAAAACAAATGCTATAAATTAAATTGCAGTTTAGTGGGTAAAATAAGTATTTGATCCCCAATAAAAACATGACTTAGTACTTAGAAACCCTTGTTGGCAAGTAAAGAGGTAAGACGTTTCCTGTAGCTGGTGACCAGGTTTGCACACATCTCAGGAGGGATTTGGGTTCACTCTTCTTTACAGATCTTCTCTAAATACTTAAGGTTTCTTGGCTGTCTCTTGGCAACTGGAAATTATAGATCCCTCTATAAATTTTCTATAGGATTAAGGTCTGCAGAGTGACTAGGCCACTCCATGGCCTTAATGTGCTTCTTCTTGAGTTACTCCTTTGTTGCCTTGGCGGTATGTTTTGGGTCATTGTCATGTTGGAAGACCCATCCACAACCCATCTTCAGTGTTTTGGCTGAGGGAAGAAGGTTCTCACCCAAGATTTTACAATACATGGCCCCATCTATTGGCCCCCCACTGTAGCAAAGTCGCCCTGTGCCTTTAGCAGAGAAACAGTCCCCAAAGCATCATGTTTACATCTCCTTGCTTGACTGTAGGGATGGTATTCTTAGGGTCATAGTCAGCATTTTTCTTCCTCCAAACACAGCAAGTCGAGTTAATGCCAAAGAGCTAAATTTTGGTCTCATCTCACCACAGCACTTTCTCAAATTCCTTCTCTGAATCGTTTAAATGTTCATTGGCATGGCTGTACATGTGCCTTCTTGAGGAGGGGGACTCAACGTGTTTGGAAGAAGAAAAATGCTGACTATGAACCTGAGAGCACCATCCCTGCAGTCAAGCATGGAGGTGGAAACATTATGCTTTGGGGCTGTTTCTCTGCTAAAGGTACAGGTTGACTTTGCCGCATTGAGGGGCCAATAGATGGGGCCATATATTGTAAAATCTTGGATGAGAACCTTCTTCCCTCAACCAGAACACTAAAGATGGGTCATGTATGGACCTTTCACCATGACAATGACCCAAAACATACCACCAAGGCAACAAAGAAGTGGCTTAAAAAGAAGCACATTAAGGTAATTTAGTGGCCTAGCCAGTCTTCAAACCTTAATCCTATAAAAAAATGTATGGAGGGAGCTGAAACTTCGAGTTGCCAAGCGACAGCCTAGAAACCTTAACCACTTGCTGACCTGCTCACGCAGACATACTGGGGCAGGTTGGCTCTCCTGTGCAAACTGACGTACCTGTACATCAGCCCATATAGGCGAGGAGAGGAATAATGGGGAACTGCCTATGTAAACAAGGCTTTTCCCCGTTCTGCCTAGTGACATGACAGGGATCTACTGTCCCCAGTGATCGGGAACAGTGATCTCCATCAGGTTCGAGTAAACCTATCCCCTCTACAGTTAGAACATGCTGAGGGAACACAGTTAAACCCTTGATCGCCCCCGAGTGTTAACCCCTACCCTGCCAGTGTAATTTTTACATTGATCAGTGCATTTTTTAGCACTGATCAATGTAATAATGTCACTGGTCCCCAAAAAGTGTAATTTGGGGTCAGATTTATCCGCCACAATGTCGCAATCACACTAAAAATTGCAGATCACCGCCATTACTAGTAAAAAAAAAAAGTCCCTAAACCTTTACAATAGTTTGTAGACACAATAACGTTTGTGCAAACCAATCAATATACTTTTTTTGGATATGTATTATAGCAGAAAGTAAAAAGAATTTTTTTTTAAAAATTGTCGGTCTTTTTTTGTTTATAGCCCAAAAAATAAAAACCACAGAGGTGATCAAAAACCGCCAAAAGAAATCTCTATTTGTGGGAAAAAAAGGACGTCAACTTTCTTTGGGTACAACGTCGCACAACCGCGCAATTGTCAGTTAAAGCGACACAGTGCCATATCGCAAAAAATGCTCTGGTCATTAAGGAGTCAAAGGCTAAATTGGTTAAAGGGGTTGTAAAGTCTCAAGGTTTTTCACCTTAATGCATTCTATGGAGGGGCCAGGAGCGCCCCTAGGGCACCCCAGAAAAGGAGGGGGGAGGGGCCAGGAACGCACCTAGGGCACTCCAGAAAAGGAGGATTGGGGCTTCTCTGCGCAAAATCTAACATGTTTGTTATTTATTTATTTTTTAAAACAAACCGTTACAATCATTTTAAGGATTTAGAGAAGATCTGTAAAGAAGAGTAGAGCAAAATCCCTCCTGAAATGTGTGCAAACCTGGTCACCAACTACAAGAAACGTCTTACCTCTGTGCTTGCCGACAAGGGTTTTTCCACCAAGTACTAAGTCATGTTTTACTTGGGGATCAACTACTTATTTTTCTCAGTAAACTGCAACTCAATTTATAACATTTGTATTGTGTTTTTTTTATGGATTTTTGGTTGATATTTTGTCTCTATCATTTAAAATACACCTATGATAAAAATTATAGACCCTTCATTCATTTGTAAGTGGGCAAATTTCCAAAATTTGCAGGGAATCAAATAATTATTTTCCCCACTGTAGCTATACCTGCAAAAGGCCAGCCTGAAGTAATTTTCCAGGACCTAACTTTCTGATTAAACTTACACTTTTTTTTTCAGATTGTTACTCCCAAAACTTTTTATTTGGTTTTTCTTTGGTACATGTTTGAAAGGGCTTTGCCAAGCTTTCCATGTAATTTGTTTGATAATCCCTTGTATATTGGCCTATGAAATTACCATGACTGTTTTTCAACATTCTGCTCCTATTGACTTCAATAGGGTGCAGATTCAGCCCCTAAGCTTCAGTAATGTTCACTGAACCCACCTTGAAATGATTTCTGATGGCCAGAATGCTTTCCATTGTTTTCCACTTTACTAGTTTAAATCCAGTGTGAAGGAGTCCGTATGCGCAGGAGCCCTGAGATGGCTGCTTGAGCTGGGAGCTCCGCATCACCCCTGCCCCACGAGAGACACAGCGGGCACAGCACCTCCCCAGGTCAGTCAGCTATGACCCCTCCTCAGCCAGGACATCCCTGGGAGTCCCTCTGGATGTCCGGCCCGGCCGCCAGACGCGATCTCGGGCCAGAATTCGACAGAGCAGGCAATGGTGGGTGTACCAAGATGGCCACCGCCACCGCCTCAGCCCAGCCACACGTGGCCTACGGGGAGAGGACACAGGAACAGAGGCAAGTTATAGCCCCAGCAATCCTCACATACTCTCAGGTGGCCCAGGGAACCCCACAGTACCCCCTGGCTCCCTCTCCGGCCTCCACAGAGTCCTTGCTGGTCCGCGCCATGGATGAATACACCATGTCCCCGGCCAGGCCTACTCCAACATACCACCATGCCACCCCCTCCCCCAGCCTGCCTGACCAGGACCCATCCACACCGCAGGGTGACTTATTCCTCAAACTATCTGCCCTTCTGGAGAGAGGACTGGCTAACACAGCAGCCCAAATTACTAGAGACATCAAATCTGATTTCGCTAACCTTGGATCCAGAAATGAAGCCATAGAAAGTAAACTGGACATTACTGTCTCACGCACTAATAAAAGCGCAGCCCATATCCAGGTTCTACAGGACCAGCTAGACACTGCCCTTTCCAGGATCAATGACCTTGAGAATAGGTCCAGGAGATATAACATCAGGATCCGGGGCCTTCCTGAGACTATCATGGATATCCCCCCGTGGTACAAGACCTCATCAAGGAGCTGATACCCAGCACACCCCTTCACCGCCCAGAGTTGGACAGTGCCCACAGAGCCCTAGGACCCCCCAGAAAGGATGGCTCCCCAAGGGATGTCATTGTGTCATTATGAAGCCACACTTCTAGGCCATAAAGGAGGAAGTCATGAGACAATCCCGCTTCAAGCCGCAAGTTACATGTCGGGGGCACTAGATACAAATTTTTGCAGACCTGTACCCCGCTACCATCCAAAAGTGGCGAGTCCTCAAACCGCTCCTCACAGTCCTCTCCCAACAGGACATTAAGTACCGCTGGGCCTTCCCTTTTGCAGTGAAATTCACTGTCCAGGGTAAAGCTTATTCCTTCTCCAGCTTACCAGAAGGTGAGAAACTCTTCCTTTACCTCAAGTTGATATCGCAGGAAGCACCCATGGATTTCTCCACAGCATTGGTTACGCCAAACGACCCTCCCCAGCGAGCCCAGTCTCCCTCCTCTGGAACAAAGGGAAGACCAATAAACCCAAGGATGGAAGGCCCCCATAAAACGGCTGCTCAAGCATCTCTACACTTCGCCCTCACTCGGGCACTCCATTCTGGGACAGCAGTCCCTTCTGTTGCTGGAGCACCGGGCTCCTAACCTGAGTTGCCGAATTGTAGGCCCACTGAAGTTTTCTTTCCAAGTCTTCCGTTTATCACATGTTCCTGTTCACATGCCACCTAAAGGACATGCCGGAGATATTCTTCAAGGGACGGTATGACACACCCTAGTTGTACTTTGGGCCATGGAACACTCTTTAGAGACTTCAACATTGGCAAACTTGGCCCCCTTCCTGCAAGACTCTCACCATCCCTCATGAACTCTCCCAGAGAAACCAGGATACTGCAGACCACCCAGGCTCAGGGTCCATCGGTGTTCTCATATCCAGGGACCTCCCATGGGTGATCAGGGAAACCTTCAGTGCTCCCCACAACCCCGGGGGGTTCCCCCCCCTGTGTGGGGGGGAGCTGGGAGATGGCCTCTGAGGTGGGCCCCCAGATAGTCCTCCCATTTTGCCTTATGTTCATTATCACCATTCCTAATGTTCATCCAAACTGTTACTTTCAGCTGTGTAAGTTTATCTTTACGGTTCACATCGATGCAAGGGTCAGGGGTGACACCCTTGCGCCTCCACCCATCCCATAGAAGCAGATTTTTTGCTTCTGCAGAATGGGTCATCGGCCCTCTATTATAGGTTGCTGATGCCTACTGGTAGTATTCCATGCCAGATGCCATTTGTCTTCTCAGAAGACGCTGTTACATATTTTGTTTGATCTATTCCCCCTCCCCTTCCTAACCTCTTCTCTTTTTCAAGCCAATTAACAGGTTGTGTACTGTTTCAGACTTCAGACCTGGACCGAGACCAGCCCCACATACTTCCCTGGCCCCGTCAGGAGAAGACGTAGAAGGGTAAGTGACAATCGCTTCAGTAGCTTGCCACCCCTCGGTCATAATGATTGACCTGAACCCGACTGGGAAGGATCTCAGGGTTGCCACACACAACGCTCAGGGGTTGATTTCCCCCAAGAAACGGAGAATAGCATTTGAAAACTATCACTCCTTGGTCCTCCTCACCTTGCGAAGTACCTTCACTAGGACGTCGGGAACACACTGGCGACTTAATGAATCCATCCTTAGTGACCCCATCAAAACCACAGAAATAGAGAACTCCCTAAAGGTATACTTCTGTTTAAACAATGTAGAGGACATCTCCCCCGAGGTTCTCTGGGCAGCCCATAAAGCCGCCATTAGGGGCAAAATAATCAGTATAGCGATCCAACTCAAGAAAGAGAGGCTAATAGACATTAAAAACCTTGAAAAAACATTTGCAGCCCTGAAAGCCAAACACAAGAAATGCCCCTCTAAAACCCTAGTAGAACAACTGGACGAAGCCAGGCTGGAACTTAATTTGGCTCTCGCGGGAAAAGCGGAGACACACATCCGCTGGAGTGGAGCAAAATTCTACCACCAAAAAGATAAAATTGGCACTATGTTAGCCTCCAAGCTCTCTCTGCAATTCCGTACCCACTCCCTACCTAAGATCAGAGTCGCTGGACATGCCCCTCAGCCAACCCCAACAAGATACTTGAAGCCTTCCAACGGTTTTACACCAAGATCTATAGCACGACCCTCACAGACAAGGGTCCCATGGTTTCCAGCTTTCTACGAGATCTACAGATACCAACCCTCTCCTCTGAACATAAAGATATTATGGAGGCGGGCTTCTCTGTTGAGGAGATAAAGGAAGTCATTAAGAACCTTAGAACGGGTTCAGCTCCTGGACCTGACGGACTATCTGTGCCATATTACAAGGCTTTCACAGACACTTTAGCACCTCACATGGCAATTTTTTTTAATGCAAAAGCCCAGGGATCTCCTTTAGACCCTCAACTCAACACCGCCTGCATAACGGTAATCCCCAAACCGGACAAGAACCCTGAGGAGGTAGAGAACTATAGACCCATCTCCCTCATAAATAATTACCTCAAGATATTGACAAAAATCCTAGCCAATCGCCTTGCCTCTTTTATTAGTAGATACGTCCATAAAGACCAGGTAGGGTTTATCCCCGGGCAGGCAGGGCCAGACCAAATCAGAAGGGCCATTGATGTTGTCTCCCTTCTACAATCGGGATGGGACGGGGGCCCCAAACAAGAAGGGATGCTCCTATCCCTAGACTTACACAAGGCTTTCGACTCTGTCGAATGGCCCTATATTTTCACACTCATGGAGCAATGGCGTTTCAGTCGGCGCTTCTTGAGAATTTTACACTCCTTCTACTCCCCCCCGAAAGCTATGATTCGCCTCCATTGAGACATTGGTGATAGCCATACGCTCCAACACCAACATCCAAGGTGTTACTTGTGGTGCCCAGATCCATAAATGCGGCATTTTTGCAGACAACATGTTGCTATTCATAACCCCCCCATTACGTCTCCCCAACCTCTGCAAAACACTAATTGATTTAACAGCGGCGCCAGGCCTCCAGGTAAACCACGCTAAATCCCATGTCCTCAACATCTCACTAAAACCACGCACAGTGGCGACGCTACAGAGCGACTTTGAGTTTCGGTGGAATGACGCCTCCATAAAATACTTAGGGATCAATCTCACCGCTAAAATAGAACACCTGTACTCATCAAACTTTCCACCCACATACCAGAAGCTTGAGTCAGACCTGAAAAGTTTAGCTAGGGGGGAACTTTTCTGGCTAGGTAGAATTCACTCCATAAAAATGACACTCCTTCCCCGACTGCTATACTTATTTAGAGCTATCCCGATTAACATAAGGAAAGACCACCTGCAATCTCTTTAAAGGAAAGTCACCAAGTTTATTTAGGGAGGAGTAGGACACAGGTTACCTCTGACTGAGGATGTGGGGGGGGGGTAGGTCTACCAAGACTGCTATGGTATTTCCAAGTGGCAAGACTAGTACAATTCTCTACGGTTTATTACAAATCTGAAAAATCAGACTGGATACAAATAGAGAGACAGGCTGCCCCCACTTACACCTTGGACTACTTACTATGGGTCCCCCCAAGGAGCGACCCCCCATACTCTCACCTATCCTTTCGCAATCCCTGACCCTATGGGACAGATTGAACACAGAGACTTCCCTGACCTCTGAATGCCGGCCCCGAGCTCACATCTTCAACAACCCAGACTTCACCCCTGGCGGCAACTGGAGATCCCGACCTTGGAACACTTCAGGCTTCACCAGATACAACACTTTCTCCACCAAATCTGGAAAGGGAAACCCATCCCACCAAGATTCACATCTTATGAATTATAGTGCGGACAGGCCACAGAACAGAGTGGTGGAATCTCTGTTATCTACCAGTCACTTGCCCAGCAGGTTTGCAAAGCCCCATTTATGACCGCTTGGGAAAATTATCTCCAAATACAATGGGACCTGGAAAAATGGCAGACATCCTTTCTAGAGCATACAAGGGGATAAGGAATGTTTCCCTAATTGAAGCTAACCTCAAAGTGATGACCAGATGGTACCTCACCCTTGCCAAATTAGCCCACATGTATCCCTCTGCGAACCCTCACTGCTTCAGAGGATGTAAAATTGTAGGCTCTATAGCCCACATTTGGTGGGAATGTCCCAGAATTAGGCCTTTCTGGAAAAGGTTGTTCAACCTGATCCATAAAGTGACAGACCTCCAGGTCCCAAGAACCCCTGCCGTAGCCCTACTTAACGCTACTATACCCAAGACTCACAAATCCCACCGCAAATTCATCCTACTGGGCACCAAGGTTTATAATAGCCAAGGCTTGGAAACAGCCCAGGGTCTCCTTTATGGCTGCCAAACATAAAATACCATGGATTATGTCTCAGGAGAAGTTGACCAGGGTTTTGCTAGACTCAAAAGTTCAGTTTGAATCTACCTTGGAACCCTGGGCCCAACATATGGGTATTGCTCTCATCCCAGGGGTACAGACATAACAAACACACATCTCTACCCCACCTTCAGCTCACATCCTGTTGATTGGCTTCTCTTCCTTCTCACTTCTCTTCCCCTCTCTACTCTGTCCCCCCCTCCCCTTCTCATATACACTATGGCCCTCTACTACAATCAAAATGACCATGTAGACTAAGTACCTCTAGGTCCTTAGGTCAAAGGGCCCTCCCCTCGGGGCATATAGGCTAGGTACCTAAACCACTCTACCATACGCAAAACTCATTGCCTATCCATGGTTATGGTCACACTCCGGGTACTCGGGGGTGGCTTTCCGGGCACAGTATGCTCCATTTCGGGGTGCCGGGAGATCCTCACCGGGCTCCTGGAACCGGTATTCTAGCAGCATGAGTGTTCTGCGGAGATTGCAGTACCGCCTTAGAATTTTAAGCCTTATCATATCTTAACTGTTTTTCTTATCTGAATGTAGGCTCTTTCAATGCCTCGTAAGAATTTTGTATTCCATGTATGTCGGTTTTAAACGAATAAAAATCTTTGAAAGTAAAAAAAATTCAGTGTGCATTTCCTATTGTGTTCAATTTACACATGTAATTTATCAAATGTGTTGTTATATTACCAAATAAATAATTTTCCATGGATAAATAAAGGCAAAAATGTTTTAAACAGCTAAAAGACATTGCTAAAAGCAGTACCTCAGTACAAGAATGATTACCGCCATTTGTACAGTATAACTTATGATTATGTATTATAACATGATATGCATTATAACCCAGACCATTCATACTACTGCACTGTATTAAAAGTAATGGTACAGTGTAGTTCTATTCATTCTAAATTACACTCCAAATCACCTTTCCAGCACATATGCATTGCATCGCAGTACTACACATGCCAATGCACTAATGTGAGTTGTTCAAATTAATTAAATTCAAATTAAATAGAAGCCTTAATACAACCCCTAATAATGTGTGACACAACTGAGTGGTTTTATTAAATGCAAATAGACTGTGTACTTTGAAAGTGCAGTTGCACTTATTTTCCCCAGAGCTTAGTAAATACAGAAAAGTTCTGCTAATTTCCATTATCCAATCCTGTTAAAGCAAAAATGCATTTTTTTATTTTCATTGGACCTGATTTGATATTCTTTACAGGGTAAAGCTTTACCATATTTACATTTACTAAGGAAAATAAATGAAACAGCACTTGCAAAGTGCACCATTTATTTTCCTTAAGTAAATCCACCCCAATGAGTGTTGAATGCATCATAATGGACCAGGCAATTGTGAATGGGCCTTAATAAAAAACTTTTCTGACATGTTCATGCTCACAATTTGCTAATCAGCTTTGTGCACTCACTAATGAAGTTTATAAAATTCATTAATAATTCTATAGGCAAAAAAGTTTCAGCATACTAAAACTGAAGGGTGCAAAATCTGGTGCAGCAGTGCATGGTAGCCAAACAGCTTCTAATATCAGCTAAAAAAAACTGGAAGCTGATTGGTTTCTATGCAGAGCTGCACCTAATTTTGCATTCTCCAATTTTAGTAAATCAACCCCAATACCTATTATTATATATTATATAGTATTATATATCAGGCTAGCTTGAATTGTTAATTGAAAAAATGCATTACATGATGGGAACATTGGTGATTTCCTATTTCTTGGTTTATTAATTGCATTGTACTTGTTTGTATTATTTACCTGTTTCTTTACTCAGTATAGTACAGTACGTTTTCTTGCCATATCTAACCTAGAGAAAATTATAGAAACAGAATTGCATTACTCCCTCGAGTTCAGGATTTGAGAAGGCAGATTAATTTTATTGTCACCACCTTTTTAAAAACCAAACAGTGAGACTGCTCACTAAAAATTGAGTCAGTTCCCAGTTCATAATGGTTCAATCAAGCAGATGTTAATCAGGAAACCACACAAAAAGAGAGCAATCCTTTCTACAGTCTCTCAGCTTCTGGCCATAGAATCCATTCTTCTAATTTTACAATTGGAAAAAGGAGTAGGTTTCTTTTCAATCTTTGTTGTATTCATCTACAAAAAAAAAAGAGGTTTGAGCCTTCCTCTACCTAAACTCAGCAAAACTCATTTTCCCACAAATTAGTTGGTGACCATAAACATTTTCTATACCTGTACAGATTACAGGCTTATAAACCACTTTCATTAACCTTTACTAACTTTGAACACAAATTGCACTTTTAAGATAAATAAACTAAAACTCCTAAATGTATTGCTTGCAAGTCTAAACACATTATCATATTTTCATTTAGTTCAGATTACAATGCTGATGCAACTTAAACTTCAGGATAGGATGGATAGTATGAGATAGGACAATTTGATGACAATAGATTGCTATTAATCACATATGTGTCAAATATCAGCTATTGGTATCAAACAGATAAAGTAAGAACAAGTGAAGTCGATCTCTATTACAGAGTAGATATCACTGATACCACAAGCTGACATTGGACTGTTGGCATAGGCAATGCTCTTTTCTTTTAGCAGGTGATAACACTGATTTATGAAATAGAAACAAAATTTGACCTAAGAATGAATTGAGTATTCATTTTTGTATATTTAAGAAGTATACATACAAATAAAAAATGGGAACGCCCATATTTTGAGCTTCAGCCAGGATTGAAGCTACAGCACAGAGCTGACAGGGATAACAATGTGATTTTATTTCAAAATGACAGCTGTGAAGCTGACACAGTGTCCTTGACAACTAGTGACAGATGGGAAGGGATGGGGTAGTGGAGGCTGCCCTGCTACACTGCATATACAGACAGGCACTCTACCTGTCTCTGTACATCAACTTAAAGTTGGTCTTAATTGTTTCCAGTTTCAATAGCAGACCTAGAATTTTTTTTTAAAGCAAAGAACTTCTCATGTACTCCCAAATAACTGATACTCAAATCATTTTATTTTATTTTATTAATAACATATTAAAATACATTAACACTTGCTTGCTATCAATTTGTACCTCGGTTGTATGGATATCAATTTCCAATCCCCTTTAGATATCAATACAATCATACATTTAATCCTTCAGTCAGATACTATACCATAGGTGTGCGCCGCCTATTGCATTAGGGTGAGCACCCTCAAAACTCAAACGCACATGCCTTTCTCTGCAGCCTCAGCTGCACTGGACAGGGAATGAATGGGAAGTCGTCTGTGTTGAGTGGCTTCCTGTTCATTCACAAAATAAACAGGACTGACTCACACTGACTCACTGTGTTCATTCAGTTATGAATGAACACAGTGAGTCAATGTGTTCACTATGTTTATTTAGAAAAGGAAGGCACCAATAAATGACTTATTTACTGGCCCCTTCCCCCATTCTCCATCCTGAAACATCGCACACAGCAGCTGGGGGGAGAGGAAAGGAGGGAAGTCAGCAGCACTGCAGAGCAGGGGGCCAACATGGGGGGAGCCCGGGTAATGAGAGGAATTGGCACCACACGTGGTGATTAGGGTGTGTCAAGTCACACCTGGAAAACCCCCTGCGCATGCCATGGTACTATACACTTTAACACATTTCAATACTAATGAGGCCATGCAATGGAGATCTTCAATTTGTTTCATGTATTTTATATCCTACTTCAGGAACACAACTGAAGCTTTCTATAAAATAAATGAGATTATATCAAACACACATGCATGCATACATTACAGTGCCATACTATCTGTTTCATTACATAGATTTTCAATAATCTGCTTACATGGCAGTGAGCTTGACAGGGTATAAGTTACTTCAAAGTGTCCCCTCGGTGACCGCTGGTTACCTAGCAATATGTAATACAATATATTTATATACAGTACATATTTAAATTTTGTTTGAAATCATAGGTTTCCACATTTTCATGTCTGTCTTTACCTTAGGTGATGTTTGCAGTGGTTGTCAAGCCTCTCCCAATCTTTTAAATGTGTATGTTGTGACTGTAAACTAAAGGCTTAAAGGGAAAGTTCAAATAATCAGGCATATTGAGAGTATTTATTTCTTAATAAGTTGCATCGATCATTTGTAATTCATATCTATTTTACACACAGTCTGTCTAAACCCTTAGGAGAGAGCAATATTTGCTTTCATTAATGGGGGTTATTTACTAAAGCTGGAGAGTGCAAAATCTGGTGCAACTATGAATAGAAACCAATCAGCTTCCATGTTTTATTGCCAAAGCTTAATTGAACAAGTTGAGGTTAGAAGCTGATTGGCTACCATGCACAGTTGCACCAGATTCTGAGTGCACCAGTTTTAGTCTGGATGACACAATGCTTAAAGTGGTTGTAAACCCACTTATGCAACTTGCACCTACAGGTAAGCTTAGATTAAGGCTTACCTGTAGGTGCAAGAAATATCTCCTAAACCTACACGGTTTAGGAGATATTTGCAAAAAATTACATGCATCGGTGTCTACGGCGCATATGCGTCGTAGACAACGGCACATTCACAGGGTTAATTCCATTCACAAATTCGGCTTAGCCAGATTTGACGGATGCGCTGAGTGACGTCTTCGCCGCTCCGGCCAATCACAGCGCCGGAGCGGTGCTGTGATTGGCTGGAGCGGCGATACCCGGAAGTAACCTTCCGGCTATCGCCGCAGCGATGGCTGCGGCTGGAGACAATAAGTAAGGAGAGATATGGCCTGAACCCCATGTTTTTCAATAAACAAGAGTACTTGTGCAGGTTCCAAACCTGTAAGTGTGGTTTTATGTTTTTCTAATAAAGCTTTTTGTATGTTTTTATATTGTTTGTAGTGTTTATACTTTTCCTTTTCACTGAATATGTGGGGAGAGAATGGAAATAGTGCATTTTATATGAGTCTGGATGTCAAATGGTTTTCATCAGTGGGGACATTAGCGGTTTAGACTTGGCTAATGTATAATTAATTAATTTGGAAGGCCTCTCTTCACACTGGTAGCACTAGGTATCTGCCTCCAGAAACTCATTGCAACACCAAGCTCCTTGAAACAGTAGGGCACAAGGTTTATGGTACATTTTAGAAGAAAGTGAACCCATGCATCCCACACCCAGTGGTGGCAACTAGTGATGAGCCAAACACCCCCCCGGTTCGGTTCGCAGCAGAACATGCGAACAGGCAAAAGATTTGTTCGAACACGCGAACACCGTTAAAGTCTATGGGACACGAACATGAAAAATCAAAAGTGCTAATTTTAAAGGTTAATATTCAAGTTATTGTCATAAAGAGTGTTTGGGGACCCGGGTCTGACATGTTGATGGGGACAAGGGCCTCATCCCCATAACCCATGCCCGGTGGTTGTGGGGGTCTGCGGGCGGGGGGCTTATCGGAATCTGGAAGCCCTCTTTAACAAAGGGGACCCCCAGATCCCGGCCCCCCATGTGAATTGGTACCCCTACCATTTCGCAAAAGAAAAGTTTCAAAAATTTTAAAAACCACAGTACACAGCTTGGGACAAGTCCTTTATTAAAAAAATAAAAATAAATAATTCCAGCGATATAATCCAGTCCCGATCTCCAGCGATGTAAATCCATTCTCGATCCCCAGCAAGGATACAACGCCGTCACGATCCTGCCTCCACGGGAGGCACCCGATGAATGACGCGCTCCAGCCTGACAGCTCTTATATAGCTGAGGGCGGGTCCACCCGTCAGTGCGCGGGTGACCCCACCCCCCTCTGACACAACGGGGAAAGGCCGGGGTTACCCAGTGACATGTACGGGTGACCCCGCCCCCCTCTGACGCAACAGGAATCCCATGTCAGCTTTGCTGCGAAAAGATAAAATGCATCCACAGCCCTCTCTGTAAGCAGTTTGAGGTGATTGTAGCCGTATTAGCATATTTACAACAAAACAATTGTACTGTCCATGATATTTTTTTATTTGCAAGGAAATCACATTTTCAGGACATGCTTTTGGGATGTATTCACTTCTTCTAAGGTCCAAGCAGTTTGGCAAATGCACTTTGTTGACTGTGTAACACTAATATTGCTGGAACAAATAGGAAGATAAGTAACATGGTAGGCTGCACTCAGGGGTGTTATTAACCACTTAAGCCCCGGACCATTTGGCTGGCCAAAGACCAGTGCACATTTTGCGATTCGACACTGCATCACTTTTAACTGACAATTGCGCTGTTGTGCAACTTGGCTCCTAAACAAAATTAACGTCCTTTTTTTCCCACAAACAGAGCTTTCTTTTGGTGGTATTTGATCACCTCTGCGGTTTTTATTTTTTGCTCTATAAACAAAAATAGATTGACAATTTAAAAACAAGGAATATTTTTTACTTTTTGCTATAATAAATATCCCCAAAAAATATATACCGTATTTATCGGCGTATAACACGCACTTTTTTCCCCTTAAAATCAGGGGAAAATCGTGGGTGCGTGTTATACGCCGATACCCACTGATCCCGGCGATCTCCGCTGACTGAGCGGAGCGCAGCGATCGCCGCCGAGATACACATAGCCGAGTGTACTCGGCTATACTCGGCTTTTCTCGGCTCTGCTCACAGTCACGCCCAGTCCCGCCATTGGACCTGTGATATGTCCATCATAGGGCGGGACTCGGCGTGACTGTGAGCGCAGCCGAGAAAAGCCGAGTATAGCCGAGTACACTCGGCTATGTGTATCTCGGCGGCGGCTCCCCCCAGTCCCTGCGTCTCTGCGTCCCTGCGTTCCCTGCGTTCTCGGCGGCGTTCGCCCCGCTCCGCCCAGTCTCTGCGGAGATCTCGGCGGCGCCAATTTTGAAAACTGGGGCAAGGCTGCACTTAGCAAAGGCTGCACTGGACACTGGGCAAAGCTGCACTGGACACTGGGCAAAGGCTGCACTGGACAAAGCTGCACTGGACACTGGGCAAAGGCTGCACTGGGCAAAGGCTGCACTGGACACTGGGTAAAGCTGCACTGGACACTGGGCAAAGCTACACTGGGCAAAGGCTGCACTGGACACTGGGTAAAGCTGCACTGGGCAAAGGCTGCACTGGACACTGGGCAAAGCTGCACTGGACACTGGGCAAAGGCTGCACTGGGCAAAGGCTGCACTGGACACTGGGTAAAGCTGCACTGGACACTGGGAAAAGCTGCACTGGGCAAAGGCTGCACTGGACACTGGGCAGAGGCTGCACTGGACACTGGGCAAAGGCTGCACTGGACACTGGGGCAAGGCTGCAATGGACACTGCTGACAAGGCTGCAACGGACACTGGTAAGGCTGCATTTAAATGTAAGGTTTTTTTTTACCTTAAACTTCCCTCCTAAAAGTTTTTTTCCCTAAAATTCCCTCCTAAACTTGGGGTGCGTGTTATACGCCGGTGCGTGTTATACGCCGATAAATACGGTATGTAGCGGCCTCACCCCCCGTCCCCTTGTGAATAAAGTGGCTTCCTTGTCTAGGGGTATGCGGGAGGAGGGTGAGGTACACTACGGCCCCTGTCCTCTAAGGTGTAGAGGTGAAGGCCAACACTATTTTGCCTTTGAGTCCTGTGTTCCTGATGGAGCCTCTGGCCCTCCTGCAAAGGGCAAGTTTGACTGTCAGTAATAGAGCCCCACACCATAAAAAGTCCAACACTCCTTTAATCTTCTTCACATATGAACAGTATCAGTTGAACTTTCAAACGAACAAACAGGGTGTGGATACGAGTAGGCCCAGGCACAATGAACTCTCCTATTCCTTCTTTGGCGAATAGGCTTGGCGCACAGTCGCTGCCACCGACCGTGAGTTTGGTCGCTGCCACCGACCGGGTGAACTGTTGAGGCCCCTGCCACAGGCCTAATAGCAGGTCTCTGCCACCGACCTGAATTGACTAGATGTACTGCTGCCACCGGTCACAGAACATGAATTACCTTCCTTTATGAATAGGCCCTTGTTGGAGAAAGACATCCATCCAAGCGGTCTCCAGAGGTTTACCCGACACTGGCAATATGCTGCACCAGCTTCACGAAGGGTCACCTCTCCGGTCCTTTACGCCCTGGATTCAGGTGCCCAACACCAGGGGCACCTTAGGAAAATCCCTCCCTCGCGGGACCCAGCGGAAGGTACTGGGCCCCAGGCCTCCGGATGAGTACCTCACCCCAGACTGAAGGTGTCTGGGATGGAACACGAACTCCACGTGTACAGGCCGAGGGTGCCTGAACACCGACCACGGACAGCAGCCCTCAGGCTGAAGGTGCCTGGGACTCGGACCTCGTGGTGAAGATGCCCCCTTTATACCCTCCCCCAGCAAGCACAGCGGGTTCCCCGCCCCGCAGTACAACTGCCGTGAAAGATCACAAAGGGTACGGCACTGCAGTAGTGGTTCAACCCCAGCTCAAAGTGACAGCGCCACCTGCTGAGCCGCAGGGAACTAAACACCACTGATGTCCTCACCCGAACAGAATACAGCCCTATTCTTCCAATTAGTGCATCTGGGTCATGCTACCACCCAGATGCTCCCCCTAAATAGTACATGCCCGCCCGCTACATATATTTTTTTTTCCCTCAGTTTAGGCCGATACGTATTCTTCTACATATTTTTGGTAAAAAAAATCGCAATAAGCGTTTATTGATTGGTTTGCGCAAAAGTTATAGCGTCTACAAAATAGGGGATAGTTTTATGGCATTTTTATTACTAATATTTTTTTACTAGTAATGGCCGCGATCAGCGATTTGTATCATGACTGTGACATTATGGCGGACACATCGAACACTTTTGACACCATTTTGGGACCATTGTTATTTTTATAGCACTGATCGCTGTAAAAATGACAATGGTCCCAAAACGGTGTCAAAAGGTGTAAAAATGACACTGGCAGTGAATGGGTTAACCTGTAGGAGACGCTAAAGGGGTTAAGTGTGTCCTAGGGAGTGCTTCAAACTGTATGGGGGATAGGCTGTGTGTGACACGACACTGATCACCGCTCCCGATCACAGGGAGCTGTGATCAGTGTCCTGTCACTAGGAAGAATCGGGAAATGCTTGTTTACATTAGCATTTCCCCGTTCTTCCTCTCCGTGAGACGATTGCGGTTATCCCCGTGGACATCGAGTTCGCGGGACCCGTGGTCGGACTCACGGAGCTCGTGGTGGGCGCCCACAATGCCGATTCTTAAAGCGGACGTACCTGTACGCCCATCTGCCTGTCCGTGCCATTCTGCTGACGTATATCGTTGTGCGTTGGTCGGCAAGCGGTTAAAGGCCAAGTTTACTAAAAGTGAACTAGTCCTATTAACACCTAACATGTCACACATATTTGGTATCCCCACAGATGGGAGATAGGAGAATAACTTCAGGAATATGGTTTAAATTTTGACATTAGGCTGTGTCTGGCTGTGTTCATTCAGCGCTTTATTCGAATCAAACCTCTATAAGCTGCCTGCGCAAAGCTCAGGGTCAATAGAGATATAATAATAAATGCAACCTGCACACAGAAAGGGTGTCAATGCCCACCTGAATGAAGCCTTTCAGTCATAACAAGGTCCTATTAGGAGAGCTGTTTATCTTTGGTGATATAGTGGTTTAGAGGAATGCCAGCTGTACACTTTTTTCTTTTTACAAGGCCAGGAATAATCATGTGATTAGAACACACAAATCCTACTATTCAGTACTTCCTTTTTAACAGTTAAATGCTGTGTCTCAATACATACACTATATTACCAAAAGTATTGGGACACCTGCCTTTACACGCACATGAACTTTAATGGCATCCCAGTCTTAGTCCATAGGGTTCAATATTGAGTTGGCCCACCCTTTGCAGCTCTAACAGCTTTAACTCTTCTGGGAAGGCTGTCCACAAGGTTTAAGAGTGTGTCTATGGGAATGTTTGACCATTCTTCCAGAAGCGCATTTGTGAGGTCAGGCACTGATGTGGGCAAGAAGGCCTGGCTCGCAGTCTCCGTTCGAATTCATGCCAAAAGTGTTATATCGAGTTGAGGTTATGACTCTGTGCCAGTCAAGTTCCTCCACCCCAAACTTGCTCATCCATGTCTTTATGGACCTTGCTTTGTGCACTGGTGCTAAGTCATTTTGGAACAGGAAGGGGCTATCCCCAAACTGTTCCCACAAAGTTGGGAACATGAAATGGTCCAAAGTGTCTTGGTATGCTGACGCCTTAAAGGGATTGTAAAGGTTCGTTTTTTATTTTCTAAATAGGTTCCTTTAAGCTAGTGCATTGTTGGTTCACTTACCTTTTCCTTTGATTTACCTTCTAAATGTTTTTTTTCTTTGTCTGAATTTCTCACTTCCTGTTTCTCCTCAGTAAACTTCACACCATCATCTGTCTGGTGTTTAGTCAGCCAGAACGGCTTACTGAACAGCTTACTGAGGAGGAACAGGAAGTGAGAAATTCAGACAAAGAAAACAAAGAAAGAAAACATTTAGGCCTCGTACACACGACCGATTTTCTCGGCAAGAACCAGCAAGAAACTTGCTGGCAGAGAGGTCTTGCCAAGTAAATCGGTCGTCTGTACGCTGCTATCGGGTTTCTCGTCGAGAAAACCGACAAGAAACCTCGACGAGAAAATAGAGAACCTGCTCTGTATTTTCTCGTCGAGATTCTCCTCGGCATGTTTCTCGACGAGAAAAGTGAGTGTGTGTACACTTACCTGTCCTCCCGGAAGCCCGCGCATGTTCGAAATGAATTTGACGCATGCGTGGTAGCTTCCTAGGCATACGTAGGGTATACCAAGATGGCGGCGACGGCATCGAATGTGACGAGCGCATGCTCGACGTAGTCGATGACGTCACCGCGTACGCTCCTTTCAGAGAACCGCGGGTTCTTTGAAACAAGCGTGTGTACACTCGGCCGGGACAAGTTTCTTGTCCAAGTATCTCGTCGAAAAAAACGACATGTTTTTTTCAACGAGAATCTCGGCCGTGTGTACGAGGCCTCAGAAGGAAAATCTAAGGAAAAGGTAAGTGAACCAACAATGCACTAGCTTAAAGGAACCTATTTAGAAAATAAAAAACTAACCTTTACAACCCCTTTAAGCGTTTCCTTCACTGGAACTAAGGGGCCAAGCCCAACACCTGAAAAACAACCCCACACCATAATCCCCCCTCCATCAAATGATTTGGACCAGTGCACAAAGCAAGGTCCATAAAGACATGGATGAGCGAGTTTGGGGTGGGGGAACTTGACTGGCCTGCAGAGAGTCCTGACCTCAACCCGATAGAACACCTTTGGGATGAATTACAGTGGAGACTGCAAGACTTACAAAAGTACAGTAGGTAAGGATCAGCAATAGAATCAACCATTAGGTTTGCTAAAACCCATGGAGTTAAACACTTACAATAGATTAAAAATGTAGATGCGATAACTCCACCAATATTTAACCAAATATGTAAATACAATTCAACACACTAAATTATATACAAAATTATGTATACACATTTGTGAGTGAAGATAGTCTCCTTCAACTTGTTCACAGCTACTTTACTTTTAAAAAAAAAGGTTTTTATATATAAACGTGCAAAATGAACAAACACAACTCTATCCCATATATTGTGCAAAATATATAACATAAAGTGTAAAATTATTACTAAAAGTTAATCAATGTGAAAGACAGCGGATTTGACACAATCCTTTCACCACTACTTCCCCTTCAATTACGATAAAAGTGACTTGTGCAATTAATGAAACTTGTCAAATTCGAAAAGGTCCAAATCCAAATATCAGTGCTGATCACCTGCCACCTCATAGCAGCTACTTCAATGAACCTTCCCCGCACCAGTGAGCAAACAGGTCGCTTACCAGATGGCTTGGCCCCACCAGCAGGGCCCAAACACACTTGTTTTTATTCCTCTGGCAATGCCAATCCACTGACAGTGGTCTCCGGTGAAGGTAAACTACGCCACAGAAATTCAGGCCTGAGAAACAATGACTCCAATAGACCTTCAGACCTTCAGCCAAGTTGTCCACACAGCAAGCCGCAATCATATTGCAAATGAAAGGAAAAGTACGTGATCCAGCACTTCTAGGTAGGGGGCTCATGGGTGCACCACTTCTGCTGTGATTAGTCACAGCAGATGAAGTTCAGTGGGTGTCCCGGCCAATGGATGTCCACCGGCACCCACTGATCGTTGAGGAGAACAAAAGAACAGAGCTCTGCTTATGTAAACAAGGCAGAGCTATGTGATTTTGTTTACTCACAGAGCAGGGAATAAAATCCAGCACATTCCTTAGAAAAAGCACCACATAGTAAACACAAAAGTACTGGTTAGACACACATTAAACCTTTTGATCGCCCTTTTAACCCCTTCCCAGCCAGTGTCATTAGTACAGTGACAGTGTATATTTTTAGTTAGCACTGATCACTGTATTAGTGTCACTGGCTCCCACAAAGTGTCAAAAGTGTCAGTTAGTGTCATATTTTCCGCCGCAGTATAGCAGTCCCGCTATAAGTCACTGATCGCCGTCATTACTAGTATAAACAAAACAAAATCCTGTATATATACCATTTATATCCCATAGTTTGTAGACACTATAAGTTTTGTGAAAACCAATCAATATACGCTTATTGTTTTGTTTTTTTAACAAAAATATGTAGCAGGAGTCATATTGGCCTAAATTTATGAAGAAATGCGATTTTTTTTATTGGATATGTCTTATAGCATAAAGAAAGTATTGGGGATTTTTTTTTTCAAAATTTTCGTTTTGTTTTTTTGCTTATAGTACAAAAAATAAAAAATCCAGTGGGGATTAAATACCATCAAAAGAAAGCTCTGGGCTTGTGGGAAAAAAAAAGGCCTAAATTTCATTTATGTACAGTGTTGTATGACCACGCAATTGTCAGATAAAATAATGCAGTGCCGTATCGCAAAAAGTGACCGTATTGCAAAAAATGGCATGAAGAGGGCAAGTGGTTATATGACCGATTGCACACTTACATGTGAATAAATAACCACAGAGCTCAAATGGTGCACACCACTCCAGACTGCGGCTATGCATGATAACGTCACACTGCCTGAACTCCACCCTGACGTTTCGCACACTTGCGTCTTCAGGGGAATGTAGAAATGGCAGGGACGTCTTACAGAGGCTTTTTATAAGATTACCTACGGCATGTAATAGGATCCTGAGCAACAAGCTGTCCAGGAAGTACTACCCATACAAGTTAAACTGAATTTTACTGTGCACCATCAGGTGGTTTAACAGGAGAATGCATCACATAAGCCAATAGTCTTTTATTTTAATTTTTTTTAAGTAAAGTAGCTGTGAACAGGTTGGAGGAGACTTGCTTCCCTCACAAGTGTGTATACATCATTTTGTATATGATTTAGAGTGTTGAATTTTATTTACATATTTGGTCAAATATTGGTGGTTAGCTTATCTACATTTTTAATCTGTTGTTAGTAACATAGTAACATAGTTGGTGAGGTTGAAAAAAGACACAAGTCCATCAAGTCCAACCTGTGTGTGTGTTTTTATATTTATATTACATTGTATATACCTGTATGTTGTGGTCGTTCAGGTGCTAATAGTTTTTTTTAATTATCGGTGCTCCCCGCTGAAACCACTGCTTGTGGAAAAGGATTCCACATCCTTACCGCTCTAACAGTAGAGAACCCTCTACACAGTTTAAGGATAAACCACTTCTCTTCTAATTTTAGGGAATGGCTGCATGTCTTTTTAAATTCCATTGTGCGGAAGAGTTTTATCCCTATTGTGGGGTCATATCCCCTCTTAAGCGTCTGTTCTCCAGAGTGAATAAGTTTAGTGCTTGCAGTCTTTCCACGTAGCTGAGATCCTCCAGTCCCTTTATTAGCTTTGTTGCCCTTCTCCGAACCCTCTCCAGCTCCAGCACATCCCTTCTGAGGACTTGTGCCCAGAACTGGACAGCATACTCCAGGTGCGGCCGGACCAAAGTCTTGTAGAGTGGGAGAATTATAATTTTATCTCTGGAGTGAATCCCCTTTTTAATGCATGCCAATATTCTGTTGGCTTTGCTTGCAGCAGCCTGGCATTGAATGCCATTGCTGAGCCTGTTATATACTGAGACCCCTAGGTCCTTTTCCATCCTAGATTCCCCCAGTGGTTCTCCCCCTAGAGAGCAGATTGCATTCATATTTTTGGCACCCAAATGCATTATTTTATATTTTTCAACATTAAACCTCATTTGCCATGTAGTTGCCCATCCCATTAATTTGTTTAGATCTTTTTACAAGGTTTCCACATCCTGCATAGAAGTTATTGCCCTGCTTAGCTTAGTATTGTCCACAAAAACTGAGATTGAGCTGTTTATCCCATCCTTCAGATCGTTTATGAATAAATTAAATAGGATTGGTCCAAGGACAGAGCTCTGGGGGATCCCACTTTCTACACCAGATCATTCCGAATACTCCCCATTTATCACCACCCTCTGGACTCGCCCCCGTAACCAGTTTTCAATCCATGTACTCACCCTTTGGTCCATGCCAACTGACCTTACTTTGTACAGTAAACGTTTATGGGGAACTGTACCGAATGCCTTTGCAAAATCCAGATACACCACGTCTACAGGCCTTCCTTTATCTAGATGGCAGCTCACCTCCTCATGGAAGTTAATAGGTTGGTTTGGCAAGAATGATTCTTCATGAATCCATGCTGATTACTGCTAATAATACAGTTTTTATTACTAAAATATTGTATATAGTACCTTATCATCCCCTCCAAGAGCTTGCAAACTATTGATGTTAGGCTTATAAAAGCGCTTATAATAAAAAGGCAGTGACAGTGGCATCAGCAGAGCTTCGCAATGCATTTCGTCTTAGAAGCCATCATCTGGGGTGCTAATCCACTGTAGCCACTGCCTATATATAATAAATGGATGCCCCCGTAATGAATTGTGGCTCCAATGAGGTGACTCTACCGGCCGGCGTTGACTTCCGGGTTGGCAAGATTGCGCCGCTGCGTGTGGTTCAAGCCTCATTCTGGAGAGAACGGAAACCGGAAGTGGCATAACTGACAAACAGTACGCACTTCCAGTAACCAATAAAATAGCGGTACTGCATATGAGTCAGATCCGGTATAGGACTCACTATGGAAAAGCTGGAAATGACATCGCCACTAAAGGGCATAGACTTCCGATAATCAACAAAATGTTGGCGCCGTGTGCGGGTCAGGACACTATATAAGAGCCCGGAAACTGAAATCAGCATCACCAAAGAAATAGAATAGGGGACACAACTTACTCTAGTCTAAACAAAGGAGTGTGTCACTAAATATGCAAAATAGGAGATGTCTGTCTCACCACCAATCCCCTAAGAGATTAGTCCCAAAAAGTAAAATGAGACAAAATTTGGCAAACAAAACGAGTGAGGAAAAATATGAATAACAATGTAGACTACCTGTAACACCCGAAAGGAAGTGTAATGAACTACATCTCGGAGCCAAAATTCAAAATGAGGCCTCCATATAGTACTGAGACAAGATACATGAAATATAATAACATTTATAAAATGGAATGTAAATGTGGTATGAAGAAATAATATATTGTGGAAATAATATATTGCGAAAACAATATGGTTATAATGATTGCACCCAGAATTCAATAAGTCAATAGATCATAGTCATGGTGTCACTGGCCAATACCTTTTTTGAATATGCTCTTAAAGCACTCCCATTTTTCTTCAGTGTTCTTTGTTCCTAGGATTTTATCCCATTTAATATCTTCTAGCAATGAGCATAGTTTAGGGAAGTTGGCTCTTTTAAAATGCAGTGTCTTTGTGTTACCCTAGTGTTTCATATTTGTGTGATTTATGTTGAAACTAATTGACCTGTGATTGCCGTTTCCTAAATTTCCCCTTATTTCCACATCCGCGATCAGGTCTGTATTGTTAGTAATCAGTAGGTCTAGTAACGCATTGTTTCTTGTTGGTGCATTTACCATTTGACCCATGAAATTGTCCTGCAAGACATTTAGGAATTGGCGAGCCTTAGATGAATGTGCGCTTCCTTCCGCCCAGTCTATGTCTGGATAATTAAAATCCCCCATTACTATGACACTTCCCACCCTTGGTGCCATTCCAAACTGTGATAGGAGGTCCGCCTCCCCTCCTCCCTCTGCTTAGGGGGCTTATAGCATACTCCCAATATTACTTTCCCCTTGGTTTCCTCCTTTTGAAGCTTTGTCCATCTCCTCCCTTAGTATTTATATTTAGGCACAGCTTTCTCATTTATTTTATTTAATTTATTTTTGTCACTTTATTTTCAATTTATTAGTTTAAACACATATTTTTCACTTAGCGTAGGGTTTTTTGCATAAAATCCATGGAGTGCCTGGAAGAATAAATTTTTCCTCAACAAATATGGAGCTCTACATTGAATAAAGTTTATCTTCTATTGCTGATTATTTGGCAGTGGAGGCATACATTCAAAAAGTAAAAGTAAATTCTTTGCTGCCTCACTCGGGTCTATAACATCGCAGTTCTGCTTGCATACTATGTAAGGTCACAAAATAATGTTGCGGTACGAAATATAATTGCCACCTCATCCCAAATTCACAGTATATAACGAGAAAATAAATATGAATGGGACTGTAAAGGTGGATAAAAAAGAAGGACAAAAAACCCCAATTAAAACCAAGCTATACCTAAAACCATTCAAATCTCATATGGCTATGGTAACCTTTATCAACATCAAAACATCACCCCAATTGGTCCCAACGTGTTTTGCCCAAAGGCTTTTATGGTGGAACAAGGAGGTTGTTTTCAGGATCTTTTAAGGTAGTGTTGCTTCAGGTATTCCAATGTCCACTAGCCTAGGTAATCCAACACCCAAAGCAATAAAGATGAATCCACTCAAAAATGGGAAGGGGAAAAAAAGAGTACCGTATCTTGAGGTAGTCAGTAGAAAATACACATAAAGGACCTCCATAGGAAGAGACCCTATTATCTTGTACTTCTTTGTATGGTATCCCCCATGAAAGTCTATAACCAGACCACTACCAAAAAAGATGGTCATGACCCTCCAATCATCTCAAAAAATTAATCCAGCAAAGGCAGCTCCCCAGTGTGATCCAATTTGAGTGATGAATTTCTGTTCTTCTTTTTTAGAATAACATGTTAAAAAAGTATATTTATTTTAATATATGCTTGTTGTTGGAAAAATTTATTTGAGAGATTATCCACCGTTAAAGTTCCATTCACATTTATTTCCCCTAGTGTAAATAATATGCAGCACCGCAAATAGATGCAAATACCTAGTACAATGAAAAAAATAAAACAGAAACAGTAATAATAATATATATATATATATATATATATATATTTTAAGTTTTCTTTATTAATCTTTATCACATAACAGTTACAAACATTCAAGTACAAAAACATTAAAAAATTACATTCAAACAAATAAAACACTTATATGGTCTCAATTTAATCCCTACCTAAAGTCCCTTCATAGCATTGTTGGTTTGTATCTTAAGGGATCTACTTATTTATTTAGAATATGTCCAGTCATGTAACCTCTTTATTCTTTATCTATTGGTTTGGGGAGTCAACACAAAAAAAAGAGAGAAGAAAGGTAAGGGCGAAATGCGGAAAGATAAGAGGGAGAGAGAGAGGAGAAAGAGAGAAGGGAAAAAGGAGGAGAGGAATAAGGGAAGGGAAGGAAGAGAAGAAAGAGGGGGAGAGAGAGAAAGAGAGAGACAGAGAGAGAGAGAAAAATAATGATAATAATAATAATAATAATAATCAGGGCCGCTGTTAGAAATTATGGGGCCCCGTACAGCCTACCTGACAGGGCCCCCCCGCCCGCCATCCCGCCGCCGCAGTGCCCTACCAATCATAAGTGGTCAAGAAATTCCCTGCTCCACAGCCACATGTATACAGGATCCATGTATATGTGTGGCTGTGGGTAATGCCTCAACTTATGATTGGCAGTGTACAGTGAGATGCTAACTGTTAGGTCTTGTTTACCTTTATGTGTGTGTGGGTGGGGGGCAGTAAAAATGTGCAGCTAAGACACAGTTTTACCATCCCCCAACCAATCCCCCTTAGGCTGCAAAAGCACTGCTTCTGTAGTATGGCTGCAGGGTGTTTTACACAACATCCCATAACTACTGCGGCACTATATCAGTAGTGCCTTGGAAGCATAAGGGGGAGTGATTGGAAGATGGTAAAACTGTGGCTGAGCTGCACATTTTTACTGCCTCCCCCCCACCCAAATACAAAAGTAAACAAGACCAAACAGCATCTCACTGTGCTTATGTGATCATCATCGTTATCATGATGATTAGTGATGAGCCGAACACCCCCGGGTTCGGTTCGCACCAGAACCCGCGAACGGACCGAAAGTTCGTACGAACATTAGAACCCTATTAAATACAATGGATGCGAACGTTCGAATTCTAAAGTGCTAATTATAACAACTATTATGCATGTTATTGTCCTAAAAAGGGTTTGGGAACCTGGGTTCTGCACCAGGGGACATGTATCAATGCAAAAAGAAGTTTTAAAAACGGTTGTTTTTCGGGAGCAGTCATTTTAATGATGCATAAAGTGAAAAAAAAAAGTCAAATATTCCTTTAAATATCGTACCTGGGGGGTGTCTAAAGTATGCCTGTGAAGTGCCACATGTTTCCCGTGTTTAGAACTGTCCCTGCACAAAATGACACTTCTAAAGGAAAAAAAAGCCATTTAAAACTGCTTGCGGCTTTAATGTAATGTCTGGTCCCGGTAATATGGATGAAAATCTTTAAGAAAAATGGCATAGCTACCCCATGACCCCCCCCCTACCCCAGCCCATTACCAGCCCCTTTGGGTCTTGTATGGATATTAAGGGGAACCCCGCACATAAAATAAAAAAGGCCCTATATACTCTGAACAGCCGTATACAGGCGGTGCATACAAGACAGGGACTGTATGTTTGTTCTTATGTAGAATGTGTTTGTAATTTTGAACAGGTACATTGTTTAAGTGTAGCTCCAGCCCAAAAATCTATTTTTAAACTTTTTGGAAACATAGGTAAGGGTTATCACCCCTGTAACATTTGTTTTGCTGTCTGTGCCCCTGTTCAGAACATTTCACCTCACTTTCCGTCCCAATGACAACTGTTTTTGAAATGTGGTGTTTTTCTTGAAACAAGGATTGCTGATAAAGCATCAGTACAGAGGAGACACCTTTCTCCCATATTAATTCTTACAGGAGAGAATTTTCCTTCCTAGGGGTAGATTTCCTCTCACTTCCTGTTGTCTTCTTGCGTTTGCAAGTAGGAGTCGTTTGTAAGTTGGATGTTTGAAAGTAGGGACCTGCCGTATATAATCTGCAGAAATAGGCCCCTTAGTTGGTGTTGGCACAACACTGTAAGCACTCACAGTTACTCTTGGTTGGTGCTGGAACGCCCTGCTGTCAACTATTATATCAGGAATTGTAATTACATATAATTGTTGAACAGTGGTAGTAAAAATTGGGCCTTTGATGGTGGTGCTGGTGCCACAACACTGTAAGCCCTGACAGTTACTCTTGGTGGGTGCAGCAATGGGCCCTGCTGTGAATTATTAGATCAAGAATTGTAATTGCATGCCCCTGTTGAACAGGGGCTGAAAAATTGGGCCTTTCGTGGTGGTGGTGGTGGAGGTGGTGTTGCCACAACACTGTAAGCCCTCAGAGTTACTCTTGCTTGGTGGGTGCAGGAATGGGCCCTGCTGTGAATTATTAGATCAATAATTGTAATTACATGCCCCTGTTGAACAGGGGCTGAAAAATTGGGCCTTAGGCACTGGTGGCACAACACTGCAACCCCTCACAGATACTGTACTTGGAGCACAGCAATGAGCCCTGTTGCAAAGTATTGCTTCAAAAATTGTAATGACACGCCCCTGTTAAACAGGGGCTGAAAAATTGGGCCTTAGGCACTGGTGGCACAACACTCCAACCCCTCACACATACTGTACTTGGAGCACAGCAATGAGCCCTGTTGCAAAGTATTGCTTCAAAAATTGTAATTACACGCCCCTGTTAAACAGGGGCTGAAAAATTGGGCCTTAGCCACTGGTGGCGGCACCCATAAACAAAAATGATCTTCCAAGCTATCATCATCAATCGTATCATTGAGGACTCGGAGGAGGAGGATAGCCAGTCAACATAACAGCACAGGCACTCAGCATCAGCATCAGTCTTGAAGGGATGTGACATGTTAAAATCAATTAGTCTGTTATATCAGCATCAGGTGTGTGGTAGCTGGTGGTGATCCAAGACTGGTTCATCTTGATGAAAGTCAGTCGATCAACCGAGTCGGTGGACAGGCGCACCCTGTGATCTGTGACAAATCCTCCAGCAGCACTGAATGTGCGTTCCGAAAGAACGCTGGATGCAGGACAGGCCAGTAGCTCAATTGCCTACTGTGCAAGCTCTGGCCAGTGATCCATCCTCAAGACCCAGTAAGCCAGAGGATTTTCGGTGGGGAAGGTGTCCAAGTCTGACCTTGCCCCTAGATATTCCTGCACCATGTTTATCAGACGCTGGCGATGGTTGCTGGAACCGATCATACTTTGGGGCTGCGGACTAAAGAATTGTCTGAACGCATCGGTCAGACGGCCACCTTCCCCACCGCTCCTTCTTTGACTGGCCGAAGCCTCAGCAACTCGTTGTCCAGGACCAGGAGTTTGTAACCTCCCAGTCTCTGGGAACGCGTTGCACAGACCTTTCTGCAAGGCCTCCCGGAGTTGTCTCATCCTCTGCTCCCTCTGCGACGGTAACATAAGGTCCGCAACCTTACCCTTGTACCGTGGATCAAGGAGAGTGGCCAGCCAGTAATGGTCCCTCTCCTTGATCCGAAGAATACGAGGATCCTTCCGCAGACTTTGCAGGATCAGGGAGGCCATGCAGCGTAGGTTTGCTGAGGCATTCGCTCCGGAGTCCTCTGGGTCACTAAGGACGACATGATCCGCAGTCACCTCCTCCCAGCCACGTACAAGTCCACTGGTTTCTTGGGACTGTAAATCATCCCTAAAAGACTGCTGCTGATGATGCTGAGTGTCAGCCTCCACCTCCATGCTGACACAATCCTCCTCCTCCTCCTCCTCCTCCTCCTCCTCTTCCTGTGCGATGGGTGGGACAGAAGGAACACTGTCTGGGTAAAGGGGGCCTTGAGAGGCAAGGAAGTCCTCCTCTTCCTGCCTCTGTTCTGCCTCAAGTGCCCTGTCCATTATTCCACGCAGCGTGTGCTCCAACAGGTGGACAAGAGGTACAGTGTCACTGATGCATGCACTGTCACTGCTCACCATCCTCGTGGCCTCCTCAAATGGTGCCAGGACAGTGCATGCATCCCTGATCATGCCCCACTGGCGTGGAGAAAAAAAACCAAGCTCCCCTGACCCTGTCCTGGTGCCGTAGTCGCACAGGTACTCATTGATGGCCCTCTGCTGCGTGTGCAGCCGCTGCAGCATGGCCAACGTTGAGTTCCACCTGGTGGGCATGTCACATATAAGGCGGTTCTTGGGCAGGTTCAACTCCTTTTGCAGCTCAGCCAGGCGAGCACTGGCATTATAAGATCTGCGGAAATGCACACAGACTTTCCTGGCCTGCCTCAGGACATCCTGTAAGCCCGGGTACCTGCCCAAGAAACGCTGCACCACCAGGTTAAGGACGTGAGCCACACAGGGCACATGGGTCAGTTGTCCCTGTCGAAGGGCGGAGAGGAGGTTGGTGCCATTGTCACAAACCACCATTCCTGGCTTAAGCTGGCGTGGCGTCAACCACCTCTCGGCCTGGCCCTGCAGAGCAGACAGGACCTCTGCCCCAGTGTGGCTTCTGTCCCCCAAACACACCAGCGCAAGCACGGCATGGCATCTTTTTGCCTGCGTACTTGCGTAGCCCCGTGAACGGCTACGGAGCACCGCTGGTTCATAGGACAAACCACAGGAAGAGGCCATGGAGGAAGAAGAAGAGGAGGGGGTGGAGGAGAGAGGTGTGTCACAACCAGTAGTAGCATTTTGGAGGCGTGGCGGTGGGACAACCTCCAACACTACTGCACCTTGTCCTGCATCCTTCCCAGCTGCCAAAAGAGTGACCCAATGGGCCGTGAAAGAAAGGTAACGTCCCTGTCCATGCCTGCTGGACCATGAGTCAGCGGTAATATGCACCTTACCGCTGACCGCCCTGTCCAGCGAGGCCAAGACATTGCCTTCCACATGCCGGTAGAGAGCCGGAATAGCCTTCCGTGAGAAAAAGTGGCGTTTGGGAACCTGCCACTGAGGAACCGCACATTGCACAAACTCACGGAAGGGGGCCGAGTCTACCAACTGAAAAGGCAGCAGTTGAAGCGCTAGCAATTTAGCCAAGCTAGCATTCAACCGCTGGGCATGTGGATGGCTGGGAGTGAACTTCTTTCGACGGTCCAGCAGCTGGGGCAGGGAAATTTGCCTGCTAGAATCGGACGTCGGTGTACTGCTAGCAGCGTGGCCGCAAGTACTTGGCTGTGACACACCTAATTCTACACCTTCATTCCTCTCAGTGCATGTTTCAAAGAGGACTGAAGTTATAGTGGGGTTGGAGATCCCAGCTGATGCGGTGCAAGGAGAGGTCCGCTTTGTTCTTTGGTGTGGGTCTTTGAGGTAGGCTTGCCAATGAGCTGCATGGCAGGTCAACATATGTCTGGTCAGGCATGTGGTACCCAAGCGGCTGATGTTTTGGCCACGCGATATACGCTTGAGACATATGTTGCAAACAGCAGCTGTGCGATCTGATGCACTAGCCTCAAAAACGGCCCACACCAAGGAACTTTTTGAATGACGGGCAGAGGCAGCGCCCTGCACAGGCGGAGCTCTGCGGTGTGATTCCGTCGGTGTACTGCCCTTACGCTGGCCACCAAAGGGCATCCTGCCTCGTTGGAGATGTGCCTCCTCCTCATCCTCCTCCTCCTCCTCTCTCCTATTAGGCACCCATGTGGAGTCAGTGACCTCATCATCCCCTCCCTCCTCATCACTGGAGCCAATCTGGCAGTATGCTGCAGCTGCTGGAACATGACTGCCAGATTGGTGTCCTTCTTGAGCATCCCCTCTGTCTGCTCTCACCCTACTGCCTTAGTGTAGCTGGGTTTCATCATCAGACCCTTCGAAACGCTGGGCATCCTCCTGGAGCATGTACCCAACACTGTGCTCAAACAGTTCGGGGGACTCCTCAGGAGGAGGACATGGTGGGTCTAGGGAAGGAGTGACTGATGATGAGTCTGACATTGATACCAGGGAAGAGGACGCTTTGGCAGCTGCTTTGCCAGTACCCTGAGCCTGGGTGAGAGAGGATGAGGAGGAGGAGGAGGGCTTGGTCATCCACTCTACCAAGTCTTCGGCATGATGTGGCTCAACATGTCCAGCTGCCGAAAAGAAGGACAAGCGTGTCCCATGGCCATGTGCTGATGACAATGCACCGCGTCCACGACCAGCACTGTTGCCCCCAGACACAGAGCCTGCTTGCCCTCTTTTATTGCCTCCTGACTGTCTGCCTCTCCTTGTTTGCCTTCCAGACATTCTAATAGATGGCCTGCAGGGAGATGGGAAAAAAGCAATAAGGGCTACCTTCAGGTGTCCTTCTCTGTCCCTTTACTTAAGGATTTCTAAATATGGTTCAGGATGATTGCTTTTGCACAGAATAGCACAACGACAATTTCCCTGACTGTCCAAAAAACAAGGATTTCAAAGATGGTTGATGAGGAATGCTTTAGCACACTATAGCACAAGGAGAATTCACTCACTGTCCTTCCCAGTCCCTAGAAACAAGGACTTGCACAGTGAAAGAAACTGACACTCTCCCTACCTACAGTTTTCTGTCCCTAGAAAAAATGTTTTTTTTAAGCACACTATAGCACAAGGAGAATTCACTCACTGTCCTTCCCAGTCCCTAGAAACAAGGACTTGCACAGTGAAAGAAACTGACACTCTCCCTACCTACAGTTTTCTGTCCCTAGAAAAAATGTTTTTTTTAAGCACACTATAGCACAAGGAGAATTCACTCACTGTCCTTCCCAGTCCCTAGAAACAAGGACTTGCACAGTGAAAGAAACTGACACTCTCCCTACCTACAGTTTTCTGTCCCTAGAAAAAATGTTTTTTTTAAGCACACTATAGCACAAGGAGAATTCACTCACTGTCCTTCCCAGTCCCTAGAAACAAGGACTTGCACAGTGAAAGAAACTGACACTCTCCCTACCTACAGTTTTCTGTCCCTAGAAAAAATGTTTTTTTTAAGCACACTATAGCACAAGGAGAATTCACTCACTGTCCTTCCCAGTCCCTAGAAACAAGGACTTGCACAGTGAAAGAAACTGACACTCTCCCTACCTACAGTTTTCTGTCCCTAGAAAAAATGTTTTTTTTAAGCACACTATAGCACAAGGAGAATTCACTCACTGTCCTTCCCAGTCCCTAGAAACAAGGACTTGCACAGTGAAAGAAACTGACACTCTCCCTACCTACAGTTTTCTGTCCCTAGAAAAAATGTTTTTTTTAAGCACACTATAGCACAAGGAGAATTCACTCACTCTCCTTCCCAGTCCCTAGAAACAAGGACTTGCACAGTGAAAGAAACTGACACTCTCCCTACCTACAGTTTTCTGTCCCTAGAAAAAATGTTTTTTTTAAGCACACTATAGCACAAGGAGAATTCACTCACTGTCCTTCCCAGTCCCTAGAAACAAGGACTTGCACAGTGAAAGAAACTGACACTCTCCCTACCTACAGTTTTCTGTCCCTAGAAAAAATGTTTTTTTTAAGCACACTATAGCACAAGGAGAATTCACTCACTGTCCTTCCCAGTCCCTAGAAACAAGGACTTGCACAGTGAAAGAAACTGACACTCTCCCTACCTACAGTTTTCTGTCCCTAGAAAAAATGTTTTTTTTAAGCACACTATAGCACAAGGAGAATTCACTCACTGTCCTTCCCAGTCCCTAGAAACAAGGACTTGCACAGTGAAAGAAACTGACACTCTCCCTACCTACAGTTTTCTGTCCCTAGAAAAAATGTTTTTTTAAGCACACTATAGCACAAGGAGAATTCACTCACTGTCCTTCCCAGTCCCTAGAAACAAGGACTTGCACAGTGAAAGAAACTGACACTCTCCCTACCTACAGTTTTCTGTCCCTAGAAAAAATGTTTTTTTTAAGCACACTATAGCACAAGGAGAATTCACTCACTGTCCTTCCCAGTCCCTAGAAACAAGGACTTGCACAGTGAAAGAAACTGACACTCTCCCTACCTACAGTTTTCTGTCCCTAGAAAAAATGTTTTTTTTAAGCACACTATAGCACAAGGAGAATTCACTCACTGTCCTTCCCAGTCCCTAGAAACAAGGACTTGCACAGTGAAAGAAACTGACACTCTCCCTACCTACAGTTTTCTGTCCCTAGAAAAAATGTTTTTTTTAAGCACACTATAGCACAAGGAGAATTCACTCACTGTCCTTCCCAGTCCCTAGAAACAAGGACTTGCACAGTGAAAGAAACTGACACTCTCCCTACCTACAGTTTTCTGTCCCTAGAAAAAATGTTTTTTTTAAGCACACTATAGCACAAGGAGAATTCACTCACTGTCCTTCCCAGTCCCTAGAAACAAGGACTTGCACAGTGAAAGAAACTGACACTCTCCCTACCTACAGTTTTCTGTCCCTAGAAAAAATGTTTTTTTTAAGCACACTATAGCACAAGCACAAAACACACTGACACTCTCCCTACCTATCCTTCTCTTTCCCTAAACTAAAGGAATCCAGGTTAAGCAAGAAAGAAATAAAAGTCACTGTCCCTGCCTATGCTGCTCTTTCCCTGCTCCGGAACACACTACACTAGGCCGCCGTGCTGGCGGCCTTTTATAGTGTGGGGCGTGTACTAAACACCCTCAGCAATAATTGGCCACAGGCATCCTGCCTGTGGCCAATCATTGCTCTCCTCGCTGCCGGCGCTGTGATTGGCCAAGCATGCGGGGTCACAGTGCATGCTTGGCCAATCACAGCGCCTGGATGACACTGCGATGGCGTAGTGCATTGTGGGCCGTTCGCGTCACTCGAATTTGGCGCGAACGGCCCAAATCGTTCGATCTTCGTCGAATGATCGAACAGCCGATGTTCGAGTCGAACGTATGTTCGACTCGAACACGAAGCTCATCCCTAATGATGATGATCACACAGTACAAAAGGTGTTGTATGTCTCTCTGTATGTATGGATTGGATGTGTCTCTGTACCTTCCAGAAAGCAGAAATTATGAGCCTGCCCATGCATCGGGATCCTTGTGCTGCCTGTGCTCTCTGCCACTTCTCTTTTCAATCATCTCCCGCTGCCAGGCTACAGCCCCGTCCTCTGCCCTCCTCAGTTACTGTCATCAGCCGCGGCCAGCAGGAACGTTAAAAAATAGTCCCTCTCTGCTAATCACTACCTGGGCCCCTCTGCTGCGCTGATGGGGCCGAGGTAAAATATATTTATGTTACAGCAAGCCTACGAGCATTGTCAAATGCTTTCTCCTGGGCAAAGTCCTTTCACCATAGTTGAAGAATGAAGTTGCCCGAGCCCCCCTGCTGAGGCCGGGCCTGGTACAGGAGGGCTGGTTGTACTGCCCTATCAGCGGCCCTGATAATAATATTAATAAAGTCTGACCCAAGTACACTTGATATTCAGATATGGGTGAATAAATCACAGTAAAGTCCACTTTAAATCAGAAGTTGTGTCCTGTTTTTCATTCTCTTTCACCACCATAAGTTTTGTAGAACTACATGTGTCCTCAACCTTCACCACAATGCACTCACCAGCTCCTAAGCTGCATAAACCCATGCATGTGTGAGGATAAACATTCAGCTTCACCACTTTGCTAAATTCTCCAGGTCATAGCACTCCACAGCACCAATGGGCAATCAATGAAGCTGACTGACACTAAGTGGGGAATAGCGCACACAGAATGGAGACACAGAAGTGCTAATGTAGTGTAGTAGTTTATTAATTAAAAAGGAGCAATAATGCTCAAAACGTATTTAAAATCCAAACAATCATAAAAGCTAAGTACGCTCCGAAGCATATAAACTCATGTTAACATGAACAATAAGAAAGTACACTAAATAACACTTATTATTCCTGATATATCTGGGGCTTAACTTTGTTTACAATGTAAGATCACAAAACAATACATTTGCATAAAGCACATCTAATTTCCTCCCATCCCTGCCCCTCCTCTTCTAGTCTGAGTGCTGCTGTATAGGGGACAGCAAGAGACTAATATCAAGTAAAATTTAGAATCTACCTCAATTTGCATTTAAAAAAATAAGTTTAATGATCTATTAAGGAATTCAGAGCGGTATTAATTTGTGTATTTATTAACTGTCTGCAGTTCAGCTTTAAAAAATGTACAGTATATACCCCTTCCCTCTTCAAAGATATTAGTACATACGGGATATGGGCTGACATCACCATGGCAAAACTAGCCCAACAGCTCTAAACTTAAAAAGGGGCCCCGCTTAAAAAAAAGAAACATGACCAAAGTTTTTAGGCCATGTATCTCATGTGGGTCAGTGGAGTGTACTTACTTTTACTTTCCTGTGACCAAGTATCAGCCAATAGTGGGCTATTGCCTGCTATCAGCTGACTTGACGGAGCTGTTTCAGACTCTGGAGGGATCCCAATGATATTGTTGGGTCCAACCCAGAGCTCTGATTGACAGATGACTCCACCTTTCAGTGTATGGCTGAGAGCCATAGCCATCTGCTCCTACCCCCTCCCCAGCATAGTGCTCCAATGAGTGACGTTGCAGGACAGCTGCTGCATCACACCAATGCTGCAGCATAGAGGTGAGTATGTATGTTTATTTTTTTTACCAATTCCAGACTTTTCCTTTAGTGTTGATGCTCATGTGGGTTTTTATTAATGTAGCAAAGGGCCCTCTCTCACTGGCATTCATATGTCTGTATCATACAGACACATCTGTATCTTGTAGTGGACTACTAATAGGAAAACTCCCTCGGGGGTCGGTGGGGGGTGTTGAGAATCATCCTCACCAAGGTCCAGAAGACCTGTAAGATCCAAGGGAAGACAGCTCCAGTCAAATGAAAATATTAAGTTTGGTCATCTATTATAGGACATTGGCTTTGTAAATCATCATATACCGGTAATTGCATAATTACTCCTAC
Organism: Rana muscosa; assembly: GCA_029206835.1. Taxonomy (NCBI): domain Eukaryota; kingdom Metazoa; phylum Chordata; class Amphibia; order Anura; family Ranidae; genus Rana; species Rana muscosa. Next base: position 681,702,010 of record CM055117.1, on the reverse strand, counting down.
ATCTCTCCAGAAACATATACAATGCACTGTAGCCATTATAAGCATGAGCTGCTGCCTAATATGGAGAAAAATTATGTGACACCTAAATGCATGTTATCATTTAGTGCCAGTTGGAGACGTCTTTAGTACATGTTAGGTAACTGTTCTTAAAATAAGCATATTAAAAGCACTGAAAACGCACTCTTTTTCTGGCAATTTAGAGTTTTTTACCTTATGATAATTATATAGGCTAGGATTACTTAATATACATTTTTTTTTAAGATTTAACTATCCAAACCTTTAGGTAGCATAACAAGTTTATTAATATCAAGCCTGTTGGGATAGTTTGTTTTATGGATTACTGTTTCATTTAGCAATTGTTACACCTTTATATTTTTGAGGATTTTTATAAAAATCAGAACAAAGAAACAACTGTTTGCTTTCTTTTACAAATTTATATTTTGTAAAATTTTGAGCTTAAACTTAATTGGACAGTATACACTAAAGCACCACTTTTTTGTCCTAGTTTATACTGTATATTAGACTTTTTGTTTTCCATTATTGTCCTCATACACTTCCCATATTACTTTTTTTTTTTTTATGGTGATTTGTCAAAGAATATCCTTAATATTATGGAGTTAACAGTTTTGAGTTATAAGAAAAAATATGATCTTCTGTGTACTGAAAATGGGTTTAAATGATTTCCAACAAACATTTCATATTGATCATCTGCATATAATGAACATATATTAATAACTGTACAGAACAAACAAGAACAATTATTTCCTAGAATAGTAGGGTTAAAAAAGATAAATCTGTTAGGCTTGTTTCACTAAAACAACAGCTTACTGTAGTGTACTTTTTTGCAACAAATTGTTACCTGTCATTGGAAACACTGAAAATGTACAGTATTTAACAGCAAATGTCCAGGAATAGAAAGGCAAATACCATTTTGTAAACACTACTTACCGAGAAACTGTCACATGGTAAACAGAACTTTGCTCAATCGTGTTGTGTACAATTATTGGCACAGGATCTGCATCCGCAGTTTTTATATGTCGTTTTATTCTTATTTTCGTTTTTTTTTACAGTATTTCCTTATATCTTCAAAGCTTGCCTTGATGGTTTGCTGAGGAAATTGAACCACTCTTGAGTTATTTTATACGAGACATCTTATCTCTCTTTCATTATCCAGTCTGTGGCTTCTGTTTTATTCCCATGAAATCCGTGTACACACTTTAGAAGCTCTCCTGAACGAGCTTGCATCTAACTTTCACAGAGCCCTTAGCACAATTTAAATACGAAAGAGATACTCAATAAAAAGCTTTAATCTCTTGTCTGCAATTCTACTATTCTGCTTTTTTGCGTCATTTCATACCCCATTCTTTTACAAACTTTTTTTTATTTATAAGATGAAGAATTTCTATGTGAAGTTCATTGTCGTACAAAGCAAGTGTGTTTATTAGTAGAATAAAATTGAAAGCTGGCTAGAGGTATGTGTGTTGCAATATTTGTGCTAGGTTTACTTGTGCCTGAGCTTGTGCGCTTCTTAGGAAACCATTCAGTCAGAGGAAGGGCAAGCTTTATTAACTGTGCCCCATCCCACCATAAATGTTGTGTAGCTCTTTTCTCTCTTACCTCTTCCTCTGGTTAACTGAATCTTCTTTCAAAAGACTCTCTGTTTCTTGGTCTCTTGTCAAACTGAATGCCTCAAAATGAATCCCTTTTGTGAGATTAATTAATAGCTTGAGCTGATCGTCTAAAACCCAATCACTGTGCAACAGAGATGCAATTGCTACTTTGTGGTAACGAAATAAGTTTAGGTTGAAGTTCCAGAAGTGGTTTTAAGGAGTGTTCTCTTTGAACTGAAGTCCTTGTAGCATCAGATTAAAATAAAAAAAAGGATCCTTTGAAGTCACTAAAAAGGATCTGTAAAGGCATAAGGTTGGGTGGCAAATATGGAAAGCAGATCCTTTATAGTCCTCTTTTACTTGACAAAGTATGTGTTGACTGTATTATGAAATATTTTCAGTGCCATTAAGCATAAATTGTGTGTTACAAATGAAACTTGAGTGTGTGTTGGATCTTACAAACAATTATAGTCTAACAAAAGTCCTGCAGTCCTACATTGTAAATAACTAAAGAACACAAGCAGGTAAAATGTTTATGCTTATATCTATCTATGCAACATTAAAGCCTAACTCCAGCTCTATGTTTACTTTAAAGTATAACTGAAGGCAAAACTTTTTTTATTTTATTTTTATTTTGGATAGTGTGGAGATGGATTAGAATACTTATTATGTTTTTATTGCTGCCTGTGCCCCCATTAGGGAGATCCCCCCTCTCTATTTGTCCTGTTTACCATTATCACTCAAAGTAAAAGTAAATCACAAATTTTGGGCTGTCCGCAGAAAAGTAATTGAGGAGAAATCTGATAGGGTTTAAAACTCTCCCTTATTCTAATCAAAATGAAAACAAAAAGGTTTTGCCTTTACCTCTACTGTAACCACATGCCTACCGCCCGCCATCATATGACGGCGGGACGATGAGGCTCTTGTTCTGGGCAGACGTCATGTGACGTCTTTGCCTTCCCAGGCCATTAGGGGGTGTCCGCGATGTGCGCCAGGCACCTACAACTGCCCAGTAACTGAGCAGGACCGTGGATCTGTGTGTGTAAACACACAGATCCACGTCCTGTCAGGGAGAGGAGACCGATGGTGTGTCCCTTGTACATAGGGACACTGATCGGTCACCTCCCCCAGTCAGTCCCCTCCCCCCATAGTAAGAATCACTCCCTAGGGAACACATTTAACCCCTTGTGTTAACATGTGTTAACATGTGTTAATCGCCCCCTAGTGCTAACCCCTTCCCTGCCAGTCACATTTACACAGTAATCAATGCATTTTTATAGCACTAATCGCTGTATAAATGTGAATGGTCCCAAAAATGTGTCAAAAGTGTCCGATATGTCCGCCGCAATATCGCAGTCACAATAAAAATCGCAGATCTCTGCCATTACTAGTAAAAAAAAAAATGATAAAAATGCTATAAATCTATCCCCTATTTTGTAGACGCTATAACTTTTGCACAAACCAATCAATATACGCTTATTGTGATTTTTTTTACTAAAAATATGTAGAAGAATATGAATCAGCCTAAACTGAGGAAAAAATTTGTTTAAAAAAATAAAAAATTGGATATTTATTATAGCAAAAAGTAAAAAATATTGTGTTTATTCAAACTTGTCCCTATTCTTTTGTTTATAGCGCTAGAAATAAAAAACGCAGATGTGATCAAATACCACCAAAAGAAAGCTATATTTATGGGGAATAAATGATAAAAATTTCATTTAGGTACAACGTTGCATGACCGCGCAATTGCCATTCAAAGTGTGACAGCGCTGAAAGCTGAAAAATGACTTGGGCAGGAAGGGGGTGAAAGTGCCCTGTATTGAGGTGGTTAAATTGGGTCAACCTGGCCCAAATGAACATTTTAAAGTGATAGTAAAACTGGAGTTGGCAACTTGGCAAAGGCCTGTACAACTATATCTGAACATATAATTAAATGTGAAAAAGTAGAAGGTACCTACAGTGAAAATCACATATCATTTGCAATCAGCACATTCAGACTAGGCAAAAAAAATATGATTTTCCCCACCCCTTCTGCCCCCTGAGCCTGCCTATTAGTCCTATAAAGTAAACTAATAAACTCTGTTGTTTAAAAAAAAAAATGGTCCTCCTTCAGGTTAATGTTATAATGTGCTAGTATGCACAGCCTATGACAGACTTACCTGTAAAATGAAACCCTCCAGTGCAGCTCTGTCACCAATGTTGTCACTTTCATCTTTATCCAGTCTTAATTTCTTTCAAGTTTGCTCTCTCTGCCCATTTAAATGGCTGAGTCACAATTACATCACAGGGAGTTACGCCTGTGGCACAGTGCTCTGAATTGATCGCACAATCAGTTTAGGAGATATTCATTGTTCTTATAGGTAAGCCTTATTATAGGCTTACCTATAGGCACATGTAAAAAGGGGAGTTTACCAAAGCTTTAATGTAACGGACAGCTTTACTGACTGATAGGGAGGTTTACAAGATAGAAGGGGCAGGTCCCATGGTTCTTTTACCAGAAATGTGAGCAATATGTATCATTTAGATGCCTATATTTCTGGACCTACTGATCATTTTGGCAGATTTTTTTAAGATAACTTCAAAGGATTTTTCCATATTAAACTGTTTATCAATTGACAACAGGTATGAAGTTGAGGACTCTAGGGGGTAAAGGGTAGAGAGTAGACTTCTCCCAAATTACTTTCAGTCTTGAGAAGGTCCCAGATTCTCTGAAAATATCAAAAAAATTGTGAAGGGTCTTTTCTTCACCAGGGAAAGAATTCTTCGGTCATCCACCACAGTTGTTTTCCGTGGTCTTCCGGGTCTTTTGGTGTTGCTGAGCTCACCGGTGCGTTCTTTCTTTTTAAGGATGTTTCAAACAGTTGATTTGGCCACACCTAATGTTTTTGCTATCTCTCTGATGGGTTTGTTTTGTTTTTTCAGCCTAATGATGGCTTGCTTCACTGATAGACAGCTCTTTGGATCTCATATTGAGAGTTGACAGTAACAGATTCCAAATGCCAATAGCACACTTGAAATGAACTCTGGACCTTTTATCTGCTCCTTGTAAATGGGATAATGAGGGAATAACACACACCTGGACATGGAACAGCTGAGCAGCCAATTGTCCCATTACTTTTGGTCCCTTAAAAAGTGGGAGGCACATATACAAACTGTTGCAATTCCTACACCGTTCACCTGATTTGGATGTAAATACACTCCAATTAAAGCTGAAAATCTGCAGTTAAAGCACATCGTGTTTGTTTCATTTCAAATCCATTGTGGTGGTGTATGGAGCCAAAAAGATTAGAATTGTGTCAATGTCCCAATATTTATGGACCTGACTGTATTTGGGGTAGTGTATTGTTTTTTTATTTGGGTCATCGCTTTTTTTAGAAGTTGCTTTTTTTCATTATTTTAAATGTACTGTGAACAGACATAAATGAACCTTGGAGGGTATAATGTACATTTTTAGGGTAGGTAGAATATAGATATTAAGTATTAACCCCTTACCAACTGGGAATGTCCATGACCGTTGGGTCTTCCAGATCCAGTGCGTCACAGATCGGGGTAAAGGGCCAATGACAGCGGCCCTTTACCACGTGATCGCTCTGTCCAATGACAGGACGATCACTTGTCAATAGGGATGAGCTTTGAGTTCGAGTCAAACTCATGTTCGACTTGAACATTGCCTGTTCGCCGAACAGCGAACAAATTGGGGTGTTCGCGGCAAATTCGAAAAGTCTATGGGAGAAATCTAAAGTGCTAATTATAAAGGCTTATATGCAATTTATTGTCATAAAAAGTGTTTGGGGACCCGGTTCCTGCCCCAGGGGACATGTATCAATGCAAAAAAAAGTTTTAAAAACTGCGTTTTTTTTAGGAGCAGTGATTTTAATAATGCTTAAAGTGAAACAATAAAAGTGAAATATTCCTTTAAATTTCGTACATGGGGGGTGTGTATAATATGCATGTAAAGTTCCCCATCAGGTCCGCTCAGCCAATGAATAGGTGTAAGGCTAAGCGGACCAGATGCGGAACGTGAGAAGGGGTGGGTCTATTCATGTATTACACAGTGAAGGAAGTTCCCCATCAGGTCCGCTCAGTTCAATGACGTAGGCGGGGTCTGACATACCGAGGGGGCGGACCTGATGGGGAACTTCCTTCACTGTGTAATACATAAATAGACCGCCCCTTCTCATGTTCCGTATCTGGTCCGCTTAGCCTTACACCTAGTCATTGGCTGAGCGGACCTGATGGGGAACTTTAGAAGGGGCGGGTCTATTCATGTATTACACAGTGAAGGAAGTTCCCATCAGGTCCGCCCACTCGTATGTCAGACCCCGCCTCTGTCATTGGCCTGAGCGGACCTGATGGGGAACTTCCTTCACTGTGTAATACATGAATAGACCCGCTCATTCTCACATTCCGCATCTGGTCCGCTTAGCCTTACACCTAGTCATTGGCTGAGCGGACCTGATGGGGAAATTTAGAAGGGGCGGGTCTATACATTTAATAGACTGTGGAGTAAGTTTCCCATCAGGTCCGCTCAGGCTCAGCCAATGATGGACAGCACTGGACATCGGATCGCCGCGGGACACTGGATTTCATTGCTGGAATGTTTTTTTATTTTTCTTTTTTTTTATAAAGGGCTTTTCCAAGGTGTTTGTGTGTTTTTATTTTACATTTTTTTACACTTTCTTTATGAAATGGTAGAACTGGTGCGAAACAAACAGGGGGGTGTTCGGCTCATCCCTGCTTGTCAACAAACCAGAGCATGTCCATTTTAGCTCCTCCCCTTTCCTCTCACCGATCGGTACAGTGTGCGAGGAGAGGAGGGAGGGGTGAAGCAGCGCTGTGGACTGGATCTGAAGTTCCCACAGCGCTGATCTGTGCCCATCCATGGCTCATCCATACATCCTCATTCATGCTCATCCATCCTCATTCATGCTCATCCATTCCCATCCATAGCTCATCCATCCCCATTCAACGCACATCCATCCCCATCCATGGCTCATTCATGCTCATTCATGGCTCATCAATCCCCAACCATGGCTCATTCATGCTCATCCATGGCTCATCCATTCCCATCCATGGCTCACTCATGCTCATCCATCCCCATCCATGGCTCGCTCATGCTTATCCATCCCCATCCATGGCTCATTCATGCACACCCATACCTCATTCATGGCTCATCTGTGCCACATCAGTGCTCATCCCTGCCACATCCATGCCACATCAGTGCTCATCCGTGCCACATCCATGCCACATTAGTGCTCATCCTTGCCACATCCATGCCACATCAGTGCTCATCCATGCCACATCCATGCTGCATCAGTACTCATCTGTGCCACATCCAACCCACATCAGTACTCATCTGTGCCACATCCATGCCACATCAGTACTTATCTGTGCCACATCCATGCCACATCAGTGCTCATCCATGCCACATCAGTACTCATCCGTGCCACATCTATGCCACATCAGTGCTCATCCGTGTCATATCCACGCCACATCAGTACTCATCCATGCCACATCCATGCCACATCAGTGCTCATCCGTGCCACATTCATGTCACATCAGTGCTCATCCATGCCACATCAGTGCTCATCTGTGCCACATTCATGTCACATCAGTGCTCGTCCATGCCACATAAGTGCTCATCCGTGCCACATGTATGTCACATCAGTGCTCATCCGTGCCACATTTACGCCACATCAGTGCTCATCTGTGCCACATACATGTCACATCAGTTCTCATCTGTGCCACACCCATGCCACATCCATGCCATATCAGTGCTCATCCGTGCCACATCAGTACTCATCCGTGCCACATCTATGCCACATCAGTGCTCATCCATGTCACATCCACGCCACATCAGTACTCATCCGTACCACATCCATGCCACATCAGTGCTCATCTGTGCCACATCCATGTCACATCAGTGCTCATCCGTGCCACATAAGTGCTCATCCATGCCACATTCATGTCACATCAGTGCTCATCCCTGCCACATCAGTGCTCATCTGTGCCACGTTCATGTCATTTTGCAAAGAATTGTGGGAAAAAAATTACAACTTCAAAAAACACACCATGCCTCTTACTAAATACATTGGAATGTCTACTTTTCAAAATGGGGTCCTTTGGGGGGTGTTTGTACTTTCCTGGCTTGTTAGTGTCTCATGAATTGAGATAGGCCATCAGTACATCAGGTGTGATACATTTTCTGTGAATAGCACCATAGCTTGTGGACTCTATAACTTTCACAAAGACCAAATAATGTACACTAATTTGGGTTATTTTTACCAAATATATGTAGCAGTATACCCCCATCCAAATAACACAATTTCTACAGTAAAGTATAATCCTGTTAGGTAATATCCTGTTATGGGTGGGTTTCTCTGCAGCAGGAATCTGCTGCCCTCTGCCAGAATGTTGTCAATGGGAAGAAAGTTTACCTTCTAAAAAGACAATGACCCAAAGCACACAGCAAAAATTACCACACAGTGAAGGTGAATGTCCTTGCATGGCCTAGTCAGAGCCCAGACTTAAACCACATTGAAAATCTGTGGAATGACTTGAAGACTGCAGTCTACAAATGGCCACCATCAAATTTAAATGAACTTAAGCAGTTCTGCAAAGAAGAGTGGGAAGATATTGCAAAGTCCAGATGTGCAAAGTTAGCAGAGACATATCCCAACAGACTAAAGGCTGTAATTAAAGCAAAAGGTGGTTCAACAAAATACTGACATAAGGGGGGTTGATCCCTTTCCCAGCTCAGTGATTCTGTTTTTTTATTTTAAATTTTTTAATGACATATTGGTGTTATATATTTCACTTGCATGTTATAAATTGCACTAGTAAATACAGCTGGGTAAAACAAAAACTGTACCTGTCTTCATTTCAGACTGCAAAGCAACAAAATTCAATTTTTTTTAAAGGATGGGTGATTCTTTTCTATACCCACTGTATACGCTTCCAGCCTCCCATGAAGGAAGAAAGTTGAAGGTATTGTCAGAAAGAGTACTGTTAAGCCCTATACACACGGGCGAGAATCCTGTCAAAAAAAAAACGTTGGTTTTCTCGACGGGATTCCTGGCAAGATTTTCTTGCCAAGCCCTGTGTACACACGCATATTCAAAAGAACCGCCGTTCTTTTGAATGGACTAGAACGCGGTGACATCATTGACTACGACAAGCATGTGCTTGTCACATTCGATGCCGTCGCCGCCATCTTGCTTCACCCTTGTATGCTACCGCGCATGCGTCGAAGTCTCATCAAGCATGCACGGGTTTACCTGGAGACAGGTAAGCATAAACACACACGGTTTTCTCGTCGGGAAACAGGCCGACGAGAATCCCAATGAGAAAATAGAGAGCAGGTTCTCTATTCTTCTCGTCGAGATTCCCGGCAGTTTTCTCGACGAGAAACCATACACACGAACGGTTTTCTCTGCAAAAAGCTCTCCCAGCAGTTTTCTTGCTGTTTCTTGCCGAGAAAACTGGTCGTGTGTACGAGGCTTAAGACTTTTTTGAGAGGTAATAAATACCTGACAGTGTTAAACATACTGTAAGCATTACTTGCTGTAAATAACTTGAAAAAAGCTAAATACACTTTACACTGTTTAAAGAAGTGACTTCTATTCTGGATGGAAAATAGCTCAGCTTCATTTTAACAGATGGGAACTGGGTGTGCAGCAGCAAGGTAGAGGGACTGGGTGTGCTACACACGCCCTGTGTATTTTGATGTATATATTTGAACATGTGTAGCACGCTCACAGCTAGTTACTGTAAATGTTGCAGCCGATCAGATTTCTGTTTTTCACCAGGGTCTAAAACTGTATTGAAGCCAACACGGGTATTCTGGTAACTGCAATTAATGAGCCATGAAAATGTGCAGCCAGGTGTTTCCAACTCTAATAACTACCATGAACTTTCACATTTACAAAAAAACATTGCATACATTGGACATTATAAGCAAACCACAGACTTAAACTTGTTCACTGGCCTACCACACAGTAAATAATAGAAAAAGAAGACAGTCCAGAGTCTCTACCATTTTATGTTCACTATATTTCCTTTATAAATGTATATTGTCTTATTGTGATTTAGAAAAATGGTGTCCCGTAACTGTGCAAGTTACACTCATTCCTTCTGTTATAGAAGCACAACACAGTATCTGTTCTGGGAGACTTGTGTCATATGGTGTAAGCCATTCAAGGTTATCCTACCATCTAAAAATGGTTTTAAAAAAGCTAACAGTACTCCCAATTGCAAGCATTTCTTGTGATGATCATGCCATTTCTGTTGACCTAGGGGCGAATGCCCCTCTTCATGTGGTACACAAAGATTTCCCCATTTATTGGAAAAGCTCCCAGTGAGCAAGCCTGAATGTAAATAAAAAGATGGACTGCTTCTATAATTGTTAGATGTGTACTGATCACCAGTGTATCTAGATCAACTACTGACATCCCAGAACATTAAATGTAGGTTAAAATTCCAAAACAAAATTGTTTCCCAAGAAACATGAGAACAACATATTTAAAGAGGCACTAGGAGCTTTGAGACTTGCTTGTGTAGTCAGATTTTAGAATACCTAATACAAGCTCAATAGCTCTGACGAGGCAGCTCCCACACACAAGGTTTCCCTCATTGGGCACCCAAAAGTGACCCAAACCTCAGAAATATAGGAAGGAGCACCAGAAAAAAAACTGCATAAAAGAGTCCAAGATCATTTTAATTGTCTGCAAAAAAAGTCAGATAAAACAGCAAACACTTTTCAGGTGCAATGCCAACCCCCCTTCATCAGGGCTCAATACAGGATAATAACTTAAATGCAATTAGAGAAAACAGTGACTTTACAAATCTATATATTAGAAACAGTATTATACTCTCCACATAGAATAACCAATTTACAGCAGTTCTGCTCCATCGTTGCTCAGCAGCCACTGTTAACTTTTTACTCTGTGTAAAGAGTTCAAAATTGGTTCTAATATAGAACTGTAAAGTAACTGTTCATCTAAGTTTTATTATTAGTCGAGTCCACTGCCCTGATATCCCCCTTGTTGATGTACCAGATTGGTACAGTGACTTCCGCCTGCTCCCATCCAAGAGAGCCACTTCCATGGAAGGCATCAACGAAGCGGGAAACTTTAGTATTAGTCGCCGCTGCTCTCATCCTCCTCCTCGCTCTCCACCGAAGGATCCAGGAGCTCCACGAAACAGCAGCCCTACAGCCTCACCAGCGCATCGCAGGGCTCGCATCACTTAGACACTTTTTTTTTTTTTTCTACATGGCACAGAGACTTAATCTCCACGACTTGTTCCCTAATACCCGGGAGAAAACAGCATAGCTACCGAGACTGTCAAGTTTGATCCCCGTGAAATGTTGAATACCATCCGACTATGATCCCACATAACGGAAGAGCCTACCCCTGCTCCTCACTACTCAAATCGTCAAGCGGCAGCCCACATACCTTCTTTTTTTTTCTGCTCTACTCACCGGATAACCAGTGTTGTGATCACTTCATCCTGAGCCCCATCACTCTATCGCTATTGAAGCCAGGGGCGGATCAAGGGGGGGCAACAGGGCAACTGCCCCCCCCCCCGAGACCATCTGTCACACTCAGTTGCTTGCTCTGTTTTTTTTTTTGCGCCTGATCTCCCGGACTTTGGGGACCCGGTCCCGGCCGGCCATAGGTCCCCTGGCACACATGTAGCCCCATGTCTACTCTACAAGTGTGCAAAGTTTGGTGTCTGGGAGGCCTACGGCCGGGGAGAACCGATTTTTCAAAGCCGGGTTCTCCTTCCATAGACTCCCATGTTAAACATCAGTCTAGTCATGGGCACAGTGAGGCATGGGCACAGTGAGGCATGGGCACAGTGAGGCAAAGTGAGGCACAGTGAGGCATGCAGATGGACACCCTAGGCTTATACTCGAGTCAATACGTTTTTCAATTTTTGGGGGATAAAATTTGGTGCCTCGGCTTATATTCGGGTCGGCTTATACTCGAGTATATACAGTACTTGTTCTGCGGCTGCCGCTGCCTCTCTGAGTCTCTCTCTCAGTTTCTCACATCAGCCAATCAGCGGCGCAGAGAGAGAGACTTGTCTAATGTAGTTACGTGGCGCACTGACACGATACCAGGAGCGGAGGAGGAGGTGGGTGGAGCCTCTTCCCTGCACTCGTTGCTAACGCCTGGGCCGCTTGGCGTCTAGCAATGAGTGACGTCAGTGAGTCACGTCGGGCCGCTCTGCGGGCAGGTGCGATAGCGTGCGGCTCCACAGACGGGTAAGAAAGCAGGCGGCTCCGCTTGCGGCGCGGTTTGTGGGCGGGCGGCGCGGTTCGTGGGCAGACCGTGCTGCTCAGTGTGTTGGCAGCGCAGGTGAGAGTGAGAGAGCAGGCTCATCTCTCACTGCCCGTGCCTGCCCTGCATTCCTGCAGTGCCTTCTGCCCTCACTGTGCAGGCAGCAGAGAGATTACATTATCTCTCTGCTGCCTGACTTTGGGAGTCTGGGACACAGCAAGAGACAACCAAAACTACACCTTAGCAGGCAAGTTAGTGACAATCCGCAAATTGTGTCAGGTGACGTGGCAAATGACAATCTGCATCTGGTGGCAGGCAAGTGACAATCAGCAAGGTGTGGCAGGTGAGTGGCAAGTGAAAATCCGCAAGGTGTGGCTAGTGACAATCCGCAAGGTGTGGCAGGTGATGTGGCAAGTGACAATCCACAAGGTGTGGCAAGTGACAATCCACAAGATGTGGCAGGTGACGTGGCAAGTGACAATCCGCAACGTGTGGCAAGTGACACGCTCAAGGCTCCCACTAATTGCAGGCGACGGTGGCAAGTGACACACTCGGGGCTCCCACTGATTCTGCATTGAACTATTTAATTTTATATTACAATGTAATAATAGAAATAATGCGCTTCAATCATCCTGACACCATAACAACCTTGGTTCCGGGATGATTGAAGCGCCGACACCAGCCATTTCCCCGATAAATTTCCCACAAAAAAAACATATTTTTTGGCAGTGCCCCTCCTGAGAAAAGACTCTGGATCCGCCCCTGATTGAAGCAATGAACCACAACATCGATCCTACCAGCCACCCTTCATCCACCTGCAAAGTCCACTCTTAATACCCCACTCCAGGAGAAGTGTACCCCATCTGACAAGCCTTAGACATGAACCTTGACTCTCCAGGTTAAACACTCGATTCCACAGACAGAAATGAGCAGTAGTATGGGCATCCTTCCCATGCATAAAATTTTTTTTGATTCACCCCCCGATCCATGCACCATCTGATCATCTCTCAACACCTACCTACTATACCCCTGAACCTCAGAAGGAAACCACCGAGACTAGACCACACTCTAACAGATGCTGCCCAGGAGAAACAGCCACCCAGCCACCCTATCGTCTTTCCCCCCACCCCCCCTATATCATTTCTCTATATCTGCATACCTATTGTACCTCCCCCCCTCCAAGCTCTACCCCCCTTACCCTTCTACTATTCCTGAAGGTGATAATCATACATTAGTTTGTTTAATTGCTATGCCGCTTTATCTACCCTTTATCTCGCCTTAGGGAACCTTGGCTCCTGAATCCTCTGCACTACAAACCTGGAAAAGGGCCGGGGATGCGAGAGGGATATGCTCAGGTAAGAATTCCAAAATGACACTAATCTCACAGTTGCTCCCTTTACCAACAGGAGCAAACACTCATTCCCAAACAGACCACGCCACTCACCCCCCTACTCAGGCCTAAATGACTTCACACAAGATACTGTTCTCGGAACCAGGACTGAGCATGTCACCCTCGGAACCGAAGGACATTCACTTGACTCTCAAGGGTATAATTGTGATTACAGTTATGATTGCAATTATAGCTAAAGGTATGACTTTGATTACAGTTATAACTGATACAATTATTGTTACTTCTAATGTTCCTGACGTTTGTATTGAATTTTAAATGTTTTTTGACAATGTTTAAGTTTCCTACTCTATGCCATGTAAACCTTGAGTTCCGAGTTACACGTTACATGTTAAAAATTCTGTACATCCCCACTCCATAAGATCCCGTCTTCTCCTCGATACCTGTCCTATTGATTCACGTCATTTTAGAACCTCCACACACGTTATCATATAATCTCACTAATTTACGTTTCCTACACATTGTAAGGGTGACTTACAACATACCTCCCCCACTGTTCTGAACACCTATCCTCTCACCATGTCAACATATACCCTACCCACTGTCAGTAAAGACCTGTAGAGAATTCAGCTTTTCAAAAAAAGGTCACTGCCACTACCTATAACTGGTCTTCACAGCAAGGAGCACTGGAAGGGTGGACGCATGTCAAAAAACAAAGAATTTCCAAGCTCAACTTACCAACCAGACAGTAACCAACCAAATTCACCTGTCTAGCAGTGGGTTAAAAACAGGGATTTAGTTGCACGCATTTGCAAATGCATGTGTAAGCTGCAGGCCCCGTCAAGGCCAAGTATACGTCAAGTATACTGCAGACCCTAACTCTAAAATTTAAAGAGTCTCCTCAGTGGGAGCACATGCATGCTGATGGAATTCAGCTTTTCGCCTGGTCCCCGACGGTGCCCGCGACCAGTATCACACATGATCTTTAAGACCTCATAGGGATGCAGAACTCACCTCCCTCTGGTGGAACGCCACCTACTACCCCCGCACACTCTGGTAGATATGTCTGAACCAAACCGGATTCTCCCTTGCCCAGCAGGTGGGTTTGCAGGTCAATTCCCACACCCAGAATAGTCTCACGGCCCTCCCTATTGATCCTCCCTCACACCCTTGATCCTTACCCTCCACCTCCCCAGCTCTACTCTAGACACACACCCCAAATCTCCCCCTCCTACCCCTCCCCCCAACCCTCACCCCCCCCTCTGTCTCTAACTTCCCTGCACCCCCATAACTGCTACCCCCCAGCCTTTACAACCAATATGATTCCCGACAAACCCCGAACCTCTGACCTCTCCTTGAAAGTGTTCTCCCTCAATGCCAAAGGCCTGAATACCCCAGAAAAACATTCACAACTGCTATCCATCATGCGCAGCATGAAAGCGGATGTAATCTTCCTACAAGAAACCCACTTCTGTGCTATGAAAATATCCAGAAGAACAAATCGCTTCTTTCCCCACAGTCACCATGCCACCTCTCCTATATCAAAATCTAAAGGAGTCTCTATACTCCTATCCAAAAATGTACCCATCCAAATCACTGACACTCTCATTGACGAACAGGGCAGATTTATCTTTCTTAAGGGTACTTTTAGGAACAAACCAATCACACTGGAAAACAGATACAGCCACAACTCATCCCCAGTCCCCTTCTTTCGAGCCATAGCGCAACACTTAGCCAATTTGCAGGAAGGAATCCTGATCCTAGGAGGGGACATTAATGTCCCTTTAGACCCCCTCCTAGACACCTCTTCGGGGAAGTCCCACTTACCATACAGGGCCCTAAAACAAATCAGAAAACGTTTTCAAGACCTGCTAATCCATGACACATGGCGCACCCTACACCCGAAAGATAAAGATTTTACTTTCTTCTCTGCTCCCCATAACAAATATTCACGCCTTGACTACCTCTTCCTCACCCAACAGGATCTCCCAACCTTAACAGCGGCAACCATCGAATCAATGACATTCTCTGACCATCATACCATCTCAGCAACACTCACATTCCCTGACAAACTCCATCACACACACATTTGGAGACTAGATCCAGCTATTTTGACAGATAAAGCTAAAGAACTAGAGATTCACACCTGCTTAAACAACTACTTCACTGAAAACAACACCCCAGATAACTCAAAACGGACTCAATGAGAAGCACATAAATGTGTAGTGCGGGGTAAACTGATATCCTTATCAGCCGCAATCAGGAAAGAAAAGAAAGATAAACTAGCCAACCTATTCACCAAACTTAAAAAACTGGAAGTGCTCCATAAACGCAACCTTGCTCAGAAAACCCATTTAGAACTTATCAAGACCTGCACAAACAGGAAGAATTAGGTCACCACCTCAGGAAAAAAATCACCCTATTCCAGAAACTCTTTTATGAGTTTGGCAACAAAGTTGGCCACCTCCTTGCGCAAGCAAAAAGCTACCAACACGATACACCATTTGCATTCCCATATGGGTAAGACGCTTACGAATAATAATGACATAGCATAAGAATTTGACAAATGTAAGTCTCCATATATGATCTCAGCAAGTCCGACCCTCCTATGACCCCACCCGCAAAAAGAACTATCAAAATCAAATCATTCTTAGACCAATTTGCCCCAGGGAAAATCTCCAAAGATACTGCCAAAAACCTTGAATCCCCAATCTCCACACATGAATGGGAACAGGCAATAAAACATCTTAAACCGGGTAAGAGCCCTGGCCCTGACGGCCTCCCTGCAGTATATTACAAAACGTTCTCAGAAATCCTCCAAAAACCCTTTTTAAATGCTTTCAACTCCCTCTCTCCTTCAAACCCTTTCACACATGAGATTCTGGAAGCCCATATAGTAGTCATCCCCAAAGAAGACAAAGACCCCACACAAACTGGAAACTACAGACCAATATTACTACTAAATCTAGACATAAAGATTTTTTCTAAAATACTAGCAAACAGATTATTACCGCTACCTCCTTCCATTATCTCCCAAGATCTAGTAGGCTTCATCCCTGGCCGCGAAGCCAGGGATAACACCATTAAAGCAATCAACCTATACCACCTGATGACACATACAAATCAAAAAGGCCTGTTCCTGCCTCTCGATGCGGAGAAGGCATTCGACAGAGTAGCCTGGGATAACATGAAAGCGGTCCTGCAAGCCATAGGCATAGGCCCGCATATGTCTGGTCTGATCCTGTCTCTATACACAGGCCCATCAGCCAAAGTGAGAGTCAACAATACTCTGTCGAGTGCCTTCCCCCTCCATAACGATACGAGACAGGGATGCCCTCTGTCTCCTATCCTCTTCATACTTACGTTCAAATCATTCCTCCGTAAGCTGAGATTCAACCCAGATATTCCAGGCATCAGAACACCCAAAAGAGAAGACAACATATTGCTATTCCTATCAAGCCTAATAACCTCTTTGCCAAACCTATTATCAGAATTCAAACGATTCCAACTTCTCTGTCATCTCAAAATCAACTTTTCAAAATCCTTTGCCCTCAATATATCCTTACCTCAACAAATAGCAGATCAATGTAAAGTGAATTTCCCATTCCAATGGAAACATGACTCTATCTCATACCTAGGTATACAACTTCCATCCAAACTCTCAAACCTTTATATAAGGAACCACATCCCCCTTCTAAATAAACTAACCTTCGATCTCAAAACCTGGAACAAACCGCTGTTCTCTTGGTTTGGCAGAGCGGCAATCCTGAAGATGAACGCCCTACCGAGAATGCTATACATATTACAGACAGTCCCTATACATATCCCACCCGCCTTTTTTAAAATCTTACAGAAATATTTGTTCCAAATTTCTATGAGGGGCTCGTAAACCCAGAAAAAGCTTCAAACAACTTACCAGACAAGGGCCATGGAGGTATAGGTCTCCCAAATCTCCTAAATTATCACACTGCTACCCACCATTGTAGACTGGAATACTCACTCCCACACAAAGACTGGGTATCCTTGGAAGCATCTTTCACAACCCTATCTCTGGACCTTCTCCCTTGGATATCCCCACGCCACATTCCTCTGGAACTACGCCTCCACCCCCTAATAGGACCTACCATGCATTGCTTCCATTGGACGTGCAAACAAACATCCATATCTTCCATTCCCGGTCCGCTATCGCCAGTAAAACTTAACCCTGACTTCCCACCAGGAATGCACAAACAATATCACTCCGACAACTGGACACATAGTCAAATTAGGGCCCATCAGTTCTTCCACCAGGGTAAGATCCTCGCTGCATCCCAAATTTCCACCCAGCTAGAGAAACCTCCTATCCCCCTCTGGACAGATATAATGCTTGCTCATTACCTGAAATCCCTAGATAGGGATTCGCAATGCTCGAGACAGCTCACCCCTTTCAAAAGGTTATGTACTCAGGCGACACCCCAATCCCATTTGATATCTTCCACACACGAACTCCTTTTCGCTGACATGCAGGCCAATGAGAGCCCATCTTGCAAAAACTGGGAGACGGATCTCTATGTCTCACTCTCGGCAGAAAACTGGGAACAAATCTTCCTCAACATACATAAAGGGTCGACTAACGTCACTACCCAAGAAAACGGATATAAAAGCCAATCCAGATGGTATTGTACACCTACCCTCCTACACAAATGTAACCCCATTACACTGAAAAACTGTTGGAGATGTCACCAGGAAAAGGGCACCCTTCTCCATATCTGGTGGTCCTGCACCTCCTTACAAGCTTTCCGGAAAGAAGTATGTCGCATCATCTCCCAGGTCACTTCCTACGAGCTAGACTTTTCTCAAGCCCAGTTTCTCCTTCACCACTCACCCCTACCACACAAATCTTGCCACAGATCTCTAGCGATGCACATGATCAACTCAGCAAAACAGTGTATACCCTTGCACTGGAACTCAACACAGCCACCCACAATCAAAGAATGGTTTACCAGAATCTGCAAGTTTGCTGAAATGGAAAACCTTATCTATATTGCACGTGACACCCCTACAAAATTCAGAAAAAAATGGGCCTTTTGGACGCACTATCAGACGACTGCATAAACATATTAAACCCAATCACTTAAAGAATACTCCAACCCGTGATGGCCCTGGATTATCACGATTTGTATCTTCCTCTCTCTGATCTCCAATTCTGTCCCTGATTTCTCTGCTCTTTTCAAAATTACTACCCCTAGACTCACGTCCGATCGCTCACTCCATACCCCGCTATCCTCCTGCAAATGGATAGGGAAGTCAGAGACAGCCCCTGACCCACCTTCCCCCTTCCCCGCCTAACCACCCCTGATATACTCTATACAAACACCCACATACATGTTCTTAACCTGCACTTCACATAGTCTTACACCTCCCACATCAAAAGCTCGGTATATTATGACCCCCTGTCCATCCCAATACACCCACTGATTATCCCTATCAATACAGGGAGTTATACCACAATAGCACCCCACGCACAAGGCGCCCTCCCTATAGTCCCTGTCACCCTTAGCATCAAACAACCATACATTGGATTCTTCCCCGTACTATTGTTCTTAGATACCCCTCTACTCATTCTGGTCCACAGGAAGGGTCCTGACATCCCACCACATATAATCCTATGCTGAAGTGATCATATCTATTTTTTTTTGTGGCTGTGCAAATCATCATTGTATAACAGTTGTTCAAGATATCTGTAAAGGCTTCTTACTTTCAATAAAATAAATTATTTGAAAAAAATAAAAATAAAAATTAGTCGAGTCATGATGAAATGAGAGTGGTATTGCTCCGGAAATGTGCTGGCTATTTTTATAAGACTTTTTTTTACCAACAATTAAAATCATTAAAGATTCTGAAGACATGTCAGTCTATTGTTATTTTGCAAAACATTATTCTGTGCTTCAATCTGCTATGAAAACAAGGATTATAGAAAAAAGTGTCTACTCTTTTGTTAAGCATACATTTCTTTATTTCATTGAGCATCAACACAACAGTTGCCATTTTGTAAATATACATAGGAATGAGACTGCATACACGACTTTAACACATTTGCCTTAAACCCTTCCCGCCGCCACCTCTCGGCCCTTTAAGTGGATCTAAATTCCGGGAGGTGGAAGCGGGCATTCCAATCATGTGACCGCTGGCAGTCACAATGATCACATGATTGGAAAGCGCCTGATCGCAAGCATCGGGAACGTTCTGGTACCCATTCGTTACAGTGCAGGGAGGACACAGGGAGTGCACTCTCAGCACAGTAAAGTGTTTACCTAGGGTCCAATATATGTGGCCAATCTGCGTTAAAGCCCACCCACTGAGTGACCACATATATTCATCAGGTTGGCGGGAAGAGGTTAGATAACAGCCTCAAATAACAGTGAGATGAGTCAAAATTTGTTTTAAAAAAAATGACCTTAGCTGACCATTGGCTGCAGGAAGGTGACATTGATCGCCTGTCTTTTGCCTTTCACAAGATATGCTTGTAGGTGTCTGGACTTGTTGCCAATTTTAAATAAATCTGCATCCCTCAGGGGGCCTTATGTAAATATAATATTTTAAGACAATTGTAACAAATTTGTTTTGCCTGAAGCCAGCTCTTTCATTTCATCTCAGATGAATATTGTTAAACCATTTACGTACCATAGAGCGTCTTTCAGTGGTGCATCTTGCAGCTAAGCAAGTAGGAAATTTCAAGTTATTGGAGGCTTCCATGGTCCCAAGCTTACCATAGTTTCTACCACAGATGAGTGATCAGAGGTCACCATATTTTCTATTTCAGCTGCAAATACTCAAGGTCAAAGATTAGTGAGTGTGGAAAAAGTGGGTGAGTCTCATTCCAGAGGAATTAAATGTCTCCAAACATTAGCGAGGTTCGGGGCTGAAACTAAGGGGGGCAGGGGGACACATGCCCCGGTGACGCATCTAGGGAGGTGCCGCCAGAGGTGCTGCGCCCACCCGCACTGGGAACCGCTGCTCTAGAAGTGTCACTGCCGCCTAATCAAGTCTAATGGGCAGGCAGCGCCCGCTGCATAGTTTGCCAATTACTGGAGAATCAAATAGGAGGGAGACCGCACAGGTGCACTATCGCTGAATCACTCTGCTCCTCCTGCCTGTCCGCACTATAGAAAGGCATTCCAGATCGACACTTCAGCTACTGTTGCTATGTTGCTAAGCAACAGTAGTTGCAGTGTTGCTCTGGAATGCTTTTCTATAGGACAGCCAAGTGGGAGGAGCGCAGTGAGTGCGCCTGTGCGATCTCCCTCCTATTTGATTCTTCGGTATTTGGCAAACTATGCAGTGGGCACTGCCTGTCCATTACACATGAACCAGCGGCAGTGACACCCTAAGGCAGAGGCACCCGGTGTGAGTGGCATTCCTAGTTATGCCCAGTGCCTAAACAGCCCATGTTTTTTTCTGAGTGATGCTCTGGACTAGAAAAGGGTTGGCATGGCCAGGACCCTGGATTAGGAGAGGGGGAATGCAGAGGAGGCCCTGGACTAGGGGGGAGTGCAGAGGAGGCCCTGGACTAGGAGAGCAGCCTGACTGGACCCTTGAGGTTGAGTTCACAACATAAATGGGGACATTTATCAATTGTTGCAAGTAATGCCAAACAGGAGCAGAGAGACAGGTCGTTTGATAGATTTATTGCTTGTTTGGCTGTACTTCTCCTGTGGATCACAGCAGTGCAGATTATTTTGCACTCCTGTGACCAATTCTCAGCTGACAGTGGGCTGTTAGCTGACGTCACAGAGCTGGTTCAGGCTGGGGAAAGATCGCAACCATATAGTCAGGATCCGCCCACATTCCTGGACCAGCAACCAACTCAGTCTCTCAGCGAGCCACTAAGAGCCTGAGCCAGCCGCTCCCACCCCCTCCACAGCCCAGTGTTTCAGTGAGTGTGGGGGGGCAGAGCAGAGAGCGGTGACTGATAGTCACCAGCTCTCTGTTCAGGGAGCACTAAAACTGAGGGATCGGGGGTGTTTGCTTACTCGGTTCTCAGCCTAACTACTTCAATACAAGACACTTACCCCCCTTCCTGCCCAAGCCAATTTTCAGCTTTCACTGTTTAAATGACAATTACCCGGTCATGCTACACTGTACCCAAACAGAATTTTTATAATTTTGTTCCCACAAATAGAGATTTTTTGGTGGTATTTGATCACCTCTGTGGTTTTTATTTTTTGCTAAACAAATAAAAAAAGACAGTAAATTTTGAAAAAAAATATGTTTTTCCTTTGTTTCCGTTATAAAATGTTGTAAATAAGTAAGATTTCTCCTTCACTGATGGGCACTGATAAGGCGGTACTGATGAGGCGGCATCGATGAGGTATCACCAATGAAGGGGCACTGATAGGTGGCATTGATGGGTGCTGGTAGGCGGCACTGATGGGTGATACTGAAATGCAGCACTCATGGGCATTCATGGGTAGCACTGATGGGCACTAAAAGGCTGCACTGATGGGCACTTTTGAGTGGCACTGATAGGCGGCACTGCTAGGCACTGATGGGCACTGATAGGCGGCACTGCTGGGCACTGATACGTGGCACTGATGGGCACTGATATGCGTCACTGATAGATGGGCACTGATAGGCATCCCTTGTGGCACTGGCACTGCCAGGCATTGTGGGTGGGCACTGATTGTCAGCTGCCTGGGCATTGATTGGCAGCTGCCTGGGCATTGATTGGCAGCTGCCTGGGCACAGATTGGCATTTCCCTGGTTGTCTAGGTGGCATACCTGGTGGTCCAGTGGGGTGGCCATCCCTGGTGGTCCATTCAAGCATCCTGGTGGTCCTGGGCGGGAATCTGAGGGGAGCTGCGCTGATAAACAATCAGCACAGACCCACCTGTAAGGAGAGCGTGTGAGGAAAAAGCCAATCAACGTCTCTTCCTGTTTACATCGTGATCAGCCATGATTGGACATGGCTGATCATGTGGTAAAGAGCCTCTGACGGAGGTTCTTTACCGAGATCGGTATAGCGGTGTGTCAGACTGACACACAGCACCACTGATCGCCATGATGCGCGCCCCCACGGCCGTGCGGCGGCTGTTATCCTGCTGGACATCTTATGACATCCAGTTAGGATAACCACCCAGCCGTCATTCTTGCTAACTATGGCGGTAAGTGGTTAAAAAAAAAATCCCGTATTTCTCTAGTAATTACCCAACATCTCCTCTTTCCTGCTATCTGGCCCACATGACAATTAGGCTTCATTCACATGGAACATATGCATCCACGCCCAGTGTGATGGCTGTGTACCGTGTGAGATGCTTGGTGTTCTGTGCATCCCTGTGCAGGCAATCCATTCAAAATCAATTGGGACACAGCAGCTGCATGGACATAGTCAAATGTCAAAATTTGACGTGCAGACAGGAAGGGATGTCTGCATTTGGATCTGTGCACCCACTTCTATAGGTGAAACTTTCTGGTGGATGCAGATGCAGCAAAAAGTGGCCCAGCATACAGGACTTGTCTCAGCGCCTGTCTGAATGAGGCCTTAGGGGAATTTATCAAAACTAGAGCTGACTGAAGCAGCATGTGCATGGCAACCAATAAGCTCATAGCTTTCCTTTTCAAAGCTGAACAAGCTGACGATAGTAGCTGATTGGTTGCCATGTGCAGCTGTTCAAGATTCTGACTGCACCAGTTTTGATAAATTACCCTCACTGTGTTTTACATTTCTTACTCCTGACTACTGCATTCAAGTACAGCACATTCTTTGTTAATATGATTGTAAAGGCACAATGTTTTTGTGTGCATCAGCCCCCGAGCCCCACCTAATACTTACCTGAGCCCCCTCTCGATCTAGCGGTGTCCATGAGAGCCTTGACTGGACACACAGAACCGTGGCTTGGGAACATGCCTTCTTGGGTGCCCCCATAGCAAGCTGCTTACTGTAGGGGCACACAGCAGGAGGGAGGGACCAGGGGCGCCGGCAAGGAGCCTGAGGAGAGGAGGATCCAGGCTGCTCTGTGCAAAACCATTAAACAAAGCAGGTAAGTATAACATGTTAAAAAAACAAGACTTTAATATCACTTTAAGGTTAGCTGTGTGGAGTAAAGGATATGCAATAGAACAGTTTTATTTTATTAAAATAAGTGTACTTAGGTTTGTCTGTTACATACTCACTTGTGACACAGTCATTGAAGCTTATGGCCCTTTAAGCCCCTTCCACTGTTGATGCAATCTGACCACACCCACAGTTTTGGCGCGGCACCGCTATGTTGCCACATACCATTTTTCTTGGGGGGGGGTGCAAAAGCATGACCAGCCCTGGGTGCCAGACTACGCCACTGGTGAGGTCAGCATCTTCAGTCAATATATGTACAGTAGCACAATGGTTTGAACAGAGGATGTGTCCGATGTGGCTTTTGGGTTTGGGATTTAGTCTTCTTGTGATGAGAGAAAATCACTGAAATCACTTCCTATGATGACACCATCTCTAACTTAGTTAGATAATGTGAATTGGAGTCTTGGAGAATCTGTTGGAAGAAGAGCTTATTGTTGAAGTTACTGCCATGTGTATCATAGATAGCAATCTCCATTTTCCCCATTATCCAAAGTTAGGTATGCTCACCTGCTCTTTTCTAGGTCAGTGCCTTGATTTAGTATATGATTTAGTATTTAAAAAATAAATTTTTATATTTTTAGTGTGCTAGCTTTATGGTGCGGGGGTGGGACACACAAACACAGGATTCATTTATTCATTGCATTTCCTACCTTTTCAGATGGGATTCTTGAAATAATGTGTAGCGGCCTCCTCACTCCCCTCTTTGCATCAGCTCATCTTTCTCTTGTCTAGGGGTACCTTAGAGGGGAGAGAGAGCGGGGTCACCATGCCAAGCCTTCACCCCAGATTTGTATGTGCGGTGTAAGCAAAGTTCTTTCTCTACCTTCGGGTCAATGTTGTGCACCTGGAGTTACCTTGAACAATGTCCACCAAAAAAGAGCCCCACACCATTAAAGTCCAACACTCCTTTATTCTTCTCGAGTGAACAGCACAAACAGTTAGACTCCCTTAAAGAACAGAACAAACAAGGAGGTGTGGATGCGAGTAGGCCCAGACACAATGAACTCTCCACTTTCCTCCTTGAAAGTGGGCTGAGGTCCCCGAGTGGGGGGGGTTTCCTTCCAGGCGGTCTCCGATGGGAGGCTCACCTGTCACTGGCAATCTGCTGCACCCGGTCTTCAAGTGAGTAGCTCCCCCCGGTCCATTACACCTTCCGGATTCGGGTACCCAATCCCTGGGTTCCCTAGGACCTCCTTCCCTCGCGGAAATCAGTGTTGGGCACTGAGCTCCAGACCTCCATTTGAGTACCTCACCCCAGGCTAAAGGTGCCTGAGATGGAACACGACCTCCGGACGTCCTCTAGGCCTAAGCCACCTAGAGGACCGACACAAACCGCCGCCCTCAGGCTGAAGGTGCCTGGGACTCGACCCCGTGACAAAGATGGCCGGCCCCTTTATACCCTCTCCCAGCAAGCACGGCGGGTTCCCCGCCCCACCATACCGCTGCCGAGGGAGGACAAAAAGCAAAAAGGAGGCACGGCACACAGCAATGGTTCAACCCCAGCCCAGGGCGACAACGCCACCTGCTGGGCCGCAAGGAACTGTACACTGCTGGTGTCTCTACCAGGTTTAAATTACACCCGGGAAAGTACATACCCGCTACACTCTCCCCCTGGTGATTTGACACTGGTCCCTAGTGTCTGGAACAAATCATACCCTCAAGGGCTGGCATAATCCAATCCAGAGACTGACTAACAATTGTACAAAAATACAAAACTTTTTTTTTTTTTCTTTTTTGAAAAAACTTGGTCAACTGAAGCAATTGTGTCTGGGCCCTTTAAAAGGTGAAGGGAAACAACAACATTTAACACAACTTTTAAAATCACATATTCACATATACTTTTCCCCACCCATCCTGACTAAGACCCACCCCATGCTCAGTGGTCTTGATGGGATGCTCTCCTGCATAGGGAAAAGAAGAAAATTAACACACATAACCCTGACACATATATTCGTGTGAGAGATAAGAAACTTTGTGAAGAAATCCCTTTTCTCCATAGAGTGAGTGTGTGAAAAGTGTTAACGTTGCGCAACACTGCCACCTGGTGACAGCATCACGGTAACTGCACTTGTGGAACTTTTCCTCTTCTCTTGAGCCCTATCTACCCCAGAGTCTGTGATCTCTTGCTGGAAAGTGAAGAACACAGGAACAGTCCTTCATTCCTCTGGGTACAAGGACAACGGGCCCCAGAAAGTTCAGCCGCATAAAACAAGACGGAGTCTTTTCTCTCCTACAGGTAGAAGCGGGGATGTGGCAGAACAAGTGGCTTCAAGTGCTGGTCCATGGTCTCCAGATGATATTCTACATCTTCTCCTTCCTTGCGCCAGATCAGCACCTTGTCTGCATGGATGTGCCGTCCCAACATCCACTCTGCCAGGTTTTTGCGCCAACGTCCCACATGTAGTCCTTCACACGTATTGGACTCCTCCCCTTTGCTCCAGTTTGCGGGCTTTTCTTCTTTTTTCCTTTCTGAGTCACGCCCACGAACTAAGCAATGGGGGTGTGCCTGGTGGCGCAGTGCAAATAGAAACCCCCACGTGTAGTCCTTCACACGGCTGAGCTTCCCTCTTTCCTCGCTCTTCTGTGCGGGCCTTTCCCTTCATTGGGTCATGTCCATGACTTCGAGCAGGGATGCACTTCGGCCAATGAAGGCCTGCCTACTCGCAACTCATCCGGGCAGACACGTTCAATTCCGTAGTACACAAACACTATCCGGGACCCGAGCCCCCACGTGTAGCGGCCTCCTCACTCGACTCTTTGCATGAGCTCCTCTTTCTCTTGTCTAGGGGTACCTTAGAGGGGAGAGAGCGGGGTCACCACGCCAAGCCTTCACCACAGATTTGTCTGTGCGGTGTAAGCAAAGTTCTTTCTCTACCTTCTGGTCAGTGTTGTGCACCTGGAGTTACCTTGAACAATGTCCACCAGAAAAGAACCCCACACCATTAAAGTCCAACACTCCTTTATTCTTCTCGAGTGAACAGCACAATCAGTTAGACTCCCTTAAAGAACAGAACAAACAAGGAGGTGTGGTTTGCGAGTAGGCCTAGATACAATGAACTCTCCACTTTCCTCCTTGAAAGTGGGCTGAGGTCTCCGAGCGGGGGGGGTTTCCTTCCAGGCGGTCTCCGATGGGAGGCTCACCTGTCACTGGCAATCTGCTGCACCCGGTCTTCAAGTGAGTAACTCCCCCGGTCCATTACGCTGGTACCCAATCCCTGGGTTCCCTAGGACCTCCTTCCCTCGCGGAACTCAGTGTTGGGCACTGAGCTCCAGACCTCCATTCGAGTACCTCACCCCAGGCTAAAGGTGCCTGAGATGGAACACGACCTCCGGACGTCCTCTAGGCCTAAGCCGCCTAGAGGACCGACACGAACCGCCGCCCTCAGGCTGAAGGTGCCTGGGGCTCGACCCCGTGACAAAGATGGCCGGCCCCTTTATACCCTCTCTAAGCAAGCATGGCGGGTTCCCCGCCCCACCATACCGCTGCCGAGGGAGGACAAAAAGGAGGCACGGCACACAGCAATGGTTCAACCCCAGCCCAGGGCGACAGCACCACCTGCTGGGCCACAAGGAACTGTACACTGCTGGTGTCTCTGCCAGGTTTAAATTACACCCGGGAAAGTACATATCCGCTACAAATGCCTTGTCTTCCTTTAGACTTTTCAGATGCCACAGTATCTGCATGTAATTGTGGAGGGTATTGTGGAGGGTTTCAATAATCCAATTGATAAATCTCATATATACCAATAAATAAAAATAGGTTGGTTTGGGATCCCTAGATCACTGGCAGTTGTTAGCATCTCAGCAAAGCACCACACTCACCACAGGCAGATATAAAATCCAGCTGAGAGTTGCCACCAGAAAGTCGGGGATGCCCCATTATCATCCCAGTTTAACATGGATGGAGGTGCACTGTGGTGTAAACAAAAAGCAAAGCTGAACAATAGTAATAGGAACAATGAAATACATTGAAAAAAGAACTGTTGCGCCTCATCAGGGACTACCTTTTTTTCTCAGAGGGAAGGAAAATAGAATTAAACACAGTGGTCAGGTATTGCCATTTGCAGTGTTCGCCTCATGACTTCAAATGTTGTGAAGTAACAGTTTGAAGTCATGGAGTATTGAACCCGGCTGCACATGGAGGGAACTTTAGCATTACAAATAGATATAATCTGGACTTAATGTGTATGGACTTGAGTGATTTTATCACCTGAAATATGCCCATAATACCCTTTTGCCAGAAAATACTGCAACACAAACCAGGTTCAGGTCTCTGCATGCCTCAGTGGAAGATGGAAAGTTGCTATTCTGGCTTCTTGGTGGGTCCATCTAATATCTTCTGTGCCGCTTCTTGAGAAGCAAAATATCTAATTGAGCCATGTGGTATGTGTAATCATAACATTGAAAGGTACACCAGAGCAAAATGGACTTGCTTGTGGACGAGCTATTGGCATATCCAGTTCAACATTTTGTGGGTCTTCATGAGGTCTTCCATGAGGTCATGAGGTCTTCCACAAAGTATTCTGAGAATAGTAACAACTTACACCCATCAGTTAAAATTTTTTGTTGTGCTCAGTAAACCCATACAATCTACACACCATCAATGAAATCTGGGTATCACAATTCTGGGCTGAGTTAAGTCTGGGCAAAAAAATGATATGTCAGCAGTAGGGATGAGCTTCGTGTTCGAGTCGAAATCATGTTCGACTCGAACATCGTCTGTTCGGCTGTTCGCCAAATTTCGAACAATATGGGCCGTTCGCGCCAAATTCGAGTGGTGCGTCATGGCCGATAATTCACTGCGTCATCGAAGTGCATTGCTGGCTGATGATTGGCCAAGCATGCACTATGACCCGCATGCTTGGCCAATCACAGCGCTGTCAGTACAGAGAGCCGTAATTGGCCAAAGGAAGGGTTCCTTTGGCAAATCATGGCTCAAGGGAGTAGGTACACACCCCACAATATATAAGGCCGCTTGCGTGTCGGCCTTGTGTAGTGTGTTGCGGCCTTGTGAATTGTGAAAGTCTGAGCGATATAGAGAGAGAGTCAGAGTGTCATTTCATTTCAGTTAGATAGAGCAGGCAGGCGATTCAGGTAGCTTCAGTCAGTGTATTTAGTATACATATGCATCCTAGGAGTTGTATATATATATATATATATATATATATATATATATATATACACTGTATTCAGTTTAGCTAGATTTCATTTCACTTCAGAGTCTTCCTGTTATTCTCGCTGCAGTATATTAAGTCAGTGTAGTGTATACTGGGCTCAGTGTGCACGTAAAGCTCACTGCAGACTATTGCTTTTCTATTACTGATAATACAAGCAGTTGATTGAGCTAACCTGCAGTTTCTTAAGTCAGTGTAGTATATACTGGCCACAGTGCGCACGTAATGCTCACTGCAGACTATTGCTTTCCTATTACTGATAATACAAGCAGTTGATTGAGCTAACCTGCAGTTTCTTAAGTCAGTGTAGTGTATACTGGGCTCAGTGTGCACGTACAGCTCACTGCAGACTATTGCTTTTCTATTACTGATAATACAAGCAGTTGATTGAGCTAACCTGGAGTTTCTTAAGTCAGTGTAGTGTATACTGGCCACAGTGTGCACGTACAGCTCACTGCAGACTATTGCTTTCCTATTACTGATAATACAAGCAGTTGATTGAGCTAACCTGCAGTTTCTTAAGTCAGTGTAGTGTATACTGGGCTCAGTGTGCATGTAAAGCTCACTGCAGACTATTGCTTTCCTATTACTGATAATACAATTCTGGGATAGAAGCTCCTGTTATTCGTTGGCTCAGAGGAGCATAGGTGTCCTTCACAGGCTTCCTGGCTGGCAGTAGTGCGGGGTAATGACCCGCATCGAGTGGCTGCCCTCTCCCGCTAGTTGCTTGGGTCAAACAAGCGTATCAGAGGCTGGCTTCAATACTGTGTCAATCCTGCAGAGCCCATCTAAGTGCAGAGCGCATGTGTCCATGTAACATAATTTTCCAGTGACGATGTTAACGTCACGGCGGTGATATTCTGCCCAAATTTTTTTTCTACCTAATAAATTTCCATTTTTCATGCGGCGTAGTCCACCCGTGGCTTCTTTATCTGGGGGGTTCTTTTCTTCCTCACCAGGGGGTGTGTTTTTGTACTATATTTTGGCCAACGGAGACCGCATCATTTTGGTGAGACCGCAATGAATGGGATACTGTGCTAGGATTATTTACACTGCACAGTATTTGCTATTTAGTGAGCAGGTGACCTAACTCTTTTCCTTTGAGAAGGAGTAATGCACTGATACAAACTTATAAAGAAAAGTCTATTTCTTTAATATAATTTTATGTTTTAGATCTAAATGTGTTAAGGGCCTGCATTTGAACAACGGCTTTAACAAAAACGAGTTTCTCTTAGAGCTGGCCAACAATCTGTCTGATCCTAGGAAAACACATTGGCAAAAATATCTATTTTAAATTAACATTTGTTACAAAGTCTTAAAAACAGCACAGGGGGTGGAACAAACATTTTAGGATGATAAGGTTAATTTTGGTTAAGTCTTGGGGAATGGCAGTTGAAATACTGTATAACAAAGCATCAAGTACCATTTCCACATCAGATAGCTATATGACATTAAGGTATTCCGGAAAAAGTAATAGGTCACAAATTACAGCATAATGAAGCAATTTTTTGGGTAGCAATTACTCTATAAAATGTTCTACATAGGTAACCCACAGAAAGCAAGGCAAAAATGTATCAAAACAAAACACTTCCATATAAGGATAAGTATTTCTGTCAAAACTAAATATGGATAGGCAAGACATTGGGCAGCAAGAGAGACTTAGACAGGGGTCTACCTAAGAATTGCAATCGAGGGCATTAAGGAAGAAGTTTGCCTCTAGTAAGTAGTGGTACTGTCTTCTAAGTGATGCATGCATGGTTAACACCTTCCTTCCTACTCTTTACTGAAAAGTAGGTAGGATTGTTCAACAAAATAGAAAAATCACTGTAAGTGACCATAAGCTCTTCTTTCTTATCTTTGGAGTGTCAATTACTAATGAGGAGTTGCTCTCAAGCAAGTTCCTTATGTTGGCTCCCTATGTTAGCTGGTCCCAACAGTTTGATTGTGTTTCTTGCATGGAATAGTGTCTTTGAAGGATCTGTAAAGTAGGTTGACAGTGTCAAGCAAGGCTTAAAGGTTCTTGAATTAACCAACTTTTATAATACTTGCTACAGGGGTCATATAGATTTAAAAAGGTAGAACATGCATGCAAACATGGGAAGCAGCTAGACCTGAGCATTTTCACAATCTTGAGTCCAAAGGATTAATATTTGTAGCAATTTTCTAAAGGTGTGTCAGTTCAAGCAATTGTTGAGAAATTACCCACCATATTTTTTTATTAAAATAAAGAAAATGTTTCCGCGCTAGCTGCTGACACACCAAAATAGTGAAATGAAATGTGCTTAAATAATTATGAAATTGATACATTAACCAATCAAAACCATAAAAGAAAATATCACTGGTGTCTGAAAATGGTGCATATAAACATACAGAGAAAATATTGAAAGTCCTGTAAATAAAGTGCCTGTGCAATAATAAAACACGTGAGTGTATAAACACTACAAGTGAACATAAATTAACTGGTATATCTAATGGTCCAAAGTGATATCAATATCAATAATCCAGTGTGGCAAAAAAAAATTGTAGATGAAAAATATATATAGATAAAGAAATATTGGTTGCAAGGATATAGTCTCTCAAAAAAGATTTCTTGCTGGAATACGGTAAACAGATGTGCAAATATCCTGATATATTAGTGAAGTGTGAATATCTCCAAACTTTGGTCTCACAGGACTCTCACCTCCAAATGTATAGGTGTAGGCAAAATCTGTAAACTCTCTCTCCTCTAAATTGATCCCTCCAGCGTTTGTATGTGCATCTTTCTCCTTCTCTCCTCCACCGATACTGTTGGTATGGTAATCCTAAATGGGAGGGGGGGAAGCAGGGGATCGGTTCCAATGGGGGTGTTGGCTCCGGGATGGGGAGAGAGAGAAAATCTCCAATAGTGTAGTAGTTTTATAAAATATAGGGAATTTATTTAAAAGTAATGCTCTTACATGACAAAAAAACAAAAGAAGGCATGTATAGCTAAAGCGGCGCGATCGCAGTCTTACTGTTAGTCCGGGTACTTCCGGTCTGCGGTACCTCTCAATCTCCCTACGGCGTTACGTCACGCACCTCGTGACTACTTCAGGGGAACCTGATTGGTTGTTGAGGCAATATTTTTCTGTGTGTATACCAGAAGTTGTTATTCGGCCATTTTCTTGTAGTCTGGTGAATGTATATGGACGCCGCCATATTGCCAGTGCTATAGAATGGCGAAAATTACGTAATATACCTAGCTGTTTTCTTTATTTGGATACTGGTCATCACTTATAGTAGCTTTAAAAGCGATGAGATAAATTAGGTATTCGATGGAAAACTGTATGGGATGTGCCTACAGTTGGCCGACTGTATGTAAAATGTATCACGGGACAATCAGATACAATGCCATCTTAAGGGACCATCTTAAATTTTATGTAGTGCAATTAAAAAAGGATAGATAGAAGGAATTTCAATCTTATTCTGTAATAAAATATATATAAGAATATATATAAAAATATATAATGTTGTCACAAATCATCATATGTAAATTGTATTGTGTTAGGTCTCTATCATCAGGGTGAGATGATTGGGGGCAAAAAGCATAATTTTGATCTCAAGGCCTCCGCAAATCAAATATACCCAGATTGAGACATATATCATTGGTACCAGATACAACATTATTACAATGAAGAAATGAAATAAATAAAAATGTATTAAAATTAATTAAATATAAAATATGTAGCGATACCCCCATACTAAGAGAGCCGCTGGTTTTGTTTTGGGCCCTGTACACAGCACAGCCAACCCCCGGCAATCTACTCAACCCTTCTCTGGCACAGTTAGTCTAGGGGGTGGTATATTTGTATAGCTCTATACCCATTCATGTACAATTCCCCATATATTTAAAACAGTGGCAAGATATAGTAATAGACTCCAATACCAGACTGATTAAATGTAAAAGGTTTACTTGTGAATAAAAGGGGTAACGATCAATATCACATATAACACATGCATGCAGAGCCCTGCAATAATTCTGACACTAGTTAACTATAGTGCATGAAGTTCTATCACACACTAACATATAGCTATACTCCCCGTTAGCAATATGGCGTCAAGCAATGCTACAAACCCCCCTGGTCAGGCCTGACCCAGTTAAAGCTCAGTCTTTAAAAGAGGAATCTTCGCATGCAAGACGATCGGTGGTGCACATACAGGAACAACAATTAGTAATCCAATAAGGGTCTAAGGCAATGGAAGCAACTCCCAGGAGACTAATGTTACTCAGTTCTGCTACTAGTCTCCTGACAGAAAAGGAACAAGTATACACGATGGGCCAAGGCAGTCAATAGGCCTAATAAAGAACTCAGTTATGGTTGTGAGCAGGTGCTCTCTCACCCCTCCGGACTCGATCCCAGTCCGGGACTCCCACCGCTGCGTCCACACAAGCAGGATCTCAGTCCGCAGGATCTCTCGTCCAACTGACAATTTCAGAGCAGGTAGATGGCTGCAGCCGCACAGGCTCCGCAGCAGGGTGGAAGGCTCTCTGGAACTTCGCAAGGCCCAGGTCTCCTGCCTTGCACTCGCAGCAGGTCCGCACAGGAAGTCCTCTCTCCAACCGCGTGGTGTCCAAAGAGGCCGGGCCTAGCCCTGCCCTCCCCTTTTATACCCCACCCATGAGTCTTTGCGGCAGGCCAATGCACCCTGGGTGCCAAACGGGGTTCTGGGTAACGTAGTCCATGGAACCTCAACGGAGACCCCGCTGCACACTCCCCCCACCTAAACTTTTTGGTCCCCAGAGATAATTGTCAACTTACACTACGCACGACATTGGACAAAGCTGCATATGATGTCGGCAGAGGAAGTTCCCACCAAAAATGAGAGGGTGAACTTCCTTGCCTACAGGTCACACTGTCATAAGTGGCCTGCCTAACTGTCCCAGGGGGTGAGTTGGGGTTGTCCTCCACCAAATGAACAGTGGAAGAATCAGGGCTTTCTGCACTCCTTCTGGCAGTTGCCACAGTGTCCTTCGAACTCTTCCCCATTTGTGGGTAAGTCAACCTTCGGGGAGGCCTTATGGCCCTCTTCGCCCTCCGCTCTCTTGGGATTTCTGGTTGGGACACTGTGGGTTCCTCTTCTGGAACAGACATGGCAGCTTCCACTGTTTCCAAAACATTTAACACAGAACATCCTGGATCCTCCTCTGGGAGTGAGTCGAGAGCATCTTCCCATGAGTCTGATAGAGTGCTGGATGGAACGAATTCAGTAGCTTCTGCATTCAGTGTACCGTCTATGGTGTCTCCCAAAGGTGGGAGATCTATAGCAGAAGTCACTGGGGCCTGGGAGGGCCATAGCCATTCTAGCTCTTCCCTTTCATCCTCACTAGGTTCAGAGACACCTGTTTCTTCGGACTGAGATGCCTGAGACCGGGTATTTGGCC
This sequence comes from Rana muscosa, assembly GCA_029206835.1. Lineage (NCBI taxonomy): Eukaryota > Metazoa > Chordata > Amphibia > Anura > Ranidae > Rana > Rana muscosa. Next base: position 681,668,098 of record CM055117.1, on the reverse strand, counting down.
TAGGGGTATCCAGGATGGATGTTGGCTCAGAGGAATCCTTCACAGGGGGTATCCGAACTGCTTCGGCAAGTGGAAGTATATGGTTCCGGTGCCAAGTCTTCAAAGGCCCTACCTTTCCCTCCGGCTTCAACTGATAGACTGGCAGGTCGGGCAACTTCTTGCAAATAACATATGGCTCAGGCCTCCATCTATCTGAAAGCTTGTGCTTCCCAGGGACTCCCAAGTTTCGTAACAACACTCTGTCCCCAGGTTGTAGCTCCTGAATCCGGACCTTCAGGTCGAAGTTTTTCTTGTTGTGGGCTCCCCGTTGATCCGAAGCCGCCTGGGCCTGTTCGTAGGCCAACTGTAATCTGTGCCTCAACCGGTCCACATAGCCCTTGTGAGAAGTGGCAGAGGAATGGTCTATGGAGGTGCCAAAGGCCAGGTCTACGGGTAGTCTTGCTTCTCTCCCGAACATGAGTCGGTAGGGAGAGTACCCTGTAGCATCACTTGTTGTACTGTTGTAAGCATGCACAATTGCTGCTATGTGCCTGCTCCAGTGGTGCTTCTTTTCACTTTCTAGAGTCCCCAGCATGTTGAGTAGGGTTTGGTTGAACCTCTCCGGCTGGGCATCCCCTTGTGGATGGTAGGGAGTGGTTCGGGTCTTCTTGATCCCTAAGGAGTCCAAGAGCTTCCGGATCAGCCGACTTTCAAAGTTCCTCTCTTGATCCGAGTGGAGTCGCTGTGGTAGCCCATAGTGCACAAAGTATTTCTCCATGAGTACCTTGGCCACTGTGGAAGCCTTCTGGTCTTTGGTTGGGAAGGCCTGGGCATAACGGGTGAAATGGTCGGTTACCACCAGAACATTTCCTAGTCCACTCAAGTCGGGTTCGAGGCAGAGGAAATCAATGCACACCAAATCCATTGGGCCTTGACTTTGCAGGTGGCCCATTGGGGCAGCTTGATGAGGTAGGGTTTTCCGCTGAATGCAGCGTGCGCATGAATGGCAGTATTCCTCCACTTCAGCCCTCATGCAGGGCCAATAGAACCGGCTTCTGACAAGTTGGAAGGTCCTTTCAGCTTCTAAATGACCATGATGGTCGTGTAAGGTGACCAAGACAGTCTCTCGGTGTTTCTCGGGTAGGAACAATTGCCATTTGTCTTCCAAGTCATCAGAGGGGCCCCTTCGGTAGACCACCCCTTGATACACCTGCAACCTGCCCCACTCCTTTCGCAGCAGGCGAGCTTCCTTTGAAGGGTGATGTAAGAGCCTATCTGGATCATGATTTTCCAGGGCCTCTAGGACCAATTTCCCCAAAGGGTCTTCCAATTGGTCACACCTCAATTCTTTCTTTGACAGCTTGGGTAAATCATCTTCCTCTATCTGAGTTACTCCACAGTATTGCTTGGGGACCACCACTACTGTGACCCCTATCTCTTCCGCTCTGGACCCCCCACTGGCTTGGAGTTCAGCCCCTTGACAGAGGGCCCGCACCCCGTCCGGTGCCACCTGGGTCCAGACTTCTGTGCAGCTAGTGGGAGCATGAGACCTTCTGGACAGGGCATCTGCATCTCGATTTCCAGCCCCAGGTCTGTACTTCAGGCTGAAGTTGAATCCAGACAGTGCAGCCAGCCATCGATGGCCTGTGGCATCCAGTTTTGCTGTGGTGAAAAGATAAGTAAGGGGATTGTTGTCAGTTTTCACAGTGAATTCTGCCCCATATAGATAGTCTTTAAGTTTATCAACTACAGCCCACTTAAGAGCCAGGAACTCCAACTTGTGAGTGGGATAGTTTTTTTCAGAGGGGGTCAAACTTCTGCTCACATATGCCACGGGTCGCAGTTGCCCTTCATGCCCCTGGTAGAGCACTCCTCCCAGACCGTCATGACTGGCATCCACATGGAGTTCATAGGGTTTCTTTGGGTCTGCATAGGTCAAGACAGGGGCAGTGGTTAAGCTCTTCTTCAGCATGTGGAAGGCCTCTTCGCATTTCCCATTCCACTGGTCTTTAACTGACTCTCCCGGCTTCCTGGGACCCGGGTCATCCTCTTCCCCTTCTATCTTCAAGAGTTCATTCAGGGGTCTGGCAATCCGTGCGAACCCCTCTACGAACCTCCTATAATAGGAGCAAAACCCCAGAAAGGACCTGAATTCTGTCACAGTGGTGGGCCAGGGCCAGGAGGTGACTGCCTCCAGCTTCTCGTGGTCTGTGGCTACCCCTTCTTCCGACACTATGTGCCCTAGATAGTTGACTGATGACTGGTAGAACTGGCATTTCTCTGGCGAAAGCTTGAGTCCCTCTTCGCTGAGCCTTCTTAGTACCTTTTCCAGTCTTTCCTCATGTTCTTCTAGAGTCTTCCCAAAGACAATGATGTCATCCAAGTACACGAGAACTTTGATGAGGTTCATGTCTCCTACGGTTTTCTCCATGAGGCGTTGAAAGGTGGCAGGGGCTCCAGACAGACCTTGGGGCATCCGGTCAAACTCAAAGAATCCCACAGGGGTTATAAAAGCTGTCTTCTCTTTGTCTTCTGGATGCATAGGGATCTGATAGTATCCACTCTTTAGGTCCATGACACTGAACCACCTGGCTCCAGACAAACTCTGTAGGGCATCCTCTATCCTTGGGGTGGTATACTGGTCGGGTATCGTCCTCCGGTTGAGAGTCCTGTAGTCTATACACAACCTCAACGACCCATTCTTCTTCCGGACCACCACTATTGGGGAGGCATAGGGGCTCCTAGATTCCCGGATGACACCGGTTCACTTGAGCTCAGCGAGCTGTTCTCTCAGGTCCTCAAGGTTGGCTAGAGGAACTCGCCAAACCCTCTCCCTGAAAGGCTTGTCTTCCTGGAGGCGGATTCGATGGGTGGCACTCTTCGCACACCCTACATCGAACTCATCTTTAGAGAAAATCTTCCTCCATCTGGTCAACTGTGCCTTTGCCCTCTCTTTCCAGGCCCTTGGCAGGTTCGGGTTCTCCATGCAGAGCTTCTCCCAAACAGTCCTGTCTCCCTCTGTCTTCTCCACATCTGATAAGACAATTGGGGCAGCAGGGCTCACCTGGCCCAGTAACATCCTGGCGGGGATCTCCATGGGGACATCCGTGGTATTCCTGACGCTCACCGACACCTTACAGTGTGCCTTCTTCAAAGCTCTCACCGGAACCATTTCTGGGATTACTTCTAAACCTAAGTATTCTTCCCGTGGGTCTGGTTCCAACATGACAATGGGGCCAGGATGCTCCCAAGTAAGCTTCACAGTGGCTCTGAGACAGGTTACCTCACTGGGCTGCAATACCATTCCTTTCTTCGCCAGTCTCCAGACTTTACCCACCCCCTCTTCTGGGGCCTTCTGTTCTAACACTAGTCACTGATAGGCTGTCTTTAACATTGGGTGGATTCTGGTGACTGTGGGATTCTTCCCTCCTGCTAGAGGGGCCAATAGCCTCCGGACCAGGTCCGTGTTTGTCCCTATTATTAAGGAGTTCTTGTTGGCTCCAGGCAGTCGGGGGCACACCACTGCCAGGGTATCGAACACTTCAGCCTTCCCGGCTACTGAGGGATCGAAGGTCAGTTTAATGGGCAAGTAACCATCGTAGGGGAAACTCTGTGTTCCGATTCCCCATATTTCCAAGTCTTCAATTCTCTGGATGGTGACTCAGGTGCTTATCATAGAAGTCCCGGTATAACAAGGTCACCTGCGCCCCAGTATCTAAGATGGCTCTTGTGTAGACTCCCTCCACTTGAATAGGTACTACAGGGGAGGGGCCCACCAGTTCCTCTGGATAAGGCTTCAAAGGGGTCTCTTTCTGTCAATCCCTACATTTTCCTTTGGAACATTCCTTCTTGTGTTTGGCTGTTGGCTTTAGTCCCTCTTGGGCTCGGTATGCATTGATCTCCCCCCTCTATTTAGGTGTATATTCCCGCTGAGGGACACTGTTCTTCTCCTGAGGGGGTTTTCCCCCTTTTCTTCTGGGCTTCTGTTTCAGTTTGGGTCTAATGGAGCTCACTTGAGATGATGGGCACCCGGTTGACTCCTTCACCAGGGCCCTCTGGAGTTTTCCGCCGGCTTGCGATTATTTATCTTCTTTTTCTGGGGACTGGAACATACTTTTGCAATATGGCCAACTCCTCCACAGTTAAAGCAGACCACATCCCCCCAATCTTGTAGTGAAGTGGGTGCTGAGGTATCTGGGAACAACTCCTTCTTTGGTCCCCCATTTTCTACGATCCTTGGATCCTTTGCCATCAAAGAGGTCAGCATCTCCAACACCTGAGACATCTGCGACTTCAGGGTATCTACTTCTGAGTCTCTTTCAGGGGTCATGGCTGACCTGACCATTACCGGTGTAGAAGAGGTATGTGCCTTGATCGCTTGCTGATCCTTCTGCAGGGCCTCTTCATCTCTAATGATCTTTACCAGATCAGGGTAATTCAGTGACATGCCTCCTCCAGAGGTTTTCAAGTGGAGCCAGACTGGATCCGAGCGTAGCGCTCCCTTTAAGATCTGTTTCATTCTTGCTGCATCTATGGCTTGGGGTACCATCCCTTTTTTTAGCACTATTTGACACAGCATCTTGTTCAGTCTTCTGACATACTCCGACAGCTTTTCCCCTGGCTGCTGAAAGGTGTGTTCGAACTGATACACCAGTTCTGTCACTTTCTCCAGCTGACCGAACTCCTCTTGCAGCATGGCTAAGCAGTCATAAGCCGTGCAGGCAGCATTCCCAAACCGGAGACTTTTTACAGCTTCCGCAGCTGCGCCTTTCAGACATTCCATCACGTGCTGCTTTTTCTGCGCTTCAGGCACCTCCCATGCCTCTACTGCTGACAAGGCCTGTTCGATCCAGGTATCGAAGTCTTCCTCCCCTACAGGGACAGGCAGCCTCCCTGAAAATGTTCTCAGCTTCCTGTAGCTGGCCTTTATGTGTACCGTGTTTGTTTGCTGACACTTTGTGAGCAGATCCCAAAGGCATTTAAAAGTTCTGGCCCTATGACTGTAATGGGTGTCACCGGAGGTGTCATCCTTCTCTGCCTCTCTGCTGCATAGGGTATCCATGGCGGTGATCCCGTTGGGGATGGCAGAGGTGACTCCGTCTTTACAGTTATTGTGTGCGCCAGGCCATAATTTTGTTATCTGGCGTCTGCACACTTTGCCCTTTAAAGTTCTCCGGTACTCCATCCAACCACTCTATCAGTGCATACTGGAACGAGGTATCTGGGGCTGATTTCAGGTCTATCACCCATGGTGTATGATTTGGGGATAGCGACACTGTGAGTCGCTCTGCTGCGCTTACTGACCATTCTTCTCCCGGGAGACTAATGACCACTGATGTGTCTGGGTTTGTTCTGGCTGCTGCGCACCACACTTTCACTTCTAGCGGGTCCATGCCAGTACTTTTGGCGTGTTTGCTTGCCATATACAGGATCCCAGACGAGTCCCCACGTGTAGCGATACCCCCAAACTAAGAGAGCCGCTGGTTTTGTTTTGGGCCCTGTACACAGCACAGCCAACCCCCGGCAATCTACTCAACCCTTCTCTGGCACAGTTAGTCTAGGGGGTGGCATATTTGTATAGCTCTATACCAATTCATGTACAATTCCCCATATATTTAAAACAGTGGCAAGATATAGTAATAGACTCCAATACCAGACTGATTAAATGTAAAAGGTTTACTTGTGAATAAAAGGGGTAACGATCAATATCACATATAACACAAGCATGCAGAGCCCTGCAATAATACTGACACTAGTTAACTATAGTGCATAAAGTTCTATCACACACTAACATATAGCTATACTCCCCGTTAGCAATATGGCGCCAAGCAATGCTACAAACCCCCCTGGTCAGGTCTGACCCAGTTAAAGCTCAGTCTTTAAAGGAGGAATCTTCGCATGCAAGACGTTCAGTGGTGCACATACAGGAACAACAATTTGTAATCCAATAAGGGTCTAAGGCAATGGAAGCAACTCCCAGGAGACTAATGTTACTCAGTTCTGCTACTAGTCTCCTGACAGAAAAGGAACAAGTATACACGATGGGCCAGGGCAGTCAATAGGCCTAATAAAGAACTCAGTTATGGTTGTGAGCAGGTGCTCTCTCACCCCTCCGGACTCGATCCCAGTCCGGGACTCCCACCACTGCGTACACACAAGCAGGATCTCAGTCCGCCGGATCTCTTGTCCAACTGACAATTTCAGAGCAGGTAGATGGCTGCAGCCGCACAGGCTCCGCAGCAGGGTGGAAGGCTCTCTGGAACTTCGCAAGGCCCTGGCCTCGGGCCTTGCACTCACAGCAGGTCCGCACAGGAAGTCCTCTCTCCAACCGCGCGGTGTCCAAAGAGGCCGGGCCTAGCCCCGCCCTCCCCTTTTATACCCCACCCATGAGTCTTTGCGGCAGCCCAATGCACCCTGGGTGCCAAACGAGGTTCTGGGTAACGTAGTCCATGGAGCCTCAACGGAGACCCCGCTACAAATACATTAAGCCATAGGGTTAAGTTTAAAATGTCATGTTGGGTTACAGGCAGGGATGAGCCGAACACCCCCCTGTTCGGTTCGCACCAGAACCTGCGAACAGACAGAATGTTCGAGTGAACTTTAGAACCCTATTAAATACAATGGACTCGAACGTTCGAAATCTAAAGTGCTAATTATAAAGGCTTATATGCAAGTTATTGTCCTAAAAAGTGTTTGGGGACCCGGGTCCTGCCCCAGGGGACATGTATCAATGCAAAAAAAAGTTTTAAAAACAGCTTTTTTTTAGGGAGCAGTGATTTTAATAATGCTTAAAGTGAAAAAATAAAAGTGAAATATTCCTTTAAATTTCGTACCTTGGGGGTGTGTGTAAAGTGGCACATGTTTCCCGTGCTTAGAACTGTCCTTGCATAAAATTTCATTTTTGAAGGAAAAAAAGTAATTTAAAATTCACTCGCGGCTATTAATGAATTGTTGGCTCCCGGCAATACATACAAAAGTCATTGATAAAAAAAAAAAAAAAGTGTGGGGGTCTCCCAGAATTCAATTACCAGGCCCTTCAGGTCTGGTATAGATATTAAGGGGAACCCCGCTGCAAACTAAAAAAAAAAATGCGTGCGGTTCCCCCAAATATCCATACCAGGCCCTTCAGATCTGGCATGGATTTTAAGGGGAACTCCACCCCAAATGTAAAAAAAATGGCGTGGAGACCCCCCAAAAATCCATACCAGACCCTTATCCGAGCACGCAACCTGGCAGGCCACAGGAAAAGAGGGGGGGACGAGAGAGCGCCCCCCCTCCTGAACCGTACCAGGCCACATGCCCTCAACACAGTGAGGGAAGTTCCCCATCAGGTCCGCCCCTTGGTATGTCAGACCCCGCCTACGTCATTGGCCTGAGCGGACCTGATGGGGAACTTCCTTCACTGTGTAAATTTAAATTACACAGTGAAGGAAGTTCCCCGCTCAGGCCAATGACGTAGGCGCGGTCTGACATACCGAGGGGGCGGACCTGATGGGGAACTTCCCTCACTGTGTAATACATGTATAGACCCACCCCTTCTCATGTTCCGCATCAGGTCCTCAGCCTTACACCGAGTCACTGGCTGAGCGGACCTGATGGGGAACTTTAGAAGGGGCAGGTCTATACATGTAATAGACTGCGGAGGAAGTTCCCCATCAGGTCCGCTCAGGCTCAGCCAATGACGGACATCGCTGGACATCGGATCGCCGCGGGACACTGGATTTCACCGCTGGAATGTTTTTTTTTTTATTTATTTTTATTTTTTAATAAAGGACTTTTCCAAGGTGTGTGTGTTTTTTTTTACATTTCTTGACACTTTCTTCATGAAATGGTAGGGGTACAATGTACCCCTTACCAATTCATATAGGGGGGGCTGGGATCTGGGGGTCCCCTTTGTTAAAGGGGTCTTCCAGATTCCGATAAGCCCCCCGCCCGCAGACCCCCACAACCACCGGGCAAGGGTTGTGGGGATGAGGCTCTTGTCCCCATCAACATGGGGACATCCTCCCCATGTTGAGGGCATGTGGCCTGGTACGGTTCAGGAGGGGGGGCGCTCTCTCGTCCCCCCCTCTTTTCCTGCAGCCTGCCAGGTTGCGTGCTCGGATAAGGGTCTGGTATGGATTTTTGGGGGGACTCCACGCCATTTTTTCTTTAATTTGTGGTGGAGTTCCCCTTAAAATCCATGCCAGATCTGAAGGGAAAGAATTGAATTCTGGGGGACCCCCACGCTTTTTTTTTTTTTTTTATCAATGACTTTTGTATGTATTGCCGGGAGCCGACAATTGATTAAAAGCCGCGAGTGAGTTTTAAATGACTTTTTTTCCTTCAAAAATGACAGTTTATGCAGGGACAGTTCTAAGCACGGGAAACATGCGCCACTTTACATGCATATCATACACACCCCCTAGGTACGAAATTTAAAGGAATATTTCACTTTTATTGTTTCACTTTAAGCATTATTAAAATCACTGCTCCCGAAAAAACGTCCATTTTTAAAACTTTTTTTTGCATTGATAAATGTCCCCTGGGGCAGGACCCGGGTCCCCAAACACTTTTTATGACAATAACTTGCATATAAGCCTTTATAATTAGCACATTAGATTTCTCCCATAGACTTTTCGAATTTGCCGCGAACACCCCAATTTGTTCGCTGTTCGGCGAAAGGCAATGTTCGAGTCGAACATGAGTTCGACTCGAACTTGAAGCTCATCCCTAGTTACAGGGGTTTAACCATGACAGTCCCTGGAATTAGATAATATAGGTATATTCACAACTATTTAATGATAGAAAACTACTGTGAGTGCTGTTGGTGGGGTGAATAAATGTGTCTGATGTGGTTGCTGGCTAAAAATTGCTCAAAAAACAATTTAAGTCAAATTCCACATTCATTCTCCCAGGAACTAAAGTTCTTAAAGTATGGATCCATTTAGATTCCTTTTGGCTAATGGTCCTAAGTTTGTGGCTTCCTCTCCAGTTAGCTTTATATTTATCGATCCCCCAAAATTGAAGTTGGGACGGATCCTGATTGTGGAATTGAGCAAAGTGTCTGGAGACATTGTGTTTAGGGAACCCACTGATGATATTTTGTACATGTTCTTTTATACAGACTTTTAAGGCCCTTTTGGTTCTGCCCACATACTGAAGGTTACAACTGCATTGTAGAACATATACTACACCTTCTGTGTGGCAGCCTATAAAGTCTTTAATTTTATGTGTTTGTCCTGTATTGGTTCCAGTAAATTCAATCCGTTTGCCTTGAAATTTCTTCACATGTCGGCAAGCATAGCAATTCCTGCATGGAAAGAAACCTATCCCATTAAAGAAGGAGAAATTTCGTTTAGGAGGAGAGACTACTATGGATTTGGTAATCATATTTTTCAATGTCGGCTATTCCACCGGGTCACAGTGTTGGTACGCTCAAGGGTACAGTGTTTGTTTTAACACCATGCCTGCCCACCAATACAGCAGCATTGGCGGGCAGGCATGGTGTTAAAACAAACACTGTACCCTTGAGCGTACCAACACTGTGACCCGGTGGAATAGCCGAGAGAAGGAGAGAGTGATCCTGTGTTTGCTGACAAGGCACATCTTTATCTATTTTGTGGTGAGTGCATCCCCAAAAGGCGATTTTTTCTACAACATCTCACGGATGAAGTTTCCCTGTATCGCTGCACTAATAAGGATCAGGCTGTCTGCAGTTCTTCATCTGCTATTATTCATACCTTTATGTGTATAGAGACACTTAAAGAAGCTTGTCATTTATGACAAGAGCGCTGCTACACTATTTCTTGGACAATCTGGGACGGATTTTATTTTATTTTTAGTATTATTGTTATTAGACGGTTTTATTATTTATATGTATGATCCAGACCTCTGATTGGTCCATACAAATATTGTATTTTTTCATACCTGTTTCTCATTTTTCAGCAGCTGCTCAGTACATAATAGACTCATTTCTATATTGTATTTACTCATTCATGTATTAGTATTTTTCCCTGCTCACAACTCACACCAATAATTGCTACATATCCACAAGCGCTGAGCGGTGCTTACTTAGGTAGGGCCCAGTTTTCTTTAGCACCTTTTCATACATATACCTGTACATTGTTTGTAATATGATTGGTCATGCCAAAAGTATATAATATATAAGTATATGTATTATATTTCAAACAGAAATCCAAACTCTTCAATAGGTATTTCCTTTGTTTGCAGACCAAATCACTATGTTTTTTTAAAAGCCATTTGGTGGCATGGTAGGCTTCATGGTGTGGAAAATTGGTATACAGGGATGTAACATCCGCAGTGGCTAGTAGAGTGTGTCCTTTTAGTACTGGTATGTTAGTTATTAGTTGTAATATATGTTTTGTGTCCTTGAGGTAGGCCCGAGTATTCTGGATTGCTGGTTGCATAAAATAATCAATATATTGTCCTAGTCTCGATGTTAATGACTCAATCCCGTTAACGATCGGTCTCCCTGGAGGGTTATTTTTATCTTTATGTATTTTAGGGACCGTATATATTATGGGAATTCTGCATATTTCTGGTACTAAATATCTGGATTCTTTTGTGTTAAGGATGTTCTTTTTTACTCCCAAATCTATTAGTAACTTGAGCTCCTTTTTATATTTGTGGGTGGGGTTACCTAATAGTTTGGTGTAGGTATCTTCTTGCTGTAGCTGTCTTTCTATTTCTTTTAAATACTGCTCCTTTCCTTGGATCACTACTGCCCCTCCTTTGTCGGCGGGGCGTATTACTATATCTTTTCGATCTGATAAGAGTTTCATTCCTTTTCTCAAATGTACCGGGTCATATTTTTTCTTTAGTTCTAGAGATTCTAGATCTTGTAGAACTAGTCTTTTGAAGACTTCTATATTTTGATCGTTCGTTACCTGAGGATTGAAAATTGAATTATTCCGTAAAGTGCTCTGTGCTATTGCGGTTTGTGATGTTTCAATACTAGTTGTTGTCTTGAATGGATTGTTTAGGATATACTTTTTGATGTTTATCTTTCTTATATATTTTTGTATTCCAACATACGTTTCAAATTTGTTTAGATTTTTAACAGGTGCATGTTTTAATCCATTAGTGAGTACTGCTAGTTCTTCTGTTGATAAAGCAGTCCCACTTAAATTGACAACATTCTCTCCTAACCGTATCTTTTTCTTTTTAAGTCTCTCTACTGCTCTGTTTCCTCTCTTAGAGTATGACTTGTTCTTATTTGGTCCTCTCGAGGGGGTCTTCTGGGTGATCGAATGGGATCTTGCATTAGTCTCCGGGGAGAGAGATCCCTCCTCTCCCTGTCCACAAAAGGACGTTGTATATCATATTGGGGTTGTTGTGAATAGTATTGTTGTTCGTTGTTATATTGGTCCTGATAATTCCCAATTGGGTCATATCTGGTATACGTTACTACTGGTGTTCTGTTGTGATATCCTTGGTAGTCGTATACTGGTGGAGGTCCTCTATAATCTCTCTGTCCTCCATAGTCTGATCCCTGTGGGGGTCCCCTGTTATCTCTCTGATTTCTATTGTGGTTTTGCCAATAGGGTTTTTTGTTTTTTTTAAAAGGTTTTTTCCATAGTTTTTTTGGTGTATGTGGTTGGTGATAGCTGTCATTACATGTATCATAATGAGGTCTGGGTGGCTGTTGATTGTCCCATCTTGGTGTAATTCTCTCATGTGATGTAGTGGGATCTAGTATTTTAACCTCTCTCACTGGTGTGGAGAAGGTAGAGGTGGGTTGTGGTAGCTCTACCATTTGTTGCCATTTAAATACGTGATCCTCTTTATAATCAGCTACTGTAGGTCTCGCTGGAATTTCTTAATTTTTCGTTGTTGGACTTCTAGATCCTTAGCTATTAAATCTTTATTTAATTGTGCAGTGAGCTTATTAAACTCAGTCGATTCTCTATATACTTCTAATTGGGTCTTAATTTCATCTATTTGCTGTTGTATTATTCAAGTCTTTTTTTGTTTTCTTTTCAATAAAAACTTTACCCCTTCTATGCTCTTATTGTTAAAGAACTCGAACCACTCTTCCATTGATTCTTTATCGGTTAGTCCATCATTGGATGGTAATTCCCATCTTAATCTCCTTGGAACTATATTTTCTTTTATATATTGATCAAAAGTATTAACGTCCCACCATAGGCTAACCTTTTCTTCCATAAGGTGTCCTAATTTCCTGGTGAGGCTTTCTAAATCTGTATTCCGTGTGGAGTTTTGTGTGTTAAACACTTCCTCTATATTTACATTTCTGTTCTCCATGAACGTGAAAACATCCATTGTAGCAGCAAAGTGGATAAGTGACTATCTGAAAATACGTGAATGAAAGTCTTTCTCGCTACTAGTGAGTAACAAAATGTCTAAAGAGTGCTGTTGTGCAAAAAGCTGCAGAAACTGAACGTGTTCACATTACACGATAGTGAATAAAATAAAGAAAATGTTTCCGCGCTAGCTGCTGACACACCAAAATAGTGAAACGAAATGTGCTTAAAGTGGAGCTCCACCCTAAATTACAACTTATGCTAATCGGAACCCTCCCCCCCCTCCGGTCTCACAATTGACACCTTTCAGGGGGGATGGGGGTGAAGATACCTGTCTAAGACAGGTATTTTCACCCACACCCGGGAGTCCTCTCTCCGGGAATCTGCGGGAGTGACGTCACTTCCCCCAGACTTCCCGTAGTGTTCTGGGAGACACTCGGCTCCCAGAACACAGGAGGACGAATCAGAACGGCGCAGCGCGACTCGCGCATGCGCCATAGGGAACTGGGCATGAAGCCGCAAGGCTTCACTTCCTGGTTCCCTCAGCGAGGATGGCAGAGGGGGCAGCAGAGTGACGAGCGATCGCTCGTCCTCTGCTGCAGACGTCGCTGGACTCCAGGACAGGTGAGTGTCCAAATATTAAAAGTCAGCAGCTGCTGTAGCTGCTGGCTTTTAATATATTTTTTTTCGGCGGAGCTCCGCTTTAAATAATTATGAAATTGATACATTAACCAATCAAAACCATAAAAGAAAATATCACTGGTGTCTGTAAATGGTGCATATAAACATACAGAGAAAATATTGAAAGTCCTGTAAATAAAGTGCCTGTGCAATAATAAAACACGTGAGTGTGTAAACACTACAAGTGAACATAAATTAACTGGTATATCTAATGGTCCAAAGTGATATCAATATCAATAATCCAGTGTGGCAAAAAAAATTGTAGATGAAAAATATATATAGATAAAGAAATATTGGTTGCAAGCATAAAGTCTCTCAAAAAAGATTTCTTGCTGGAATGCGGTAAACAGATGTGCAAATATCCTGATATATTAGTGAAGTGTGAATATCTCCAAACTATGGTCTCTCAGGACTCTCACCTCCAAATGTATAGGTGTAGGCAAAATCTGTAAACTCTCTCTCCTCTAAATTGATCCCTCCAGCGTTTTTATATGTGCATCTTTCTCCTTCTCTCCTCCACCGATACTGTTGGTATGGTAATCCTAAAGGGGAGGGGAGGGAAGCGGGGGATCGGTTCCAATGGGGGTGTTGGCTCCGGGATGGGGAGAGAGAGAAAATCTCCAATAGTGTAGTAGTTTTATAAAATATGGGGAATTTATTTAAAAGTAATGCTCTTACATGACAAAAAAGCAAAAGAAGGCATGTATAGCTAAAGCGGCGCGATCGCCGTCTTACTGTTAGTCCGGGTACTTCCGGTCTGCGGTGCCTCTCAATCTCCCTACAGCGTTACGTCACGCACCTCGTGACTTCTTCAGGGGAACCTGATTGGTTGTTGAGGCAATGTTTTTCTGTGTGTATACCGGAACTTGTTATTCGGCCATTTTCTTGTAGTCTGGTGAATGTATATGGACGCCGCCATATTGCCAGTGCTATTGAATGGCGAAAATGACGTAATATACTTAGCTGTTTTCTTTATTTGGATACTGGTCATCACTTATAGTAGCTTTAAAAGCGATGAGATAAATTAGGTATTCGATGGAAAACAGTATGGGATGTGCCATGTCCGGACACCTACAGTTGGCTGACTGTATGTAAAATGTATCACGGGACAATCAGATACAATGCCATCTTAAGGGACCGATCTCTATCTCCGCACCACTAAAATTAGAATAGGATGATAATTAAAATTTTATGTACTGCATTAAAAAAAGGATAGATAGAAGGAATTTCAATCATATCCTGTAATAAAATATATATAAGAATATATATAAAAATATATAATGTTGTCACAAATCATCATATGTAAATTGTATTGTGTTAGGTCTCTATCATCAGGGTGAGATGATTGGGGGCAAAAAGCATAATTCTGATCTCAAGGCCTCAAGGAGATTCTAGATCTTGTAGAACTAGTCTTTTGAAGACTTCTATATTTTGACCGTTCGTTACCTGAGGATTGAAATTTGAATTATACCGTAAAGTGCTCTGTGCTATTGCGGTTTGTGATGTTTCAATACTAGTTGTTGTCTTGAATGGATTGTTTAGGATATACTTTTTGATGTTTATCTTTCTAATATATTTTCGTATTCCAACATAGGTTTCAAATTTGTTTAGATTTTTAACAGGTGCATGTTTGAATCCATTAGTGAGTACTGCTACTTCAAACAACAAGCCGACCTAATAGGCAAGAGATTTATCGAAAAAGGCTATGAAGGTAGTTGGATAAATAAACAAATACAAGCTGTAGGGGAAATGGATAGAGGAATGATGTTACAGAATAAGGAGAAAGCACCCCCATTCCAGAACGCTCCCTGTCTAATCTTGGACTATAATGTGCAACATAAAGAAGTATCTAGATTGATCGAACGACATTGGCACATTCTTAAAAACGATAAAGATCTCAAACACATTTTACCTGAGAGACCGAAAATTATTTATAGAAGAGCTCTGACATTGAAAAATATGATTACCAAATCCATAGTAGTCTCTCCTCCTAAACCAAGTTTCTCCTTTTTTAACAGGATAGGTTTCTTTCCATGCAGGAATTGCTACTCTTGCCGACATGCGAAGAAATTTCAAGGCAAATGGATCGAATTTACAGGAACCAATACAGGACAAACACATAAAATTAAAGACTTTATAGGCTGCCACACAGAAGGTGTAGTATATGTTCTACAATGCAGTTGTAACCTTCAGTATGTGGGCAGAACCAAAAGGGCCTTAAAAGTCCGTATAAAAGAACATGTACAAAATATCATCAGTGGGTTCCCTAAACACAATGTCTCCAGACACTTTGCTCAATTCCACAATCAGGATCCGTCCCAACTTCAATTTTGGGGGATCGATAAATATAAAGCTAACTGGAGAGGAAGCCACAAACTTAGGACCATTAGCCAAAAGGAATCTAAATGGATCCATACTTTAAGAACTTTAGTTCCTGGGAGAATGAATGTGGAATTTGACTTAAATAGTTTTTTGAGCAATTTTTAGCCAGCAACCACATCAGACACATTTATTCACCCCAACAACAGCACTCACAGTAGTTTTCTATCATTAAATAGTTGTGAATATACATATATTATCTCATTCCAGGGACTGTCATGGTTAAACCCCTGTAACCCAACATGACATTTTAAACGTAACCCTATGGCTTAATGTATTTTATATTTAATTAATTTTAATTCATTTTTATTTATTTCATCTCTTCATTGTAATAATGTTATATGTGGTACCAATGATATATGTCGCAATCTGGGTATATTTGATTTGCGGAGGCCTTGAGATCAGAATTATGCTTTTTGCCCCCAATCATCTCACCCTGATGATAGAGACCTAACACAATGCAATTTACATATGATGATTTGTGACAACATTATACATTTTTATATATATATTCTTATATATATTTTATTACAGGATATGATTGAAATTCCTTCTGTCTATCCTTTTTTAAATGCACTACATAAAATTTAAATTATCATCCTATTCTAATTTTAGTGGTGCGGAGATAGAGATCGGTCCCTTAAGATGGCATTGTATCTGATTGTCCCGTGATACATTTTACATACAGTCGGCCAACTGTAGGTGTCCGGACATGGCACATCCCATACTGTTTTCCATCGAATACCTAATTTATCTCATCACTTTTTTTTTTTAATACGTTTTTATTGGGAAATAAAAGACAATTGTACAAGAATTGTACAAGAAAATTGTCAATCGGTTACAAACAATGGTACGCATAGACAAAGATTTAGCGAGTTGTTTAGATCAAAGAAAACAATGACAAAAGATAAAACTTGACACTTGAAGATTGACATTGAGGGGTAATAGAGGGATTTGCATAGACACTCATCTCACCTAGTGAGAATATATAAAGTCATCCTAGATAAATACCAAGATAGCTACCAATACTGATATATGTCCAGAAGGTAAATACTGGATGGATCTGTCTACGCGCCCCTATAGTTAAAGTCGGAAATGGGGGAGGGAACATAACAGAAAATAATAAGTGAAATGGGGGGGGGAGGGGTGAGAGTCCAGAAGTAGTTGCAGGCTATTCGTTCCAAAACTTGGGGGATCTCGAGAGCGAAAACAGCCATGGTAGGACCCAGAGGGAAGCAGAGTCTAAGTTTTACCAAGAAAAATGTTTATAGTCCTTTTGAGATTGGGTCATCATAGGAGAAGGAAAGTTGTTCCAGAGCCGCCTGATCAGCTGATGAGAGGGTTGAAGTGATGAAGGATCGCCATCTGCCGAGAAAACGATCTCTAGACCTGGGTTCTTTAAAGTCTGTGAGAAAACGTTCTAGGGTAAGGCATTCCTTTTCGAGTTGGACGAGCGAAAGGCTTTGAGGAGAGATCCAGTGCCTAAGAATGAGTCTCCTAGCGATGAGAAGGAAAAGAAAAATCCAATCCTTGGAGGAAGAATGTTTGGTGGACCCAGAGGAGGTTGATGCAGCAGGGGACAGAGACCAGGGCAGCAGTAGAGGGTCCCAATACCCGAATATTAGGAGTAAAGGGTCTTTAGGCAGTTTCAATAAAGTGGTCTTGAAAACGTAAGATATGACTTGATCCCAAAATTAGGAAATGTAGGAGCAGGACCAAAACCGGTGAGAGAGAGGAGGCTTAGGTATCTTGCATAAAGGGCATGAGGCACCATCCTTATTGGATTTGGGGGAGAGGAATGGGATGTAGGCCCGGTGGGCAATCTTGAGTTGGGTTTCTCTCCTAATTTCGTTGGGTGTCAGTTGAAGTGTTTTTTGCAGCCCAGCCAGGATTTTGTTCATTATGCAGGGATCTGGGAAGTCCGCAGTCCAGTTAGCAACAGATGAGGAGGACAAGGACGGGGCTGAGTCTCGCAGGAGAGGTTTGTAGATATCCGAAATCTTGAATTGACCATTTTGTAATAAAAGTTCTGAGAAGCTGGTTTGAATTCTCCGGTGTGCATCTTTGCAGATGGTAGACAGGAAGCTGATGCATTGGTTAAAGTGAAAAACGTGAGAGGGAGGCAGAGAAAATTATGAGGATATAGTGGAAAAAGAGAGAGATTTTCCAGTGGCGCCATCACACAAGGAAGCAAAATTCGACAGTCCTCGATCCTGCCAGACCGAGAACGCTTTACATTGAAGACCAGGGAGGAAGCCAGGATTCCCCTGGATCGGTAAATGGGGAGAGATGAAGGGAGATAACTTGAAGGTTTTCCTGATTTCTCTCCAAGCTAGAGCTGTGTCCCGTAAAAGGAGATTGTGTTGATATGGGGGAGGAACCGTTTTCCATCTGCAGTGTAGGAGGGCTACCAATGAGTAGGGGCGAGCCATTTCGGATTCTAGGACGTAGTTAGAGTATTGGGATGAGTGGGCTATCCAGTCTAAACTGGTCCTAAACAAGCAAGCTAAATTATACAATCTGATATGAGGTAGAGTGATACCCCCGTCACGTCTGGGAAGGTGTAATTTTTTAAAGGCTATCCGAGGTCTTTTGCCGTGCCAGATGAAATGCGAAATTTTGGAATTGAGAGATTTGACATCTTTGTGCTTTAAGAGCAAAGGTATGGTTTGCAAGGGATAAAGCAGTCTGGCGAAGCTAACCATTTTGACAAGTTGGCACCTTCCCAGGAGTGAGAGGGGGAGATCCATCCAGTTTGACAGTTCCTGAAAAAGTTTAGTGAAAAGGGGGGGATAGTTGAGATTGTAAATAGAGGAGGGTAGCTTCCCAATCTTTATTCCTAGATAAGTAATGTGAGATGAGGCGACTTTGAACAGGGAGTGTTTGGCCCATGAGGGTGGGGAGTGCGTGTCGATAGGTAGGATCTCACTCTTGGAGTAATTAATACGGAGGCCAGAGCACAGTCGAAAGTCGTCAAAGGTGTTTTTAATGGTCAGGATGTCGTCTCGGGGATTGGCCGTAAATATGAGGAAGTCATCGGCGAATAATGAGGTGCGAAGTTCCGTGTTACCTATTTTGATGCCTCGCAGGGGGGCTATCTGGGATAAATATCTGGAGAGGGGTTCTAAGGCTATGTTGAACAGGAGAGGGGAAAGAGGGCAACCCTGTCTGGTCCCTTTATGAAGGCGGAAGTCTTCTGAGAGAAGTCCTGCTGCAACACGTCTAGCTGAGGGTGCTGTTTACATAGAATTAATAAGGTGGCAAAAGGGGCCTGAAAATCCCATTTTGGAGAGTGTAGGAGATAACCAGTCAAAACTAACATTGTCAAAAGCTTTTTCTGCATCTAGAGTAATGATGGCATAATCCCCAGAGGGGTCCTGTTTGGCTTGTTGGAGGGGCAAGAGTACCTTACGAATGTTAAGAGTAGCTGTCCGCCCTTTCACAAAGCTGGATTGGGCCGGGTGTATGAGGTCCGGGAGGATGGCAGCTAGCCTGGAGGCCACTATCTTGGATAGAATTTTGACATCCAGGTTGTGTAGTGAAATGGGCCTGTATGAGCCCGGTTCTAGAGGGTCTTTGCCCTTTTTAGAGAGTAGCTTGATGACAGCCTGGTTGCCCGTCGGTAGATAGGGGCCACCCGCCCATATGTTGGAATAAACCGAGTGAAGTGTAGGTGCTGTGATATTTGGGAGTGTTTTATAGAATTCACTTGTGAAGCCGTCCGGGCCGGGTGCTTTCGAAGGGTGGAGATTACGAATGGTGCGGTCTATTTCATAGAGAGAGATGGGGGCGTTTAGTGTCCAGCTGAGTGGGAGTGATAGTCGGTAGATTCATTTTTGCAAGAAAGGCATGGGCTAGCTTATGGTCAACAGGATCGGGAGCATAGAGGGTCGTGTAATAGTCTAGCATGGTTTTATTTATGTGCAGTGGGGTAGAATGTACATATCCAGTGCGATCTCGCAGCGAGGTGATGTGTGTCGGACGGAACGTGCCCTTGCAGAGTCTGGAGAGAAGTTTACCAGCCTTATTTCCATATTTATGTAGAGTGGCATCTAGGTGTGTTCTTTTTGTGAGTTTCAGAGTATCAGCCCAGGTGTCAAAAGCAGTTTTAGCCGCCAACCACTCAGCCCTATCAGCCGGTGAGGTAGAGGTAGCGAGGTTGTGTTGGGCAAGGTGAAGTCTATCACTGGCCAGTCTGTATTTCGATAAAGCATTTCTTTTGAAGGAAGTGGCATATGATTTAATCCGACCCCTCAGGTATGCTTTACCAGCATCCCGTGGAAGGTTCGGATCCCCTGCATGTGGAGCATTAGCGGAGGAAAACTCCGCCCATGACCGTTCCATGTATGTTCTGAAATCAGCATTATTGTGGAGGAAGGATGGGAAGCGCCAAATATTGGGATGGGGGGAGGTCTAACTTATCCAGAGTAAGGGTTATTGGAGCATGGTCTGATATGGCTATGTCTCCAACCTCAGAATCCGAGACTAGAGGAATAAGGTTGTCGGATCCAAAAAAATTGTCGATCCTAGTGAGGACCTTGTGAGGGTTAGAGTAGAAAGTAAACTCTCTGTCTACCGGGTGCGATAAACACCAAATGTCAGTGAGATGTAGGGAGTCCATAGTTGAGGCAAATAGGGTGGGAGCAGATGTATTGAGTGCCAGGGTGGATTGCTTCGGTGTGGACTCATCGCTTTTAAAGCTACTATATGTGATGACCAGTATCCAAATAAAGAAAACAGCTAGGTATATTACGTAATTTTCGCCATTCTATAGCACTGGCAATATGGCGGCGTCCATATACATTCACCAGGCTACAAGAAAATGGCCAAATAACAACTTCCGGTATACACACAGAAAAACATTGCCTCAACAACCAATCAGGTCCCCCTGAAGAAGTTACAAGGTGCGTGACGTAACGCCGTAGGGAGATTGAGAGGCACCGCATACCGGAAGTACCCTGACTAACAGTAAGACGGTGATCGGTGATTTTCTCTCTCTCCACATCACGGAGCCAACGCCCCCATTGGAACCGATCCCCCGCTTCCCCCCCCTCCCCTTTAGGATTACCATACCAACAGTATCGGTGGAGGAGAGAAGGAGAAAGATGCACATACAAACGCTGGAGGGATTAATTTAGAGGAGAGAGAGTTTACAGATTTTGCCTACACCTATACATTTGGAGGTGAGAGTCCTGTGAGACCATAGTTTGGAGATATTCACACTTCACTAATATATCAGGATATTTGCATATCTGTTTACCGCATTCCAGCAAGAAATCTTTTTTGAGAGACTATATGCTTGCAACCAATATTTCTTTATCTATATATATTTTTCATCTACAATTTTTTTTGCCACACTAGATCATTGATATTGATATCACTTTGGACCATTAGGCCCCTTTCACACTGGGGCGGGCAGCTGCAGTGACGGTATAGTAGCGCGATTTTCAGAGCTGCTATACCGTCGTTCTTACCGCGGTATGCGGCCGCTAGGGGGGTGAATTTAACCCCCGCTAGCGGCCGAAAAAGGGTTAATACCGCCCGCAAACTGCGGCTATTGCCGCGGTTTGCGGGCGGTATTACCGCGCTGTCCCATTGATTTCAATGGGCAGCCGCGGTAAAGGAGCGGTGAACACACCGCTCCTTCACCGCTGTAAAGAAGCGGCTAGCAGGACTTTTGGAGCGGTCCTGCTAGCGCACCGCTTCAGTGTGAAAGCCTTCGGGCTTTCACATTGAAGGCTACAGGCACAAATTTTTCATGCGGTATAATAGCGCTAATATTAGCGCTAAACCGCATGAAAAACGCCCCAGTGTGAAAGGGGCCTTAGATATACCAGTTAATTTTAATTTATGTTCACTTGTAGTGTTTATACACTCACGTGTTTTATTATTGCACAGGCACTTTATTTACAGGACTTTCAATATTTTCTCTGTATGTTTATATGCACCATTTACAGACACCAGTGATATTTTCTTTTATGGTTTTGATTGGTTAATGTATCAATTTCATAATTATTTAAGCACATTTCGTTTCACTATTTTGGTGTGTCAGCAGCTAGCGCGGAAACATTTTCTTTATTTTATTCACTATCGTGTAATGTGAACACGTTCAGTTTCTGCAGCTTTTTGCACAACGGCACTCTTTAGACATTTTATTACTCACTAGTAGCGCAAAAGACTTTCCTTCACATATTTTTTTATTAGACACTTCCAAACAGTTAACAAAACCCCTGAAGCTTTGTTTTGCTATCAAGTCTCTACATTTGATGTGGCTTGTTTGAAAAATGACTCTACATGCAATAAAGTTTAAGTAAATAGATTTAAAATAGGTAATATGGCATGGGCTATCTGCAGTGTTGTTTTAACCACTTAAGAAACGTGTCACAAGGATATACGTCGGCAGAATGGCACCGGCAGGCAATTCGACATATATTTACGTCACTTTGAATTTGCCTGCCGCAAGCTCCGTGACCGTGCCCGCGGGGCCCGTGGACTCGATGTCCGCCGGGTGCCCGCGATCGTGTCACGGAGCTGAAGAACGGGGAGATGCCAGTGTAAACACAGCATCGCCCCGTTCTGCCTAGTGACATGTCACTGATCATCTGCTCCCTCTCATTGGGAGTAGGGATGAGCCGAACACCCCCCCCGGTTCGGTTCGCACCAGAACATGTGAACAGGCAAAAAATTTGTTTTGAAAATCAAAAGTGCTCATTTTAAAAGTTAATATGCAAGTTATTGTCATAAAAAGTGTTTGGGGACCCGGGTCCTGCCCCAGGGGACATGTATCAATGCAAAGAAAAGTTTTAAAAACTGATGTTTTTTCGGGAGCAGTGATTTTAATAATGCTTAAAGTGAAACAATAAAAGTGAAATATTCCTTTAAATTTCGTACCTGGGGGGTGTCTAAAGTATGCATGTAAAGTAGCGCATGTTTCCCATGTTTACAACTGTCTCTGCACAAAGTGTCATTTTTGAAGGAAAAAAAGTCATTTAAAACTACTCCGGCTATTCATGAATTGTCGGTCCCAGCAATACAGAGAAAAGTCATTGAAAAAAATGACAGGGGTCCCCCACCAGTCCATTACCAGGCCCTTTGGGAGCCCCTGCCATTTTTTTTCAATGACTTTTATCTGTATTGCCGTGACCCGACAATTCATTAACAGCAAGTAGTTTTAAATGACTTTTTTTTCCTTCAAAAATGACATTTTGTGCAGGGAACCAAAATTAAAAAAAAATATGTGGGGGTCCCCCCAAATTCCATATCAGGCCCTTCAGGTCTGGTATGGATATTTAGGGGAACCCCGCGTAATTTAAAAAAAAATATGGCGTGGGGTTCCCCCAAAAATCCATGCCAGACCCTTATCCGAGCACGCAACCTGGCAGAGCGCCCCGCCCCTCCGTGAAGTGCCAGAGGGTGCGGGGTCACCCGTGACACCACGGGAAGCCGCCGGAAACCCCCGTTATGTCAGAACGGGGCGGGGTCACTCGTCACGGATGGTCCCGCCCTCGGGTATAAAAGAAATGTCACAGGGCTCACGCGTCATTCGCCCGGGAGCCTTCTATGGAGGAGGCTGTATCATTCGTAGCGGCGGGTAGCGCAGGTCCGGGTCGTGGAAGGATGTACATCGCTGGAATTTATTTTTTTATTAAAGGACTTTTCCCAAGCTGTTTGTGCCTTTTTTTACCTTTTTTGACACTTTTTGGTGAAATGGTAGAGTTACAATGTACCCCATTACCAATTCACATAGGGGGGGCCGGAATCTGGGGTCCCCTTCGTTAAAGGGGGCTTCCATATTACGATAAGCCCCCCGCCCGCAGACCCCCACAACCACCAGGCAAGGGTTGTAGGGATGAGGCCCTTGTCCCCATCAACATGGGGACAAGGTGCTTTGAGGGGTCACAGACCCCCAAAGCACCCTCCCCATGTTGAGGACATGTGGCCTGGTACGGTTCAGGAGGGGGGCCTGCCAGGTTGCGTGCTCGGATAAGGGTCTGGTATGGATTTCTGGGGGAACCCCACGCCATTTTTTTTTTGGGGCGCGGAGTTCCCCTTAAAATCCATACCAGACCTGAAGGGCCTGATATGGAATTTGGGGGGACCCCCACACATTTTTTTTTGTTCCCTGCACAAAATGTCATTTTTGAAGGAAAAAAAATCATTTGCGCTATTAATGAATTGTCGGGTCCCGGCAATACAGATAAAAGTCATTGAAAAAAATGGCATTGTCATTTTTTTCAATGACTTTTCTCTGTATTGCCGGGACCGACAATTCATGAATAGCCGGAGTCATTTTAAATGACTTTTTTTCCTTCAGAAATTACACTTTGTGCAGAGACAGTTGTAAAATCACTGCTCCCAAAAAAACTTTTTAAAACTTTTTTTGCATTGATACATGTCCCCTGGGGCAGGACCCGGGTCCCCAAACACTTTTTATGACAATAACTTGCATATTAACCTTTAAAATTAACACTTTTCAATTCTCTCATAGACTTTTAAAGAGTGTTCTGCGGCTTTTCGAATTTGCCGCGAACACCCCAAATTGTTCGCTGTTCGCCAAACGGGCGAACAGCCAATGTTCGAGTCAAACTCATGTTTGACTCGAACATAAAGCTCATCCCAAATTGGGAGCAGCGATCAGTGACGTGTCACTCGTAGCCACGCCCCCTAACAGTTAGAATCACTCCCTAGGACACACTTAACCCCTTCCTAGCCCCCTAGTGGTTAACTCATTCACTATAAGTCCCATTTACACAGTAATCAGTGCATTTTTATAGCACTGATCGCTGTATAAATGTGAATGATCCCAAAATAGCGCCAAAAGTGTCCGATGTGTCCGCCATATTGTCGCAGTCACGATAAAAATCGATGATCACAGCCATTACTAGTGTAAAAATAAATATTAATAAAAAATGCCATAAAACTATCCCCTATTTTGTAGACGCTATAACTTTTGCGCAAACCAATCAATAAACGCTTATTGCGATTTTTTTTACCAAAAATATGTAGAAGAATACGTATCGATGTAAACTGAGGAAAAATATATTTTTTCATAGATTTTTTATAGATTTTTTGGGAATATTTATTATTGCTCTATTTTTGTTTATAGCGCAAAAAATTAAAACCACAGAGGTGATCAAATACCACCAAAAGAAAGCTCTATTTGTGGGAAAAAAGGACATCAATTTTGTTTGGGAGCCATGTCGTACGACCGTGCAATTATCAGTTAAAGCGACGCAGTGCCGAATCGCAAAAAGGGGCCTGGTCATTTGGCAGCCAAATGATCCGGGGTTGAAGTGGTTAACAGAAGCCATACTGTAGCTGCCACCTTAGGAGTCTCTATTGCATTTAATGGTAGTAGGGCTGTTACTGATTAAAATTTTTGTGTTTGATTAATCGTTTTTTTTTTTTAATCGATTAATCGACTAATTTCGATTAATTATAACGCACATACAGATCCAACTACTTTTAGCTGATCTTGCAGGCCGATTCCCAGTGCAGCTACCAACCACTGGAAAAATCGATAGCAGGATATAAACAACACACAAAAGGCAGCGCTCGATGGGAATAGCATTAAAACTTTTATAGTCTTCAAGTAGGTAACAAAATAAATATTGCACTGGAGATAAAATCGATGTAGCTACTGTAGCGGGTATTTAAATTGGGGGGGAGCATCTGGGTTATTTAACCCAGATGTACTAATTGTTAGGGAATCTGAGAATCCCTCTTTGTGGTTCTTGGAGGACTCTGGTGGTGCAGGGTTCCCTGTGGCCTGCTGGTGGCGTTGTCACCCTGGGCTGGAGTTGAACCCGCACCGCAAGACTGCTCCCTTTTTGTCCTTTCCTGGCGCTGGTACGGCGGGGCGGGGAACCCACTGTGAAGCAGGGGGAGAGGAGATAAAAGGGGCAGACGCCCTGACCTTGGGTGGAGAGTTGGAGGACGTGGTCGCACCCAGGCACCTTCAGCCTGGGTGCTGGCGTTCCGGAGTTCCAGGCCCAGGTGCCCTTGACCTGGCCGGAGCAAGAGATGGAGTCCATCCCAGGCACCTTAAGCCTGGGGTGAGGTACTACTGCCGGAGCTTGGGGCCCAGTAACTTCGACTGGGTTCTGTGAGGGTGGAGGAGTCCGAGGGGCCCTAAGGTGTTAGAACCCGTATCTGAGGCGAGGAGGCCGGGGAGTGTAACCCTTCCGGATAGTCCGGTACAGCATTAACCCGGTGACGGCGGGGCCTCTGGTAACTCCCTTGGAGGGATGTCTTCCCCCTGACAGGGGCTGCAACATAGCGAAGGTAACTCCAGTTCCTGTTCACTAGAGTCGATGGAAGAGACTCTGAAGCCAAAAATTCCATTTAACAGCCACTGTGCTTAGCAACCGTTGGTGAAACCTCAACGGTTTAGTTTTCTTTGAGGATTGTGCCTTGACCTACTCTCCACCAATACTGAACTGTTCTATGGGTCTCAAACTGTCTGCTCGCAAAGGACTATTTGTTTGCCGTTATGGAATAAATAAGTGTTGGACCTTTTCAGTGTGTGGTACTCCAATTACTGGGAGCAAAGGGGGTTATCAGCAGAACAGACTTGGCTCTAAGCATATACACAGGCCTGAATACAACTAGATACTGGCCTTCACCTCTACATGCTGTAATCGAGAGGACATGGGCCGTGGCACACCTCGCTCTCCCCTCCAAGATACCCCTAGACCAGAGCCAGAGTAACCCGATAAAGAAGCGGGTGAGGGTGAGGCCGCTACACTACATAAGCTGTAAAAATAGTGCGAGTAATACCAAACGGTAACAAAAGCAGTCATAAAAACATGTAGCTAAGTATGATACTGGTATAAAAATGTGTACAACGATGCCACTGCTGAATCCAGATGAGGAGGGGCTAACATCAGTCCATCGGCATGTAGATGTCCCGTGAAGGGAACTATCACAACTCCCAGTGGATGGCTGTAGAATCCCAGGTTGATAGAGGGAAGTGTAACAGCCCTTGCGTGTGGCAGATAGTAAGGTCCCGCCGGCATGCAGATATGAAGGCACAGCAAAGGAGCCCTTCAGATGGACACGGCATGCCCAAAGAATTTTGATCGATCAAAATAATTTTGATCGATCAAAACAATTAATCGATTAATCGAAGAATTAATAGTTAATTTCCACAGCCCTAATTGGTAGGTAATCAAATATGCCAAATTTCTCCCAAAACAATAAACAAAATTAGATAAAAACATTTACAGTTGAAATATATTATAAACTAATACACTGCCTTTCATTTTTTTAGCTACAAATATTGCAGTGACATATACGCCATATGAAACCATTAGGATATAGAAAATATAACATAAAAAATTTAATGCAGAGATTGTGATTTTAAAAAGTGTAAATTCAAAATTATGCTCTTAAAGATAAGACGAAGCCATCAGTCATGTCTGTGGGCAAATTAAGCTGTTACATATTACACTCATCTCATTTTAGTATGGTAAGGCTCTTCTCATTTGCATTTTGTTGTGTTACTATTTTGCTGCAGGCCTGTCTCCACAGTGAATAAGGTGGCTGCGCATGGCAGCTTCTGGTTGGCATAAAGTGTATGTCAGAGTCAAGCTGCTTCACTAATCAGTTTGCTGGGCTGGATACATGATAGGCCATGTGAAGACATTTAAACGGCGCTCTCAGTTAAAGAATATATGGAACCATCCAGCTATCACATTCTCTATGAAAAGTCTGTGCAGTGAGCTTCTAGTGACCTCTAAAGGCAGATGACATAAGATCTGCAAACTGTACTATGCAAGTTTTTACAGATGTTTCTGATTATCATAATTTGCATATTCTGAATTTATTTTATTATTACCAGTCGTAGTCATTTAATTTCAATCCTAGTGTTAGAATTTTAAGTTTCTTACCAGAAACACATGTGTATTAATATGAAAAAAAATATATGAATAATATATATATATATTATATATGGATAATATATAATATATCATTGTGATTAAGTACCTTTCTTAATTTATATATGTGTATGTATATATATATATATATATATATATATATATATATATATATATATATATATATTTACACATATTTGTATATTTGCTTATGTATGTGTTCATAATCTATATCTGGAGCAAGAACATCTTATTTTATTTTATTTCCCATGGAGGAGGTGAATTTTAAACTTGCCCAATACAAGACCTATAAAGTTGAATAGTGGTAGAGATAATAACTAGAATAGTAAAGGTCCTTGCATATGTATACCACCCTGCATCTGGCACTAATCCTGGCTTTAGGGATCTGAAATTTCCTAAAGATGTATTAGTGTCTTATACACATGTGCTCTTGTGCACTCATAATCCTTTTCACTAGGTTCTTAGCTGCATGCTTTGTATTTAAATTTTCCTTCTGACCAAGTAAATCCCTTTGGATGAAGTGACAGGAGCTTTTCAGCACCCATAGCTGGGTGACAGCTGGTGTAGAGGCTCTGAAAGACTGCAAAGTGTTCCTTACTAGCTTTTTTCAAGACCAGTGTCAGCCACCAGCTGAGCGATTTGTTAGTTCCCCTTTGGGCATCAGTCAGCTGAAGAGCCTCACACTAATGCTAAAAATCCACAATACATATATAAAAGACAATATCTGAGCTACAGCTTAGCTTTGCCTTTAATTGGGCACGTATTTCTTAAAAAAGTGAATACTGCAGGACCATAATTAGTGTATCATTATTTCTTGGAAAAAAGTGTGAAAATGCCCCATTTCTACTCATCATTATATAATTTTATGTAAAACTGAGATGTTCCATAAAGCAGACTCATATTCTACCGCTGTACATCCAGAATTAGCGTTATTTACAGCATTCTATTGTCAATCCACTGAAGAATCCCTTTATAGAATATTGAAACCATCACATTAGTTGTTGCCTTAGAAAAAAAGACTTGTGTATACATTCTGTGTATACTGTACATTCCACAGCCAGATGACAGCTAACCAACCAGTATGTTTTTTTTGTTTGTGCAAGAAAACCAGAGAAAATGGAGGAAACCTGAGCAAACACAAGAAAAACTTTATAAAACATGAAGAACATTTTCTCTGTAAAGGACCAAAGTAACAACGCAAGACTGTCAATCCCAGTAGGCTTTATACCCCAAAGCTCACACATATATGCGTGTGTACATGTGTATATATACTAAAGCCCTGTACACACGTTCGGATATCCTATGGATTGTAATCTGATCGTTTTGTCCATTGGAAATCCGATGAAGCTGACTTCCATCAGTCTTGCCTACACACCATCAGTCAAAAAACCGACCGTTCCAAATGCGGTGACGTAAAACACTCAGATGAGCTGAGAAAAATGAAGTTCAATGCTTCTGAGCATGCGTCGACTTGATTCTGAGCATGCGTGGGTTTTTTATCCAATGGACTTGCCCATAGACGATCTGAATTTTCTATCGGTTTTTGATCCATCGGAAAATATTTAAACATGTTCTATTTTTTAAAACTGATGGAAAAAAGACCGATGGGTCCCATACATGATCGGTTTGTCCGATGAAAAAAGTCCATCGGACTGTTTTCATCAGTAAAACCAATCGTGTGTACACGGCTTAACAGTGTCATTAGAGCAGTGGACAGTGTCAGTAGTCTTTATTTTTATTTTTTATTATTTTTTCAATTATTTATTTATTCATTTTTTGCATTTTTTTAGAAGCCCCGTTAGTGGGCTTTGGTTAAATATCAGGGGTCTAAACAGGGGGAATATGCACTATATGGGGTGCACAGCCTGTGCACATGCCTATGGTTGGTTCATTCATTAACGCTGATAGATTAGCCAGATAATCAGATATGATCCAATGTGATCAGCTATTCCTGCACGATTAAGTTCTTGTTTACTTTACATTTGGGTCAGCCCAAATTATTATTTTCTATGCCTCTCTATGTAGGAATACAGTATATACTGTATACTTTATATTTTAGATATATTATATCTTTTTTTATTAAAATGACATGTTATACTTACATGCTCTCTGCAATGGTATTGCACAGAGCAGCCTGAACCTCCTCTTCTGAGTTCTCCTGTTGTCGCTCTGAACTCCTCCTCTTCTATGTGCACTACCATAGGAAGCAGCTTCCTATGGTCGCACACCTGCAGGCTTGAGCTGGGTGCATCCATATACACACACAGTGCGACTCGGCCCCTCCCCCACTCCCTCCTCACATGATTTGATTGACAGCAGCAGGAGCCAATGCCTCCCACTGCTGTCTTTATTCCTGTGAGGGGAGAGAGAGAACCAGAACTGCTGCAGACAGACGCAGCACTGGATCAGTACAGGACGAGTTGGCAATACAACTGCAGGGACATCTTTTCCCCAAATGCAGAGAATACAGAGAATGCATTAAGGTAAAAAAATGTCTTGTCTTTACACCCACTTTAGAGTGTTGACAAATGCAATATTTGGGAATAAACAAAACCAACTTTTCTTTAAAACAATTCTAATAACTAATGAGAAATTCTCCAACTTTGTTCCTTTCAGATAAATGTTATTTACTATGTGTATTATATATCTTTTTCCCAAGTGTATAGGATTATATATCTTTCCCCCTTGTGTTTCTACAAGTCTTTAAATGTGACATTGTACCCAGTGAACAGAATAATTTAATTATTTCCCACTGAGTACCATTTATTTAAGACTTCAGTATAGCAGGACAAATTAGATAATGAGTACTGTACACCTAGTAAGCTTATTATCTTGACTATGGTAAGCCAGATAAACCGCCTATTGCCATCTTAACAAAACTCTACCTTAACCTATTAAAAAACAGGCGACATCCATTTTGGAGTAAAATTGCCCGCATTGGCCATTTTATTAACAAATTAACCAAACATATCAACCAAAATTCTTTATTTACACTCAACAATCCTTCAAAGATACCATTGTCCCCTGTTAAGGATACTAGAAGGCATTGACCAAATTTCCTTCGTATCAGCGTGACCATCTAAGATCCCAGTCGCAGTGTGCCGACTCAAGGACCATAGCACTCTGAACCTTCCCCACGCTGATACCCATCAACCAATGCCAGATAAACCACGGTTAACTGGCATCAACCAAGGATCCCATACCTTGATGGGTCCCCCACTTATGCCAAATTGGTCAAAATGTCTACTGCCTCCAAATATCCCCAACAGCCAATCCAAACCCAAACACATTAATCATATATATAATCCCAACACATTAGGGCGGGAGGGAGGGAGCTTCCTCTTCCATGCTTGTAGGCAAACTGATCTGGAGACCTCCTCCAAGCCCCTCCTATCCCGGGAAAACATTAACTCTGGCCACCCCCCTATCCTACCATTTTCACTCCCCTAATTTTTAACCCCATAGTGCAGTACTAGCTACCTAGTCATGCCAGCCCTAAGCTTAATACTTCATATTTGCTACGGGCTTCTCTTGTGAGTTAATGTTTTAATATCCTTTAATATCCTGCTTGCATATAGCAGAGGTCTCAAACTGGCGGCCCTCCAGCTGTTGCAAAACTACAAGTCCCATGAGGCATTGCAAGGCTGACAGTTACAAGCATGACTCCCACAGGCAGAGGAATGATGGGACTTGTAGTTTCGCAACAGCTGGAGGGCCACCAGTTTGAGACCCCTGGCATATAGTTTTAACTATATATGTGCATGGGGACATATATATTCCTACTTATACATGCAGGTCGTGCTTTTTGCTTGGTAGTCCTGCACAGTGGTTTTACTTTGCTGCTCCTCCATTCAGTGCAAGTCTATTCATCTTCTCACACTATAGAACCTTTATAAATCTTTTTCTGTAACTGAGCCTTATCTAAGCAGTTGTTTTATTTTAGCAGCCAAATTGGATAAAAACTCTCTTTTATTATCTATAAATCTGTATTGGAATTACAAATAAATAAAGCACTAAAAGAGCAAAATAAATATGCATGTCTTTACATATTTATTTAAAGTTCACATTACAATAATAACTCAAAACATATATTGAGAATATGCTACAATTTACCTTTATGGTACAATTTCAAGAACAATTTAACCACCTCCTAACCGCGCTATAGCCGAAAGACGGATACAGCGCTGCTCTGTTGAATCTCACCCATTCGGCGCTCTCTGTGATCCCTGTATCCTTCGAACACAGCCAATCGCATTTTGTGGTAAAGAGCCAATCACAGCTGATCACAGTGTAAACAGAGTTGCTGATTATCGGCTCTCTTTTCCTCACGCACTGTCACAGCGTGAAGAGAGGAGAGCCGGTAACCATCAATCCTGACAGGGGACATGTACACAGATAATCAGGACACTAATCATCAGTGCCCTGATTATCAGTGCAGCCCCATCAGTGCCAATTGGTGCCCATCAGTGCTGCCTATCAGTGCCCATCAGTGCTGCATATCAGTGCCCATCAGTGCCCATAAGTGCTGCATATCAGTGCCTATCAGTGACCATAAGTGTTGCATATCAGTGCCCATCAGTACTGCATATCAGTGCCCCTATCAGTACCACATATCAGTGCCCATTACTACCCCCTATCAGTACCCAGCAGTGTCACCTATCAGTGCTCATTAGTACCACCTATCAGTGCCACATATCAGTGCAACTTAATCCATGCCTCCCTCATCAGTGCCCATCAGTGCCGCCTCATCAGTGCTCATCAGTGCAGCCTATCAGTGCCCATCAGTGCAGCCTCATCAGCAAACATCAGTGCACATCAATGAAGGAAAATATATACTTATTTGCAACATTTTATTACAGAACCTGAATAAGTTTTCTTTCTCCCAAAAATTTCCATCTATTTTTGTTAGTTTAGCGTGATCACACAACTGTCATTCAAAGTGCAATAGCGCTGAAAGCTGAAAATTGCCCTGGACAGGAAGGGGGTATACGTGCTCAGTAAGCAAGTGGTTAATCTAGCTGCACATTAATCTAAATCATTAGATTTATTTGAATGACATTCAGTTTAAATTGAGTATGTCTTGATATTAGACATGTGCGCACTGAAATATTTAGCTTAGGAATTTTGGTTTCGTCCAAAAAATAAATTTATTTAGTTACTCCCGAAATTCGTTTTTAATAATTTTGTTTAGTTTAAAATGCATTTGTATGAAAATCAGAATTAATTAAGGTTAAATGTGTCAATTGAATGCTTATGTTGTCTGTCAGATGTTCTAAGAAGATTTGACGAAGCAGCTAAGCTGTACGACACCGTGATTATACATTTCCGGTCGAATGCTCCGCCCACAAGCTATAATAGAATTCTAATGTTGTTTGACTAGTAATAATTATATTTATTAATTATTATTACTAGTCAAACAACATTAGAATTCTTCTATAGCCTATGGGCAGAGCATTTGACCGTAAATTTTCGCTTGAGGTGTCGAATCTTCATGTCGAACGGTATTACCGCAGGTTCGATAGACACAGATCGCTATTGTCACCGTCATGTTGAATATTCTATCTATCTATATCGAACTGTTGTCGCAACGATACAAAAATATAATGGATACAAAAATAAAGCATTTTTTATTTTGGATCCTCTGCATGCTCGTTATCGTTTTGTTAAAACGAACACGAAAATCCCTGAATTTCGGGCGAAAATGCATTCGGACGATAAGGAATGCACATGTTTACTTGATACTAATATTCTGTAACACAGCAGAACATAGTTTGAGTAAGGGTAAGCATTCTAAGCCAATCAGAACTTTGTTGTTTCTTTTCTGTATATGATACACAATGGGGAGAGCACAGTGATGACCCTTGTGACCCCAGTAATGTCCCATAGACTAAACTATATCACTCAATCACAGTAGTCTGCAGAGAGGTCTAGCACCTGGCAGTGATATCTGGCAGGGGTGCATGGATCACAAGACTGACTGAACAGATTTACAAATCTTTTGGCAAGTATAACAGTGCACATTTGTGTATCTTAACTGTGTAATCATCTGTTAGCCTATTCATTTTCCACAAGCCTCCTGAACCTCTGCTCACTCCAAAATAGTTTTTTAGAATGCTTGTAAAACG
The DNA here is from genome assembly GCA_029206835.1 of Rana muscosa. Classification (NCBI taxonomy): domain Eukaryota; kingdom Metazoa; phylum Chordata; class Amphibia; order Anura; family Ranidae; genus Rana; species Rana muscosa. The sequence goes on along the minus strand of CM055117.1, from coordinate 681,634,768 downwards.
CATGCCTTTCATGTCACCAATAAATAGTGTTCAGGCATGCACAACACCAACCTTTTTCAGATACAAACCAGTGGCCCCTGAGGATTCCCCTATGGTTCAATGCTGAAGACTGATAATTTTCCATTTTTTTATGACTGGCAGCAGAAATTTAAAAAAGTAGAAGTGATTTCTACATTATTTCAAACAGCTCTAACATATAATCTTATGTGACAGACTCTTTCATTTTTTTTATCATATATAAAAAAAAAAAAGTTTCTTTTTTTTTAACCACTTAAGCCCCGGACCATTTCGGGCCATTAGGACCAGGCCTGTTTTTGGGATTCGGCACTGCGCTGCTTTAACTGTAAATTGTGCGGACATGCAATGTTGTACCCAAATGAAATTTGCGTCCTTTTCTTCCCACAAATAGAGCTTTCTTTTAATGGTATTTGATTGCCTCTGCGATTTTTATTTTTTGCGATATAAACAGAAAAAGACCGAAAATTTTGAAAAAAAATTATATTTTCTACTTTTTGTTATAAGAAAAATCGAATAAACTCAATTTTAGTCATACATTTAGGCCAAAATGTATTCAGCCACATGTCTTTAGTAAAAAAAATGTCAATAAGCGTATATTTATTGGTTTGCGCAAAAGTTATAGCGTTTACAAACTAGGGTACATTTTCTGAAATTTACACAGCTTTAAATTTATGACTGCCTATCTCATTTCTTGAGGTGCTAAAATGGCAGGGCAGTACAAAACACCCCCAAATGACCCCATTTTGGAAAGTAGACACCCCAAGGAAATTGCTGAGAGGCATGTTGAGCCCATTGAATATTTTTTTTTTGTCCCAAGTGATTGAATAATGACAAAAAAAAAAAAAATTACAAAAAGTTGTCACTAAATGATATATTGCTCACACATGCCATGGTTATATGTGGAATTGCACCCCAAAATACATTCTGCTGCTTCTCCTGAGTACGGGGATACCACATGTGTGGGACTTTTTAGGAGCCTAGCCACGTACGGGACCCCGGAAAGCAAGCACCGCCTTCAGGATTTCTAAGGGCGCAAATTTTTGATTTCACTCCTCACTACCTATCACAGTTTCGAAGGCCATAAAATGCCAAAATAGCACAAAACCCCCCCAAATGACCCCATTTTGGAAAGTAGACACCCCAAGCTATTTACTGAGAGGCATGTTCAGTCCATGGAATATTTTATATTTTGCCACAAGTTGCGGGAATATGACAAACTTTTTTTTTTTTGCACAAAGTTGTCACTAAATGATATATTGCTCACACATGCCATGGGCATATGTGAAATTACACCCCAAAATACATTCTTCTGCTTCTCCTGAGTACGGGGATACCACATGTGTGGGACTTTTTGGGAGCCTAGCCGCGTACGGGACCCCAAAAACCAAGCACCGCCTTCAAGGTTTCTAAGGGCATAAATTTTTGATTTCACTCCTCACTACCTATCACAGTTTTGAAGGCCATAAAATGCCAAGATGGCACAAAACCCCCCCCAAATGACCCCATTTTGGAAAGTAGACACCCCAAGCTATTTGCTGAGAGGCATGTTGACCCCATTGAATATTTTTTTTTTGTCCCAAATGATTGAATAATGACAAAAAGAAAAAAAAATGTACAAACAGTTGTCACTAAATGATATATTGCTCACACATGCCATGGTTATATGTGGAATTGCACCCCAAAATACATTCTGCTGCTTTTCCTGAGTACGGGGATACCACATGTGTGGGACTTTTTGGGAGCCTAGCCGCGTACAGGGCCCCAAAAACCAAGCACTGCGAACGCTGCAGTTATGTGTGTTGTGTTTGGTAAGTGACAGTGATCGATCGATACTGCACTTGGGTGGGCTGGGCTGGGCTGGGCTGGGCAGAGGGGCTAAACGCAGGCGCTAGCAGGTATCTGGGCTGATCCCGCTAACACTGCGTTATTGGGAACCCTAAACCGCTGGGGATGCTAGTATAGATCTGATCAGATCTGATCAGATACTATACCACTAAGGGGGGTGTATGCTTTGCGCGTGGGTGTTAGCGTTACTGTCACTAACCTAACACTGCCTGGGGCGACGCAGACCCTCTCTGGTGCTAAAACCTAATTGATCTCACCCGCCGGGCGATCAGGGGGGTTAAACCTTTATTGGGTTATATACGGCGGGTGCCCTGATGCTATAAAAAGCAAACTAATCAACCAGCGTCACCCGTAACCTTTATATGGTGATCACTGGTGAAAGGGTTAACTAGGGGCAATCAGGGGGTTAAAACCTTTATTAGGTTAAATATGGGGGTACCTGACACTATATAAAAACCTGACGGGTAACCTAAATAACTAAATAACTTACTGGCTAACCAGTGACACCAGTGACGCTTATACGGCGATCACTGGTGAAAGGGTTAACTCTAGGGGTAATCAGGGGGTTAAAATAATATATGGGGGTACCTGACACTAATAAAAACCTGCGGCGAACCTAAAAAAAAATAACTGCCTATCTAAAACACCAGCGACACGAATACAGCGATCGGAAAAACAATCGCTTAGTGACGCTGAAGTTAGGGGGTGAAAGGGTTACCTGGGGGGTGATCAAGGGGTTAAACCTTTATTAGGGGGGGTTAGGGGGCTACCCTGGACCTAAAGGGGCCTAATCCTAACTGCCCTGCAACTTTTTACAATCACAGATGACACTAAATGCAGTGATCAGTAAAATAAATGATCACTGCAATCAGTGACACTGTGATTGGGGGCTTTGGGGTGACCTGGGGGGTGATCTGGGGGTGACTGGGGGGTGATTTGTGTGCCTATGTGTACCTACGTGTCAGTGGACTGTTGGTGCACTAACCTGCTTCTTCTCTGCTCGGCGCCGGGAACGAAAAGACCGCGGCGAGGGAGATGACATCACTTCCTCCAGCCTTGTTTACATCACATGGCGGAGGAAGCATTTTCATTGGCCGGGAGCGATCGCGAGGGGGGGGCGGAATCGAGCGCCCCCCCCCATGCCTGATCGCTCCCGAACACTTAACGGCCGCTCACTGCAGTGAAGGGGGGTCCGGATGGACCCCCCAACTGCACAAAGGCGATCACGTAGATCTACGTGATTCTGCCTGTCCGTGCCATTCTGCCGACGTAAATCGGCGGTGGGCGGTCGTTAAGTGGTTAAAGATTAACACAAACTACCAATAGTGCCTAAGTTTAATATTTAATTCTTAAAAAAAAAAAAAAAAACAGCTACACACAGTATAGACAAGACTGCACAGCTTGGCACATAGGATCTAAAATATTACATAATCTGAGTTTATTTAGTAAATGCTTTGGAGGTCTTTAAATGTAATTATCTCAGAAAGATATGCTAAACAATACAGCATGGTATCTCATTATCACATTATTTACAGAAATCGATCTCTCTGTTTATTAATTACTTCTGTGGAAGCCACATATGCAAACACTTTTTATAGATATTTTTACAATGAAAGTTAAATCAGTATGATCACTTGAAAGTGTATGGTATCAAATGTTTCATTCAAATACACTATATAAGTGTATTTACTATAAATATAACTACCGTATTTATCGGTGTATAACATGCACAGGCGTATAACACGCACCCTAACTTTAAGAGGGAAGTTTCAGGGAAAAAACTTTCCACAGCCCCCTGTGTATAACACGCAGGCACAGTTTACCCTCTATTTTCAGGGTAAAAAAGTGAGTGTTATACGCCAATAAATACAGTATATGTAAGTCTGAAGTCAATTATCATGCATTCTTTTACCTGTATAAAAATGTGCACTTCTACTAATTCTTGTCATCTGTTTATTCATCCTGTGTGGGCATAACAAGTACAAGACACTTGATCATAAGGAAGATAGAGCACGTGCCTAAAAAAATAGAGCTTCGATTTTTTCTTTAATAAACATACATAATAACTCAAGTAAAAAGGAAATAGGATTTGTTGCTGAATTCTAGATTTGTTGCATGGCATGTGTATTGAATTGGTAGTAAAACAGAGTATCAATAATATGGAGAATATCATTTATATTCTTTTTAGAACTCCTGTATTTACAAATGAAATATAATTTTGAAAAGATGAATGTGACATACCTTTTATAACACAATCGTATAGTCAGATATTCTAGCAAAAAAAAAAAAAACAGCCTTGTCACATTGCATGGAAATAATACAGAATTTGTCAAATGGCCATTACCCTAGGCTTTATTTGCAGACATCCACAGAAAAAAAAGATTAATTTAATTCTTTAAAACAATACCATTATTACAAAGTTTATAGTTACCATACAAAGATCTACTAAACAGATTATTAGTTGTCTTATTAAAATTATTTTGTTATTATTAAATATGAAAAACATTTAGAGAGACTAATATTTAAAAAGAAAACAAATATAGTAGACAGGGATATTTTCCTACAATTACATGAAATTTGGTAGTCTCATAAATAAAAAAAGATAACATTTCAGCTAGGGGTGCACCGAATGGAAATTTTGGTACCGAAACTGAAAAACCGAAAATGAAGGACGCACCTAGGCCGAAATTCGAAACCGATACCGAAAATGGCAGTTTTAAAAAAATATTTATATTTTTTATATACAATTGTATTGTATTTAACTTTTTAATTAATATCATCAATTTAAATTAATATGAATTTATTGTTGGCCATTATTGACACCCTTAGTGCAAGAAAAGCTCAAGAAAAATACAGTATGCAGTCTCTAACCATCTCTTGTATCATGTCCTCAGTCTCTAACCATCTCTTGTATCATGTCCACAGTCTCTAACCATCTCTTGTATCATGTTCACAGTCTCTAACCATCTCTTGTATCATGTCCACAGTCTCTAACCATCTCTTGTATCATGTCCGCAGTCTCTAACCATCTCTTGTATTATGTCCTCAGTCTCTAGCCATCTCTTGTATCATGTCCCCAGCCTCTAACCATCTCTTGTATCATGTATGCAATCTCTTACTTAAACGTAAACACATTGCTAATAGTATTAGCAAAATCTCCATGTGGTGCACCTCTAGCAGACATGATACAGGAGACGGTCAGAGACTGCAGACATGATACAAGAGATCAATGCAGCCTCACCAGTGTTCATCAAATGCAGCTTCACCAGGGCCTGTCAAATGCAACCTACCAGTCAGATGCAGCAGCCTGCCTGTGCCCATAATGCAGCCTCACCAGTGCCTGTGCCCATCAGATGCAGCAGCCTGCCTGTGCCTGTCATGCAGCCTCACCAGTGCCTGTGGCCATATTATGCAGCAGCCTGCCTTAGCCCGTCATGCAGCCTCACCAGTGCCTGTGCCCATCAGATGCAGCCTGCCAGTGCTCATCAAATGCAGCAGACTGCCTGTGCCTATCATATGCAGCAGCCTGCCTGTGCCCGTCATGCAGCCTCACAAGTGCCTGTGCCCACCAGATGCAGCCTGCCAGTATCCATCAGATGCAGCAGCCTGCATGTGCCCATCATGCAGTCTCACCAGTGCCTGTGCCCATCAGATGCAGCAGTCTGCCTGTGCCTGTCATGCAACCTGACCAGTGCCTGTGCATATCAGATGCAGCCTGCCAGTGTCTATCAGATGCAGCAGCCTGCCTGTGCCCGTCATGCAGCCTCACCAGTGCCTGTGCCCATCAGATGCAGCAGCCTGCCTGTGCCCATCATGCAGCCTCATCAGTGCCTGTGCCCATCAGATGCAGCAGCCTGCCAGTGCCCATCAGATGCGGCACCCTGCCTGTGCCCAACAGATGCAGCAGCCTGCCTGTGCCAGTCATGCAGCTTCACCAGTGACTGTGCCCATCAGATGTAGCAGACTGCCTTTGCCCATCATGCAGCCTCACCAGTGCCTGTGCCCATCAGATGCAGCAGCCTGCCTGTGCCCAACAGATGCAGCAGCCTGCCTTTGCCCATCATGCAGCCTCACCAGTGCCTATCAGATGCAGCAACCTGCCTTTGCCCGTCATGCAGCCTCACCAGTGTCTGTGCCCATCAGATGCAGCAGCCTGCCTGTGCCTGTCATGCAGCCTCACCAGTGCCTGTGCCCATCAGATGCAATAGCCTGCCTGTGCCTGTCATTCAGCCTCACCAGTGCCTGTGCCCATCAGATGCAACAGCCTGCCTGTGCCTGTCATGCAGCCTCACCAGTGCCTGTGCCAGTCATATGAAGCCTGCCAGTGCCCATCAGATGCAGCACCCAGCCTGCCTATTGATTGACTTTTCATGAACAGGCTTTTTGGTATATTTTTGCTTGTTCAGAGCATGCAGCCAATGAGCTGCAGCACTGATCATTGTATTCTGACAGCAGTGGAGTCCCGTTGACATAATACAAAGACACGGTGGGGAGGATTTTCCCATCCACCTTGAATGTGGATGGGGAAATCAGTAAGTTTTTTTTGTTCAGCTGCCTGGCTGAACAAAAAAAACTGAGCCAGGCATGGCCAGCTCTAGTGTCTACATTAAATATACAAAAAAATAATAATACATTTAGTTGGCATGCATCCATATTGTATTGACCTCTAGATACTGTATACAGCAGTGTTAGCCAATAAAACGTGCAGTACATTTTTTGCAGCTTTTTGCATAAGTGTCAGTTACTTAGTATTCCTGTGGTCATTTTAAAAGTACTAAATGGGTGTCAAACAATTAAAGCAGACACCTGGATACCTTGCAGAGTGCCTGAGAGTCATTTTGTTCTGGTAAGAAAATGTCTCTCACCTCTTGTGATCAAATCAGCGAACAACGTGTTTTGTTTATGGACCAATAGTAAAGTTCGGAAGGGCAGGTCTGAACTTGACTACAGAATATAGTTAGAATTATCAAAATACAGAACCCTGAGATTGAGGGCTCCCAAGGTGTTCATTAAGTTAAGTGAGAATACATACAGGCACTGCTAGGTACAACGTATGGGCTTTCAAGCTATACTGTCAGCTGAGCACTTTTAATGGACTCACAGGCTTAAATCAAAGATACCAAAACTTTTTCACTGTGGGTTAATGATTACCAGAAAATTCTGTACAGTACTTCCACTCTGTATGCGCTGCAGCTCCAGTCCAGACCTATTTTATGTGGACGGCAATCATAGCAGATTCCCTCCTTCGCTCATATGTGAAATGTATCCATGTGAACTTTCTACTTTTTGTGGACAAAAATGACAGTCCAACTTTGCTAGTCATAAAGACTGATTTACTAAAGAAGTTGAGAATGTTCACAAACAGTGTTCAATTCAATTATCCAATCATGTGCAGATGATCTAAATAAACAGTGATTTTCTTTTCATATGATTGCATAACTGAAGTGAATTTTACTGTGCAAACATTCTCAATCCTCTAGTACATCAGCATCACAATGTGTAAAATGGGAGGGTATAGTACCCCAACATTCGATTTGCACTGCGGAGTTAAGCATCACTATGGCAACCAGAGGCTGCCAGAGTGGAACTATGCAGTGTGATTGACATGGATGAAGTGTCATATAAGTGTAAAGCCTTGTACACACGCTTAGATTTTCGTGCAAACGAACCTCCATTTTTTGTGGCATGCTAGTCTCATGTCCAAAGTGAAGAGGTTACTCACAATATGAAAATTTTCGTACGACAGAATAACAACGTCAGAAGTGACGTAATGTGTTGAATAGTTTTGTATGTATTCTTTGGCTTCTGAGCATGCGTAGTCTTGCTCTTACAATTTTTTTGGTACGAAAACTGTACTAATGAAACGAAAATCGGATGTTAAGTTCACATCCAACAAAATTTTATAGTCTGCACATAAAGCTTTTTTTTTCTGGCGAAAAAGTGAAATTGGCTGTCGAAAGCACCATACTAACGATCCGAAAATCGTCAGACACCTCGTTATTACAAATTTTTCCATCCGATTTTCGTATCGTGTGTACAGGCCTTTATTCCACATGTTTGTGTGTGTAGGAGACCAATGTAGTAGTGAGGATCCAGTTCTGATATAGAAGTCTACTTATGTATATAATGATTTAGAATTTAAAACATATTATTTAACCACTTGCCGACCAGCTGCTGCAGTTTTACTGTGGCATCATGGCTCGGCTGGGCGAAAAAACGTTATGTTACGTCGCTTCGCCCTGTGGCCACTAGGGGCGTGCGCATGCCACCGGAGGCACGCGCCCGCTGCTTGCCAATGGAGACGATGTGAGTGCCACAGCGAGAACCGGGATCTGTGTGTGTAAACACACAGATCCTGGTTCTCTGAGGGGAGAAATTACTGATTGTCTGTCCATACTTTGTGTGAACAACGATCTATCATTTCCCCTAGTAAGTCCCATACCCCCTTCAGTTAGAACATGCAGAGGGAACACAATTAACCCCTTGATCGCCACCTCGTGTTAACCCCTTCCCTGCCAGTGACATTTTTACAGTAATCAGTGCATTTTTATCACACTAATCGCTGTAAAATTGTCAATGGTCTCAAAAATGTGTCAAAAGTGTCCGATGTGTCCGCCATAATATCGCAGTCACGATAAAAATAACCGGCATTACTAGTAAAAAAATTATAATAATAAAAATGCCATAATTCTATCCCCTATTTTGTAGACGCTATAACTTTTGCGCAAACCAATCAATATATGTACGCTTATTGCAATTTTTTTACCAAAAATATGTGGAAAAATACATCGGCCTAAACTGAGGAAAAAAAATGTTTTTTTGAAAAAAAAATGTGGGATATTTATTATAGCAAAAAGTTAAAGATATTGTGTTTTTTTCAAAATTGTCGATGTTCTTTTGTTTATAGCGCAAAAAAATAAAAACCGTAGAGGTGATCAAATACCACCAAAAGAAAGCTCTATTTGTGGGAAAAAAGGACGCAAATTTTGTTTGGGTACAGCGTCGCACGATCGCGCAATTGTCAATTACAGCAACGCAGTGGCAAATTGTGAAAAGTACTCTGGTCAGGAAGGGGGTAAAACATTTTAATTTTATGCCACTTGAATCCTAACCTATTCCCAATGTAATGTTTGAATAATCATAATTTTTGTATAAGTATTGTGATTATACATGTTTTAACACATGCTAATAACACATCCAAGCATATGTTTGATAACACATTCTAGCATAGATATGTAAATTAAATAAATGCACTTATAAAGCTCTTACATAATTTAAGATTAAACAAGAGTAAACATTTAAAAATGCTTTAAATCAGCTTGATAAGCATTATAGTATGTGTCCTTCTTATTGTAATAACAAAAAATCACTAATATGCACATGTTTTTAATATAGGTTTCCTTGCATGCTTCACATTTGTATGATCTGTTTGTTTTCCTCCCATTTTAAAAGCTAATTGTTTGTCTTTTTGTAGAAGGAAAAATTATGAAGCATACCTGTATATTTGGTGTCTGTTTACATTTCCTGTAATGCAGTCATTAAGCATACAACGTAGACCTAAAGGATGTCAAAACTGACAAGCACACAATGATTGATGATGCTGTGCTAGACTAATTCTTACCAGGTGTAGTGTGATGTGAATTCAAATGGGGCTCAGAGTTCCTAGTTGGATTGGTTAAGTTGATGTTTGTCAAAGTTCCTTGACTTTCCAACCCATTAAATCCATATTCCACTTCTAGATTTTATTTTGCCTCTTTATGCAGAATGTGCACATGACCTTGTGCCATGTACACATTTGTTGATCTTGAAAAAAAAAATACAAAACAGAAGGATTGAGGGCTGCCTTGGTTGCTTGAAAATATACTAACAGATTTACCTTATATGTTTGTTTCATAATTAATTAGGACTATATTTTATTTTATTCGAGAACTATGATATAAAACACAAAGTCAATAGATTATACAACTAAAGACCATACAACCCACAAAAACACATGCACACTTTTGCTGTTTGTAGTAATACGGTAAAACATTGGATTGTGAGTAGCACGGTTTACGATCGTTGCGCAATACGAACATGTTTTTTTTTAAAAAAACTGAGTCGATTTGCGAGCGTTGTCCCGCAAGACAAACAGGATTCAAGCCTCTGGGGTGTGCAGTACCGCATGTGGCCAGAGGTGCGGGGGCACCGGTGACGCTCGGAGACACTCGGAGACGCTCGGAGACACTCGGAAGTGTCACTGAGCGTCCCTGAGTGGTCTCCGAGTGTGGTACTGCATACACTAGCAGTGACACTGAAACGAATGATCTGAGTTTCCATTATTTCCTATGGGGAAACTCGCTTTGATATACAAGTGCTTTGGATTACAAGCATGCTTCTGGAATGGATTATGCTCGTAATCCAAGGTACAACTGTAAATGTTTAAGGAGTGCTTGGGCATAGGGTTATTTCTCATGATGTCTGAGTTGTGGTAAAGCCAATATATTTTTAAGATAAGACTGAAATGAGGGGGCATTGATCTTTAATAATAAACACTAAAGCCAAAGGAAATAAAGTGAAAAAAAAAATACTAAGGCAAATTGAGGCAAACAATTTGGAGTCTAAAAGCAAAAGTAATGTACTAATTGTTTTTAGACTGCTCTGGCTACTTTATGCTGCATTGTTTTGTAGCCATGTGAATGGCCAATAAATGTATTGTAGAGGTTAATTTTTCCTATATGACATGCAATTATTTTGCAGTTGCTCCTGCTAAACCACAACAAGACATATCATAGCACAATGCAAAGGATTGAAGGCCGGTTTTCTCATTACCTTATTCCAGCTCATAATGACAACTGTTCCATAAAGGTAAGAATAATATAAGCAGTTTATTTAATGAAATTATCATTTAATTTAATGTTGTAAATAAAATACCATCAGCATCACATAAACAACAAATTTCTTTTTCACTGTGTGACTAATTAAAATGGAATTAAACTCCACAATAAAAAAAATGGGCTCCCAGGAGCTCTTAGCCATAATGTGCTAGCATGCACATCATAATAGCACATTGTTGCAGACTTATCTGGCGTGCAATCCCCTTCCACTGGTCATGGGTACTTACATCTTCTTCCACTCTTCCTTCCAGGTTTGGACTGTTCAGTTGTGATTATGTCATTCCCGCACATGTGTGTGGGAGTCGCATCATCATACTTACCTGCTCTGTGTAGTGGTTTTGCACAGAGTAGCCGGGATCCTCCTCTTCTCGGGTTCCAGGTCGGCACTGCTGGCCCCTCCTTCCTGCCGGGTGCCCCCACAGCAAGCAGCTTGCTATGGTGGCCGAGCTGAGCCACTGCTCTGTGTCCATTCATACACGGAGCTACGGCTCAGCCCCGCCCCTCTGTCTCCTGATTGGCTGTGATTGACAGCAGCAGGAGCCAATGGCACCCACTTCTGCCAAAAGACAATCAGGAGTGCGAGTCCCCGGAGAGGCAAGGCTCTCCTGGACATCACTGGATTGAGATGGGGCTCAGGTAAGTATTAGGGGGGCTGGGAGGGCTGTTGCACACAGAAGGCTTTTTACCTTCATGCATAGGGAATTATAGCCCCTGATTCTTCCTTCTGTTTATAAACAAGCGGCCACAGATTCCCTTTATCTTTACCCAAACCTTAGTGTAGATGAGGGTCTGATAAGATGTTAGGCACAGGGTTCCCCCTAAAAATACACACCAGACCTAATCCTAGATGAGTGTCTGGTATAGAAGTTTCAAAACTTAAGGAAACAAAGGGAAGCACACAACTAGCAACTAGTAAAATACTTAAACTGAAAGGATAAATAAATGAAATGCACTTACATTAACCAGATCAGGTATGCGCCTTTAAATATCCCACATAGATCACATAAGAATCCCGGTCAGGGATGCAATGGGGGTTATTTACTAAAGGCAAATACACTTTGCACTACAAGTGCACTGCAAGTGCACTTGAAAGTGAACTGAAAGTGCACTTGGAAGTGCAGCTGCTGTAGATCTGAGGGGGACACGGAAGGAAAATAAAAAGCAGCATTTTAGCTTGCACATGATTGGATGATAAAATCAGCAGAGCTTCCCCTCATTTCAGCTTTTCCCCTCAGATCTACATCTACTTTCAAGTGCACTTGTACTGCAAAGTGGATTTGCCTTTAGTAAATCAACCCCAATGTGTTTCATAACTAGGGATGAGCTCGGTGTTCGAGTCGAACATACGTTCGACTCGAACATCGGCTGTTCGATCGTTCGACGAAGATCGAACGATTTGGGCCGTTCGCGCCTAATTCGAGTGACGCGAACGGCCCACAATGCACTATGCCATCGCAGTGTCATCCTGGCGCTGTGATTGGCCAAGCATGCACTGTGACCCCGCATGCTTGGCCAATCACAGCGCCGGCAGCGAGGAGAGCAATGATTGGCCACAGGCAGGATGCCTGTGGCCAATTATTGCTGAGGGTGTTTAGTACACGCCCCACACTATAAAAGGCCGCCAGCACCCTAGTGTAGTGTGTTCCGGAGCAGGGAAAGAGAAGCATAGGCAGGGACAGTGACATTTTTTTTTCTTGCTTAACCTGGATTCCTTTAGTTTAGGGAAAGAGAAGGATAGGTAGGGAGAGTGTCAGTGTGTTTTACTGTGCTAATCCTTGTTTGTAGGGACAGGGAAGGACAGTGAGGGAAATTCTCCTTGTGCTATAGTGTGCTAAAGCATTGATCATCAACCATCTTTAAAAAAACATTTTTTATAGGGACAGAAAACTATAGGTAGGGAGAGTGTCAGTGTGTTTTACTGTGCTAATCCTTGTTTGTAGAGACAGGGAAGGACAGTGAGGGAAATTCTCCTTGTGCTATACTGTGCTAAAGCATTGATCATCAACCATCTTTAAAAAAACATTTTTTATAGGGACAGAAAACTATAGGTAGGGAGAGTGTCAGTGTGTTTTACTGTGCTAATCCTTGTTTGTAGGGACAGGGAAGGACAGTGAGGGAAATTCTCCTTGTGCTATACTGTGCTAAAGCATTGATCATCAACCATCTTTAAAAAAACATTTTTTATAGGGACAGAAAACTATAGGTAGGGAGAGTGTCAGTGTGTTTTACTGTGCTAATCCTTGTTTGTAGGGACAGGGAAGGACAGTGAGGGAAATTCTCCTTGTGCTATAGTGTGCTAAAGCATTGATCATCAACCATCTTTAAAAAAAAAATTTTTATAGGGACAGAAAACTATAGGTAGGGAGAGTGTCAGTGTGTTTTACTGTGCTAATCCTTGTTTGTAGGGACAGGGAAGGACAGTGAGGGAAATTCTCCTTGTGCTATAGTGTGCTAAAGCATTGATCATCAACCATCTTTAAAAAAACATTTTTTATAGGGACAGAAAACTATTGGTAGGGAGAGTGTCAGTGTGTTTTACTGTGCTAATCCTTGTTTGTAGGGACAGGGAAGGACAGTGAGGGAAATTCTCCTTGTGCTATACTGTGCTAAAGCATTGATCATCAACCATCTTTAAAAAAAAATTTTTTATAGAGACAGAAAACTATAGGTAGGGAGAGTGTCAGTGTGTTTTACTGTGCTAATCCTTGTTTGTAGGGACAGGGAAGGACAGTGAGGGAAATTCTCCTTGTGCTATACTGTGCTAAAGCATTGATCATCAACCATCTTTAAAAAAACATTTTTTATAGGGACAGAAAACTATAGGTAGGGAGAGTGTCAGTGTGGTTTACTGTGCTAATCCTTGTTTGTAGGGACAGGGAAGGACAGTGAGGGAAATTCTCCTTGTGCTATACTGTGCTAAAGCATTGATCATCAACCATCTTTAAAAAAACATTTTTTATAGGGACAGAAAACTCTAGGTAGGGAGAGTGTCAGTGTGTTTTACTGTGCTAATCCTTGTTTGTAGGGACAGGGAAGGACAGTGAGGGAAATTCTCCTTGTGCTATAGTGTGCTAAAGCATTGATCATCAACCATCATTAAAAAAAAATTTTTTATAGGGACAGAAAACTATAGGTAGGGAGAGTGTCAGTGTGTTTTACTGTGCTAATCCTTGTTTGTAGGGACAGGGAAGGACAGTGAGGGAAATTCTCCTTGTGCTATACTGTGCTAAAGCATTGATCATCAACCATCTTTAAAAAAACATTTTTTATAGGGACAGAAAACTATAGGTAGGGAGAGTGTCAGTGTGTTTTACTGTGCTAATCCTTGTTTGTAGGGACAGGGAAGGACAGTGAGGGAAATTCTCCTTGTGCTATAGTGTGCTAAAGCATTGATCATCAACCATCTTTAAAAAAACATTTTTTATAGGGACAGAAAACTATAGGTAGGGAGAGTGTCAGTGTGTTTTACTGTGCTAATCCTTGTTTGTAGGGACAGGGAAGGACAGTGAGGGAAATTCTCCTTGTGCTATACTGTGCTAAAGCATTGATCATCAACCATCTTTAAAAAAACATTTTTTATAGGGACAGAAAACTATAGGTAGGGAGAGTGTCAGTGTGTTTTACTGTGCTAATCCTTGTTTGTAGGGACAGGGAAGGACAGTGAGGGAAATTCTCCTTGTGCTATAGTGTGCTAAAGCATTGATCATCAACCATCTTTAAAAAAACATTTTTTATAGGGACAGAAAACTATAGGTAGGGAGAGTGTCAGTGTGTTTTACTGTGCTAATCCTTGTTTGTAGGGACAGGGAAGGACAGTGAGGGAAATTCTCCTTTTGCTATACTGTGCTAAAGCATTGATCATCAACCATCTTTAAAAAAACATTTTTTATAGGGACAGAAAACTATAGGTAGGGAGAGTGTCAGTGTGTTTTACTGTGCTAATCCTTGTTTGTAGGGACAGGGAAGGACAGTGAGGGAAATTCTCCTTGTGCTATACTGTGCTAAAGCATTCCTCATCAACCATCTTTGAAATCCTTGTTTTTTGGACAGTCAGGGAAATTGTCGTTGTGCTATTCTGTGCGAAAGCAATCATCCTCAACGATATTTAGAAATCCTTAAGTAAAGGGACAGAGAAGGACACCTGAAGGTAGCCCTTATTGCTTTTTTCCCATCTCCCTGCAGGCCATCCATTAGAATGTCTGGAAGGCAAACAAGGAGAGGCAGACAGTCAGGAGGCAATAAAAGAGGGCAAGCAGGCTCTGTGTCTGGGGGCAACAGTGCTGGTCGTGGACGCGGTGCATTGTCATCAGCACATGGCCATGGGACACGCTTGTCCTTCTTTTCGGCAGCTGGACATGTTGAGCCACATCATGCCGAAGACTTGGTAGAGTGGATGACCAAGCCCTCCTCCTCCTCCTCATCCTCTCTCACCCAGGCTCAGGGTACTGGCAAAGCAGCTGCCAAAGCGTCCTCTTCCCTGGTATCAATGTCAGACTCATCATCAGTCACTCCTTCCCTAGACCCACCATGTCCTCCTCCTGAGGAGTCCCCCGAACTGTTTGAGCACAGTGTTGGGTACATGCTCCAGGAGGATGCCCAGCGTTTCGAAGGGTCTGATGATGAAACCCAGCTACAGGAAGGCAGTAGCGTGAGAGCAGACAGAGGGGATGCTCAAGAAGGACACCAATCTGGCAGTCATGTTCCAGCAGCTGCAGCATACTGCCAGATTGGCTCCAGTGATGAGGAGGGAGGGGATGATGAGTTCACTGACTCCACGTGGGTGCCTAATAGGAGAGAGGAGGAGGAGGAGGATGAGGAGGAGGCACATCTTCAACGAGGCAGGATGCCCTTTGGTGGCCAGCGTAAGGGCAGTACACCGACGGAATCACACCGCAGAGCTCCGCCTGTGCAGGGCACTGCCTCTGCCCGTCATTCAAAAAGTTCTTTGGTGTGGGCCTTTTTTGAGGCTAGTGCATCAGATCGCACAGCTGCTGTTTGCAACATATGTCTCAAGCGTATATCGCGTGGCCAAAACATCAGCCGCTTGGGTACCACATGCCTGACCAGACATATGTTGACCTGCCATGCAGCTCGTTGGCAAGCCTACCTCAAAGACCCACACCAAAGAACAAAGCGGACCTCTCCTTGCACCGCATCAGCTGGGATCTCCAACCCCACTATAACTTCAGTCCTCTCTGAAACATGCACTGAGAGGAATGAAGGTGTAGAATTAGGTGTGTCACAGCCAAGTACTTGCGGCCACTCTGCTAGCAGTACACCGACGTCCGATTCTAGCAGGCAAATTTCCCTGCCCCAGCTGCTGGACCGTCGAAAGAAGTTCACTCCCAGCCATCCACATGCCCAGCGGTTGAATGCTAGCTTGGCTAAATTGCTAGCGCTTCAACTGCTGCCTTTTCAGTTGGTAGACTCGGCCCCCTTCCGTGAGTTTGAGCAATGTGCGGTTCCTCAGTGGCAGGTTCCCAAACGCCACTTTTTCTCACGGAAGGCTATTCCGGCTCTCTACCGGCATGTGGAAGGCAATGTCTTGGCCTCGCTGGACAGGGCGGTCAGCGGTAAGGTGCATATTACCGCTGACTCATGGTCCAGCAGGCATGGACAGGGACGTTACCTTTCTTTCACGGCCCATTGGGTCACTCTTTTGGCAGCTGGGAAGGATGCAGGACAAGGTGCAGTAGTGTTGGAGGTTGTTCCACCGCCACGCCTCCAAAATGCTACTACTGGTTGTGACACACCTCTCTCCTCCACTCCCTCCTCTTCTTCTTCCTCCATGGCCTCTTCCTGTGCTTTGTCCTCTGAACCAGCGGTGCTCCGTAGCCGTTCAAGGGGCTACGCAAGTACGCAGGCAAAAAGATGCCATGCCGTGCTTGCGCTGGTGTGTTTGGGGGACAGAAGCCACACTGGGGCAGAGGTCCTGTCTGCTCTGCAGGGCCAGGCCGAGAGGTGGTTGACGCCACGCCAGCTTAAGCCAGGAATGGTGGTTTGCGACAATGGCACCAACCTCCTCTCCGCCCTCCGACAGGGACAACTGACCCATGTGCCCTGTGTGGCTCACGTCCTTAACCTGGTGGTGCAGCGGTTCTTGGGCAGGTACCCGGGCTTACAGGATGTCCTGAGGCAGGCCAGGAAAGTCTGTGTGCATTTCCGCAGATCTTATAATGCCAGTGCTCGCCTGGCTGAGCTGCAAAAGGAGTTGAACCTGCCCAAGAACCGCCTTATATGTGACATGCCCACCAGGTGGAACTCAACGTTGGCCATGCTGCAGCGGCTGCACACGCAGCAGAGGGCCATCAATGAGTACCTGTGCGACTACGGCACCAGGACAGGGTCAGGGGAGCTTGGTTTTTTTTCTCCACGCCAGTGGGGCATGATCAGGGATGCATGCACTGTCCTGGCACCATTTGAGGAGGCCACGAGGATGGTGAGCAGTGACAGTGCATGCATCAGTGACACTGTACCTCTTGTCCACCTGTTGGAGCACACGCTGCGTGGAATAATGGACAGGGCACTTGAGGCAGAACAGAGGCAGGAAGAGGAGGACTTCCTTGCCTCTCAAGGCCCCCTTTACCCAGACAGTGTTCCTTCTGTCCCACCCATCGCACAGGAAGAGGAGGAGGAGGAGGAGGAGGAGGATTGTGTCAGCATGGAGGTGGAGGCTGGCACTCAGCATCATCAGCAGCAGTCTTTTAGGGATGATTTACAGTCCCAAGAAACCAGTGGACTTGTACGTGGCTGGGAGGAGGTGGCTGCGGATCATGTCGTCCTTAGTGACCCAGAGGACTCCGGACCGAATGCCTCAGCTAACCTACGCTGCATGGCCTCCCTGATCCTGCAAAGTCTGCGGAAGGATCCTCGTATTCTTCGGATCAAGGAGAGGGACCATTACTGGCTGGCCACTCTCCTTGATCCACGGTACAAGGGTAAGGTTGCGGACCTTATGTTACCATCGCAGAGGGAGCAGAGGATGAGACAACTCCGGGAGGCCTTGCAGAAAGGTCTGTGCAACGCGTTCCCAGAGACTGGGAGGTTACAAACTCCTGGTCCTGGACAACGAGTTGCTGAGGCTTCGGCCAGTCAAAGAAGGAGCGGTGGGGAAGGTGGCCGTCTGACCGATGCGTTCAGACAATTCTTTAGTCCGCAGCCCCAAAGTATGATCGGTTCCAGCAACCATCGCCAGCGTCTGATAAACATGGTGCAGGAATATCTAGGGGCAAGGTCAGACTTGGACACCTTCCCCACCGAAAATCCTCTGGCTTACTGGGTCTTGAGGATGGATCACTGGCCAGAGCTTGCACAGTATGCAATTGAGCTACTGGCCTGTCCTGCATCCAGCGTTCTTTCGGAACGCACATTCAGTGCTGCTGGAGGATTTGTCACGGATCACAGGGTGCGCCTGTCCACCGACTCGGTTGATCGACTGACTTTCATCAAGATGAACCAGTCTTGGATCACCACCAGCTACCACACACCTGATGCTGATATAACAGACTAATTGATTTTAACATGTCACATCCCTTCAAGACTGATGCTGATGCTGAGTGCCTGTGCTGTTATGTTGACTGGCTATCCTCCTCCTCCGAGTCCTCAATGATACGATTGATGATGATAGCTTGGAAGATCATTTATGTTTTTGGGTGCCGCCACCAGTGGCTAAGGCCCAATTTTTCAGCCCCTGTTTAACAGGGGCGTGTAATTACAATTTTTGAAGCAATACTTTGCAACAGGGCTCATTGCTGTGCTCCAAGTACAGTATCTGTGAGGGGTTGGAGTGTTGTGCCACCAGTGCCTAAGGCCCAATTTTTCAGCCCCTGTTTAACAGGGGCATGTAATTACAATTCTTGATCTAATAATTCACAGCAGGGCCCATTGCTGCACCCACCAAGAGTAACTCTGAGGGCTTACAGTGTTGTGGCAACGCCACCACCACCACCACCACGAAAGGCCCAATTTTTCAGCCCCTGTTCAAAAGGGGCATGTAATTACAATTCTTGATCTAATAATTCACAGCAGGGCCCATTCCTGCACCCACCAAGAGTAACTCTGAGGGCTTACAGTGTTGTGGCAACACCACCACCACCACCACCACCACGAAAGGCCCAATTTTTCAGCCCCTGTTCAACAGGGGCATGCAATTACAATTCTTGATCTAATAATTCACAGCAGGGCCCATTGCTGCACCCACCAAGAGTAACTGTCAGGGCTTACAGTGTTGTGGCACCAGCACCACCATCAAAGGCCCAATTTTTACTACCACTGTTCAACAATTATATGTAATTACAATTCCTGATATAATAGTTGACAGCAGGGCGTTCCAGCACCAACCAAGAGTAACTGTGAGTGCTTACAGTGTTGTGCCAACACCAACAACTAAGGGGCCTATTTCTGCAGAGTATATACGGCAGGTCCCTACTTTCAAACATCCAACTTACAAACGACTCCTACTTGCAAACGCAAGAAGACAACAGGAAGTGAGAGGAAATCTACCCCTAGGAAGGAAAATTCTCTCCTGTAAGAATTAATATGGGAGAAAGGTGTCTCCTCTGTACTGATGCTTTATCACCAATCCTTGTTTCAAGAAAAACACCACATTTCAAAAACAGTTGTCATTGGGACGGAAAGTGAGGTGAAATGTTCTGAACAGGGGCACAGACAGCAAAACAAATGTTACAGGGGTGATAACCCTTACCTATGTTTTCCAAAAAGTTTAAAAATAGATTTTTGGGCTGGAGCTACACTTAAACAATGTACCTGTTCAAAATTACAAACACATTCTACATAAGAACAAACCTACAGTCCCTGTCTTGTATGCACCGCCTGTATACGGCTGTTCAGAGTATATAGGGCCTTTTTTATTTTGTGTGCGGTGTTCCCCTTAATATCCATACAAGACCCAAAGGGGCTGGTAATGGGCTGGGGTAGGGGGGGGGGGGTCATGGGGTAGCTATGCCATTTTTCTTAAAGATTTTCATCCATATTACCGGGACCAGACATTACATTAAAGCTGCAAGCAGTTTTAAATGTTTTTTTTTTCCTTTAGAAGTGTCATTTTGTGCAGGGACAGTTCTAAACACGGGAAACACGTGGCACTTCACAGGCATACTTTAGACACCCCCCAGGTACGATATTTAAAGGAATATTTTACTTTTTTTTTTCCACTTTATGCATCATTAAAATGACTGCTCCCGAAAAACGACCGTTTTTAAAACTTCTTTTTGCATTGATACATGTCCCCTGGTGCAGAACCCGGGTTCCCAAACCCTTTTTAGGACAATAACATGCATAATAGTCGTTATAATTAGCACTTTAGAATTCGAACGTTCGCATCCATTGTATTTAATAGGGTTCTAATGTTCGTACGAACGTTCGGTCCGTTCGCGGGTTCTGGTGCGAACCGAACCCGGGGGTGTTCGGCTCATCACTATTCATAACAGCTTTTCACTCACTGCAGGCTGTGCAGGCACACAGGGGAAAGGATTACATGTACTCCTAGATGGGGTCTTCTCCACAGCAGAGTTCACAGACCACTGTCAGCTTGTATAGGGTAGCTGGCCACTCCCCGATCAAGCTTTCTGGGTGGCCATGATGACATGTTTCAAAGGTGTGTCCCCTTTCTCAAGTTTTGAGCACTTCTCTTTGTTCCCTAGTTTCCATCTGGTAGAGAAGACAAGGGGTAAACAAGCAAATAAAGCTAAAAAAAAAGTTGCAATTTTCCCCCACCTCAAAATCCATTTCAGACCCTTATCCAAAAATGCAGTCTGACAGGCCAGGAAGGGAGGGTAGACTATGTCCCGCCCTCCTGAACCATACCAGGCCACATGACCTCAACAGGGGGAGTGTAATTTGTAATAGTGCTCCTTCTCATTTACAAAGAAAGCAAGCAGTAAACAAGCACACTAGCACTTATTGCGAAATAAGTGGAAATTTCTGCCAATGACTGGTGAGGGGAAGTAGACTAATATATATACAATATACAATACACCACCCAGTCCTCCACGAATACAAATGGTCCAAATCCTCTAATGATTTACACACCTGGGTCATACTATTACCCAGGTATATCCCACCTAAATTTAGAGACCCCGCTACACCTATATATATATATTTATATATATATATATTTATATATATATATATATATATATATATATATATATATATATATATATAATTTATTTTTATTTTTTTATTAAATTAAAACCAACAAGGAAAAATTCCATCTTTATCCAATTGCATAGCGGCAGGCATATTAGACATAGTAACTCCTTTGATATATTTAGAAGCTAGAATATTTGTTTGTTCTCAAGAGTTAAACTTAGCATGACATTCATGTATATGTTACATGTTTATTAAAAGTAAACTCTGGGCAAGGTTAAACACTCCATCATTACATCTAATTTCCTACAATAACAATCATAATTTTTTTAAACAAATTTGCATAGTTTTTCAATAATTGTACCTTTTAAATCTTTGTAACATCATCACTTTATACATTACAAATAGAGTTGGGCGAACTGTTCGGGCTGAGCAGAAGTCCGGCCAGAACCTCGCCTGTTCGCCCGTTCGGCGAACACCCAAATTTACAGTGCCTTCGGCGGGTGGTCCCCCACGCCAAACCCCCTGCAATGCACTGTGTGCTGTACAGTGCATTCTAAGCTCTGACTGGGCAAAGCTTTGCCCAATCAGGGTGCAGTGAATAACTGGTTGTTAAGGAGTGGGGCCGGGAAGCCCTTAACAACCGATGAGTCATCAGCTGTCAATGGCCTAAATTAAAAAAAACATTGTCGGCAATAAAAAGTGATGGTATGGATTTTAAGAGGAACCCCACGACACAATTAAAAAAAATGGCATGCCCCCCCCCACAAAATCCATACCAGACCCTTATACGAGCATGCAGCCTGGCAGGCCAGGAAAGGGGGGGAAGACAAGTGATCGCCCCCCTTCTAAACCATACCAGGCCACATGCCCTCAACATAGGGGGTGGGTGCTTTGGGGCAGGGGGGTTCTGCCCCCCCGACCACAAAGTACTTTGTCTCCATGTTCTCTGTTTGAGAGTTCTGGTGCGAACTGAACAGGGGGGGTGTCCGGCCCATCTCTAAATACAAACCAGCTAATCCCAGGTACTGGGAGGGGGGTGGAGGAAGCACTCTTTTGGACTACAATTCTCTTCCCATCCTGCAATGGGAATTACAAAAACAAGTAAGGCAGCCACACTCTAATGTACAAAAGATCAAGATTTATTCCAGGGATAACAACAGCCAAAAACTCTGCCTAGAGGCCCCTCGCTCTACTGCTCTTCACTGCATTGGGCTTAGTCATAAAGCCCTCTACGACTAAGCCTGATGGTAATATACATTAGGGATAGTGATCCTTAGGTGGGGACTATGGCAGTAGTTATCACAAGCATAAACCTTGATCTTTTGTAAGTAACTGGTGTGCAGCTACCTATCCTTTCATGTGGTGCACTTGGAGCGGGGATGGCTTCCTTTCAGCCTGCACCCAACCTCCAGGAAATAGTGGAAAATTATGCCTTTGAGGGGCAGATAGCTACACTTGCAGTAGGATTTATTGCAAATAATGAGCATGCATGTGGGCAGGATTATGGGCAGGTTTATGATGGATTGGAAATGTGCCTCCTGGACTGTCAATTTAGTAATAATGTAATGGTGGGTGGAACAGACCAGGAGACTGAGATGCTCAGGTCCCACTGATTACAGCAAGTGGTGACATAATGCCAACTCTGCTGTGTTCAAAAAAACTACATTGGGTAAAGTACGAGACCCATGGTTCAGAAAGCAGCAGGTACAGCGGCCCAGAGGCCAGTATTACATACAGCAGAAGTAATCTAAAATAAGCCATGAAAATGCTGAATTCCAATAAGGATTTATGAGTGGTTGCTGTTTTGCTGCAAAAAAAAAAAAGGAAGACCATATTTGATAAAGACACTTTTATAATATTATATCTTTCTGTAAGTATTCCAATTTGCTTGATACAGAGAACTCTTACTTTATGTTTTGGTTGTTACAGCAAAAACAAAACAAATTTGTGTTCTCAATATTTATTCTACTGAGATTACTGGGTTTTAGAAGTTCACAAACAAGAAAAAGATTTTTGTTGTGTGCCAGTCAGACCTGTGACTTGCAAGTGCTGCAGAATGGCATGACTAGTTACTGTGTAAAATACAAATATAGAGAATAACTTCACAAAAGTCACTGAAACAATAGTATTATCAACCTCTTTGGTTCAGCGCAACCAAGAGTATAACACAATTCATCGAGAAGTCATATATCATGCTCAGTATTTTCAATCATATCAGCTAAATGATTTTGTTCTTGTTTTATTCATTTTATTTCATTTTGCTGAATCTGCTCAATCTGACAAAAATATATTGCATATGTTCAGGACAGTGGTAATGTATTCAAAGAATTATTTACCCTGAATTCTTAAAAAATATGGATTTTTCTTATGACTAAAACGCCTTTAAACTCACATCTAAAAGGAGAATGAATAGTATTTGGAAAATGGCAGATCAAGGCATAACTGTAGACATTTCTGCAGCTTTTCCAAGATTCTGATAAGTGGAAAGTCTTACACTAAATGTAAAAATGTAGCTGAGAAAAAAATAGATCTCTTTATCCATGTCAACTGTTTCAATTTATCATAGCCACGCATTGCCATAGCAGCATCCTGCCTAATATCCCTAAAATGCATAGAAGAGTTTGCTTTTATGAGTTGTCACTAAAGTATTATTGACCTAGTCAATTAGCTAGTGAAAAAACGCTTTCTTAAAAATAAATGACTTCATAATAAACAAATGACCAGTGTGTGTATTTACAATCAAAAATATATTATCATACTAAAATTTTTTAAAGAAGACTTCTGTTTCCCACCCTCTTATTTCTTTGTCATTGGGAAGTACTCTACTACCTCTGTACTTACACACTCCTCTCTCTCCTTGATTCTTTTTCTCCATGCACTGACTGGGTCCAAAATCTGATTCCTCACTTTATTCATGTACAAGACAAGTGCAATATACCACCCCTTTCTCACAGACCCCATTGACAGCTAACCAGAACCATGCCTTTTTTTTACATACTTTCAAGTCATTTCTTGACCCCACTGCCCATGTGTGTATAGCAATCTGCCAGAGAATTGACTTGAGTTGTCCACCAAGCCTGGAGATAGTCCCATTCGACTTAATGGCTGAATACTGCACAGGCACAACCACTGAGGGATAGAAAAATGCTGTTAGAATTCTCCTTTCCTTTCCACTTTTTCCCCCTTTACCCTTCCTTTGATGCTTTCACCTCCCCTTAATGCATTTCCTACCCTTGTTTCCCTGTCCCTCCACCTCACTAACCCCCTTACACCCCCATCTCCACCTAACTACCTTACCCCCACTATATATTTTAAACAGTCATGAAAAACTCCCATGGAAGGTCTCCCACCCACTGAATGCTACCCAGTGTTACCCCAGAACTCATTCTGGCCTACCACCTACCACCCTCCATGTTAGGTTCCTTTTCCACTTTTTTTTGCCACCATCCCACTCATTCCCTGTGTTTCCATTCTTCACTACCCACTAAACTCATTTGTCCCCTCTCTTTACCACTATTTATTCACAGCTCTGCTTATCTTGCAAAGTGACTAAACTCATTTGTCATATTTTTTTTTTCTACCTTGTTACTTATTTGCTGGTTGGATATCTCAGCTTTCTAATGTTTGATGCATTTCTTTTTTTTTTTAATACAAACCTTTTTTTATTGGGTATAGACAGAAAAAAAAAGCACATATCTTATCGGGATGCAACCCACACATATAACATAAAAATTACATTGCAACATATAATATCGAGAGGAAAAGAGCATAAGAGGATCAGTCACAGGGGCAGAAACTAAATGTGTTACTCGAGGTCAGGCCCAGTGACGGCCCTTTGGGTGCATCCCAGGGTTCAAACAGAAAGAAAATTCTATTAATGCTTAAAAGAAATCAAGAAGGAAACAGGATTAGAGGGGAATAAGGGAGAATCTCCATGGAAGGATAAGAACGAAGGGAAAGAAAGATTAGGGAAAAGAAAAAGCTTAGACAGGTACATGGGTAGAAAGGGGAAAACAACCTGTTGAAAAATAAACTTTAATCTGCTACTTCTGGTATGAATAATTCGACAGACCCAGTATCAAACAAAAAGAAAAAGTATAGGATGTACTCCTCGTTGGGTTGGGATCACATGTCCTGACCATCTCCTAGTATCCCCAGGCCCAGGGCCCAAAGGAAACGGGAGAATATGGGGTACCTATCCGACCACACAGAGGCGGCCTCCCCAGAGGCAGTGCGTTGGTCACAGTATAGCCGCTCCTGTCGACCACGCCGCCCATTTATTATGGAAGGTCGGCATGGTGTCCATGATAGTGTGATAGATCCTCTCCATAAGACGGATAGACTCCATCCGCTGGAGTACCTGTGTCCATGGAACAGACTGGGACCGCCAATTCAAGGCTATGGCCCAAATGAGCTGCACAGAATAGGGTATTCACTAATCTCTGGGTATGGGGAGGCAGACCCGGTATAGTGGCAAAGAGCAAACACATCGGGGCCGTCAGGTCTAGGATGGTGCCCGCAATCTGCGTCACCCTGGATGCCACCTGGCTCCATAGGTGCCTCAGATGAGGGCAACCCCAAAACGTGTGCAGAAGGGTGCCAGGGCTCTGGCAGCCCCTAAAGCACGTCTCCTGAACTGTAGGGTAGTATTTATGAACTCTATCTGGAGTGAGGTACCACCTCGTATGTAGTTTAAGTACTGTCTCCTTAGTGGCTATGTAGCGGGTACATCTGTGCATATTCTGTAGCATGTCGCTCCAGTCTTCTGGGGGGAATGCCACACCCAGGTCTGATTCCCAATGGGTCATAGCCGAGGACTTAACTGGAAGCTGAGAATCATTCAGTGACATATATATTGTAGAGATCGTTCCCTTGCCTCTAGCACCATTCTGGCAGATTGTTTCATACTGGGATAAGTTGGATCTAGTGTTCAATGTGAATAGGGATTCGAAAAAGTGCCTAATTTGTAGGAATCTAAAGAATTCCGTTCCCGGGGCTTCGCACTGCTCTTGGAGTTGTGTAAATGAACAGAAATGTGTGCCTTGCGATAGTGCTTTTAATGTCAAGAGGGAGTTTTGTACCCACCAATGGAAGCTCTCAGGGGATCGGAAAGCAGGGGGAAAACTGGACGATCCCAGGAAGGTGGACAGGGGGGGTCTGCCAGACCTAAGTTTAAATTTGTGGTGATATAGGGACCAAAGGTGTATTGTCTGACCCACTACCATGTTTAGCATGCCCAGTTCCCTGGGCTTAAGGCCCGTCTGCCAAAGAAGTCCCGGGAGGTAGTATGGGCTGACAGAGGACATTTCAAACTGTAGCCAGGGGATGCTGTCTGGTGCGGCATGCCACTGTGCCGTCTGGGCCAACCTGGCTGACAAGTAATACAACCAGATGTTAGGAAGCCCTAACCCCCCCTGTGAAGAGGGTCTGTGTGTGATAAGACCGCCATACCTAGGATGTTTATTGTTCCATAGAAACCCATTAATCTCACGTTGGATCTGCAACAGAGTATGTCGTGATACATAAAGGGGGAGAGCCCTAAAGAAGTAAAGCAATTTCGGTAAAATGGACATTTTTACGGCTGTGACTCTGCCTAGGAGGGTGATGTGGAATGTAGACCATAGGCGTAACCATTGTCTGACTTTGGCGAAGATCTGGGGGTAGTTAGCGTTATATAATTCTCTTAGGGTGGGGGCTAGACGAATCCCGAGGTATTGGAGGGTTTTATTTGATACTGAAAAGCCAAAAGAAGATTTAAGGGCAGAGGTGACTCTGGGAGGGATATTGACAGGGAGGGCCAAACACTTGGAGAGGTTGACGCCAAGGCCCGAAAAAGTGTGAAAGGATTGGAGTGTAGAGATTAAATTAGGAAGGGAAGTAACTGGGTCCTGGAGGAATACAAGGATATCATCCGCGTATAGGCTCACCTTATACTCCCCATCCCCCTTCTGATACCCCCTAATGTTCTGGTCTGTGATGATCGCCCTCGCCAAAGGCTCCACGGCCAGGGCAAACATCAAAGGGGACAGAGGGCAGCCCTGGCGTGTTCCCCTGCCCAGGGGGAAGTAATCCGAAGTGCAACCTGGGAGCTTGACGCGTGTGTGAGGATTGTGGTACAGTGCCCTAAATCCATGAACAAACTCCCCTGAAAAACCAAACCTAGTCATGACCGCGTCCATATATGGCCACAGGACACTATCAAAGGCCTTGTGTATATCCAGGCCCAACAGAAGAACCTTGCGGGAAAATAGCTCCGCATCCTGGATAATGTCCGTCGCCAAGCGGATGTTGTCTGTGATTTGCCTAGAGGGGATGAATCCGGTTTGTTCGGGGCCAACCAGGGTGGAAATTATGGGGGCTAGTCTATCTGCAAGAACACGACCTAGAATCTTAATGTCATTGTTAAGAACCGAGATTGGTCTGTAATTCTGGGGGAGGGAGTGATCCTTGTTAGGTTTAGGGATTAGGGTCATATTGGCTGCAAGCATTTCCTCTGGAAGTGAGTGGCCTTGCAATACGTGGTTGATTAATTTAGTCAATTTAGGGGCCAACGTACCTGCAAATTTTTTATAGTAAGTCGCCGTATACCCGTCTGGGCCCGGGGCTGTTGACGCTTTGAGCGACTTAATGACTGTCAGGACCTCCAGTTCTGTGCATGGGGCGTTCAAGTTGGTCAGTTGTTCGTGTGTCAAAGTCGGAAGTTGGATGGAGTTCAACCAGTCCTCAACTCCAGCAGATGTTTGATGCATTTCATGAAAGGGCTGGAGGGTAAATCCCTGGCTTGCAGTTATCTTTACAAACATCGCTCATAAAAATAGTTTAAAGCCAAGCTCCACCCAAAACTTTTTTATTTCTGTTTTGGATCGAAAGGGGAAGGGTCAAATCCTCTATATTTTTTTCCTTACGATCTGTATCCCTATTCCAGAGATAACTTCTCAATTCCTGTGACTAAAAGGCACTGAAAATCTCTCCAACAAGGGCACAGACAAAAAAAACAAAAACACAGTATTAGAAAAATGGGGCAGATTTAAAACTTCCACCTGTGTTTTATTGCTGACTGTGCCAATCATTAATGCATTCCTTTTTGTAGCCCAGAAGGAGCTACCTCCCCATTGTGGTCACAAACAGAAATAAAAACCTGACAGAAACTACTAGTTTCACCATACTATATCCCCCAAAAAAAAAATTGCATGCAAACACAGCCATCGCCTGCTTAGCCACTAGGTAAAAAAAATGAAGGAATATACCATTTGTGTCTGCAGCACGTGAAACAGTTCATCACTGAGAGACCATTTGCGCTATTTTTCAAACTATGGGCCCTGAAAGTTT
Organism: Rana muscosa; assembly: GCA_029206835.1. NCBI lineage: Eukaryota > Metazoa > Chordata > Amphibia > Anura > Ranidae > Rana > Rana muscosa. Next base: position 681,606,587 of record CM055117.1, on the reverse strand, counting down.
CACAGCAACTCAGTCATAAAACATTATCTTTAAAGGAAAACTGTATCTTTGTTACAAGCTGTCCTTTAATAATTTCACCCCCCCCCTCCCTAGTGCAGCCTACCTGGTGCTATACTAACCTTCACTCTTACTTCACCAGTCTTTGTGATGCAGCTACACTGGGTGCTGCACTTCCTTGCTTATGAAAACATCCTCCCTGGTCCCATTCATTCATATGGGGAGCTATACTCATGGTGGCCTCCAGTTAAAGTATGGCTCACCCCCAAATAATAGTATACATGAACACTGTCATTTTATGCTATTGAAATTACAGTAAGCACACTACAGTTGTTAGTTGGCATGAGTACTAGATACTAGAACCCAAGTTGATCTTTTTATTTTTTTCATCCCAAAAGAATAAACATGCAACAAGCAGGCTGAATACAGGGCTAAAAACAGGGCTAAACATGAAGTTGTCTTCAGACTTGTAACCCTTGTAGTGCAAATACTGAATTCTGGCAATTGTGATCGCTCCCTGCTAGTTGTATTAAATCCAGGAATGTTATTTTGTTCACATTACAACAACAACATCAGCATGGGTACAGTGTAGGAATGCCAAATCTGCACATTATTCCTTTGCATTGGCAAACTCAGTGACGTTTAAAGTCACGTGAAGTCTTCGCATCCAACGTCTGTGCAGAACCCTTAATACATTTTTTAGTCGCTACAAGAGAAGTATAGTGCATCCTTAGATACCTGAATGTAGCTACTAGTTTGTACTTATAATGCGTTCATTGCTTTAGCATCCTCTGCATATAATTTATATGCATGAGGGAATGCACTGAGGTCTGAGGACATCAAAATCCTCCAAATCCTGCATTAATGTACAGATCTCTCAAGAAGAAAGAAGTCCTTTGTTTCTGTAGGTAGTGCTTAAGCCTGAGAATTAACCATCCCTAGATACCTGAATGCAGCTACACTATTTGAAACCAAGTCGTTTTACAATAGCGCATCTGGCATGTTTAAAGTCAGAACCAAAAGAGTTAGAAGCTAGAATGTAAACATGTACATACCTTTCTAACTTGCATACTCCAAGTACTTAGTATGTAGCTATTAGAGGTACAAATATCGGAGGGGCATTTTCAGGAACTTTAAACACTCAATAAGAATCCTAATTTTGAAGTTTTCTTCCCTATGAAGTTGTGGCTCTCCCTAGAATCCACGCCCTTGTCCCAGTGTTGTAATAAGAAGAAATGGTTGACGAGGAAGTATTTTTTTGAAATATTTTCTAACATTTTAAAGTGGTTGTAAACCCTAATGCCCTGTACACACGATTGGATTTCTGATGGAATAAAATCCAATGGAATTTTCCGTCGGAATTCCGATGAAGCTGACTTCCATCAGTCTTGCATACACACCATCAGACAAAATTCCGACCGTCCAAAGCACGGTGACGTAAAACACTCAGACGAGCCGAGAAAAATGAAGTTCAATGCTTCTGAGCATAAGTCGACTTGATTCTGAGCATGCGTGGGTTTTTTCTCCGTTGGAGTCCCACACAGACGATCGGAATTTCGGAAATCTGAAAAATTTAAAACATGTTCTATTTTTTTACACCGATGGAAAAAAGTCTGATGGGGCCCACGCACAATCGTTTTTTCCGATGAAAAAAAGTCCATCGGACTTTTTTCATCTGAAAAAACAATCGTGTGTACAGGGCATTACAGACCACTTTTACCTACAGGTAAGCCTAGATTAAGGCTTACCTGTAGGTGCAAGATATATCCTACACGGTTAAGGAGATATTTTCCAAAAAACGGGCACCGATGTCCACAGCGCATGTGCCATTAGTGAAGGCGATCATGCTGTCACTGCCAGCTCCCAAGCGCATGCGCGGGAGTGACGTCATCACTGCTCCGGCCAGTCACAGTGCTGGAGCAGCGATACCCGGAAGTCACTCCGGGAGAGATGGCAGCGCCGGAGGAGGTGAACGAGGACCGCTGCGGGGGCTTCGTACTCAGGTAAGTAATTCATAATGAGCTAGTATGCTATGCACACCACTAGCTCATTATGCTTTTGTCTTGCAGGTTGTTTACTTCCTCTTTAAAAATCCTACTGGCTGCAAATTGAAACATATTTTTTATTACAGTAAATTACAGAATAGCTTGTGCAGCAATTACCGTATATATAAATTTTGTACTAAAAGTGGAATTACAATTAGAAGGACTAAACTCTCACAACATATTTTGTAAAACACTGTAGGGTTGATTTACTAAAACTGGAGAGTTCAAAATCTGGTGCAGCTCTGCATGAAAACCAATCAGCTTCCAGGTTTTTTTTTTTTTGTCAAAGCCTAATTGAAGAAGCCTAAGTTATAAGCTGATTGGCTACCATGCACAGCTGCACCAGATTTAGAATTTTCCAGTTTTAGTAAGTCAAGCAGGATCACAATTTTTTTTCGAAAAAAATAAATAAATAAAGGTTTTCCTTCTTTGTTCATGTTTTACTGTGATGACTACATTGGAATGTGCTAGTGAACTATGTGTTGCCACAACTGCTTGTAAACCAACTCAGGATTACTCTGGAGAGTGTGAAAACACTTCAGCTAAACTGAATAAGCATTGTCACCCTAGGAAAAAATTGCCTGTGTGATTTAACTGAAAGATTAAAAAAAAAACAGGTTATACTTTACCATTATAGGAACATGTGCAGCAACATTTTTGACTGAAGTGTTTGTCATTGCAGAAGCGTAACTAGAACCATCAGGGTTCCAGTGCAAGAAACCACGAAGGGCCCCCTGACCCCCACTCCCCATTCCATCCTGGCTTCCATCCCAGGCTTCCAGTTCTGGGAGGGCATCCATGGACATCCTCCCAGGACCCTGTCTCGCGTGTGGCCCCTGGGGTGCGCATCTAGCATGCTCCCAAACTCCTGTGCCCTTCAGACATAGCTGATCACAGTTCACGATATAGGGACAATCACAGTGGCCCTTTACCATGTGATCAGCTGATCACATGTAAACAGACTTGCTGGTTATCGGCAGTCCATTCCTCCCACGCAGAAGTTCTAACCAGTACATTTCTGAACTTCCTTTATTGAATTTAAAAGCATGTATGAGCTGGCTTGTTCACTGGTTTCAGACATACTAGTTTCCCATATTCCAAAATCTTTGTAAATTTTACCAATAATAATATTTTCTAATCATAACAGGCACAGATGGCATTAAAGTCTTTTACTGAGCTATTGACTTTCATGACTTTTACAAAGGGCAGAAACTTTATGTATTGTACAAGGAAGAGCCATATTTGCTTATTATATGGGCAGTCTGTACCAGTGCCAAGGCAAGGTCATCCAACACCATAGGTGTGCGCAGCCTATTACATTAGGGTGTGCACCCCAAAGCGCAAACACACACTACTGATCACTCATGGTGTTCATTCAGAAAGGGAAGGGGCCAGTAAATGACATATTTACCTGCCCCTTCCCCTACTCATCCTAAAACATCCCTGCAGCAACAGCTGGCGGGAGAGAAGGGAAGCCGGTATCACTGGGGGGGGCAGGGCAGTAGGTGGAGTCTGTGCTGTACAGTGTGATTAGGGTGTGCCTGGGCATGTCCTACACCCAAGGCAAAGATGCCAAACTGCACCCCCCCCCCAAGATGTGCAAGCTTGGAAGATTCTACACCCAGTAAACTATTGCATCCAGGCCAACCGCCTCTCCCGCCCACCCCTTGACCCAGCCCTGGTATGTACTTCCTATATAGTAATCTGCACAGCGATTGTGCTTTAGGGTTCCATTATCTCATTGCAAGTCTATTATTACTCAAACTGTTTACAAACATTTCAACCTTCTAATTTTTTTTTTTTAAAGTGTAACTATGGTACAATATTAAAAAAATTATATATATGGAGCACACCCCCGTAGGAGCTGCTGGTTTAATTTTGGGCCTTGCACGTTACCTCAGTATTCGTTGTCCAGGGGAAGAAAGTCTGTAGAAACTCCAATGTCCACACAAGATGTAAAACCTTAAGCAGTTAGGTTTTATTTTCCTTTTGCATAAACATTTGAAAAGTAGTAGAAGGGTGAAGGGAAGGGGTAGGTTCAGGCACACAGTACAGATCACTGGGAAAACTTCTCAAGTACAAAGTTAGTCACCACTCCTCTCTGAGTGGGTATTGCTCACCCGGATAGGCCCATCTCACCTGGATTAGCAGCCGTAATAATGCACGAACTATAATCAGGACCAGTCTCTGCCACAGACCGGTTGTGGACAGAATTGGATACTCCGGGATCGTCTGCCACAGGATTTAACGCCCGGACTTCTAGCCAAACAGTCAAGAGCCTTTAAGCCAACCTGGCAGACTGCAAGGTGAACTTTAACTGCTGTGCATCCTCCAATAGAGTTACCAGGCCCTCCTCAAGTCACCAGCCTTCCGCTTGGTCTTTTCCAGGACAGGTCCTCCCCTGGTTTCCTCCATTGAGTGGCTTCCTCCCTCAGGACGGACAGCACAGGATCACCTTCAAAGGGTAGGCCCCAGTCAGCATAACTGGGCCTACTTGTTGGAGTTGCGGACTCGTACCAGCATGGTTCAGAGGCCAAAAATCACACAATACACCCCTCATGCCAGGAGGGCCGCGAGGGGATGAAGGACCCCACAAGATGGCCTCTGCCCCTTAAGTACCCTTCCCCAGCATGCTCAGCGGGTAGATTACGCCCACTGAACTGTTCCCGGGGAAAGGTACCCAATACACTCTGGCTTGTCAGTCTTCCACATTGGCCTGAGGTGGTAACGCTACCTACAGGCAAACAGTGGGAAGTCTGCCCAACACAGCCATAGCCGGAACAGAGGCTAATTTAGCATTAATTATTTACATCTGAGCCTAACTATTGGCTCAGATACCCTCTAAATTGAACATAGCGCCCAGTCATTGGGAGCAGGGCGCTACATATATGACACAGACTGTCACTAGCGTTAACTCAGCAGTCCTTCCTGTAACACAATTTATTATCTATTGATCTTGATATGGATTTCTGTTTTTCTACTAACTGTAACAAGCCAAACTGTGAAGCAAAAGGGACAGAAACAGTAAATTTACAGGAAGTCCCTGCTAAATGGTCAGAGCAGCTGTCAATCAACCAGTGGGGAGCATTGACTGCAGCAGATTGGACAAAAGCACAGGCAAACCACCATCCTGCAGAACTGGAAGCTGGTGGTCACCATATCAAAATTACTTCAGAGAGAGAGAGAAAGAGAGAGACAGATAGCAAAAGCTAGCAGGATTAACAAGCGTTTAGGAAATATTTACTCTCATCATATAAAGAAACTTTGAGCAATTGCATTTACCAAGCATAAAATTAGCTATTTACACAATTTTAGTATTAGTATTTGGGTTTACATACACTTAATGCAGCAATTCATCAACTCACCACTATAGTTAGAATCTGCATATATAAAATACAAAAATATAGAACTCAGAAAGAGCAATAAATGTGCATGTCACATCAAGAATCACTTTAGGAGAAACTTTACAATCTAAAGATTCAATTAAAATAAACTAAGGCTGGGTTCACATATATGCTGCTGCGGTTTGCGGTCCAGAGACTGTTGCGTTTCTGTTCAGTAGTTCAGGTGCGATTCAGGTGCAAATTTTTCCCTGAATTCACACCTGAACCGGACCCAAAAACGCACAGGACACATTTCAAAACCGTTCCGTGGCTGCCCCACATATGTGTGAACTGGCTCCATTAAAAGCCGGTCACATTCACATGTTATGCAAAATGGACGCAGTTAAAAATGCATCCAATTCCCATATATGTGAACCCATCTGTAGACAAGAAGACTCTGCACTTTATTAACGAATCTCAGCATCTCCTCACCAAAATGCCTCCTGGCAGGTTAAAATAAACCTTTCATGAAAAATATATTAAGGCTATTTTTGACCAAATTCAACAAAAAATACTAGTTCCCTGGCTAATAATTGACTTTAATACTTTATGAATAACTAACCAAGAGCCAGTATGCATATCAATAGTGGTATTGTCAAAAGTTTTCTGCATACTAGTTCTGCAGTAGAGTTTCAAACTGGCAAAGCAAGGGGGACAGCATGGCAACCAGGTGACTAGCTTTTGAAGAATTAGAACTCAAATGTGGCAGTTTCCATTTTTCTCTTAGGGCATGTTTCCTATAAGCTGTTATTTTCAACTACCAAAGCAGCGACTAAAGCAAGATTTCTATCCACAACATGTGCACATGGCAAAGAAACCTCGCTGAGCACCTGTATATCAGCAGGGCGTGCAGTAATCCATACCTCCCAACTTTTTGAGATGGGAATGAGGCACACCTATCAGCAAAAGTATGCAGGCATAGGACACACCCCTTGCCACGCCCCATTAAAGGAGAATTGTACAAAAAAACAAGATTGGTTAAACCCACAAGTGCTTTGTTTTCCCACTATTATTCCTTTATATTGGCTTCTGGAATTTACAAATGCAGCAATTTAGAAATCAGATGAAAGGTTTAACACTGGAAAACACTTTTTGATAGATAAAAAGTGCATTTTATACACATCTATATAGATCAGACCAAAATGAGGGACAAATGAGGAGGAATGAGGGACGGGGGACATTGCTCCAAATCAGGGACAGTCCCTCCAAATCAGGGACAGTTGGGAGCTATGAGTAATCTATTAAGACCTCTATAGCAATTTGCGTATTGAACAAGGCCGGCAGCATAATTCAGAATAAACACTTTATACGTAGAGTACCTTTGTTTGAATAACATTTTCCAGCATTGTTGAAGAGCATTAAGCATTCACAGGCACAACATTTTAAAAAATGTACTGAATGAAATAAGGCAACTAATGAACAAAGAAATGGTTTAGTTTAGCTATAAGAGGTAAAAAAATATATATGTTTTTGCATTCAACAGAAAACATTTTTTTCAGCCACCTGAACGTTATATGGTAAATATTGAGGTTATTTATATTTATTGTAATTGGATATCATGGTACAATAAATAATGTTATGATTTGTAACTGAATTCCCAGTGGTGCCATCCTAGCTCGGTAAATGGTTCCATGTCACTTGCTGCATCACAATCCCAGAGCCATGAAACTCTGTGGCAGCTAATCCTCTGAGCCTGTTAATAAGCTTAGGAGCACGTTCATTGAAGACTGACGCGTTAGTCACAAACAGGGAGAAAATATCTACTGGGGAAAGTTGAATTGGTTTTAATCATCTGCTAATCACCAGTAATGAGACCTACTCTGGGGAAGAATAGAAAAACAGATAGTCAGAGCAGGGTTTTGTTCCTCGCTGCAAAGAAACAGGGAGTGAGAGGGCAGCTGTTATTAGAACAGAAAAGAGGCAAAGAAAGGAAGGATTTGGTCAGAGCAGATGAAGCTTCTTCTGTGGCCCAGTGTTTTGTTAGCTGAGTGTTTCTTTTATATAAAGATCCCAAGACCCTAGTTATTTCAGTAGCACTGGTTTTCTTCTAAAGTTATTCTCATCCTTCATCTTGACATAGTCACAGGTCTATGGTGTCCATTACCTGCAGAAAATGTTCCTTGAACTCTGACACTGGCAAGCAGGAGGCAGGTTTATACTGTAAGTGAGTTTTGAAGTCTCGGCAATCCGATGCTGGAGTGGGCAATCTCACAGCCTTGTATTGTAAAATAAAGCAAGTACTTGATGCAAACTTTTGCAAAAATAACAGTGGCCTTTAAGAGTGGAAAACAATTCATTTTGTTTGACCATCTCTTGACATGACTCCGTTAACCCCTTAAATTTCTGTGTACTAGTGATTTTTTTAGCCCTTGTACAGACTATTTAACTAGTAATTGTATATTATAACAGGGATCTACAAAGATGGATAGCAGAATTGTATTGCCCCATCTCTATTTTTGTAAAGTACGTACATTATTTATGGAACTTTATAGTCTACAACCTAAAAAGTGAGGTACTGGTGTTTTTTTTTACCTGAAGGTATTCTTTTTTTACTTTTCAGTTATTCCTCACCAAATGTTTGTTGGGCAAGCCTCTAGCTGACATGTGGGGGATTTGTGGAAAGGTAATAGAATGTTATCAATGAAATAGGTTGAGATTAAATACTTTGAAAAGTGAAAATCAGTTGGGAACTTGGACTTACTGGGATTTGTACTACAGTTAGGTTAGCCAAAAATGGTCAGATGTCTAACTAAGTTAATTGAATGGAAAAGGATTGGAACTTTGAATGAGGCATAATATCGGGCAATGGATAATTATTAAACATTTATTTATTCCTTCTGCAGTTTTAAAAATCCAAGTATATGACAGTAAGTACATGCATACATACAATTTTTTTTTTTGCAAAAACTTGATTGTAACATAAATGGCATAGCACATAACATAGCATGGTGTGGAAGAATATCCTCCCTGTAGGAATTTATGTCATATTGGGTCTAAAATGTATCACATTAAAATGTGGTAAACGGTCTGTGTAAGCCTGACGCGCTTCGTGAGACAGTGCTGACTCTTCAGGCGCTGATGCAACCAGATGTCTAACTAAGAACAACAGGCTACAAGATAACTACATGTATGTGAGGATTTGTTCATTATGGCCTGCACAGTAAAATACAGAATGAGGTCAGGCAATGGGCATTTCAGTGTATTGTTTTTATTTTTTACTTAATTTGATGTGTGGTCATGTGGGGCAGTGACATGTAGTGCCATTAAGTGCACCACAGAAAAATGTAGCATGTATGTATTTTTGCACAACACACTGTATATTATATCAGTGTTATGTTGTAAACAAGGCACATAGAACAGATGTGCCCTAATGATGATTTGCATTTAGTGTAAATGTAACCTAAAACTGATGCTGTGCCACTGGGTCCCACTGCTTTGTAATCTTTGACTCAACCAACAGGTGTATGTGATGTACATTCTGTAGAAGGGTCTATAGAGAAAAGAAAACATTCAGAGCTTGTTCATTCAGAGATCTTTTTCCTACAAGTTCTCTGTGTTATGTAATCAGAGGTGACCGCTTTCATCCGCTAGAGAAGCCCTATATGGCAGAATCGTCAAAAACAAAAATTCCCAGCTCATTTACAAGCTAGCCTGCAACAAAACTGAATTAACCCTGTCTAATAGTTCACATGCAAATGTAGTGCCCTACCCCTTTTAGGGGTGCTATATACCCAAATTAAGGGGGCTGGTCTGAGTTAGTAGTTAGGCTCAGACCGTTCTCATTGATAGGTTGTGCTACTTTGTTTCTCCAGGTGGTATACTGGTGTGCAGTTCCCTGTGGCCTGTAGGTGGCACTGCCATGACAGGTCAGGGTTGAACCACTAGTATCAGTGCTGTGCCTTAGGGTGTCCTCTCTCGGCAGCGGTACAGTGGTGCATGCTGGGAGAGGATACATAAGGGGCAGACGCCACTTGGGAGGGGTGGAGAGTCGAGAGAGGAGCGAGGAGTCGGAGTCCAAGTGCGCGGCGCCCAGCCCTCCAGGCCATTGGGCCACGTGCGCATCAGTCCCAGGCACCTTTAGCCCTGAAGCTGCAACTTCAGCACTGGGCCCAGCACCTTTAGCTGGAGCCCACTTCTCTGAAGAGGAATCCCTGGGTGTCCCTTGCGAGGGAGCCCGCTTCTAAGAAGAGGAGGCCGGGGGAGGACCTTTCTGAGGGACCGGTGAGAGTTCACGGTGAAAGAAGGGGCCCGGTAACTTTCTGGAGGGATTCATCTATCCACCAAGGGCCTAGTAATGTGCTGTTGCTAGCACCTGTCCTTGTATCGCAAAAGCTGAGAAGTTCGGGACATGATAGATTCTGTGGCAGAGGGTCTCCCGATCGTATCTAAGAAAAGAACCCAATTAAGCGTCCAAGCATCACTTTGGCTGCTAGGATCCACTTTTACAGGAGACTATCCGGGTGAGCTGAACCCACTTGGGGATTGAGTGGTGATTGTAACATTTACTTGTGCCTGGACCTACCTCCCAAAACCTTGCTGTCATGTCTCTTATCCACCCTTTCCTATCTGCTGAACATTGATGAAAAATAAACTCAACGTTGGAGTTTAGAGTGGTGTGGACATTGGAATTGCTTGGGGGGAAAACAGAGACTTGTCCCTATATCCTAGGAGATGAGAACCAACTGATGGAGAACCTAGCTGTGGGACCCAAATACATGACACCGCTCAACCTCTTCAAACAGGAGGGTACGGGCATATAGTACGGTGTGCCCTTTTCCTGCAAGTGAGCCAAAGGTAGGAAAAAGGGTCCGTGTGCTACACAAACATATGTGTAAGCTGCATTGGCCACGTCCAGACACCCCAGTTTACTGCGGTCCTATCTCTATAGATAAAAGCACATTGGAGTACATATACTGTTCAGTATAACAGTTGGATAGATTAAGTGCAGGTTTGCCTGGAGGGAGCTCATGCCTCTTTAAAGGTATAGGGATACACGGGACACCCAGCAAGGGCACAATGGCAGCTGAAGGTGCCCAGTTACAAAATGTGCAAACAAATGTCAGAATCCTCGCCCAATCATTGCAGGTATCTCCCAGATTAAAAAAATAAACCAGATGCCCTTATGAAACCTCTACAAGGCAGCCAATGACTCTTCACAGTTGGCATAAACGTCCAATCACTCCTCCACGCTCCCACAGAGTTAAAGTGGGCCTTTCAGCAACTTTTCTAATCTACATAAATCAATTCCTGACTGTCACTTAATATAACAACAGTAAATAATTTTAATAAAATCTCTATATTTTATCATTAAAAAGTGCTACTTAATCGCAAGTCAAGTAACTTTTCCCAGACTTAGGTGATGTCATCAGTCTGCTGCAGCCAGAAAAAAAAGCTTTTCCTCATTTTCCTTCCCCAGTGATCAGAATGCAACATTGTAAATGTGTAGCCAGTCACAAAGTGAGAGGCTGTGGCAGGGGCAAACATTTGTAAGCACAGCCAAGCCAAGATTGTGGCCATATATACATATCTATATCTGAGACTACATCTACATATCCACATCCTGAAAGCAGATGTTGACCCTGGATAGTGCCTATACAAAGATGGCTCTGTCCTTCTGGAGAGAAAAACAGAGAAACGGATTGTTCCAGGGGTAATAAACACATGCGTGTTTCAGCCTTGGGCTAAACAAGAACCCTTTGTGCTACAAAACTGGCATTATGCATTATGAAGGTATTTCTTTCCTTTTCAAATGCCCCGCCACTGACCGTTTTTTTAACTTTCACTTAACTAAGTTAGTTAATCTGCCTATCTTGCCCCTGCTTCTGCCTGCTGCACCAGGGAAGGGTGATGTCACCATCCTGGCAAAATCACAGGGATTGCTGAGTATCTCATATTATACGAGGAGGAGCTACTGTACTGTGCCGTAATGTCATTTTGTACGATTTTAGGTAATTAGCATTTGAGATCTTTTTAGAAGGACAACCTACAGTAGTTACCTTTAAATGTACACACAGATGTGCACACTGTTGTGAATATTTTATTTTCCAATCATTTCTAATCAGTGATATAATGCAGCAACAAGAATGCCAACGTATGTTGGCTAAGAAATCCTTAAAGTGTTACTAAACCCAGGAAAAGAAAGATCAATTGCGCAACCTAAAAAGTGTATCAAATAAGTATTGTTTGTGAACAAAAAGATAAAGATCTTCTGCACTGCATTTTTGTGTTTTTAGATCATACGGACTAGAATAATTCACAGTTTTTGTTGGACTCATTAATGTGTTAATCATCACAGTGGTATTGTGGTCACAATGACTTGCAATGCATTTATCACTCAATTTCGTTAGTGCAACAGCATCATATCATTTGTTCATTTATCTTTTTGTTCACAAACAATACTTATTTGATACACTTTTTAGGTTGCGCAATTGATCTTTCTTTTCCAATACTTACGAGCCCCATTCAGGCTAATTAATTTGCAGCACCTACACATCTTAATAGTGAAGATTTAACCCTTCACCATATTTTCACAACCCATAGTGTGTTCACTTCACATTTATTTAATATTTTTTGGTCAATTAGCAGGGGGCAGCGCAGATTTTTTACCCTTATACAATACTAAACCCAGGAACCTGCATTCACTATAGCTGGTCTCCCACAGTACATAGAACATGAAAATGCAATTATTTTAGTAAATATAAACTGATAAAAAAACTTTTCTCATCAGCAGTATATAGTAGTCTTGTGACTTCTATTAGTGTCTGGTTAAAACTTGTAGGAGGAGATTTCATTCTACTCTGACTGTCCTATGAAGCTGCAGGACCCCTGACTCTCTGTCTTGACAGTGCTGATTGGCCCTGTGCTGATCACATGCACCCACCTAAGAAATAAAAAAAAACTCTAGCAATACACACCAAACTGAGCATATGCAGAGCGACTCCTAGAGCTCTGTACTATCAGGAGGTGAATTGAGGAAAGTAAAAAAAGGGGATGATAAAAGAAGACAGGATCAAACAGCCTTTTTACACAATGTGGAGGATTAACCCCTTAGGTTCCATAGTGAGCATAACAAGCATGCTTTACTGCATATACGGACTGATTTTACCCGGTGTGGGTTTAGTAACACTTTACTCCTAGCTGCACGCATTGTACTTGTCTCTGTCTAAATGTTTAGGGGTTCCAGAGGAGCAGTTGCTGGCCCTGCCTCCCACCACCATTATTCAACAAACTGAACAACAGAGACAGAGTTTTGACTGACAGCACAGGAGGAGAGGGGGCATGGCAAACAGTGCAAACAAAGTCCACGCAGACCTTGCCCTCTCCACCTCCTAAGCTGCCAGACTGAGATATGTTATGAAGCCTTGTGCCTCCTTAACTTTCCTGTTTTTTTTGCAGACTGAGCCTGTACCTGCCACCAGCTATTAGGGTCACTGAGAGTAAAACTCTCAGCTTGTGTTGTTGTGAATGAATGTGGGTGAAGAGCCATGCTTTCATTCACAAAAACACAAGCTAACAACAGCACAAGCCAGCTACTCCACTGTCAATGTTTTTTCAATGAAAATGCTCCTGTTCACCCACAATCATTCACAAGAACACAAGCTGACAGTTTCACTCTCTGTGCCCTGAATGTCTGGTGGTGGGTACAGGCTCATTCTGCAATAAACAGGAAAGATGAGAAGGCGGTGCACTGTAGAATGGAAAGGGGACAGGTCTCAGTGCTGGTTGTACTTCCCCTATAGGAACGGCCATATTTTAGGATTCAGGGCTGGTGGAGCTACAACCAGCACTGACAGAAAAAAAAATGTTAATTTTATTTCTACAGCACATATTTGAATGGGGGAAAGTGCTATGTGCACCAGATCCCCTGCCCCGGGGGCATGTTTTTTTTGTTTATTGTGCCAATACTTCTTCTTTAATTGATCTTATGTATTACATATTATCATAGACATTTTGTATATTACATAACGCCAACATTCAGTCTGTGTTTCCTCCCATAAAAGGAAAATTCCAGCATAAACAATATTGTTCTTAAACACTACAAGTGCCAAAACTAGCACTCTGTAATGTATATGTTGTTTAACGAATTAAGCTGTAAGAAGATATAAGAAAAATTACACTCTGGGGATCCATTTGTTTTTTGTTATTAGAAGTCTTGAAGCTGATCAATCCTCCTTTCAGCATGATTATATAGCTATAAAAGTCACAAATGAATCAGCAATACTGATTTATTGCTGGCCTGTGAGAGATAACATCATGATCAATGAGGTGTTTCTGCTGGGAATCTCTCAGGAATGAACACAGAAACCACACTGCCTGAGCTGGCTGCCAAACAACATGCAGAACAATGTAAACAGTAGCTGGAGCTAATATACTGTCTGCTTTGCATGCTGCAGTAGCTAGATGCATTAGCTTTTATTAATTAAGAGGTTCAAAAGAGGACATATAAAAAAGAACCCCATATAAAAAAATAAGCACAAATCGGAAAATCTGCTTTTCTGTGTATCGATTTAAAAAAAGGGTGCAGCTGATTCTATATGTACAGTATATCTATATAAATATATATATCTATATATAAATATTTCATTTAAGAAATTAACATTTATATAGCTTAGTTATACTAAACAATTACATTTAAATATAGATAATAAAATAGGGCAACAAAATCCTCTGGTATTTCAGATTTAGGAAGCTGATATTTTTGGAATACTGCCAAAAAATTATCCTAGCATTAATAATATTAAAATAAGACAGACACCGTGCTTGTTTTACATGCTCTTCTCGCAAAAGATCCCAATCAAATTATAATAGGATTGTCCAACTTGTTGAAATGATGTTGAACATAGTGAAAAAAAAAAAAAAACCTTTACATAAAAATGTTTCATCTAACATCCTTCTCAAGTAATGTTTGAGCATTAAATATGCAAATAATTATCATTATACTTCCAACAATTACACATGTTTGCGAGCACCATGTCAAGTACTGGCAGCAGTGCAATCATTTGTAAAGACAAATATTCCATTCCAAGAGATGTCATGCTGCTTAGAACATTCCTTTTTTTGTATCAGTAGCCACACTGCTGCTTCATAAAGTGTGCAAATGAACGTGACAGTGCTGCCAATAGCTGCCAGCTCCTTCCCCTTGGCAGAGCAAATGTCAATCATACATCCAAAACAGACAAGACCCCAGCACCAAAGCGGACATAAAACAAGGAGGCTGAAGAGGAAGGGCAATAACAACACAGAAAAGTACAGAGGAGCAGTGCACTCTGAACCTCTTTTTAACCTCTTTTTGTTTTTCCTACAGAGATGGGTGTTTTTTTTAGACTTTATATTTGGTTTGCCTGCAGAGATGGGTTTTGTTTTTTTGATACTTTATATTTTTCCGAATGCTTTATTAGACATTTATACAGTTCAATTGAAAACTGTGGTTAACATGTAAAACAGGATTTTCCTTTTAACCCACTCTTACATTAGTACTGCTATTTGAAAGCCAAAATGAATTAAACTAAACTTCTGTAGCAGAGATACTATTTATAAAATGTTGTAAGATACTTATGTTCTTTATCAATAATAAAGTTAGCACATTTTTAGAATAAACTCTGGGGACACCCTATTGTAGGGTGACCAGACATCCCCGGTTTCCGGGGATAGTCCTCGGATTGGGGACACTGTCCCCGCACCAAGTCTGTCCCCGGTTTTGTCCCCGGATTGGATTTCAACAGGGGCTGGGGCAATTTCAAAGACAGTCAGTGCAAAAGTCCTGAATTACACACCCCCCGTTCTGCCGCTCCTACTAGCTTAGGGGGGTGTATTTTTTTCCATTATCTGTGCCCCTTTCTGATGATCATGTGCTGGTCAGAGTGGAGGGAATATTTCTTCAGTTTCGGGTGCATGCCCAGTCAGCTTCGCTCGCATGTTCTTCTGCCTTGGCTCAAGTCCCAGCCAGCCGCCTGCCTGCCTATCTCCTTGTCTTTCCTGGTGGAGTGATCTTCCTCCGCTCCCCACCCAGTAGTACCCGGGGCCCGGAGAGTAAGACTTGACAGGCTGTGAGGCAGGCAGCGGCATGCAGAGAGTTGCTGATTGCCGCCATTACTAGTAAAAAAAAATATATATCCCCGGATTTCATTTTAAAAATCTGGTCACCTTACCCTATTGAGCATGACCACTTTTTACCAAACCCAAAAAATCATGCCACCATCAATCAATATTTAACCTCTGCCCAGGTATCACAAATATGCAGTGGCAAAGAGGGTGGGCTTTTAGGAGATTTTAAAGCCTTAATGTTTTTCACCTTAATGCATTCTATGCATTAAAGTGAAAAACCTTCTGTGCTGCAGCTGCTCCCTAGACCCTCCCTTTTCCTTACATAAGCCCATCTGATCCAGCGATTAGCATGAGTGCAGCAGCTCCTGCCGCTGTCTCTCTCCTCATTGGACAGATTGATAGCAGTGGGAGCAATTGGCCCCCGCTGCTGTCACTCAAATTTGGGGACATGGGAGCAGCGAGACACAGGAACAAGCAAGCCTCTTCTAAAGATGATGCACAAGAAAGCCCACACACAGTTTGCTGAAGACAAGCAGACTAAGGACAGGGATCAGTGGCCTGGGCGCCGCCCCCCCCCCCAAACTACTTTTTAAAAAAGGTCACTTTAAGAGTTTTCAGGCACCGGACACATGGCAGTCTATGGGAAGCTTCCCAGCTTGCAATCAGCTGATTTCAAGCTGGGAAGCTGATTTGCCCGTGTTAAGGGAGGGTTCAGGGCTCAAGCACTTCACCCGCAAACACTCCCACTTCTCACTGATTCGTATGTGGCCTCCTTTTTGATTTTTTAATTGGTGGGGAGTCTGGGGACGGAGGAAGACTGGGCGGTGCTTTTTGCGGCCACTGCCGCGTCACTTCCGGTTTCCGGCTCACTGCTGCATGGAGAGCAGTGGCGCTACTCGCTATGGCAGTACGGAGCAGCCCTTCCTCCTCCTGGCTTACCTCCTCCCTGTCCTCCAGCTCCTACACATAGGCGTGCTCCAGGTGGACATCTCTCACGCTGTGACTGCCCCCAGGTAAGCAGATTCAGACCTCTCTCTGGGAAGCCTGCAGTGCTCTGGCTTGACTTCAGTGACTTGTTATGTCATGTGACTTTTCTCAGCTCTGTCGTCCTGTGTACTCCGAGGAACTGACAGGTCGGCAGATTAGTGATCTCAAGAATGTGAGGAGAGAATGTGTGTCAGCGACAGCTTCAGCTTTAACCAGTGCCTGGCATATTTTTGGAGATGGTGGACAAGTGCAGGAACAAGAAGGCAATGTGTAGGGGGATGGGGGCCAATATGTACATGGAGGATGCAATACATGGGGGATATGTAAAAGGAAGGGGGGTAAATGTGGGCAAGAAGGGGTATTGTGTACAGGGAGGGTGTACTACATACAGAGAGGGGGGTAATATGTATAGGGGTAATATGTACAGGGGGTTAATATGTACAGGGGGATTAATATGTACAGGAGGGGTTAATATGTACAGGGGGGTTAATATGTACAGGAGGGTGTAATATGTACAGAGAGGAGGGGGTAATATGTACAGGGAGGAGGGGGTAATATGTACAGGTGGGTGTAATATGTACAGGGAGGGGGGTAATATGTACAGGAGGGTGTAATATGTACAGGGAAGGGGGGTAATATGTACAGGAGGGTATAATATGTACAGGGGGGGTAATATGTACAGGGAGGGGGTTAATATGTACAGGGGGGGTTAATATGTACAGGAGGGGTTAATATGTACAGTGGGGGTAATATGTACAGGGGGTAATATGTACAGCAGGGGGTAATATATACAGGGAGGAGGGGGTAATATGTACAGGTGGGTGTAATATGTACAGGAGGGGGTAATATGTACAGGTGGGTGTAATATGTACAGGGAGGGGGGTAATATGTACAGAAGGGTGTAATATGTACAGGGAGGGGGGGTAATATGTACAGGAGGGGTAATATGTACAAGGGGGTAATATGTACAGGAGGTGGTAATATGTACAGGGGGAGGGTAATATGTACAGGGGGGTGTAATATGTACAGGGAGGGGGGTAATATGTACAGGGAGGAGGGTAATATGTACAGGAGGGTGCAATATGTACAGGGAGGGGGGTAATATGTACAGGGGGGTTATATGTACAGGAGGGGGTAATATGTACAGGGAGCAGGGTAAGATGTATAGGTGGGTGTAATATGTACAGGGAGGAGTGTAATATGTACAGATGGGTGTAATATGTACAGGGAGGAGGATAATATGTACAGGTGGGTGTAATATGTACAGGGAGGAGGGTAATATTTACAGGTGGGGTTATTATGTACAGGAGGGGGTAATATGTACAGGGAAGGGGGGGGATATGTACAGGAGGGTGTAATATGTACAGGGAGGGGAGTTAATATGTACAGGTGGGTGTAATATGTACAGGGAGGGGGCTAATATGTACAGGGGGGTAATATGTACAGGAGGGTGTAATATATCTGTGACTGAGGCTGCACTATATACCCTGATCTGTGACTGCACTATATACCCTGATCTGTGAGGCTGAGCTGTACACTCTGTCCTGTGATGCTGGGGCTGTAAAATCGTTCCTGTGATGCTGGGGCTGTATACTCTGTGCTGTGATGCTGGGGCTGTATACTCTGTGCTGTGATGCTGGGGCTGTATACTCTGTGCTGTGATGCTGGGGCTGTATACTCCTGACACTATGGGTGGAAGTAAGTGGAATACAGGAGACGGCGTGAGTATTCTATAACGGGTTGGGCTTATGAGAAGTGGGAGGGGTCAAAAAGGAAGGGCAAGGTCTGGCGCCCCCCCATCCTAAAACTTCACCAGCCGCCACTGACAGGGATTACTGGAACCATGTCCTGTGGTCTGATGAGACCAAGATAAACCTTTTTGGTTCAGATGGTGTCAAGCGTGTGTGTGGCGGCAACCAGGTCAGGAGTACAAAGACAAGTGTGTCTTGCCTACAGTCAAGCATGGTGGTGGGAGTGTCATGGTCTGGGGCTGCATGAGTGCTGCCGGCACTGGGGAGCTACAGATCATTGAGGGGACCATAAATGCCAACATTTACTGTGAAATACTGAAGCAGAGCATGATCCCCTCCCTTCAGAGACTGGGCTGCCAGTATTCCAACATGATAACGACCCCAAACACACCTCCAAGATGATTACTGTCTTGCTAAAGAAGCTGAGGGTAAAGGGGATGGACTCGCCAAGCATGTCTCCAGATCTAAACCCTATTAGGCATCTGTGGGACATCCTCAAATGGAAGGTGGAGGAGCGCAAGGTCTCTAACATCCACCAGCTCTGTGATGTCATCAGTAAGGAGTGGAAAAGGACTCCAGTGGTAACCTGGTGAACTCCATGCCCAAGAGGGTTAAGGCAGTTCTGGAAAATAATGGTGGCCACACAAAATATTGACACTTTGGGCCCAATTTGGAAATTTTCACTTAGGGGTGTACTCACTTTTGTTGGCAGCGGTTTAGACATTCATGGCTGTGGTTTGAATTATTTTGAGGGGACAGCAAATTTACTCTGTTATACAAGCTGTACACTCACTACTTTACATTGTAGCAAAGTGTAATTTCTTCAGTGTTGTCAAATGAAATATGTAATAAAATATTTACAAAAATGTGAGGGGTATACTCACTTTTGTGATATACTGTGTGTGTATATATGTGTATATATATATATATATACATATATATATATATATATATATATATACACAAGCGGTTTTCCCGTCGGAAAAAAAAAACAATGGTTTTCCCGACGGAATTCCTCTCAAGCCTGCCTTGCATGCACACGGTCACACAAAAGTCCGGTGAACTTTTGACTGCCAAGAACGCGGTGACGTAAAAGACTAAGACGAGCTGACAAAATTAAGTTCTATGTTTCCAAGCATGCGTTGAATTGTTTCTCAAGCATGCGTGTTTTTTTTCCCGTCGGAAAAGCATACAGACAAACGGTTTTCCCGCTAGGATTTTTCCTGACGGGAGAGAAGAGATCCTGCTCTCTTTTTTTCCCAGCAGTTTTCCTGTTGGAAAAAGTCAGAGGGAGCATACACACTGTCGGGATTCCCAGCCAAAAGCTCTTATCAGACTTTTTCCAATGGGAAAACCGGTCGTGTGTACGAGGCATTAGCCTTTATCAGATCCCATTGTTTAGGATTCTGATAATAACACTTTGGTCAGATCCCATTGTTTAGGATTCTGATAATAACACTTTGGGAACAGATAAACATGTTTTGGCTTAATAAAATCATATGTTGCTCATAGAACACAGCTGTTGTGTTGCTAGATCTCAACGGGTTAAGAGCACCAAAACCTTTTTGCTGCTCTGTGCAGCTTCTGGTCCCTGGGTCTTCTTCTCCCAGGAACTCTGCTAAGCGCGCTGGGACCCTTCAGGGTAAGACTGTGCTATATTAAGATACCTCTCAACTCAATTCAAAGCATATTGCAAGTAATATAAATAGGGTATTTATAAAAAAATTCACATAACAATTCACCCAGTGAAAGTACACATACATTTGCTTTGTGAAAATAAGGCAAAAAAAAACAAAAAAAACCCCACAAAAGATATTAGGTTTTTTTCTGTGCTGGATGAATGTTTTTTTTCTGTGATTTAAAAGGGAAGGTACCATTCATAGGACATTCCTATGATACTTAGTGCCATCTAGTGGCCAAATGTGGTATTCTCCATGTTAAATCAACGAAAAACATTCTTCCAGCACAAGAAATTGCCTAATAACATAAATTTTTGCCCTACTCTCACAGAATTAACTTACATGCACTTTCACAGGGCGAATCGCTATACAAATTTTTTTTAAATACACTTCTAAAGTTGTATCCAAAGTCAAACCTTTATTTATTTTCTGGAGTTATTGGTTGAGAGTTAAGCCCTGTACACACGATCGGATAACCTATGGATTTTCGTCCGATGGATTTGTCCATCGGAAATCCGATGAAACTGTTTTTCATCAGTCTTGCCCACACACCATCAGTCAAAAAACCGACCGTTCCAAACGCGGTGACGTAAAACACTCCGATGAGCTGAGAAAAATGAAGTTTAATGCTTCTGAGCATGCGTCGACTTGATTCTGAGCATGCGTGGGTTTTTGATCCGATGGACTTGCCCATAGACGATCAGAGTTTTCGATCGGTTTTTTATCCATCAGAAAAATTTAAAACATGTTCTATTTTTTAAAACCGATGGAAAAAAGACCGATGGGTCCCATTCACGATCGGTTGGTCTGATGAAAACCATCCATCGGATGGTTTTCATCAGTCAAACCGATCGTGTGTACAGGGCTTTAGAAACCCTATCAGGTTTTTACTGTTGTCTTCATTTGTACCCATTTGCCTGTGTCCCTGCATGGATAGTGTCACTTTCTCAATATGTCATCATGACCATTGTCACCATAAATTATAGTAAGAAAAGGAAAAAATCACACTTTTTTCTACAGGACAGAAAATGAAAGACAACCTCCTGCACAGATAGCAGATGATGTTTTACTACCAGCCAACTGATTTTCTGAAATAGCTAAAAAAATCGAATTTTGCTTATTGTAATCATGGAAACAATGACAGCATAAATATAATTTTCTGCTTATTTGGTAGGCTCAATACAACACGGTTTCTCTTATTAGAACACTGAAGGTCATCATGCACGTTACAAACTAAACATGCAGTCTTTGATTGGTTTAAAGAAAATCGAACAATCAAATTGTACCTTGTGTTGTGAGCTTGATGTTAAGCATGTGATTGTAGCAAGCAGACCTTATCACACTCTGGAATTGTCTGGAATCTTGGTGCTACTTTCAGCAAAGGCCGCAGCAGGTTCAGCTATGCAATATAATTTGCTAAAGTTCTTGCAATTGATGTGAGTGCCCCAGAGGAGATTGTTGTCTATTAAACAAAAATGTTAATTGAAAATAATAAATGTACTTTTATAGGAAGCTAGCGTAAATACTTGATTTTGATTTGCCATCAGTCTCTTGTAATCCTCTATACAGAAGAACTCAGACTGGGAAAGGCAGGGGCAGCATCAGTTTCAAACCAAATGTGCAACACTGCATATGAGCTGGCAGGGAATATTCTGGGAATAGAGAGAACTGCAGAATGAGCAGGAATTACTAGTCATTATGCTGCTGCTGATCTTTCAATGTCCTATCACAGCAAACCCATTGGCAGATAAAACAGCTTCCATATATATGAAGTTCTCTTAGCCTGAGAAGAGAATAGGTAAGATGAGTACACTCTCATGAGTCACTTGGATTGTTCTGAAAGAGTCCCAAGATTTCTATTTCTCATCATAAATTTGAATAGACCTGATGATTGGTTGGGTCTTGCATTGATACCCACAAATCCACCCCCTTATGCCTTAGTGTAATCCCACCCCCATTTTAACCTTTATTTGTTTATTTCTCTGGCCCTCTCTTCTTCCCCAGTGTCCTCACTCTTTCCCTTTTCTATTACCTTTTCCTTCTCTTCTCCTTTCCTACTGTAGCGGGTATATGCTTTCTATATTTTTTTGAATCTGGTGGGGAGACTGTGATGTGTGGTTCCTTGGGGCCCACTAGGTGGCGTTGTCACTTTGGGCCCGGGGTTGAGCCATCATTGCGGTGTCGTACCTCTTTTGGTCTCTCTCAGCGGTTGTATGGTGGGGCGGGGAACCCGCCATGCTTGCTGGGAGGGGGTATAAGGGGGAGGCCATTTTTGGTGGCGGGAGTCGAGTCCCGGGCACCTTCAGCCTGAGGGCGGTGGTTCGTGTCGGTCCCCTAGGCGGCCTAGGCCCAGGGGACATTCGGAGGTCGTGTTCCATCCCAGGCACCTTTAGCCTGGGGTGAGGTACTCGGATGGAGGTCTGGAGCTCAGTGCCCACCACTGAGTTCCACGAGGGAAGGAGGTTCTAGGGAACCCAGGGAGTAGGTACCCGAATCCGGAAGGTGTAATGGACCGGTGGGAGATACTTGCTTGAAGACCCGGTGCAGCATATTGCCAGTGACAGGTGAGCCTCCCATCAGAGACCGCCTGGAAGGAAATCCCCCCCCCTCGCTTGGAGACCTCAGCCCACTTTCAGGAAGGAAAGTGGAGAGTTCATTGTGTCTGGGCCTACTCGCATCCACACCTCCTTGTCTGTTCTGTTCTCTAAGGGAGTTCAACTGATTGTGTTCACTTGAGAAGAATAAAGGAGTGTTGGACTTTGTATGGTGTGGGGCTCATTTTCTGGTGGACATTGTTCAAGGTAATTCTCTTCGGAGACTCCAGGTGCAGAACACTGACCCGAAGGTAAAGAAAGAACTTTTGCTTACACCACACAACTAACTGTGGTGAAGGCTTGGCGTGGTGACCCCGCTCTCTCTCCTCTAAGGTACCCCTAGACAAGAGACAGACGAGCTGAGAGATGAAGAGGGGAGAGAGGAGGCCGCTACACTACTATATCTCTCCTCTTTCTTCACTCTTTTCTTTTGTGTTCTTTCCTTCTTTATTTCTGTATACTACTCCTCTACTATAACTTCCATGCCCCTGCTTCTTTTACTCTACTACCCACATCTCTAGGTCAGGTTATGTCTCCTTACCTTAGAATATGATACCTACTTCTGATTAACAAGCTTAAAATAAAATAATACAACAACCTTTACTTGTATTTTATAACACAGTTGAAACCTTGGTTTCATTGCCTACAAATGGGAAATACCTATGAGGGGGGAATATGTCTGTGTTTACTAATGTTTTGTAGCTTCAATATTATGTTTATTCTCCTACTTTACAATTCACCTTTTCCTTTGTGTCGCTTTTGTTATTTCTGTGTCCTTTACATATTTGTTTCAATAGAGATAACTGTCTCCTTGTCTTGTTTTTTCTTATGTAAAATGTCTAATAAAATCAGATTGAACAAAAAAGGAAAGCCAATCTGTTTTGTCTGCATAGGATGTAGCAGTTGCAGAAGCTGTAAAGTTTTCCTACTTACCTCTGTGTAAATAAACCTAATTTATTTACTGTTTCTAGTTTGTATTAAACATGCTAGAGCTTCTTAGACCTATGCATGGGGTCTTTATAAATGAATATTGAGCTGTTATTAATACTTGGTATGAAATATTGATACTTGGTATGAAATTCTTCAAACACAAGTCCACTTGAAACTTAAAGCTCAGGTAGATTTAGTTCCATAGTGGGTAATATAATAAACTTTATTCAGTTCATGGAAATACACTACACCCACAGAAAAGTGTGTCTGAGCCAAGGTTTGATCAGAAACACGAAGTGTGAAAATCATTCACTTATGCTGAATAAATTTTCTGGATTTACCAGAGCTGATTGATTCCTGTTTCCTTCCCTGCTTTATGTCGGAGGAAAATTGTTATAGGGATGCAAGACTTTTTGAAGTGTATGTAAACCCTAACAATGAACTTCTTTGGCCTGTTAAGTATACCAGTGAAAGCATTTTGTTATATACTGTATATTTAATAAAAGACAAGAATATCTGGTACTGCCAGAAATCTTGTTAGAAGATAACTTCTTGTCCTCCCTGCTCATGCTACATACTTATTGGTTAGAAATGCATTGTTCCCAGCTATCTCTGTAGACTACAGGACACCCCTCATGTTATGGACAAGATGAGAGGGTTATGTAGTCCTGTCCTACTGTGACAAATCAGCTGCTCCATAAATACTGTATAGTACAGGTAAAAGAAAAAACAAAGCCCAAATAAAGAAAATGAATCACCACATCTAAGGACTGGTATGCTACAATATACAGTGCCTTGAAAAAGTATTCATACCCATTGAAATTTTCCACATTTTGTCATGTTATAACCAAAAACGTAAATGTACTTTATTGGGATTGTATGTGATAGACCAACACAAAGTGGCAAATAACTTTTTTACAAATAAATATCTGAAAAGTGCGGCGTGCATTTGTATTCAGCCCCCTTTACTCTACCTCTTTTACCCTAACTAAAATCTAGTGGAACCAATTGCCTTCAGAAGTCACCTAATTAGTAAACAGAGTCCACCTGTGCGTATTTTAATCTCAGTATAAACACAGCTGTTCTGTGAAGCCCTTTAGAGGTTTGTTAGAGAACCTTAGTGAACAAACAACACCATGAAGGCCAAGGAACACACCAGACAGGTCAGGGATAAAGTTGTGGAGAAAATGAATGAACGACTAGGTTCTAAAAAAAATACTCCCGAAGCACTGCTTAATCCATCATCCGAAAATGAAAAGAGTATGGCACAGATGCAAACCTACCAAGACATGGCCGTCCACCTAAACTGACAGGCCGGGCAATGAGAGCATTAATCAGAGAATCAGCCAAGAGGCCCATGGTAACTCTGGAGGACCTGCAGAGATCCACAGCTCAGGTGGGAGAATCTGTCCACAGGACAACTATTAGCCATGCAATCCACAAATCTGGCTATTATGAAAGAGTGTCAAGAGGAAAGCCATTGTTGAAAGAAAGCCATAAGAAGTCTTGTTTGCAGTTTGCGAGAAGCCACAGCAAACATGTGGAAGAAGGTGCTCTGGTCAGATGACACCAAACTTTTTGGCCTAAAAGCAAAACGCTATGTGTGGGGGGAAAACTAACACTGAAAATCATCCTGAACACACCATCATTTTCTTCAACAGGGATAGGGATGCTGGTCAGAGTTTATGGGAAGATGGGTGGAGCAAAATAGAGGGCAATCTTAGAAGAAAACCTGTTAGAGTCTGCAAAAGACTTGAGATTGGGGCAAAGGTTCATCTTCCAGCAGGACAACAACCCTAAAAATGCAGCCATAGCTATAATGGAATGGTTTAGATTCAAAGCATATTCATGTGTTAGAATGGTCCAGTCAAAGTCCAGACCTAAATCCAATTGAGAATCTGTGACAAGACTTGAAAATTGTTGTTCAGACGCTCTCCATCCAATCTGACAGAGCTTGAGCTATTTTGCAAAGAAGAATGGGCAAAAATGTCACTCTCTCTAGATGTGCAAAGCTGGTAGAGACATACCCAAAAAGTCTTGCAGCTGTAATTGCAGCGAAAGGTGGTTCTACAAAGTATTGACTCAGGGGGGGCGGAATACAAATGCACGCCACACTTTTCACAATATTTGTTATTTATTTATTTTGAAAAACTTTTTTCCCTCTACTTCACAATTATGTGTCATTTTTTGTTGGTCTATCGCATAAAATCCCAATAAAATACATTTCCGTTTTTAGTTGTAACATGACAAAATGTGGAAAATTTCAAGGGGTATGAATACCTTTTCAAGGCACTATACAAATAAATAAAATATCCTTTAAAAGCGATAATACTAGAAATATATCTGGCTTTTAAAAATTATAACTAACCCCATGACATACTAATTGGTTATCTAGTAATCTGATAGATATCTGATCTGTGTATTGAATAATTATTCTTAAAATGCTGCTACAAACAGGCTATATAACCTTGAAACCATGAAACTAATGAAACTAATGAAACCATGAAACTAACTTTGAAACTATATAACTTTGAAACTGGCACTATACCACATAGGGGTTGCAATGTCTGTAATAACTTTGTGTATGCAGTGGCAGGAAAATACTTCCTCTAAAATGGGCCCACTAAGGTTATATACATTATTATTGTTTATGTTCAATTTGCTATTTCAGTAACTGACTCAATACATACATTTATGTCATAGTCTTACCTGGATGGAAAACATAGGACTTCTAAGGTCACACATCCTCACCCATGGCATGTCCGTCCTCCGATTTTCTTTTGGATGGGTTGTGGTTGAATCCGTCCCCTCAGCTCCCCTGCAATGCATGTTCTGCCGCTGGCCTCATTGAACTCAGCTCCAGGCACCTTGGCTTTGCCAATTGGTGAGTATGTGGCCTTATTTTTCTAGGCCACTCTCACCATTTGTTCAAACTTTTTACATGTGTTTTATTATATATAATATATTTTTATTAATTATTTTATAGATATGTTTTAGATACATCTACCCCTGAAGAGCGAGCTATGTCTTGCGAAATGCGTTGGGTATTTCAAGAGGTCATACATATCCATGTTATGGTGACCCCAGTCCTTTCTTTTATTTGTTAGGTTATTTATAGAACAACTGTGCCTATTTCCCAATTTAGCAAAGAAGGAAGGGTGAACACATAATGTCAAAAAATATGAACTTGGGGGGAAAAAAATAAGACTTATTCAACATCTGCATTGTGCCGCTAAATGTGAGTACAATCCAATAAAGGGTTAACACAATTTTCCTTAGGTCTTTACAGTAAGAATTATGCACCTCTCGTTACAGTAACACAAAGAATGCCTTATCACTTGAAAAAGAGACAAAGAGAGTGCAACAATTTGTGCCATATACATAACTTCTAATTATTAATGCACTAACAACTCAGCTGAGAAGAGCACATGCTACACATCTAGGTAATGGGATTATAGCCAGTGCTGGGGCCAGCAGCACTGCTATTGGGGAGCTGTAATCTTCTTCCTTCACCTCCTGATGGGTTGCCAGTGGAGTGATGAAAAAACACATGCCCATACAGCACTCCATACAGGGCTAACTGAGCAGCATTCATGATGGACTGAAGGAGGGATAGCCTACTTAGGGGTAAGCCAATGAGAAGGGAGTTGCAGTAGTCGAGGCAAGAGATGACCAGGGAGTGGATTAGAAGCTTTGTGGTGACGTTGGTTAGGAAGGGGCGTATCTTGGAGATGTTGCGGAGGTTGAGGTGGCAAGCTTTGGACAGCGATTGGATGTGGGGCCGAAAGCGTAGTTCAGAGTCCAGGATTACACCTAGGACCTTGGCATGGGGGGAGGGAACAATATATGTTACAGAAACATTGGCTTGTGGTAATAGAAGACTTGGTTAGCCAACATTTTGTTGATATTGGGCTAGTGTTACATTTAAGAAAATTAAGTCTTTACAAAATATGTTGGCCCCAAGTAATTTTTTAAGGGGCTACAAGAAGTGGCAATTTTTTTAAAATAACAAACATGTCATACTTACCTGCTCTGTGCAGTGGTTTTGCCCCTCCCCCCTGCTGACTGCACCCATAGCAAGCAGATAGTTATGGGGGCACCTGAGCAAGCTCACTCCCGAGCCACTGCTCTGTGTGTCCTTTTACAGATGGAGTGTGGCTTGGCCATTCCCCCACTCTCTCCTCATTGGCTTACTGGCTTTGATTGATAATAGTGGGAGCCAATGGCTCCCATTGCTGTCTTAGTCAATGAGGAGGAAAAGACCCAGGACAGTGGCTGCTATCGTGCACATCTCTGGTTCAAGATGGGTCTCCGATAAATATTAGGGGGGGCTGCTCCACACAGAAGGTTTTTTACCTGCAGCATGCATGCAGGTAAAAAACCTTAAGCCTTTACAACAACTTTAAATGTGGTATTTGTTCATACTGTAAATAGTAGTGACCCTCAATCTGTCAGTGTTTAAGATGGCACCTAGTGTTATTGATCCATGTGGGTGTCATTTTGGGGCATGTGATTCAGTGTGAAGCACAAGTCCAAAAATGATGCCCGTGTACTGAAGGAACTGTGTCATATGGCCTCACATGTGCACACAGTGGCACTAGCGCTGATCATATCGAATTGACCAAAATGTTGCCCTCACACTGAAGCCAACACGTAATTTAGCTCAGTGCACATTCAAGTAATGGTGCATATGCTGGGTGAGTAGGAAACACTAACACCGCCCTGAAAAAGCTAGAAGGGTGGAAGCTCATGTGCTGTTCTTTGGCACCAAGAGCAAATCCCACCCAACATGGGTGGCAGTAGGGCAGGATCTGTTAGGCGGTTTATAGAGCAGCCAGAGACACAGGGGTTTGCACGCATCCTTCCATCATAGGGAACCAATGTTTTCACCCAGAGTTGATGCAGCAGTGGCAATAGGCACAGTTAAGCTTGAACTTTGTAGTTTGATTCATCTCAGCCCCATCCTCAACTTTGCATGGTTTCCCACATTTATTTGCTGGCATGACCCTGTTTGTTCTTTTGTCTGATAGATCCCCACACCACTGTTTATTTTGCAGATGGATTATTTTCTGAGGTGTTTCTTCTGTGGTCTTTTGGACTCCTTATCTGCCAGAGATAGTCCAAGGTGCATACGTGGTGGTGGTAGTGTGTGTGCATACATGGTGGTGGCACTAGCGTTGCTAGCCAGGTGCGGGGGGGCGGGCCGCACCCGGGTGACACCCACCAGAGGGGTGACACCCGTGGGTAGCGCAGCGGCCTCACTGACATCGCCCGCCCGCTGCCCTGTGCCTTAGGCTCACGCTGCGGCTGTGTCCCTCAGCGGAGCGGAAGGAAGCCGCCGCCCCCTCTGCCTCCTCTATGTTTACATCCACAGAGGAGGAGGAGGAGCCCGCGCTCGAGAGACACACCGCTCTGTTCTGAGGTCTGAAAGGTAAGGGGGGCATCTTTACTGATGGGGGGAGGGGGTGTCTGTACTGCTGGGGTCTGCACAAGAGGGAGTTTGCACCAGGGGGGGCTGTAACTGAGGGGGGTGTCTGTACTGAGGGGGGTCTGGTACTGAGGGGGGTGTCTGTACTGAGGGGGGTGTCTGGTACTGAGGGGGGTGTCTGTACTGAGGGGGGTGTCTGTACTGAGGGGGGTCTGGTACTGAGGGGGGTGTCTGTACTGAGGGGGGGTCTGGTACTGAGGGGGGTGTCTGTACTGAGGGGGGTGTCTGTACTGAGGGGGGGGTCTGGTACTGAGGGGGGGTCTGGTACTGAGGGGGGGTCTGTAACTGAGGGGGGATCTGTAACTGAGGGGGATCTGTAACTGAGGGGGTGTCTGTTACTGAGGGGGGTCTGTTACTGAGGGAGGTGTCTGTACTGAGGGGGGTGTCTGTACGAGGGGGGTCTGTAACTGAGGGGGTGTCTGTAACTGAGGGGGTCTGCACTGAGGTGGGGGTGTCTGTACTGATGGAGCGGTCTGCACTGAGGTGGGGGTGTCTGTACTTATGGAGCAGTCTGCACTGAGGTGGGGGTGTCTGTACTGAGGGGGAGGTTCATACTGAGGGAGGCGGGTCTATATTGATGGCGGGGAGTCTGTACTTAGTGGAGCGGGTTTGTACTGAGGGAGGGGATCTATACTGTGGGAGGGGGGTCTGTAGTTAGTGGAGGGGGGTCTGTACTGAGGGGGGACTATAGTTGTTGGGGGGTGACACCATTTTTTTTTGCACCGGGTGACACCAACCCTAGTGACGCCACTGGGTGGTGGGAGTGTGTGTGTGTGTGTGGGGGGCGACATATCAGGACTGGTGTTTACCAGAAGTAGTTATTTGTAAATATTGGATATATTCCTATACTAAAAATTATGTTAACCTGCAGATATCTTGTGTTAGGGAGATGTCTTCTTAATGCCATTTAACTAATCTGGTAGGTAATAAACTGCAATTATCAGGTGCATATTCTATTATTATGTCATAATCCTCTTTGTACAATACAGTACATATGCATATGCTTCTCAAACTGTTAAATTATTTTAGATGGATCTAAGTTCTTACTTGAATTTCACATGACCTGTCCTTAAGAAAAAGAGAAGACCATGAAAAGCATTGATAATTAAAATGGATCAGCATTTGGTGGCAAAGGGGGAGCTTTATTTGTATAATATGTAGTTTGGAATATGTATCTATGTATTCATCCTTTTAACAATCTCTTTGAGATGGGCTTTGTATTTCTAAAAATAAAATTGTTGAATTTTACCATAACACAGTGTTGAAATATACCTTAAAATGCTGAATATATAGACCCAAACCTTTGAGCTTGCTATTTGCAGCTATATCTGAAAGCCCCTCAAAACATGGTTTTAAACAATGTATGGCATTCTAAATTTACCAACCATGTATTCTGTTCTCTTGTTCTTCTGTGGATAGCAAAACTGATCCGAAAAGAACTGGATCCCAGCAACTCTCTCCACATCCACTGTTCTCTCCATTGGGTTGGTGGCTGGGGTAAATACTTGCACCAGGGTACAAGTGTAAAGTGCTGCTTTGAACAAATTATTGTTTATATTTCTCTATGATCCAGGCTATGGACATACATTGTATTGTTAACACAAGTCAAATGATGTAGCTCTTCTTTCTTCATATTCTTATGTTCTTCCAGCAAGGCTTGTAGCAGCAAATCAGCAAGTAAGGGACAAGGAGGAATGAGTCCTGTAAATGGGTGCCAGCATAAGTGAACTTTTATAGGGTCCAAAGGTAAATCAGTTTGATTGGACAGATGGAAAATTTGCAGTGAGCATCTGATCACTGTTAATTATTAGCATGACAAGTAAGACAAAAATCTCCTGCGCTCTCGGTGTATCGTCAAATCACGGGTGGTGTGGTTCCGTCTAGAGGCAAAGTCTAAAATCTTGCAGCCCTCCTCAGAACAATGGGTGTTCATACGGCTAGAAAAAGAAAGAAAAAAGGAGGGCGCACCGACCTAGTGCATTACCACTTAAAGGTTTATTAAAATATGAATAAAAAGCAATAGTCCTACTCACAGACAAATCTTAGGTACAAGCTTATTGGACAAAAGGGCTAAAATTCTTGGCATCCACTGACTGGACTCAACAACAGAGAGGGTCGGACGATACCCCAAAACATCCAGATGGCTGACACGTTTCTGGGGCGCACCCCTTTCCTCAGAGCCTAGGTGGTCTGAGGAAAGGGATGCGCCCCAGAAACGCGTCAGCCATCTGGATGTTTTGGGGTATCGTCCTTGTCTGTGAGTAGGACTATTGCTTTTTATTCATATTTTAATAAACCTTTAAGTGGTAATGCACTAGGTCGGTGCGCCCTCCTTTTTTCTTTCTTTTTCAATTATTAGCATGATCCTGTTCAAATCCTGGACTGAGCAAACCAATTTTCTAATCTCTCTCCATTAATATTTGTATACATATTTATGTATATATGTATATATAATGCACTGTATCTTGAGGATAGTATTAAAGGAATATTTTTAAAAACAGGGTCGATTTGCTCTTTAAAAACATTCATATAAAGTGAACATTCATATAGCACTGTAAATAGACACCATTGTCCACATATGAAGATATATATGACACATATAAAAATAAATGTACCATTTGCAAGTCTTATTTTAGGCTCATCAATTCTGTTTAAAAAAAATTGTTTAAAAAATGCTAAGTCTGGTTCAGAGTGTAAGGCCTCATGCCCACTGGCGTTTTTACAGCTGCGTTTTTTGCAGCTTAAAAACGCCTGTCCATGTTATTGTAAATATTTTTTTTTTATAAAAAAAAAAAAAAAACGTCGGAGCTAAAAACGCGACCGCGCGTTAGTGCGTGTTTTTGCGCGTTAGTGCGTGTTTTTGCGCGTTTTTTGACACTCGCGTTTTTTTCTGCCTAATTCTGACGCTGAGGAACGCACTGGTCCTGGGTTTTTTTTACAGCTTACAAACGCCTATGCTCTTTACAGCTCAAAAACGCCTAGGTGGGCATGAAGCTATAGACTAACATGGACAGGCGTTTTTAAGCTGTAAAAAACGCTCAAAAACGCGGCTGAAAAAACGCCCGTGGGCATGAGGCCTTACAATAACCGCAGTACTTAACACCAGCTTTTCACCTGTAGTTAACAAGAATACTTGCTACAATGTTGTTGTTTTTACCAGTGCCTGATAAGCTATCATAACTCAGTTTTTTTATTTAATTGTATTTATTACAAGTCTTTTCACTTTAGTATAATAATACTAATCACAAGTAACTAAATATTTTGGTTTATACTACAAATGAACAATATAAAGCCTGGTTTCAGCCAAAATATTTTTCTGTATATTTGGACAGAGAAGACTTATTTTTTTTCAGTTGTAGTTGTTGTCTTTTTCTGTCTTTAAGCCCATTGGTTAGATCTTGCCTTACTTCCTGTCCCTGTGATGCCAGTACCAGAAATAGGGGTGCAGTTGTCTCCAGGACAGACAGGCATAGACAGTAATAAAATGATACATGGGAGACCTAGGAGGTCTTCCCTCACTCTACTGGGCATCACTGCATTCTGAGGTCTGGTGAGAGATGTTTATAGAGGGAGGGGTTAGATGTTTGTACTGAGCTGGGGATTTTTATGCTTGTGGACAGAAATGTGTTAGTTACTCCTGACCTACTCCTATACCCTATGTTACATAACACTGACCTCTAAACTGTGTAATACTTACTAATGAACCCAGCACTCTGTGTTACTTACTCTAGCTGCAGGACATCATTGAAGCTAGGATCCTAATAAGGAACTGTTACACAACCAGGTTGAGGATGTGTACCAGGCAAGGCACATGTATGATGTTTCCTTGCTGAAGGGTGGACAAAAGGTTGATGCCATTGACACATAAGACCTTTTTCTGGCACAAGATGGTATGTGGTCAGCCACCTCACTTAAAGGGTTGACAGAATCTGAGTTTCAGTGTGGTTCCTGTTCTCCAGACAGCTCAGGTAAGCTGCAAAACAGTGGGGAAGCATGGGCCATTGTAAAGGATGCTAGTCACTTGGGTAAGATCAGTGGTTTTGAATATCTAGCCAATGAAGAGGAGGGGGTACAGATGAGTGAGCTGCCACCATCACCAAGTTGCAAAGCTTGTCTATGGTTATGTAGACCTTGCCACTGATTACAAGCTCCAGCACCATGGAGACTTTACCTTCCACATGCTGGTAAAGGGCAGGAATGTGTAGAGACCTACCAGTGTGGTACAGCGCAGACTACAAATTAGCATTAAAGGCAGACTTCGCTTGCTGGAAAAGTTGTAGCTGTAAAGCCCTACCAGTGTGGTACAGCACAGACTGCAAATTAGCATAAGGAGAAGACTTCACTAGCTGGAAACGTAGCAGCTGTAAAGCCAGAAATTTTGTCAAGTGAGCACTGAGACACTGGGCATGGAGGAGACTGGGAAACAGACACCTGCCTGGTCAAGGATGTAGCAGGAGACAGCAGGGTGAGTTTAAGAGAAATTGAGCAAGGTTGAAGCCTACACTTGGCCCTTTGATAGTCCCATGCTCAATAAAATACTCCCCAAAAAATATTAGAAAAGGGGGCCAGCAGCAGCTAAACAGCAACAAAAGTTATTGCTGACATAGACAGTAAGGAAGTCCTAAAAAGCACAATTAGGTTTATTCAATGCGAGTACAATGGGCAATACACTGTCAGTCCCAGTGATGGAGCACTAAAGAGCACAGTTTGTTCATGAAGGGTACACACCACTCCTGTAGTACACCACACTGCAATTCACTGTAATGTAGTAATAGCAATATAAAGCACTGTATATAGTACTGTATATCTCTGTAGGTAGTACACTAGCACTTTACAGAAGTGCTACCACAACTTAATTTCTTAATAAAATTACTGTCCGCTATCCCTCACTACTTTTCTTTAACAGATACTGAAAAAATTCTGATGGGAGAGCTGACCTACATACGGAGGGGCCGGCAGGTTTTTAAGCTCCATTATTGGCCATACTCTGCCACCTGACTACAGTTCACATTTGCTGTTCAGGCAACATGTAAACAACCATAATTCACTACAAACTCAACTTGGGGGTAGAAAACCTGGACCTCATTTCTAATTCTGAATATTAGGGATTAGCAAATGTGCCTAGGTTTGTGCCTAGGTTTGGTTTTCAGGCCATTCGTTGAACCTACCATATAGTTCGTAAATCTGAAACCGTTTATCTGGACCCTATTGAAGTCTATGGGGGAGCAATCTTGAAAATCAAATCTGGATATTTTTAGGTATAATTGGCAAAGGATTGTCAAATGACGAACAGGGGGAGTTGGACAATGCTAGGGAAGACATGCAGCAATGGAAAAAAAAATACAAATAATAATGGTCTTTCTTTTCATGCAACTTTGGGGTGACATGAGAATAACATCTATTCTTTTATAACATAATGAGGAAAATACCATACTAGCCACTGGATCTGGAGCTTTAACTAATTATTATACGGATAAAAGGGGTTGTAAAGGCAGAAGTTTTTTATCTTAATGCATTCTATGCATTAAGATAAAAAGCCTTCTGTGTGCAGAAGCCCCCCTCAGCCCCCCTAACACTTACCTGAAGTCCCTCTCTGTCCAGCGATGTCCATGAATGTCTCAGCCAGCTGAGATTCCCCCTCCTGATTGGCTGAGACACAGCAGTGGCACCATTGGCTCTTGCTGATGTCAATCAAATTCAGCTACCCAATCAGGAGAGAGAGGTGGCAGGTCCGGGTCGAGGCTCCGTGTCTGAATGGACACAGGGAACTGTGACTTGGCTTGGGTGCCCCATAGAAAACTGCTTGCTGTGGGGGCACTGAACAGGAGGGAGGGGCCAGGATCACAAAAGAGGGACCCGAGAAGAGGTGGATTGGGGCTGCTCTGTGCAAATCCACTGCAACAGAGCAGGTAAGTATAACATGTTTGTTTTTTTTATAGAAAAAAAATTAGACTATAATCAATTTTAAGTAATGTCTGACTTCCGGACCTCTTACAGGCCTTTTTAAAAGGGTGAGAAAATTTGACACATTGCATGATGGTTTCACAGTTAATATCACTATTCACCTAGGTCTCCTTCACATGTGTGTCAATATCATGTGTTTATGCAGTATTTTATCGTCATTTCTAAAGCTTCAAAACCGCCCATCAACACCTGCCATGAATATTACAATGGTACCACACAGTGCTTTTCACACAGAAGCGGTAGTGTTGCGTTGTATCATGTCATGTTAAAAATTAAGCAGTATGTTGCTTTCATGAGGCAACAACGCTTGTTAACCGCTTCCATTGCTTTCAATTGTGATGTCAGATAACGGCACCTTAAATGCACTGGGAAATGATAGAGAACTAGGGCAGAGCAAATCCAGCCACTTCCTGGTTGTACAGAATAGCTGTGTAGTAACACCATTTACATCTGTGTGCAGGCAAAAACATCAACCAGCAAGCAATTCTGAGTGGCAGGCCGGAAATGTCAACATTACAATGTGTCACTGCACAGCCAAAAAAGTGTTAAAATGATATACTGTATACTAAGCAGCCAAAACAAAATATTTAAAGCACAAACAATCCTAACACCAAATAGATGTAAAGATAACTGTTCAGCACCAGAAGCGAGACTTCCTAAACCTAAAAATATATTTTTTTTTTCACATTTTTAAACAACTCACATGTGTTTCAATACAAATATACATCAATATTACAATGTTATAAAAAAAACGATATAAGCGCCATATCTTCAAAGTGATCAATATTGCAGCATGACGAGTGAGACAACCCAAACTTTAGCAAGCTATGCACATGAATGTGGTCAGGAAATTGTGATTGGTCCTGTGCAGTGACACCTTTCTGGCAGGATAGATAAAAAGATAGCTGTGTAATGTTAAAATTGAGACTTCCTAAACCTATAAGGGTTAATATTTACACATTTAAAGAAAAATGTGTTTTAACAAAAGTATATGTAGCGGGCAGTTCTCCCCTCTCCCCGTCCCCTCAATTAAAGTTCTGCTTGCAATGTCTCTGGTCTAGGGGTATAAAAGGGGAGGGAGAGGGTGTGCTACGCCTGGCTTCCACCACAGATGTGTAAGTGGTATCGGCAATGCCTTCCTTTACCTTCGGGCCTGTGTTGTGCATCGGATCCTCTCTCCAAGAGTCTCCGAGAACCTCGTCTGCCAGGAACTTGAGCCACACACCGTTAAAGTCCAACACTCCTTTATTTAAAACATAACATGGACTCCCTTGGCTACAGAACAGAGAAGGAGGTGTGTGTACGAATAGGCCCAGACACAAGTTCGATTCTCCACTCTCCTCCAAAGAGTGGGTTATGGTCTCCGCACGAGGGAAATTCACCTTCCGGACGGTCTCCGACAAGAGACTCACCCGTCACCGGCAGTATGCTGCACCGGGTCTTCAGGTGAGGAGCTCTCCCCGGTCCATTACGCCCACCTTGGATTCAGGCATCCATCTCCGGAGTACCTTAGGCTCCTTCCCTCGTGGAACTCAGTGTTGGGCACTCAGCTCCGGACCGCCGTCCGAGTACACCTCACCTCAGGCTAAAGGTACCTGAGATGGAACACGATCTCCGGTGGTCCTCTAGGCCTAGTCCGCCTAGAGGACAAACATGAACTCCGTCCGCAGGCTGAAGGTGCCAGGGACCAAGACTCCCGTGACCAAAATGGCCGGCCCTTTTATCCCCTCTCCCAGCAAGCACGGCGGGTTCCCCGCCCCACCATACCGCTGCCCAGAGAGGACAAAAGCAGTCCAGCACACAGCGGGAAAGTAAATACCTGCTACATACTCCCCCCTGTTATTTGACACTGGTCCCCAGTGTCTGGAGTAAACCATATCCTCAACAACGGACATGATCCAGTCCAGAAACCACTAACAATTGAAAAAACAAAACTTTTGGAAACTCTATTCTAACAAAGAAGTTGTGTCTGAGCCCCTGTAATAAAAGAGGAGTGAAAGACAACACATTCAACATGAAAACCACATTTCAACAATTTACTTTTCCCTCCCCATCCTAACTAAAAACCTCCTCAGAGTATGTAATCTTGCTGGGATGTCCTCCTGCAGAGGGAAAAGAAATAAAATTAACATGTCAAACCCTGACACATGTATCCGTGTGTATGAAGAAAAGAAACCTCTCCTAAAAGAAATCCCTGTTTCTCCAAAGAGTGAGTGCGTGAAAAGTGTTTGTAACGTTGCACGACACTGCCACCTGGTGACAGCCTCGCGGTAACTGCACCCGTAGAACTTCTTCTCCTTTCTCTCTAACCCTATCTACCCCAGAGTCTGTGATCTCCTTGCAGGAAGATAAAATAAACAGGAACAGTTCCTTTTTTTTTTTCTAAAGTCCACCAAACACAATTTTTTCCAGAAAGTTCAACCGCATTATAGCATTGGAGTCTCTTTCCCTCCTACAGGTAGAAGCGGGGATGTGGCAAAATTAATGGCTTCAAATGCTGATCCATAGTCTCTAGATGGTATTCCACATCTTCGCCTTCTTTGCGTCTGATCACTACTTTGTCTGCATGGATGTGTTTTCCCACCATCCATTCTGCCTTGCAGTCTTTAAAGCGTTGTGAAGCCTTTGGGGAACATGTTAGGTATCTGCGGGCGTGTGGAACTTTGAGGTGGGTCCACACAAAGTCATTGTACCAGCGCTCCCGGTACACTTCCACCTCATATAGCAAGTCCTTCGATAAGTAAGGGTACTCCCAGCCGTACTCCGCTGCAACCTTTTGACTAAATAAACGCTGTAATCTTGCCAAAGGAGGCATAATAGCTTTTTCCCCTTCACCAGGCAAAACAACTGAGTCTAGATGACGAGGTGCCTTGACCACCTCCATTCTGGGCATTGGGGGCCGCAACAACAGTCTCTTAACCCCAGCGTCAGATACAGATGGTGCCAGGGATACAGGAACAAGTTGAGGAAGGGATTCTCCTTCAGGCGCTGACGCCTCCACCCTGGGTGTGCTCTCTCCTATGGTCATAGGTGAATTTCCACTTCCACGAAATGAAGCAAGCGGTATCTTATCCCAGCCCTTCTTGGCAAACAAGTCATCTATAAAGGCATTATCTCCCGTATCTGAGAGAGATTCCAGGTCAGAGGTGTCACACTCCTCCGCGGGTATGTAGCCCTGTGTGGAAACAGAACCTCCGCACTCCGGGGACTTGC
The DNA here is from genome assembly GCA_029206835.1 of Rana muscosa. Lineage (NCBI taxonomy): Eukaryota > Metazoa > Chordata > Amphibia > Anura > Ranidae > Rana > Rana muscosa. The sequence goes on along the minus strand of CM055117.1, from coordinate 681,568,512 downwards.
TAGGCCATGCCTTCTCGACACCTCCTCCCTCACACCAAGTCTTCTCTGCCGGCTTACCTTGACCTTTCCTGGGACGTCCGGAACTCCCGTCAACGGATCCCTCTGGGTCTGGCGTAAGCGTGCGAGACGGTCCACCACCACCGCTGGTCGGGGCTACCACGCTGGTTCTTTTCTTCGGTGGCGGACGCTGTGAGACAGTGGTGACCGAGTCAGCATCCTCGGATTTCTCCCGTTGATGTTTCACGACCTCCTCCGCGGTCGTTGCATTGTGCGCAGGGGTGACTCTCACAGCCGTGATTCCTCCTTTCTGAGTGGCGGTACCTGAAGCCCGGCCTGGGTAGATGGTTTTCGGCCTCTCAACCTCCGGATCCACTTCAAACGTGAATTCCCCACAGGCCTCGCTCCGTCCGAACGGCTTCAACAGGCATACCAGTCCCGAACACCCAGGGCAAATCATACCAAGGGCCTCAACGTCCATACATGAATATAGAGCGAATTGACCCCTCGGCTTCAGTCGGATCCCTGTATCCGTTATCGGAGCAGCAGCAGTCAATGTTGTAGTCGCCGGGTGAACCGGGATCCATGAGGCGGGTCCAAACATGGCGACCTGTTGCTGTTCCATCACACACTGCAGAGTTTTTCGCGCCAATGTCCCACGTGTAGTCCATCACACGTATTGGACTCCTCCCCTTTTGCTCCAGTTCGCGGGCTTTTCACTTTGCTTGGTTGGGACACGCCCACGAACTAAGCGGTGGGGGTTGTGTCTGGTGGCGCAGTGCAATTAAAAACACCCACGTGTAGTCCGTCACACGGCTGAGTTTTCCCCCTTTCACCACTCTTCCTGCGTGGGCCTTTCCCCTTTTGAGGTCATGTCCACGACTGTCGAGCAGGGCTGCACTTTGGCCTATTCGCTTAACTCTGTCCGGCAGACACCTTCTTCCAAGTGATGCACAACACATATCCCGGACCCGATCCCCCATGTGTAGCGGGCAGTTCTCCCCTCTCCCCGTCCCCTCAATTAAAGTCCTGCCCACAATGTCTCTGGTCTAGGGGTATGATAGGGGAGGGAGAGGGTGCGCTACGCCTGGCTTCCACCACAGATGTATAAGTGGTATCGGCAATGCCTTCCTTTACCTTCGGGCCTGTGTTGTGCATCGGATCCTCCCTCCAAGAGTCTCCGAGAACCTCGTCTGCCAGGAACTTAAGCCACACACCGTTAAAGTCCAACACTCCTTTATTTAAAACATAACATGGACTCCCTTGGCTACAGAACAGAGAAGGAGGTGTGTGTACGAATAGGCCCAGACACAAGTTCGATCCTCCACTCTCCTCCACAGAGTGGGTTATGGTCTCCGCACGAGGGAAATTCACCTTCCGGATGGTCTCCGACAAGAGACTCACCCGTCACCGGCAGTATGCTGCACCGGGTCTTCAGGTGAGGAGCTCTCCCCGGTCCATTACGCCCACCTTGGATTCAGGCATCCATCTCCGGAGTACCTTAGGCTCCTTCCCTCGCGGAACTCAGTGTTGGGCACTCAGCTCCGGACCGCCATCCGAGTACCTCACCTCAGGCTAAAGGTGCCTGAGATGGAACACGATCTCCGGTGGTCCTCTAGGCCTAGTCCGCCTAGAGGACAAACACGAACTCCATCCGCAGGCTGAAGGTGCCAGGGACCAAGACTCCCGTGACCAAAATGGCCGGCCCTTTTATCCCCTCTCCCAGCAAGCACGGCGGGTTCCCCGCCCCACCATACCGCTGCCCAGAGAGGACAAAAGCAGTCCAGCACACAGCAGTATCCGTCCGTCGGCCCATGGTGACAGCGCCACCCAGTGGACCGCCAGAGACACACCACTGGTGTCACCGAAAAATTCAAAAATTACTGCGGGAAAGTAAATACCCGCTACATATACATGAGAAAGCCCCACCTAGGGCGTAACGTGTAAGTTGGAGATCATCATCATGCCCATCAGATATACTAGGAAAGAAACTGCTATACTGTTGTTATGAAGGAGAGGAGGTTTGCCGGCCACTCTGTGCACTCTTAAAGAGAGATATTGTGATTTTAATGTGAGTATATATTACATGCTATTTTTAATGAATTATAAACAACTAAAGTATCCCGAGCAATTATGACGCATACAAAAAAAACTGATCTGGCAATTAGTCACCAAGCGGGTATTATCCTTAGGCTGAGAACACCTGCCCTCCAGGGAGCAGGAGGGCAATAGTATATATGATTATATGGCTGCTGTTTTCATATTATATAATTATTATAATATATACTAAACTAACATATCAAATTCAATCATTTCCTCTACATCACTTGCCCATTAAGCACTTCCCACTAGAAAAGCAACGCTTCCATGGGCATTTATCGAGCGTTCTTGAAGCATTTTCAACGCATTCACAGACACAATGAAAACACAACATAAACACATCATAACTGCTGTAGGAGCGTTTAGTGAACATTGCTTCATTCCTCATAATCAACACACAAGTGAATGAGCCCTTAGAGCAGTGGTTCTCAACCTTGCAAGTGACGTGACCCCTTGTCAAATTTTCCCAAGTTGTGGGGACCCCTAACAGTAAAATTATTTTCGTAGCATGGGTTGTCAGCACCCAAGGCAAGACGAGTAATTTGCGCCCCTAACCCACGGACATTTATCGCTCCCTGAGTCCCTTCCACTCGTACAGTAATAAAACCCGTTATGGTACATTTTGGGATGCACCACTCTTTCTTTGTTCGCCTTTATTTCTTTTTTATCTCTCTCTATCCTAACTTATTTTCCCCATCCCTCTCTCTAGACATCATTCTTGTTCTTATTCTTATTTTTTCTCTCCCGTTTTCTTTGTTCCTATCCCTCTTTTCCTCTACCTTCCATGTATTCTCTATTTTTATTCCTTCTCTTACTCCTTGGTGGGGGGGAATGGGATGCGTGGCAGTGCTGGCAGGGAGTTGGGATCAGTGGCAGTGCTGGTGGGGAGTTGGGAATAGGGGCAGTGCTGGTGGGGAGTTGGGATCAGTGGCAGTGCTGGCGGGGAGTTGGGATTAGCGGCAGTGCTGGCTGGGTGTAGGGATCAGTGGCAGTGCTGGCGGGGAGTTGGGATCAGTGGCAGTGCTGACGGGGAGTTGGGATCAGTGGCAGTGCTGGAGGGGAGTTGGGATCAGTGGCAGTGCCGGCGGGGAGTTCTGATCAGTCAACTTAGGTGCTCTTGATCAAGATCCTCTGCTGATCTAAAAACTGTAGTGGGGACTTTTAATGGCAACTATAATCACAGGTAGTGTTACTCACTGTGTCTCCAGCTTCACTGTGTCTCTGACTTTATGGTGTCTCGTAGCAGTGACACCTATGCCAAATCAGGAGATAGGGTCTCCTCCAGCCCCTCCCACTTCACATTCCTCACCAGCCAGCTGACCTCTAGTCTCTGCCCCCCAGCCATGCCATGAACTGAATGGGCGACTGCAAAAAGGCTAAGTGGGCAGCCGCGGGATCCAGAAACAGCCCTGCTGGGCAGCCACAGGCTCCAGGGACAGCCCCGCTGTGAGGAAATGGTTCACGGTACCAGTGTCCACCAGCAGGTGTCTTCTTGCAGCTAGGATCTGTGATAAAGGATCTCACCTGCTGGTGGCACTGTCTAATCCATGGGCCGCTGTACCGGTGTTCACCAGCGGGTGTATTCCGGCAGTGTGGGGCAGGCAGCACCTCCTGCACTCAGGTGTTACCTGAGGACAATTATCACAGTCTTATAAATACCCGGCAAGCCCTTACATGCTTGCCTTGGTATCTCTCTTCCTGACCTTGAGCCTGCAATCCTGACCTGATCCGATCTGATCCCTATCCCAAGCCCATCCTGGACCTGCCCCTCCTGTTACCCATTTACCTTGGATCCCTGCCCTGCAGCCTGTCCATCCATCCTCTCCCTGTCCTGTTGTTTCCTCATCCTTACCCATCTGCTGATATCCCCTTGTGTATGACCTCGGCCTGGCTTTGTTTACGATTCCGGTATCTCCCCTTTATTTGTATGTACTATTTGTTGTTGGTTGTGCACTGGTTGTTTTCACTTGTTTGTCACCTTTTTAATAAACATCTTTTTCTTTCACTTACATGCATTTTTGGTCTCCTCTGTGCAGTCACACAGTCTGGTCTACCAATTCCCTGATACCTGCTGGGCGGTCTCAAAAAGGCTGGGAGAGCGGTGCAGGCTTCAGGAACAGCCCAGGATTCGGTGACCCCTGGCAAATCGTAATCTGACCCCTAAGGGGGTCCCGACTCCAGGTTGAGAGCCACTGCCTTAGAGGCAAGCATTGTGAAGAGCACGTAGGGAGATACTTGTCAAGGAGTTTGGTGCACTCGTATTTATTTTTGGGTCACTATTTCCTCTAGCACGTGAATATTCTGTATGTATGTGTTGTGTGGTTTGTAGTTCACAGTGAGCATTATGATTTCTGTTTTTAATCTGAGCCATACCGATTAAGAGGATGGATTGAGGGTTTTTCCAAGCCAGTAACTCTGTGGATGTGGAGGCTTTTTATAAACAAATGTGTAATTGACCCCCTGCCACCTAAGAGGTGTGAATTTAAAGGTAGGCCATCTGGGAGATACATGGGCATATGGAGCATGGTGAAAGCTATTTGGGAACACACTTGTTGAATATTTCACAGAAAATGTTCTTATTATAATTTTATATACATGTTGAACTATGTTTTGCAGTTTGGAAGACATTGAATAATTATTATTGTTTTGTTTTGTTCACTCTTCTCTATTTATTGGGTAATTTGGAGAGGGGGGGGGGTATATTTTTGATTAGCACCACTCCATATTTTGTATTTATCATTTGTTAGAGGTGTGAATCAATTTTTGGGTGCTAGCAGGCTAATTTTTTTCTTTAGGGGGTAGACATAATTGTGCATTTTGGTATATCTGCTGCCACATTCAGCCTGTTTGTTATGGCTTATTGTTATGTTTTTGTGCTGTAGTACATTCCTCTCCTTTTATTCAGTAGCCCAGCACTTAATTGCCCCTCCCTGGTTTGCTGTGCTCTGTTTACTTTTGTATATGTCCTCATGAAGTTAAGAGCTCTCACCTAAGGCTTATTGTTCTGTGATGCACTTTCACCTTCAATAAATGTTCATAAAACATTCTTGTAACCTGCAAAGACTGAAAAAAACTGCAGTAGATTTCATTCAAAGTCTGCTTGTGGTTTTCTGCAAGGTAGACAAGTTGCCACATTGTCTGCATAGTTTGGGTCTTAGAAGGTACGTTCAGTTGCATAAAGCTACATTTGAAACGGAACATGTAAAAAAAAACATTTAAAAAAACACAACCCTATATTACCTAATCCCTCTTCCTATTCTCATATCCCTGGGTATTCACAAAATAGTCTAAATATAGACTTGAGCTATGTGTGGGTTAGAAAATGGCCAGCTTCAGGACAGTGAGTGAGCACTGGAATAGGCAGCAATTACAAATAGAAAGAGCTCTGCAGTATGTGCCTTTTTACATACCTTCTGTGGCCTGTGGTCTGCAGCATATCAGCCATGGTAAAAGAAGCAGCCATCTGGGTACCACATTGTGGCGATTTTTTTTAAGACACAACACACTTCAGTTTATAACACCTCCTTTAAATACCATTATTAGATCAAACAAATATTTGCACAAAACCAATTACCGTATATACTCGAGTATAAGCCGACCCGAGTATAAGCCGAGGTACCTACTTTTACCACAAAAAACTGGGAAAACTTATTGACTCGAGTATAAGCCTAGGGGGGGAATGTGCCCGTAGCCACCTCACTGTGCCAATTGCCCTACCTTACTGTGCCCATTGCCATCTCCCTGTGCCACCTCACTGTGCCCATTGCCACCTCACTGTGCCACCTTACAGTGTCCATTGCAGCCTCCCTGTGCCTGAGTCAGTCAGTGTACCTGAAAATCTTCTTATTCTGCGCCCGGCGTCCATTGTTTAAATCTCGCGTCTTTCTTCTGGTCCCTTCCGTGATAGGCGTTTCCAGCAAACACTGTGTTGAGTGTTGCGCCTATCACGGAGATCCTCTCATTCTCGGACTCCGTTTCCCAGCAGGCATTGTGTTCAGTGTTCCACCAATCACGGACATCGGACAAGAGAACGTCCATGATAGGCGCAACACTCAACACAGTGTTTGCTGGAAACGCCTATCGCAGAAGGGACCAGAAGAAAGCCGCTAGATTTAAACAATGGACGCCGGCCGCGGAATAACAAGATTTTCAGGTACTGACTCGAGTATAAGCCGAGGGGTATACTTTCAGCCCTAAAAAAGGGCTGAAAAACTCGGCTTATACTCGAGTATATACGGTATGCTGTCTTTTAAGACATTAGGAAAATTAGAAACCATTATGGTATATGTGTATCTACAGTAAATCATTCGCTGAAAAAGTACACATTTGTCAAATACTGGACCCAAGCTTTATAGTAACCTTGTTGATTAGAATCAAAAAATGTTTGACCTTATACCAAAGCTTGAGCTATGGCATTTATGATACTGTGTTGCCACCTAGAGATTGCAGGCAAAACTGCTTCCCTCATAGAAACCGATGTAGAAGGAAGTAGAAAATCCATGTGGGAAGGACTTCAAACTTTCTAAGGTATAAAAAGGGGCCAAGGGACAACACTAGAAGCTATACTACAAAACTGAGGGAGACTGCTTGCATTTGCTTACTAGAGAATCATGGACAACCTATAATGGAAGCTAAGTGACCTTTTAGTGTATCCCTATTGCACATACTATATATACTGTTGCATTTGCTAGGAAAGGATAGATGGTGCATGAATGTTTGTACATAAGCCTAGATGTAGCACTCTATCCCCAGAATTCATAAAGACTGGCGCAGGCAGATTTTGTGAAGGTGTCTTTCATACATTCTAAAAGTGTTGAAGAATTTGCCAAATTCATGTACCTGTCTAGAACTTTTATGCTGTGTACACATGATCGGTTTTACCGATGAAAACAGTCCGATGGACTTTTCTCATCGGACAAACGGATCGTGTATGGGCCCCATCGGTCTTTTTTCCATCAGTGAGAAAAAATAGAACATGTTTTAAATTTATCCGATGGGAAAAAAAACGGTAGCAAATTCCAATCGTCTGTGTGGAACTCCATCGGACAAAAAACCCCCGCATGCTCAGAATCAAGTCGACGCATGCTCAGAAGCATTGAACTTCATTTTTTTCGGCTTGTCGGGGTGTTTTACGTCACAGCGTTTGGGACGGTCGGATTTTTGACTGATGGTGTGTAGGTAAGACTGATGGAAGTCAGCTTCATCGGATTTCCGATGGAAAAATCCATCGGATTAGAATCCATAGGAAATCCGATCGTGTGTACAGGGCTTTACTTGAATTTGGGTCACACCGTGCTACTTTTAGAATTAATCTCTCTTACAAAATCTGTCTGACCAAAAGAGAGTTTGTCTTAATTAGCTCCACTTTTACATTTGGCACATTCAATGCAACACAATGTACATGTGGAGCATTTTAGAACTATCTGAATTTGGTTCACAAGTTACTGTCAGAACAAAAAGTGTTGCAAGTACTTCTTGAATTTGGCACAAGAAGGATTAATGCCAAAAAATTGGCATCTCTGCGTTACTGAATTCAGCCCTTTATGTCTTGCATTGCTTTCCTGTAACTGTAAGTAGTTTGTATAGGTACAGTAGCATTCTTGTATACTAAAAGCAAATTACTATACTACTGGGTAATAACCTTGCTTTGCTTTACTCAAAATAATCAACACAAACAGGTAAAATTATAAAAGCAAAGTGCACATGCATGGAGAAATAACAACTCTGTGGGCAGCAAGGAGGAGCAGCACCTCAAAGAGACATGTCAGCGGGAAACCTTCTCAAGGGCACATGACAGCTACTTTTGAGGTGCTGCTAAAATCCCATTTCCTTCCCCCTCATTTACTAAATAACAAGGCACACATATATGCAGCCTCTCGGCGTGTGGGCACACATATATGTGGCCCTGTGTAAACCACTTACTGTGCTAAGAGGGCGCTCCCTGCGCGCTTCCAGCACGGTAGCTGGTGGTTACTGGAAAGCTGATGATTGGGAGCTTTCTGCCCACCCGAATGCCCGCCTTTGCCTCCCGACTTTTAGAACCTTTAAAGGGCTGGGAGGTGGCGAGTGGAAGGGGTTAACTTTTTTTATTTTTTATTGTAAAACTATGCTTGTGTATTATCAGAAAGCTGCCTCCCATCAGAATATGCAACGGAAGTCACGTTCCGTCATGGTCATCTTGGTACACCCGCACTCGTCTGCAGTAAGCCTACATTTAGAAGGCGGCAAGCAGACATCTTGTTACACCCTCCGGAGTCTTGCATTTCACACTTATTTTTACCAGTAAACTGAGCTTATATAGTGAAATATAGTATTTGGAAGTATGTAACACTGTTTTTATGTTGATTTTTAAAAGCATCGGCAAGCCTGCTGATCTCACAGGTTTGCTAATCTGATAGAACACCGCTGATTTTAAAATTCAACATCAAAACAGTCTGACAAATTTCAAAATCTTTATTACACTATATTATCTCAGTGTACTGGTAAAAAATAAGTGTGAAATGCAAGACTTCGGTGGGTGTAACAAGATGTCTGCTTGTCGCCTTCTGACTGTAGGCTTACTGCGGATGAGTGCAGGTATACCAAGATGGCAGTGACGGAACGTCACTTTGGTTGCATATTCTGATGGAACACCTGCCCACTTGAAGCAAACATGAGCAAGGAAAGCAATGCAACCTGGTAGCTCATTTTAAAAAAAAGCAAATACTAGACCTAAATATCATTTTGTCCCTATGCAAGAATTTAAATATAGGCTCATGTTTGACCCAAACCCAAAGCTCATATACTAAATATGTTTTTTAGAAATGTTTACAATTAAGTTACACATCCCTTGCGTGAAACTTTACTGAAGCCATTATAGCTCCATCTAAACAGTGTGCTGAGAGCATACCTGATTGCATGTAAACCTACAGCAACATCTTACTCACTAGAACAGGTGATCAGTTGCAGCAGGGAGATGTAAAGATGTCCATGCAGAAAAGAATGGTATGCAAGGAATCTTTGTTATTTGTGTGAGGATTTTTATCTGAAATAAATCCATAGCAAAGATAAAGATAGATATTATACAAGCCAATTAAATTATATATATATATATATATATATATATATATATATATATATATATATATATATTTACAGATACCTATAAATATCTATAGAAATATATCTATAGATATAAATATATCTATACCTATAGATATATATATAAATAGATATATTTATATATCTATATATATATATATATATATATATATATATATATATATATATAAAAACACACATTTTGGCCATTTTAGGAGGCAATATATTATACCCATGAATAAAATAAAAGTGTCCCTTTACAGTATTTTCAGCAAAATAGCTTAGAAAGTGCAGCCTCTCACTTGTTAAACCTATACCGCCACCTAGTGACCGTATTTATAAATTAAGTAAATGCATCTAGTGGAAAAACACACCCGAGTTATTGGTAATGTGCAGAAATTGATTGAACATTGTGCATATACAATACCAGGTTAGAGCTTCAGCAATAACAGATTTCATTAGTATTTCATAACCACATACTCTGATTAATATTACCATACAGTAGAGGCGCCTTCCAGGACCACATATAGATCAGGATTTTGGGACAGACAGAATCATTTTACATTGTAAACCCATCTCACTTAGGTCGCTGGTGACTGTTAATTAGAGAAAAACTGGAAATGTGTTAACATTGTGTTTCCCAAAGACTAAAGTTGTATACCACACGTATATAGTCATTGTTTGCTTTTTTGTACGTTAGAGTTCTGGTCACCAGGAACCATTGCACCTTTTCCAGATTTCCAGATTGAAGCAAACAGGTGTTTAATTTGTGAGTCTCTAAAAAAACTGAAAATCTGCAACTTTTAATTGATCTCTGATGACAAGTTAGGGACATGCTTGTTTTATCCAACACAATTTATAAATATCACAATTTTTTTTACACTTTATGAAACTTTCTATATCCCTTTATTATTTCCCTTGCAAAATACATAAAGTTATCAAATTCAATTAAGAAAATGTGCATATCAAAAAAGTAAATACATGAAAAGTTTGCATTTGAAGTTTGCAGAATTTTTACAAATGTACCCAATCTATTCTGCAATATTGTGTTTGTCTGTCTGTATATCTGCAGTTTCTCAGTTATCAATGTAACTCACATTTTCCCAATCTGAGTGATGTATATCTGTTAATAAATGTTTTTATTACTAATTTCAGGTATTGCAAACTCTATCCCTCTCGTCATTTATATAAAAACTTGTGTGTATTAGTATACACATGTAAATAACCATGTAAATAGCTTACTTTCAATAAACAATATATACACTTGGAGTGTACATCTGCAGAATGCAAAACATCTCCAAATAATATCTAATAAGAGCTGGATTTTGTTTATACCAGCTATTAAACTTGGAATAAGTACAGACACTGTGTGTAACTGTGACCTTATACTTAATGCAAAAAAAAATTCAAACACTTGGCTCTATCTTTTCATATGCAAAGTAATATATCATAATATATTCTGTCAGTTCAACTAAGTTAAAAAATCTGTAGTAATCAAAGTAATTAAGAAGAACAAAACTGATACAGCCTCTTCTCTCCCCATTATTCAGTTACACTTACATTGCTCAAACCATTAATAAATGATGGCATTATACAGTTGTTTAAGCCATTCTAAGCCATAGATATTGTATAAAACGCAAAGGATGCCTCAAAATGTATCTTCATTGTTCCTTTTAAGAGGAAGAAATAAAGCAAAACTTAAATCCCTAATCCATCTAAGATATCCTCTAAAATGTTCACTTTTTCACAAGTCAGAAAAGATTTTCATTATTATTGTGTAGTGCAACTAACTTTAAAACTTTGTAATCCTAATAAACCTCCTACCCCGTCAAATTAAGGATGTGGTACACTAAAATGTTATTATTTTCTATTAAAACTTTGAAATCCTAATAATCCTCCTACCCTAGAACATTAAGGAGGTGACATACCCAAATGGTCATCTTAATGTCGGTCAAACATGTGTTTGCCTCAGGTATCCAATCATTTGAAAGAAAGTTTCAGATGTGAAAAAAAATGCCCCTGCATGTATTTAAATATTTATAGTATCCACTGAATTACAGATTTTTGTAAATTAAGTATGTGGACCTGACATTCCAAAGTCAATGGTTCATAACTAGGCTATTATGTTTTGATAATACTACAAAGATGCCCTTACCAATATTATTAAATCAAAAAAAAAAAAAAAAAACACCTTTGCAACCCTCTCACTCACTTGGGACAGAACATGCATAATTTTAAAAAAAAAGTCTAAATGAAATGGTAAGAAATTAAAACACAATTCAGATACAAGCCTATAATTTATTTATTTATTTGTTTACTCGACATTGACAATGTTTACAAATGCTTTGTTTTAATTATATGCATTTTTTTTAGGTTTATAAAGGTTACTGTATATTTTTACTGTGTTTTACAACTATTTCTTAGAACATTTTTTTGTAAATATTAAAATAATGTATTTCATTTTTTTTTTAACCTTAAACTAGTTAATACTTTTTTTATTTATAGCTTTTGGAGTGGGATATGGCACTTAAAAATATACTGTTGGTGTTGTGCAATATATTTCATGTACAAATCATTTTATACTCTTTATTTTTTCTAATAAGACTCAGATTTATGTAAGTGTGCTGGGAAATCTTATTTGTTTGCGATAAACATTTTATTAAAAAAAAGGGGCTGATATTTTAATTTATACACTTACCTTAGTTACCTGTAATCAGATGAATCACTTTAGTTATCTAATCATGTGCATGAAAATCCATTTGTTTTAAATTTCCCTTGCTCGTGATTGGGTATTCAAAGTGGACATAGTTTTAGGTTACTCGCTAGGCTAATTGAAAATTTATCTTAGTAAGGAGAAATTCTTTGCTCCATTAGCAAACCAATTCCAGTGTGTTTATCACCGCTAATGATGCCATGCTTTCCATGTATGAAAAATCCCAGCACACAGTTAGGGTTGAACATTTTTGTACCTACATCACACATGTTAATTCATAAGTGTCTGATCAGTTTTAGACTTGTGTCAACTGGATATGTGTATGCATAGGTTTACATGCAGTCACATTCATCTATGAGCAGCAAAGTCACATTTTCTAGAAAATATTCTTGAAAAAAACAGCTACTAGTGAAAAAGAATAGTTGCAAATGGGCGCAATTTACTGTATGCAGTTTGAAACACCTTGCAGGACTGAATAAGTGAATCTAGCAGTAAGGCTTTGTGATTCACTTTGGACCTTGTAAGCAATTTAGCTTAAACATTTCAAAATGTTTTAACAATTATTACTATTGTTAACCACTTCAGGCCCGGGCCAATTCTGACACTTCGCTCCTACATGTAAAAATCATAATTTGTTTGCTAGAAAATTACATAGAATCCCCAAACACTATATATGTTTTTTTAGCAAAGACCCTAGAGAATACAATGGCGGTCATTGCAACTTTTGTATCTCGCACGGTATTTGCGCAGCAATTTTTCAAACACGTTTTTTAGGGGAAAAAAACAGTTTCATGCTTTAAAAAAAAAAAACAGTAAAGTTAGCCCAATTTTTTTGCATAATGTGAAGGATGAAGTTATGCCGAGTAAATAGATACCTAACATGTCACGCTTCAAAATTGCACACGCTCGTGGAATGGCGTCAAACTTTGGCACTTAAAAATACCCATAGGTGACACTTTAATTTTTTTTACTGGTTACATTTGTTGAGTTACAGAGGAAGTGTGGGGCTAGAATTATTGCTCTCGCTCAAACGTTCGCAGTGACACCTCACATGTGTGGTTTAAGCACCGTTTTCATATGTGGGCGGGACTTACGTATGCATTCGCTTCTGCGTGCGAGCACACGGGGACAGGGGCACTTTAAAAAAATAAAATAAAAATGTATTGTTAATTTTACTTATTTATTTTTATTTTGACACTTTGAAAAAAATACATTTGATCAGTTTTATTCCTATTACAAGGAATGTAAACATCCCTTGTAATAGGAATATGACATGACAGGTCCTCTTTAAAGTGAGATATGGGGTCAATAAGACCCCACATCTCACCACTAGGCTGGGAAGCCTAAAAAACAAACAAAAAAAAAAAACGATCACCGCTTCACAGCCAAAGCGGCACCGTTTTTTTTAATGCAGAGGCCGGGTGTGACGTCATAACATCGCGCCCGGCCTCCGACAATCATAGAGACTCCGGCGACCATCTGGTCAGCTGGAAATCTCTGTGATCAACATCCGGGGCTGGCGGATCCTGTTACCGACTCACCGATCGCGCAGGGGAGTCGGGAGAAGCTCCAGAGGGCGGCGGGAGGGGTGGTACCCTTCCGCTGCCCGTAAGAACGATCAAGTGGAGGAACAGCTGCTATGATAGTTCTTATGGTGCAGGGAATCGCCGGCTGAAATCGGCAATATCTGAATGATGCCTGTAGCTGCAGGCATCATTTAGATATACCCCCACAAAGCCCAAGACGTCATATGACTTACCTTGGGCTCCAAGTGGTTAATAAATATAGACAACATGATTAATATGGAAAAGGACTATGCACACGTGCACATGCAGCAAAGTCATGTGGAAGGATGTAATGCATTGCTGGCATGCTAACCAAGCTTTCCCTAGGGTGATTTTAACCCTTTTAGGATCTAGGGCATACTTATGGCCGTACACACAATCTAAAAATCGGATGGAAAATACTGCTTTCGAAGTGATCGTATGATAATTTGATCGTTAGTACAGAGCTTTCGAGAGCCGATCACGACAGTACATCCGATATTATCTGATCGGACAAAAAATAATAATTCTCGTACGATACCAGTTCATACGATTTTCATTTAATCAGTACAGTTGTCGTCCAATCATAAAATAGAAATACACTACAACACATGACATCACTTCAGATTTTTTATTCTGTCGTACGAGAATTTTCATCGCTTTAGTAACCTCTCCATTTTCGATATGCGACTAGCATGCAAAAAAAACTTGACAATCTGTCATCCGATTTTCAGATCATGTGTGCGGGCCATTAGTATAAACTTGAGTCTTTCCTTGCTGGGCCCACCCCCATGTTTGAAGCTGCTGTAATCTGCTGTCAGTTTGACAGCCAATGTCCTAATCTGTGTAGCAGAGCTGCTGATAGCAGCTCTTTCAGCACTCATAATCAGAAACAGGTGTTATAATGGAATAATTATAATGGAATAGAACTTTGATACATTAGGGTTCATATGCTAAAGAAACAAAGACTATTGAATTAGCAAAGCGAGTGCTTACTTACCGAGGGGTATAGTCAATTTACAAAGCAAATAGGTTTAGTAAATAAGGTAATCATTTACTAAATAATAATAATAGTAATAGTAATAATAATGTTTATTTCAGTCATTCTGTTATATATCCTTTTTTTTTATTTCCCTTGCACATGATTAGGAAATTCAAAGTGAAAAAATTGCAATCCTATTTACGAAGCTAAATGAACATCTTATAGTAAATCAACCCATTTGTATTAGCTCCAGCTTTCACGAGTAACTAATTGCATTGCAGTTTTTGAAGCAAACCTGACAGTAGCAGGAATTATTTTAATAGGTCTTTCCCATTTAACCCATAACTGGCCCTAATTATTTTTTTTTCCTCTGTCTGCTCTCCTAGCCAGTTTTTGTCACCAATGTTTTTTACTATTTGAGTACTGTTTGTACAATACTTTTTCGAATTCTCTTCAGTGTGTTAAAAAGCAAATAGAAAAATGTATCCTTACTTATTTTTCTAAGTAATTTTACCACACTTTTACACTTTGTAATATCAACATAATTTTGGTTCCAAGACACATTGCAGAATAAAATGAGCGCTTTATAACTATAAGCATGTAAGTCGCCATTTGTTACTGAGTTTAAAGTGTTATATAACTCTTGGAAAACAAATGAAAACAAAGTCTAAAAGCTATATGTCAAACTTCTGTATCATAAAAAAAAAAGTTTTGCCAAAGTAACAGGGCCATAGCTGAAATGTAAAAATGGCTCAAAATTCTAAATCATTATAGTTTTTCTTTTTTTTCTCATAATTTTGATATATATATATATATATATATATATATATATATATATATATATATATATCAAAATGATAATAAGATTTTATGTCTCCTGTTGGCATGTTGAATATAATATCAACTTTCAAAGTTTACTACTTTCTGTTAATATAATAAATAACTGTGCAACTGTGTATTAGCTGAAATAAAAATGGATCTGTATGTCTATTAAACAAACAACACATGTGCAATTCAGTATGTAACTTAAGCATGAAGTGTACTATACGTTGACATGTGAAACAGCAGCCCACCTGCCAGAATAAGTCAAAATTAATATGATTTGATTTTTACCTTTTGGATTCACTGGAATATGCATAAGGTCATAAAGACTTTGAAATGTATAACATTCAGAAAATCTACCTATCTATCTATCTATCTATCTATCTATCTATCTATCTATCTATCTATCTATCTATCTATCTATCTATCTATCTATCTATCTCTCTATCTAAAAGTGTATTGGGTGCACTGTGATTTTTGTGTTTATTAAAACATGTACTATTTAAGTCTATATTCTATGTGAAGCTAAAAAAATGCCAGAACACTCATTATGTGATTCAAGTTTCCCAAGAAATCATCTAAATATGTATAAAAAGGAGAATTAAATCCAGATGGTATGCTTAGTCAAATAGAGTAATGTTGTGTTAAGTTTTTTCCTTTCCTCCTTTAATGTTGTTGTATTACTATATGGCAATATGTTACAATAGACCACATTCACCGACTATACAGTCACTAAATAGAAACCATCTTGGACTATGAATGTGCTAATCAGCTTTAAGTCATCAAGAAAGTGTTTTTTCACAAGTATGTTCCAGACTTGGTTTCAATATAAAGTTACTGAAAATTGAAGGATGCATACATTAGCAAGGGGGGGCTATTGCAACTTACCCATCTAAAAGATTTTTGGAATCAACAATTCCAAATCATCAGGCAGGTACCCTATGCACTTGCTTTATCTTGTATAAGCCATAAGACCATATATCAGGTAATTACTTGTAAATTATGCACTATCAAGAGGCTGAGTATAGCAGGTAAGCAATTTGAATCTTTATAGATTACAAGTAGTGTCCTTGTTAAGGAATTTAAAGGTATTGTTAGAATCCAGTTATGTCCTTTTTCCAAATATACTATTGGTTTGATTTACCAAAACTGGAGAGTGTAAAATCTGTTAAAGCTCGGCATAGAAACCAACCAGCTTCCATTTTTTTTTGTCAAAGCTTAATTGAGGAAGCTGAAGTTAGAAGCTGATTGGCTACCATGCACAGCTGCACCAGGTTTTGCCCTCTCCAGTTTCAGTAACTCTACCCCATTGTTCTTTATTGCTATTATGTGAGAATTCATTATTCAATAGTTTGGACCACTACTCAACTGTGCACATCTGTCCATTTGTGTTGTGCAATTGACAAGTATATCAGCTCTTGGTTACAGAGTCATGTTTTATTGTGTGGGTAGAAAAAGTAATATCAAAATAGTATATGTTTCTAAATGGAACATATTCTCATTTAGTGATTGTAAATATAAAGTGTTAGACTACCACTTTTATACATTGTAAGGTGTATATTGCTTACAGGGGTAGTTATAAAAACAGTAAGGCATGTATATAGATACAAATATCTAGAAAGAATCAAAAATAAGTAAAACAGCTTAAACAAACATATGTCATCAAACTGTGTTAACATTTGCATAGCAACTTTGTTTAGCAACCTCATTGTCCTATTTAAGGACTGCAGTCAATGGCAATAGATACAATTTTATAAGTGTTGCTTTACCGAAAAATTAAGGTGCAGTTCACACTTTTAGGAGAACTTTTTTTTTGCATTTATATATAAAAGATGCATAGCTAATTTTCTGTAAAGCTTTTGTATGAACTAATGTAACTATTGGGTACATGCAATGGTAATCTGTGCAGATGTGCTGTGCACCTACTATCACTGCAGCTGTGTTTTCTAGATGGCCAATTGTCAAATTGAAGCAAGAGACAAGACAAAATCAATTAAGGCATGATGGCTGAAAGAATGAAAATAACCATCACTCTATGAGGCACTGTTTGGAATCTGCACCACTTATTTCCCATATCTCATGCTAATCTTCAAGTTTTTCCCAGAAGTCTTGGCGTGTGCAACAATAAACATAGCACAAAGCTTCCTCTGAAAACTAAGTCTAGAATATTCTTTACATATTTAGTGCAGGTAAAAATAAGCAAAAGCACAAGGCTTTTTAGCTTGATGGTGCCTGGTTTTCTATAAAGCGTAAAGCGTTCCTGCATTTTATAATTTTGTGGCCTGATTAAGTTTGCTGACATCTGGCCATTGCCATACATTCTGATTCACTGTATATTACTGCATTCAATCTAATACTGGAGAGCTACAGCTTTAACTGTTTTCATGCCAGTAAGCTTAGAGTGCTAATTGTCTCAAACACATAAAAGATTTAATCTCAGAAAATAATGGCTGCCATTGAGAACTGCGTGTTGCCTTGTGTATTTATAATGACATCAGAAGTATGAGTGCCTGAGTGCTTCAGTTGATTTTCCTACAATCACAACTAATGATTAGTTATTGAATATTTAACTGCCATTGATATCCCACTTGCTAACAAATCCATTACAACACGCTGTTTTGGTAATGTGAGTACCATAATCCTTCCTCATGTAAATGCTAAACTGAAGCTGAAGGGAACAAATTGACTTGTATACATTGTGAAAAGATTGTCTATTGACTCTTTAAACACATATTTTAACATGATTTACCGCCTGTTGTCATTTGAGCATGTAAGCATTAATCTATAGGCAAAAATAGGCTTGATAAAATCAACATAGATTTTTTTATTTTATTTTTATATTTACATTCATTTTTTTCAACACAGCATCCCATTCATAGATTATTTTCTTAGTGATTATTGAAGTGGCTTTCACACTTCTAACACATAGTTTGGCTACCAATTAACAAGGTTAAAATGTACTAGCCCAAAAGGGGATTTCTTGGAAAATGAAAAAGTCCTCTGATTGTTTGAGACACCCACACAAGGTGATAGTAGCCATAAGAACACTTGTAATGACACAGTTAAATGCTGTATATGATACTTGGCATTAATTTACTAAAGGCAAATATGCTATCCACTTTGCAAATGAATCTTTTTACAAGGTAATTTTCCCCTGAGCTTAGTGAATGTGGTGAAATTTCACTTTGCAAAAAATACCTAGTCACGTGCAAGGACAATAAAAAACAGCATTTTGGCTTGCACAGAATTGGTTGATGGTAGTCAGTAGAGCTTTACCTCATTCACTAAGCTTTGGAGAAAATTATTTTGCAAAGTCAAACTTCTCTTGCAAAGTGAACAGGATATTTGCCTTTAGTAAATCAACCCCTAAGGGTTCATTTTTTTAGGACAAATGTTTTTGAACTTTTCCCCCTCTTTCCCAAAAGCTTGTGCTAAAAAAATGAACTGTTAGTGCTAATGAAAACTATCACGTAAAGTTCTCAATTGTGCTGTTAAAAACATACAAAAAGCATGGAGAGCAGAATTTGGCAAACTAATGTAAAGTAATGATTGAAAAAAAAAAATACAATTATAGAGTCATGTAGCAAACATAGAGCATCAACTTTAAAAGCAGACCCATTAGGGAATTAAAGAAAAAGCACTGAGATATAAATACGGTATAAATCAGTGCTAATCCATACAAAAAGAAAAAAAATATTTCAGCACACAAATAGGAGAACACATAAATAACTTCTCATAATTAGGATATATGGAATCTTCAAAGCAATGCAGACTCTGATCTGTATAACCAAATAGTTATTTTGCACTGATTTCACTATAATTAGATTAAGTACAATAAAACATCAAGAGAAAAAAGCAACAGACAATAATTATAATGCTACACCTTAAAATGTGATAAATAAACAACTTAATTAACACAATAACCAGAAACTGTGTTAATCAAGCACATGAATAAATGAAAAATCAGTACGCAGCACCCAGTAATATACACAAACAAACTGCTGGTATTAATATTATTATGTATATATAAGTGCTCTAGTGTTATTGAAACTTACATAAAGTAAAAAAATAAAAATCAGTAAAACAATTTAACTTGTTTACCTAATTTACTCAAATTGTTATGCCCTGTACACACGATTGGATTTCCGATGGAATAAAATCCGGTGGATTTTTCCATCAGAAATCCGATGAAGCTGACTTCCATCAGTCTTGCCTACACACCATCATTCAAAAATCCGACCACCCCAAACGCTGTGACGTAAAATACTCCGAAGAGCCGAGAAAAATTAAGTTCAATGCTTCTGAGCATGCGTCGACTTGATTCTGAGCATGCGTGGGTTTTTTCTCCAATGGAGTTCCCCACAGACGATCGGAATTTGCTATCGTTTTTTTTCATCGGTAAAATATAAAACATGTTCTTTTTTTTATACCGATGGAAAAACCGATCGTGTGTACGCGGCATTACAGGAGATGCATTGCTATAACATTAAACATAGATTGAATATGACAAAGGAAAATCAATAAGGGCAACAGATGTAACGCGTAAGTAGGGCAACTGACAGGCCCTTATAGAAATCTACTGCTTCATGCGCGGCTGGTGTATGTATGATCTACTTCAGTACCCACTGCTGGAAGAACACACCAAAAGTGTACCAAGCCCAAAAAACTTCCCCAGCCCAAATGATCTGCATTTTATGCACAAGAAGCAGAGGCGTGAAGCCCATTGTAGCACCTTATTACAGGTTTGACATGATGTGGATCCCAGTTGGCAAAGACTGCAATTGCAATATGAAAATCAATAATTTGCAGTAAAACAGATATTAACTGTATGTTTATTAACATAAATGGCTAAATTGGGCTCTGCATGATAATGTAATGTTCCTTAAAACTGATTTCCATGTTTCCTGTAATCTGTAATCACTGTATGAACTGTATGTAGCTTCTGCTGGGTTCCGGCTGTGAGACAAAGACATCCTGTCTCAGACCCAGAACAAAACAAAGTCTGAGCAGTGCTTAGCCAGTCATAGGCAGCTTTGTATTCTGTGAATGAGTCACAATGTGACATCATCCGCTCACCCCTCCAACTCAGCCAATCAGAGAAAGCTTTGTATTCACTCACAGAATACACAATTGCCTATGAATGGCTGAGCGCCGCTCAGACCAACTCTGCATTGTTCAAGGTGTAAGACAAAAAGTCTCTCTTACAGTTGGAACCCAGCACTGTATACAGTATGTAGCTGATGCTACATTCAGTTCATACAGCACTTAGAGACACTGCAGAAGTTAGTGATAGAAGTAGTTGGTTTGGCTCAGCTTGGTCCAAACAAATGATTTAAAGTGACAGGAAACATGGAAATCAACTTTAACCTCCCTGGCGGTATGATTCTGGAAGATTTTAGGTGGTGCTGAAAGCGGTACCATTATTTTGCATGGAAATTTGGCGTTTTACATTGTAGGCCTGTAATTCTTAGTAATAACTCACCTAAATCTGTCCAAACCAGAGTCTAGTAGACATCTCGGGTATGATAAAGTTTGAAACACAAAATCATAAATTATAATATAATAAATAATAACAAATAATAATTTAATAATAATAATACTTTTTATTCAATAATTTTTAGTAAATAATATAATCAAAAACACTGACATTTTTTTTGCTCAAACAAGGGTGCAATATTAGAAGTCATATTGCTTCAGTAAACATCTCGGGTATGGAAAATTTTAAAACAAGGTACAGCACAAAGTCCTACGTCGCAATCGGGACAATAGAACCGTGTTTCTTTACGGATTTTCCTTCCGGTGTCGTCACGCTTGGAGCAGCAAACCACACACATCCTTGTGGGTGCTGACTTTCTTTCAGTAGCTGGAATGTGGTCCATAAAGTGACGACCAGTCAGGCGTTCCGGGTTCACAATGCCAGCAGCCCGATGTCCAGATCTGCTTACAGTCGTTGGCGTCTGGTGCTTTAGAAAAATTAGTTCGGCAACTTTCCACACAAAGTCCGTATGGATCATAGGCCTGTCACTATTTTTTTTTTCAGAAGAATGAAAGCATTCCACAGGCACTGTTCCAGAAGATGCCTGAAGATTTTTTTATAATATTTCTTCTGTTGCTTTCTCATCGCAGGATAAAAGGTCATGGCCTGGTCAGCCCTGTCCACACCTCCCATGGTGTTGTTGTAATCCAACACGACCTGTGGCTTCATGACATCTTTTCCACCTTTGGTATGTACCATTACAGTAGAGGTGTTGTGGATGGTACTCATAAGGCACACATTTTTTTGGTCCTGTCATTTCAGTGCCATCATTTTGCCTTTCTGCCAGGCAACTATTTCTCCTGCCCCAAGCTTTTTTTGGGCAAAGGTTGGCGGCATGTCACGCCGGTTAGGCCTAATGGTCCCATAGGCATCCGTTTTTTTCAGGATAAGGAACTCGAAGAGTTCTGGGGACGTGTAAAAATTGTCTGTGGTGACACAGTAGCCCTGATTCAGCAATGGCTCAATCAAAGAGAGAACCCAAAGCGGTTGCCATTCCAAAACTTTTGAATCGATCGCTGAATTTGGTCCCTTTCCCGGTGTACAGGACCAAATTCCAGATGTACCCAGAGCTGGATTCACACAGCATAAATGACTTCATGCCAAAACGAGCTTGCTTTGATGCGATGAACTGTATCCAGCTAAGTCTACCTTTGTAGGCCATAAGACTTTTGTCGATACTTATATCTCTGTCCGGCACATAGGTCTGCTGGAAATTCGTAAGAATAAGTTGGTAAATCTCCCAAATTTTTTTCAGCTTAGGAGCTGGATGAGAACTCTCATCAAAGTCTTCGTTATTTGCAAAATGAAAATATTTCATGATAAGCGAAAATTTATATTCGGACATAACAGTGCCAAAAAAAGGAGTGGCCAGCAATTTGTGGGTTGTCCAGTACCATTTCTGCAGGGGTTTCCCCACCACTCCCTGTAGAATTATAAGGCCCAAAAAGTTCCATATGTCCTCTCTAGTTACTGGCTCCCATTTTCTGCTTCTTGAAAAGCGATGATGGATAGCAGCTTGTTGCTCCTGATAGCGATTCGTCTCCAAAACAATTTTGGCAATAACTTCATCCGTCAGAAAGAGCTCGAGGTATGCCAAGGGGTTATTGTCCTCAACTTCCACTTTGATACCAGGTGCTCCTGTAAATAGAAATCTTGGGGGCGCTGCGTGATCCGTACCGCAATCAATTGAGCACCAAGTCCGCACATCGCTGGGCACAGTCGCAGGATCGTCGCTAAAATAACTTTCTGCGTCCGATGAAGAGCTTCCCCATGAATCGCTGTCACTCATTCTGAGTCGCTGTCGCTGACTTCCAGCAGGTCATATAGCGACTTTGAGGTGGAGGCGCGTTTTTTGGATGCCATGGTCTCTGTGCAGTTTCCAGATACTAAGTACAGTAAAACTGCAGACAAGGGCACTGGAGAAAGCACTAAGGGGCCATCTAAGGTCAATTTATTAAATTTTTTATTGTAATCCAATAGGATTACATTGTATCAGTGTGTTTTGTGCTTTATACATTTGAATTTGCCGCCGGTTCCGCCCCCCTGCGTCGCAACGCTCGCAGGGAAGGGAATCAGGGGAACACAGTGCATCGGGCGGAAGGTCCGGACACCGTACACTGCGGGAATACATCGCGGGATCCCAGAGACAAGGTAAGTCACCTCTTCCAGGATCCAGCGAGGCAATCCCGAGTGTGTGGCTCGGGGTTACCGCTTTAGGTACTGAAATCTCACCCCGAGCCACACTCGGGAATACCGCCAGGGAGGTTAAAGAGAAAAATCAGTTTAGGACATCTCATATATTAGAAAAGTAAAGCACATAAGAATTTTATATTGTACTTTAACGCAGGGGTCCCCAACACCGGGGGGCGGACCGGTACCGGTCCGTGCCCTGTTTGCAGCTGGGCCGCAAAGGCTGTACTGAAAGAGGTAGGGTGGGCGAGCACAGAAATTACATCTTCTCTACCAACCTGCCTCACATCACAGCTGCTCTGCCTTTCAACTGTCATAGGACGGCAGTATATCCCCTGCGCATGTGCCAGTCTTGAATGCGGGATGCTCCAGATGCCGTACCGCTGGGGAGAGGCTGAAAGGAGAGGGATACATTTAAGTGTTTTCACTGCAGAAAACTTTTACAAATTGGCCTTAAAGTGACAAGCTGCATCTGGTGTTTGTGCTGGCATGCTACAGTGGGAAGCTGCATCTGGTGGCAGGATAGTGATGAGCAGCGATGGGGGCAAGTGACATGCTGCATCTGGTGACAAGTAACAGTGGCAAGCAACAAGCTGCATCTGGTGGCAAGCTATGGTGGAAAGTGACACGCTGCATCTGGTGGCAATTTACATGCTGCATCTGGTGGCAAGCGATGGTGGCAAGTGACAAGCTGCATCTGGTGGCAAGCGACGGTGGCAAGCAACACGCTGCATTTGGTGGCAAGTGACACACTGCATCTGGTGGAGAGCGACGGTGGCAAGTTACACTCTGTATCTGGTGACAAGTGACAGTGGCAAATGACACGCTGCATCTGGTGGCAAGCAATGGTGGCAAGTAACACGCTGAATCTGGTGGCAAGCAGCAATGGCTAGTGACACGATGCATCTGGTGGCAAGCAACGGTGGCAAGTGACATGCTGCATCAGGTGGCAGTCAACGGTGGCAAGTGAAATCTGGTGGCAAGTGACACGATGCATCTGAAAGTAGGCGACAGTGGTAAGTGACATCTGGTGGCAAGTGACGGTGGCAAGTGACGCAATGCATCTGAAGGCAGGTGATGGTGGCAAGTGACATGCTGCATCTGGTGGCAGGCGACAGTGGCAAGTGAAAAACTAAGGGCTCCCACTGATTCCGCATTATGGTGAGTCAAACTATTTCATTTTATATTTTAATGCAATAATAGAAATAATGCGCTTCAATCATCCTCACACCATATTAACCATGGTGCCGTGATGATTGAAACACCAGCCATTGCCCCGACAAATTGCTCACGGCAAAATTTTCTTCCACTACTCTGGTCCCCAGTACCAAAAAGGTTGGGGACCGCTGCTTTAACATGACAGTTTCAAATCACCTCTGACAAAGACAGCACACATTTCTAAAACCTAACGGGTCTTTCACTAAGAATGTTCTGCTATAAATCAGCTAGTTGCTGAACTGGTAAGGAAAATTAAGGTCTCTGTATTAATTCTTTACTTAACCAAATGTGAACTGAATGCATTGTTTAGACCTTCTAGAATATATACTGTAAATTCTCTTCAGCAGTGGAAACAGATATGTCTTATCACAAATTTCTCTATTTCTCCTGAAATGTGATCTTCCTGTCATGGTATGACAGTGGCTCTAGTGTAGACTATTACTACTTCTGTTTTTCAACTATTGTTTGATTTCTTGCCCTGTTTTTTGGACAGAAATTGACAGATCTTTGACTACGGTTGTAGTTATGTCTTCGTATTTCTTGTATCTTCAGGAATCTGTCGAACACTTTCTTTATTAGTTGAGCAGGGGGTGACATTTGTACATGAAATGTATGTATTCCATAGATAGAGAATTGCTATTTCCTAAAAGAAAAAGTGCTGCATGCGGATCAAAATATGTGTTGAATGACTTATTAAAAAACAATATACTGTACATGGAAGTCTGAATCAAACTCTCAGCTTTTCCACTGGATTAAGTGTGTTCAGGATTATACAACAGTTAACATCTTAACTCCCCACTGGAATGCCAAAAAAGAGAGAGGTGTGTTTTCAAACGTCTTCTAAATACAGGTTTTTATTAGCAATGATTATGTGAGAGAATTGATATGGGTAGGTTGAGAACTTTTTGAGGATTTTTTGAAATGTAGTTCACAATCAACAAGAATGCATGCCTTCTGTCAAATTTTGAAAAAAAAAATTGTGGGACTATGCAGGCACAGACATTGCAGATAAATGTTTTTATAAAAGTAAACATATTCTTTTTATACATAGATATTAAAAAAAAAGAATATACAAAAGGGTAATGCGGCTTAGGCCTCGTACACACGGCCGATTTTCTCGGCAAGAACCAGCAAGAAACTTGCTGGCAGAGAGGTCTTGCCGAGTAAATCGGTCGTGTGTATGCGGCTATCGGGTTTCTCGTCGAGAAAACCGACAAGAAACCTCGACGAGAAAATAGAGAACCTGCTCTCTATTTTCTCGTCGAGATTCTCCTCGGCATGTTTCTCGACGAGAAAAGTGAGTGTGTGTACACTTACCTGTCCTCCCGGAAGCCCGCGCATGTTCTAAATGAATTCGACGCATGCGCGGTAGCTTCCTAGGCATACGTAGGGTATACCAAGATGGCGGCGGTGGCATCGAATGTGACGAGCGCATGCTCGTCGTAGTCGATGACGTCACCGCGTACGCTCCATTCAAAGAACCGCGGGTTCTTTGAAACGAGCGTGGGTACACTCGGCCGGGACAAGTTTCTTGTCCAAGAATCTCGTCGAAAAAAACGACATGTTTTTTTCAACGAGAATCTCGGCCGTGTGTACGAGGGCTCAGAGTGTAAAATTGCCAAATCTCACAATATGAAATACAGATGGGCATTAGATGTACAACAACCAATGGGGATTGGGACACCTGATGCTTTTTAAGGATTCTTATTCAGAGGTGTCTTGGTATAACAGAAAGCAGCCTAAAATATAAGCATATATATAAAGTATATATGTATATGCTTCATAAGTATACATTTATATGCTACAAACAATAATCATCATTTAGAGAAGATATAGTATAATAACAAAATTACTTTGGTAGACCCATCGATAAAAGATATGTAAGGAAACATAGCCGACATATTAAAAACCAGGAACTTCTACTGTTGCCATCAACATGTTATCTCTGTGGGACACCAGGGGTTGAGATGCCACAGTGGCGCAACTTCTGAAGTCAAAGTTATGCATTTCTAGCATGCCATGGTAGTTCAGGTATGTCATGTGATAAAATTAGAGTTGGTACTGGCGCACAGTAAATTAATGTTATTATGGTTCCGAAAAAACAGACAAAATAAATGTGAATATATTTCAGAACACTACTGTGAAAGGTCTTAAAGTGGTTGTAAACCGTTTTTTGTGACTTCTACCTATAGGTAAACCTAGAATAAGGCTTACCTATAGGTAGTGGAAATATCTCCTAAATGTGCGCCGTTAAGGATATATTTCACTTGTAGTCCGCCGATAATGTAAACGGCGCATGCACTGGGAAGAAACGAAACTCTGTGCCGTTTCTTCTCTAGCGTGTGCCGTTAATGGCAGCTCCCGTGCGCATGCGCGGGAGTGACGTCACATGGCTCCGGCGAATCACAGAGCCGGAGTCCATGGCCCGGAAGAGAAGATGGACGCAGCTTGCATAGGGGACCGCGCTGGATTCTTTTGCAGGTAAGTGTCACATAATGGGTTAGTATGGGATGCATACTACCCAATTATGCATTTAGTTTGCAGGCTTTGCAGGGAGCAAAAAGGAAGTAAAACCCATCAGGGTTTACTTCCTCTTTAAGAAAATATAAAGGGATAGTAAACTTTCATAATGCCAAGATTAGTGGTTCATATTCCAAGTTGTCTTATGCTGTATGCAGTGTACCCCAAAAGTCGGTTTAGATTTTTGTTCTTTCTTTGCTTATACAAATTAATTGTAATACATAGCTTGGGTTTTAAAAGTACTGTCTCAGTGTTTGCAGAAGACACAAAGCTATGTAGTGAAAAATGTCACCAGTGTACAAGATAACTTCGACACACTGGTTAATTAGGCAGCTACATGGCAAATGTTGTTCACTCTGCATAATTGTAAATTCATGTACTTGTTGGAGGAGGGGGCACTGGGTAAATCAATTATGGAGGAAGATCTTGATGTCCATGTAGATAATAGATTTAACAACAGATTTAACAACAGCGTGCAATACCCATCTTCTCAATCTGGCAAGATATTTTCTTGTACTAAAAGAAGTGTAGACATGAGAGTTTTAAACATTCGTTTGTGCCCCAATACAAAGCTTTAGTACAAACATATCTTAGGTATGCAGTTTAATTTTCAGTTCTAAGTCATAAAAAGGATGTACTGGAATGCAAAAAAGTTGCTGAACCAGACAAGTATAATGTTATACAGGTTTTGAATTTACTCTTGAGATGAAGTGATTAAGGCAGGAAATGATCACTTGACATTAATATTTAAATGATCCATATAGAACAATCAGTGGAAAACTATCACTTTGGGGTCATATGGAACAGGTTGTGGAAAATTCAGTATATTGTTTATAAGGTCCCTTTCACACATGCGGACCGCATGTCCGCTTTTTCATCCATCCGTTTACGGATGAAAAAGGGACATACATTGGTCCCTATGAGATCGCGGGTGCCGGCGGATGAACATCCGCTGACATTCGATCTCCTCCGTATCCGCACTCCCCCAATTCTGCAGACGGAGGAAAATCCTATTTTTCTATCCGTCTGCAGAGCGGATCGGATGAACACGGACAGACGGTCCATGTTCATCTGATCCCCCCTATAGGGGAGAGCGGAGATCTGACAGGGTGGTCCCTGCACAGTGTGCAGGGACCGCCCTGTCATCCGCCGGCTCAGCGGGGATCAGCGGAGCGATCCCCGCTGAGCAAGTGGAGGTTCACGGGGCGGATCTTCATGGATCCGTCCCGTGTGAAAGGTGCCTAAAAGGGTTTGGTTCATATTTGTAGGAAATATATAGCAGCATGATGATCCAGGAAGTTATCTGATTGACTTTAGAGGTCATAAAAGATTATTTTACATGTTAGAACAGGGGTGCCACAAGCGGCACGCAAAGCCTCTTTTGCCGGCACTCAACTCCCTTCCAATCAGCAGAGCAGGGCAGGGAAGTGTCAGTGAGACATAGCTTCTGCCACACTAATGCATTCCAATCTCAGAATTCCCCACGATGCACCTGCACCACACATTGTAAAAGATGGGAAACATTGCTTAGTTCCCTAACTTTGCTGTAGCTGCGATCATCAGCTCTCGTGATGGTGAAGTTAGGGAACTAAACAATGTTTCCCATCTTTTACAATGGAGGAATAGTGCCTCGCTTATAAATATATATATATATATATATATATATATATATATATATATATATATATATACAGTATATATAATTATGTGTGTGTGTGTGTGTGTGTCACTTACTACTGACCCCTCAGCTCTGCATCATCTACTACTACCAACCTCTGCATCACCCAATCCCAACCTCACAACCTAAGCGTCACTTACACCTTTGCATCACGTGTTCCTGAATCTTTGCATCACTTACTACTGAACTCCTGCACTCTGTGTCCCTTTAAGTCACAGACAGTATTTAGCGCAATGAAAATCACACCCAACTTTTGCTGCGACACCCCATGCCTAACTTTTTCTTAGCTGCGGTGGCCCAGCTTATAATCTTACACACAGGCCCGCTGCTTTCAGAAAATGTTCCTGACCTGAGCTCATCATTGCGTATCCATTCCAGATGCTTGAATGGGACATCACATACAAGCATGTGGGCTGGATGCAAGAGACAGATCAGCGGGGATGAGTGTGCAGGACAGGTGGATGGGTCTCATCTCTGCTTATTTGCACCACGCTGCATATCGCGCATATCCTAGATGAGAAGAGGGTACAGCGGTGGGGCAGATGAGCAAGGGGGTTTAGCGCTGGGACAGAAAAGCAGGAGGGTACAGCAGTGGAGCATATGTGCAAGGGGGTACAGTGGTGGAAGAGATGAGAAGGGGGTTCAGCTGTGGGACAGAAGAGCAGGGGATACCGTGATCTGGCATAAGGGCAGAGGGATACAGAGGTTGGGCAGATGTGCAGATGGGTACAGTGGCGGGGCAGATGATAAAGGAGGTACATTGGTGGAACAGATGAGCAGGGGGTTGCAGTCGTGGGGAATAAAAGCAGGGGGATATATAGGTGAGACAGATGTGCAGAAGGTACAGTGGTGGGGCAGATGAGAAAGAGGGTTACAGTGGTGGGGCAGATGAGCAGATGGGTTCAGCGTTTGGACAGACGAGAAGGTGATTCAGTGGTTAGACAGAAGAGCATGGGGATATGGCAGTGGAGCAGATGTGCAAGGAGGTACAGTGGTGGGGCAGATGAGAAAGGGGGTACATTGGTCGGGCAGAACAGCATTCATAATCAGCATAATTTCCAACTGCCATGACAGCCAGCAGTCATGCTGTAGGTTTGTTTACAAACAGTGTTTAAAGTGGAACTTTACCCATAACAACTTGATAAAAATAATGTTCTATAGCCAGGAACATACATTCTACATTAATAATTATGCAACCAAAAGTAGTGTGTGCTGTAAATTGCCTCCAACATTGCCCCTGTTTCTTCTTGTTGGAAACTGCCTTTTTGCTAAAGCCAAGAGCCCTTGAACAGCAGTAAATCATAAAGCTGAACTAAACCCCATCCATTTAACAGTTTCGGAAAACAGTTACATTCCTGGAATGCCGCAATTGCTAACTGTCACATTTGCTTGTGTCCTGAACCAAACTGTTAAACCATCCAATAGCTGGTGTCATAACTGATCCCATGTGCAGCACCATGACAGTTGCATATCAAACAAAAGCAGCTCCCATGGCTGTAAATTATAGGAGGGCTTAATTCTACTCTTAGGCTGTCAGAAGATTGGCCTCTTCAAACTCGGCAGTGCCTAAAAAAATACTTAAAGATGGAGTGCAACTGAGCATGTGCAGAGCAGGGTGAAATCGTTTATTACTGGATTTTAAACAGTATAGGCACTTATTTTTAATGTTTTACATAGGGCCGTAGATTTTTTTTTCTGCGGGGAGGGGGTCAGCATTGGGTACCCAGAGGACAAAAACTAGATTGAGCGCCTGCCACATTGTGAAAAATTTTGGGTGTATATACAGCATATAAAGTGCCCCCAGCAGGCACATCTGTTAGAGAAAATAGTAAACATGGGGTTAATCTTCAATGTCTGGCTAAGCGGCTGCTGTTAGGTGTTGGGAGGTGATCCAGTTATGGCATGACCTCGTTGACTTGAATGGCCAAGTTTGATAGTCAACTCAATGTGCTGTGTCAAATTTTCCATGGCTGTGACGCAAATTGTCGCAGCCACGACATGTGAGAACACTTCTCCAGCTGTAGTTTAGACTTAAAGTGGGTGGCCAAGGGGCAGCAAAACTGGGGCACAGCTGCATATTTTTACGGTCCTCTGAGCCAACCATGTGAAGGACGCCTGCGCTTCATACATTATGTATTCCTGACCTCTGCACTCTGTGTGTTAGGCAGTCATCCTGACCCCTGCACTATGTGAATTACTCACTCATGAGCCCTGCACTATGTACATTTCATACACCTGACAGCTGCACGCTGTATATTACATACACATGACATCTGCACTCTGTACATAACATACTTCTGTTCCCTGTACTCTGTATTTAAGCTTTAAGCCCCTCCCACTGTTAACACAGTTTTACCACACCCACTCACTGCCTCATAATTCTCCTCTGGGTGGCCTGATTTGGCCCTGCCCACTGGCAAGGAGAAAGTGCAGGGGGGGCAGGTTGAGAAAGTAGAAGTTATTGATGGGACCCACAAGCAGGAGCATGCAGAGAGAGCCAGTAGAGACTGGGGAGCAAGTGGCCTGCAGTACAGGAGAAGCTGGGTGTAGAGACAGGACTGCAGCAGAGAGTGCTATGTACAAATATGGGTGAGGCATGAGGAATGCGACCTGGAAGTAGCAGCAAAGCCTGGTGACACACAGAGACAAAGCATGTCCATCTGTACACAGATTGGACACCCCAATTAGCCAACAGCTCAGCCCTAAATATGAAAAAGAGCACCTCTGCAAATAGCCTGACTGCCTGTACAGATGGAGATGCTTTGCATCTGTGTTTAACCAGTCACTGCACTAAGAGAGGAAGCCAATGGGATGAAGATTTAGTTGGAGTGATGGACTTTGTGTACCCATTGACTGAGGAGGCAGCCTCCCTCCCTCCTGACATCATATTGGAACTCCTGAGTCTAGGCCTATTATTTTACATTGCGGGAAGGCCTGGAACAAATTTTTAATATGGGATGATCCTGAATCCACCCTGCCTGTCAGCAACTTAAAGGAGACAGGCTAGTGTTCAACAGTGTGGCTCACACAGCTGAAAGGCTACACTAGCCTATCTGGTGTGACATTGTCAGAAGCTTTGGGTGGGTTGGACCCCCCTGACTCTCCCTTATCTATGCCCCTGGTTACACATAGCTATAACAGCAAAAGGGGCAAACCTGAAGTGATCTAGCAGGACTTCATTTTCTGACTAAAGTTTCACTTTAAAAATATTTTAGTTTGACAGTTAAAAATGTATTGATTTAAATGTAAACATTTTAACCACGTCCCTCCCCTTGGGCTGTGCTCTGGTGCGATCTGTCACCGTCTGTGTCCACCGGACACAGTTGATGACTGATCAGTGTACTGGCCTGCTGCCAGTACCATGTGATCGCTGACCAATCTCAGCAGATCACGTGACAATTGTACACAATCTATGCCTTCTTTCATGCCATTCATTGTGTACAATTGTGTTGCTAGCTGTGATTGGCCATAGTGATCACATAGTACAGATAGGGAGAATCACAGCCCATTGTTAAAACATAGAATTACACTCACAATACATTCTTGGACAACAGTAAAAATGGTGGAAGGTGTATTCTCTCGGGGATAATCCAGGGAAAGCCAAAGCCACTGGTGAAAGGGACTGCTGGAGCAGGGAAGCTGAAGTCCGGACAACCTTGTCAGTGGACGCCACAGAGAGGGAGCTGTCATGCTTGAAGAACAACCTGTCAACCCAACAAGCTGTGTGTCCAAATGGATACGCGTTTCAGAGGCAAGCCAGGCCTCCTTCCTCAACCTCCTATTTGCTGAGTACATTGGGATGTGTTCTTTTTGTAATTTGTGAATACTATATTTGTGTACAGACAAGGGTAGCATTGAGTGTGTGTTTTTGTTTATTCATTAAAAATGGATGCTTATACCAGTGAAATTCACTGGTATAAGCATTAATAATGTGTTACCCACTTACCCACTGGCTGAATTCCAGCACTCTTCTCCTACATGTAAAAATCCCAAAAATTTTGCTAGGAAATTATTTAGAACCCCCAAACATTATTTCTATTTTATTATTGGTATAAGCATTAATAATGTGTTAGGGAATAAAATGGCGATCATTGCAACTTTTTTTGTCACACGGTATTTGTGCAGCAATTTTTAAAAAAACGATGAAAAAAAAACACTTTCATGAATAAAAAAAAAAAAACTGAAAAGTTAGCCCAATTTTTTTGTATAATGTGAACGATGATGTTACACAGAGTAAATAGATACCTAACATGTCACACTTTAAAATTGTGCACACTTGTGGTATGGCACCAAACTTCAGTATTTAAAAATCTCCATAGGCAACGCTTGAATTTTTTTTGCAGAAGAGGTCTAGTGCTATAATTACTGCTCTCGCTGAAATGTTTGCGGCTTCTGGGTGCGAGCTGGGGACAGGGGCCATTGAATTTTTTTTTATATTGTTTCTTTTATTTATTTATTACTTTTTTTACACTTTCCCTTTAAAAAAATATGTTGATCACTTTTATTCCTATTACAAGGAATGTAAATATCCCTTGAATTAGAAATGGTGCATGATCGGTCCCCTTTCTGGAGAGATGTGGGGTCTATAAGACCCCACATCTCTCCTCCAGGATGAAAAGAAAATGGAAAAAAAAATGGACGATCTGATGCTTTCCAGCCGTGTCTCCAGCATTGTTTATTTACGCCGGCCCAGACATGCCTGGGCCTCCGAGAGTCATGGAGGTTGCCAGAGACCATCTGTCCCTCGGAAATCTCTATGGCTAACTTCCACCAACCTACAGTGACCCAGCAGAAGCACCGGAGGGTGGTGGGAGGGGGGGACGTCCCCTTCTGCCACCTGTAAGAATGATCAAGCCGCTATAATTGTTCTTACAATGAAGGGAATCGCCGGCGAAAAAAAAACAATATCTAAATGATGCCTGCAGCTGCAGGCATCATTCAGATATCCCCACTGAAAGACCAGGACATCATATGACGGCCAGCCATCGGCAAGTGGTTAAAAAAATCCTGATCACTTCCCCAGAGTAGTACAGTGTTACTATGGTAACAATGTATTGCTCTGATCACACCGTGTTGCAAAAAAAAATAAAAATAAAAAATAGTAATAAAACATATATTTTTTTTTTTTTTTAAATACTGTAATACTGTTAACAGGTCAGTGTCCCTGTTCACTGCCACACCAGTTATATAATAACTCTGTACTGCACTGGTGACAGTATGTAAACAAAATGGTTAAAAGAAAATATATATATTATTTAGTAATTTCTCAGTTTTCCCAAAAAAGTGACAAAAAATTACAACTTCAGAAAACTCACCATGTCTCTTACTAAAAACCTTGGACTGTCTACTTTCCAAAAAGGGGTAATTTGGGGGTTATTTGTACTGTCCTGGTGTTTTCGAGCCTCTGAGAAAGGCCATCAGTACATCAGGATTCATAAATTTTCAGATATATATATACCATAATTTGTGGACTCTATACCTTTCCATCAGACTAAATAATATACCGTATATACTCGAATGTAAATCGAGTTTTTCAGCACATTTTTTTTGTGCTGAAAATGCCCCCCTCTGCTTATACTCGTGTCACCTTTTTGTGCCTGATCTTCCAGATTTTGGGGACCCGGTACCGGCCCACACGTAGCCCCACTCTTTCTCTACAATTGTGCAAAGTTTGTTGTCCGGGGGACCTACGGCCAGGGAGCACCGATTTTTCAAAGCCAGGAACCCCTTCCATAGACTCCCATGTTAAATGTAAATTTTTCCAGTGAGTTTGGGGACCCAGTACCGGCCGTTCGTAGGTCCCCTGGACCCGATACTTGGCACACATGTAGCCCAATTTCTCCTCTACAAGTGTGCAAAGTTTGTTGTCCAGGGGACTTACGGCCAGGGAGCACCGATTTTTCAAAGCCGGGATCCCCTTCCATAGACTCCCATGTTATACGTCAGTCTAGTCATGGACACAGTGAGGCATGGGCACAGTGAGGCATGGACACAGTGAGGCATGCACATGGACACAGTGAGACACAGTGAGGCATGTAGATGGACACCCTCGGCTTATACTCGAGTCAATAAGTTTTCCCATTTTTTTGTGGTAAAATTAGGTGCCTCGGCTTATATTCGGGTCGACTTATACTCGAGTATATACGGTACACTGATTTGGTTTATTTTTACCAAAGAAATGTAGCAGAATACAATTTGGCCAAATTTTATAAAGAAAGATGATTTATTTGCAACAGAAACAAAGAAAAACAAATCTTTTCAAAATTTACCAGAGGTTGCCTCAACTACACTTCTGCTTCATCCCAACCTGCAACCACTTGTTACTGACCTCTGGCTTGTTAACTGGCTACACTTCTGCTTTGTCCCTACCTGCTATATCTGCTACTTGACCCCCACTTGCTCACCTCCTGGTGGGGCATTTCTGAGGACCATGACCTTGTACTAGCAGGAAGCAAAACTCATCTCCACCCTCAGGAGCTCTGGTGAATAATGATTAGTGTATAGACCCCACACCTCTGATGAGCCAGCATTATCCACCAGGATGACCTACTTGTGTACTTATCCAGCTGGTCGGTGGGAGCATTTCTACAGCTATACTTACTGGTCCCTGAGCCTTACCGTGACACTAGTATTCCAGTGCTTCTCTTCCACTTCTGTTTCTCTCCCTCATTGAGTTAACCTCATTGACCCCGGTGCTGATGGAGAGGGGCAAAAAAAACACATACTCAGGTGCCCGACATTCTCCTTTTCAACCTATGATGTCATGAGTTGTTATAACATCAGCAGCTGTCCCGCACTGTGCCCATGATTGTAATGCTGCACGATAAAAACACGTGGCTTTATGTAACAAAATAAACAGGCTTGGTCCACCTGCCAGCTTGTAGACAATTTTTAGGCAAATTGCTAAGGCGCCACTGAAGAACTCCTAGTTGAAAAAGACTGGCTTTGTTTTTTTTTATTTTGTGTTCTTTGCATTTATTGTTATTGGTGGGGTTTTTTTTCTGTAAAATAAGGTAGCTACTGATTTTGGCACAAGAAAAGGTCAATGATAGTTACAAACAGCTTCTGTAACTCTCAGGGGCAATTTAAATCTGACTGCACCCCTGAAAACCACCAAAAACCACCATGATTTCGCCTTCCCCATCAACTTCAGTGCATGTTGCCAAAAGGACAAAGTTTCACTGAAATCTTATAGTTTTCTCTGAACTTTCAGGGAAATTAATATCCTCAATTTTGTTCATCCTTAAAGAACAATAGGGTAATTGTCTAGTCTATTATGCTTATCAGCTAGTTACCATAATATGACTGTTGTATTGGATTTAATTTAATTTTCAACAGAGTAGCTAGTGAATTAGGATTGCTTTGTTCTAGTGCTGTTAAAATAAGATGAAGATTTGGAGGACTTATGCTTGTGCAGTACACATTTTCTGTCACATTCAGTAGGAAGTGAATTACTGGTTGCAGTTAGTATCACCTTTTTCAGTATATGGAGTGAATTAAATAACTTTCTCCATTGTTTTAATATATATGCAAACATATTTTATCTGTGATTATTTCAGGGATTTATTTATTTATTTTTTGCCTTGCTTTTTCTCTACTCTACCATGTCTGGCAACATGATTCTTCCTTTCAACATATAGCACATTGCTCTATGGGTTGGGCGATCTCTTGGTTTGTGCGCTTTCCAACATTTTATGCAGTTCGCCTATTAAAAAATGTTTTTCTTTACTTATAGACGGACACAGCATGCAGTAACACTTCAGGTAGGACCTATGAATTAGGATCTATGAGTTCAGCTTGAGCTATTGTGGGCTCTGTTATTCAGCAGACTGTCACAGCTTTGTTTACTGTGAGTTCAGGAATTTCTCTGTTTATATATACCTGAAAAAACTGCTCAAAATGTTATCTCTATAATCATGAACCTTAGTGTCTCCAATCTCACAGTGTTTAGCTATTAGCTTAATATAAGATAGGACTGTACGCATCTATACAAGTAATTGGTGTACTCACAAATACCAAAATAACATGCATTTTTCATAATGGATGGCAGTTTTTGAGGATTTACATGGACTGTATTACCGGCAAATATGCATGGCTCTAATACCGCGTACACACGACCGTTTTTAATGTCATTGAGAAAAACTAAGTTTTTCTCAACGTGATTCTTCTCAAGCCTGCCTTGCCTACACACGATCATGAAAAAAAATGCTTGAGCAAAGCGCGGTAACGTATGAAATGTACGACGGCACTATAAAGGGGAAGTTCCATTCGGATGGCGCCACCCTTTGGGCTGCTTTTGCTGATCCTTGTGTTAGTAAAGTTTGGTGAGAGACGATTCGCGCTTTTCAGCCTCGTTCTCTTCAGTCCGTTACAGCGTGACGAATGTGCTATCTCCATTACGAACGCTAGTTTTACCAGAATGAGCGCTCCCGTCTCATCACTTGCTTCTGAGCATGCGCATTTTTTTCACGTCGTTAAAGCCTACACACGGCCATTTTTCATGACGAGAAAAACGACGACGTGAAAAACAACGAGAAAAATTAGAGCATGTTCCAAATTTTTAATGGCCATTTTTCACGTCGTGAAAAATGCTCTGGAGCCCACACACGATCGTTTCTAATGACAAAATAAAATAAAAAAATTCTCGTCATGAAAAACGGTCGTGTGTACGCGGCATAAGACTTCTTTATCTATTCTGTACAGAGAAATGGTGAATTTCTTATTCTTTAGGTACGTACAAGGACCAGTTTAATTCAGATATAGTGCTGTATTTAGACCTTCCTTGCACAGCTGTCACTCTAGTTTTCTGAAAATGTCAAATGGTTTGGATGCTTAACTCCTGGCAAAAAAGAAAAGCCACAACTGAAGGCAACTCCATATTCATTATCACATCCTTAAAGGTATTGCAAGCAAGTTAAGTACCTGAATTTAAGTTGGCACTAGCCCCTTGCATACCCTGCACAACACAAGTCAGACTGTAATGCCGCGTACACACGATTGGATTTTCCATCGGAAAAACCTTGGATGGTTTTTCCAACTGAATTCCGCTCAAGCTAGGCTTGCATACACATGGTCACACAAAAGTTCTCTGAACTTTTGACCGTCAACAACGTGGTGACGTACAACACTATGAAGAGCCGAGAAAATGAAGTCCAATGCTTCCGAGCATGCGTTGAATTGTTTCCGAGCATGTGTCGTAATTTTGAGCGTCGGAATTGCTACAGACGATCGGATTTTCCAATCAGAATTGTTTACGTCAGAAAATTTGAGAACCAGCTCTCAATCTTTTGCTGGCGAAAATTGCGACAGCAAAAGTCCGATGGAGAATACACACGGTCGGAATTTCCGACCAAAAGCTCACAACAAACTTTTGCTGGTGGAATTTCCGACCGCGTATACGCGGCATTAAAGTGAGAAGCAGCATAGAAGGCCAATCAGTTGTACTGCAGTACAAGGACAAGGAGTGACAGAGAGATAAACTAATCAGTCTATGGCTTCTTTCTTCATAGTCCTGGCAAATGCTTAGAGGTGGGGAGGAGACCCGTAAAGCCCTGAACACACGATCAGATTTCCTATGGATTCAAATCCGATGGATTTTTCCATCGGAATTCCGATGAAGCTGACTTCTATCAGTTTTGCCTACACACCATCAGTCAAAAATCCGACCGTCCCAAACGCCGTGACTTAAAACACTCCGACGAACCGAGAAAAATTAAGTTCAATGCTTCTGAGCATGCGTCAACTTGATTCTGAGCATGCGTGGGTTTTTTCTCCGATGGAGTTCCACACAGACGATCGGGATGTGCTATCGTTTTTTTTTCCATCGGATAAATTTAAAACATGTTCTATTTTTTCTCACCGATGGAAAAAAGACCGATGGGGCCCATACACGATCGGTTTGTCCGATGAAAAAAGTCCATTGGACTGTTTTCATCAGTAAAACCGATTGTGTGTACAGGGCATAAGTGTTACTGAACTGTGATAGAGAAAAAATCAGATCTCTTCCTCTGCCACCTGTGGGTTGTGACGGAGCTGCATGAATCTCAAGCCTCGTACACACGACCGAGAATCTCGTCAGGAAAAAACACGTTGTTTTTCTTGACGAGATTCTTGGACAAGAAACTTGTCCCGGCCGAGTGTACAGACGCTCGATTCAAAGAACCCGCGGTTCTTTGAATGGAGCAAACGCGGTGACGTCATTGACTACGACGAGCGTGCGCTCGTCACATTCGATGCCGTCGCCGCCATCTTGCTACACCCTAACTATGCCTAGGAAGCTACCGCGCATGCGTCAAAGTCATTTCGAGCATGTGCGGGCTTCCCGGAGGACAGGTAAGTGTACACACACACACTTTTCTCATCGAGAAACAGGCTGACGAGAATCTCGACGAGAAAATAGGGAGCAGGTTCTCTATTTTTTTCGTCGAGATTCTTGTCGGTTTTCTTGACGAGAAACCTGATAGCCGCGTACACACGACCGATTTACTCGGCAAGAAAACTCTGCCAGCAAGTTTCTTGTCGTTTTTCGACGAGAAACTCGGTCATGTGTACGAGGCTTCAGACTGGAAGAACAGAAATACATATCCTTCGCCAAGTAAAAAAGCTCCCTTATATGTATTCCAAGTATGTATTAAGTTGTTTGTCTGTAGTCCAAACAGTTTAAACTTTATAATGACTACCAGGCACCATTTTTATGTAAATATTTATATAGTAAAGAGTAAATTTTCTTTTTAGTTACTTACAATTTAGTTTTCCTTTGCAGGTAACTTTAGATCTAAGACCACTTGTAAGACCTTGGGCTGATTAAATAAAGGAGTTGAGAATCTTCACACAATACATTTTAGCTGTATTTTTTACATTGAATTCCCAATCCCATATCCATCTCATGCAGATAAAAAAAATAAAAAAATAACAGGAACTGGGTTTTCACAAAATTGGATATTTGAGGTGAATTGAGTAAAGATTCTCAGGTTCTTTGACAAAAAATCAGCCTCCATCTTGTGAAATCTTATACTTTGCACCAGAAACATAACATTTCTGTCAGTGTGTTTGAAGACCTGTATTATGACTAGATAGGCAATGCAACTGTAGTGTGAAGATTAATTATTTACTGAATACCTCACATCAGAACAGAGTTTACTTTTCATGTATATACACACAAGTTGGACTCAAGCAGTTCTCAACATTCCAACTTTAGTACAGTGACCTCCCCTGCTGAACTATTGTGTTCTGACAGGTGACAGGGGGATTCCCCCCCCCCCCACCCTGCAGCGCCCTCAGCCGTTGGATCATTGGACGCTTACTCTCATACATGGACCTCTTCAGCTACTGGAGGTGAGAAAAAAACAGCGGGAAGCATCTAATCACCACCAGAAACCACAGCAATGAACAATGGTTCCCCTATCGCACTTCATAATTATGCACTCTCTCATCTGTATCACCAAAGCCAGCTGACTTTGCATTATACAATGTATAAAGTGGAATGTGAATATTGTACGCATAAAACAATAGGCATCTACTGAAATTCCTGCACCACTCAGATAGTTCCAGTGTGGTGGAGGAATTTCACCATGGCAAAGTTTGATTGGCAAAACTTTGAATTTATAATCATTATTGATTGATACTATGTTGGTGATGTAATAATATTTTTTTCACTATAATTTGATTGATTAAGAGACAGTAACTGCTCAATTGTTTTTATTTTTTTATTTTTCATGTGGATGTAGTAGGTGTGGCAAACTTTTGTGGAAGCAAGCTTCTAGTAGAATTTTAGGGTCTCAGCACTCTTATATAAGTCCAAAACATATCATAGGCAGAAAGTGCAAGAAAACACTATGCGCTTCCTAAAGTAGGCAGACAACAAGGTGATAGGGAAACTACTGTATGTTCATCACATGCACCCCTTCAGTTTAAAGGTATGAACCTTCAATGTTTATTTTGTCTGAATGATTATCGTAAGGTTTGACATAATGTTTGATTCAAATGTGTCCTGTTGCCATGTCATATTTTCATAATCAAATTTGTAGTGTTTCTGCTGGGAGGGATCTGTTTCTTCTTGACTTACATTGAATACCCAATCATGTGCCAAAAAAAATAAAACAACAGCGTTTGTGTTTGTACATGATTGAATGACTGAAGTCATTAACACCCCTGCTTCCCATTCACACCTGAGACCTTGTAACACTAACGAGTCAAAAGACACTGGGGAGGGTAAATGGCTAATTGGGCCTTAATTTGGACATTTTCACATAGGGGTGTACTCACTTTTGTTGCCAGCAGTTTAGACATTAATGGCTGTGTGTTGAGTTATTTTGAGGGAACAGAAAATTTACACTGTTATACAAGCTGGACACTCACTACTTTACATTGTAGCAAAGTGTAATTTCTTCAGTGTTGTCACATAAGAAGATATAATATAATATTTAGAAAAATGTGAAGGGTGTACTCACTTTTGTGAGATACTATTTATATATATATACATATATTGTGGGATGGGGGTGTTTAGCTCAAGTGGTAAAATGTGTTTTTAAGTGAGTTCACGGCCAACAGGAACTAAGGTTTGAGGGCATGGCAGCCCATTTTTATTAAAAAGGATCAAAAATAAAAGTTCATACATAGGATTTCCCACACAGGGGTTCTTCTCCAGTAAACTCATACACAAAAGAAAATGCCAAGCCTCCTGGCTCCTAGGCTTACTTTGCCTTGCAGTTCCCAGCCTACTCCTGATCTCAACAGGATTCTCCAGCCCCTGGGTTAGCTTACTGTCTCCCAGACTTCAGGACTTCCTTCAGCCCCCTTGGACTTGCTAGTCACCTCAGCTCTACCAGTCTCCCAGTCCGTCAGGCACGAAGTCCCCCCTCACCAGGGATGGAGTCTCACACAGACAGACAGCTTTCCACACACAGGTCTGTCTTGATAAAGCAGCAGTAACAAGCTGCACACACTCCACCTTCCTCCCCACACTGTTCTGACCAGTCCCTCGTTATATGGGCTGTGTGCACCTGGGAACACACCCTGCTTGCTGTCTACAAGATCCGGACACAGGGTTGGAGATCCCGTCCCACCCAAGTCTCTTAAGGATCTCCAAATGACAGAATCCCATACTAAACTAGTAAAACCTGGAGAAAACTGACAGAGCAGTTCTCTCCATTTAAACTCTACACTCTGTAGTCTTGCAGTCCGCAGATATGCAAACCCTGTGTCCCATTTACCTCCAACTTTATAGGGACAGAGCCTTGTTCTGTCACAATATATATATATATATATATATATATATATATATACACAATATATATATTGTGAGGGGGTTAGCTCAGCAGCGGGTGTGTGTGACCCCCTGGATGGGTTCACCACACAAAAACAGGCATAGCAGACAGAGTTGTAGGTGAAAAAACAAAAAGGTGCGGTTTATTTAAACTATATACAGTGAAAAATATAACAGCAAAACAAAAGAAACATGAAAAGAAATCCTGGTCAGCTTGACCGCTTACTACACACGTAGTTTCCCTATCTAACAACTAGGTGCAGCCTTGTGCTGCCCCAGCCCCTATCTCCCTGTTTTAGAAGTTTTAGCCACACAGGCTTTGTCTCACCGCACAGGACAGAAAGCAGACTCCCCAATGTACACAACACAGAACTGGTTCCAGGATGGAGCATCTCCCTTAGCATGCTGGGAGTTCTTGTAGAGGCCTTAATGAGCCCACTTAATTCAGCTGGGCTCATTAACCCTTCCCCTGAAAGACTCCCAGCACTCTCCCTAGTGGTATAAATTGGCATAAAGCCTGAATCTGGGACATATATATCGTCCATCCTGGATGGATGCAACCTGGTGATTTTACCTGCCTGCTGTCACAATATATATATATATATATATATATATATATATATATATATAAAAGTCCAAACAAAGGTTTCCCACGCAGGGGTTCTTCTACATTAAATACACAGAACAGAAAATGCTAGCCCACCTGGCTCTCTGTAGCATTACTTCTGCACTTTATCCTGGTCAGCCAGACCACCGGACTCCTCAAAGTAGACGGCTTCCCTTTAGCGTCCACAGCTCTGCCTCTTGCAGTCACCAACTTTCTGGCTGCCTCCTACAGCCTCTCTGACTCCTGAAGACCTCCTGTCTCTTGGTGTGGAGCCGTCTCCAACTGGGAGAGCCCTGAGGTCCTCCCATACATTCATTATAAGGGCTGTGCTCACCTGAGCACACACCCTGCTGGTAATCAAAGTCTGGACACAGGGTTGGAGATCCCATCCCTCCCAAGACACTGTGGAATCTCCAAACTACAAAGCCCCTTTCCAGAATACCAAAACCTGGAGAAAGCTGCAAAAGCAGTCTTCTCCAGTCCACATCTACGCTCTGTAGTCTTGCACCTTGCAAATGTGCAGACCCTGCGTCCAGCAAACTGTCCATTTTACCGTGACAGTAGCTCCTACTGTCACAATATATATATGTATATATATATATATATATATATATATATATATATATACATACATACATATATATAAGTGGGCCTAAATAAACTTCTAAATAAAAAGAGAAGTGCATAAGTCCCAATATACAATTAATCCTTTAATAGCATTAGTGTCTAGAGTGGTAGTATAGACTCTGTATAGCATCACCATTTAAGAAGGACTTACTTGGTGTAAGCAAAAAAGAAGGATGACAATGGAAAATTCCCCCTCACTAGCCATAAAATCCTGATAAGGTGAGGGATAATATGAGGAATCCACCAAATATTGGTCAAAGGGGGCCACCATGCATACGCAGTCAGTATATAGGTTTCCGTGGGGGGGGGGGACAAAGCAAAAATTCAGACTGTCAGTCGAAGGAGATGGTTATCCCATCCAGTCCTCTAAGGCGTAATATCAATGGATACGTAGAAAAGGGAGGTGGCTTGAGACAAGGCGTCACGATGTGGGCAACTGTCGCGGCCAATGACTTTCAGAAGGCAGCACGGCCACCTGCATATGCATGCATATGGTTGGGATACCCTGCAGCACAGCCCATAGGTGCGGAGCCTCCTAAACACGAGGGAGGCACGCCTACCGGATGAACTTGGGAGAGAGGGCTGGAGAAGTGAAGTGTTCCCATGGTGACTGGGTGTTTGTGCCTGGCCACGAAGGACATGGGTGTATAGCTGAGCACACAGCCAAAATAGCGAACATGACACACAGGGAAACATTCCTTTCCATGTAGCTGATTGTGTTGCTATTGCAATTTCTATAGTGACTTTATTGTAATATAGAGATTAGGTAGTAACAGGATAGCCCCTTCCCTCCCCCTCCATTGATACTGACGTTCTTTGCAGGAAACAGGAAATGGGAGGGAGGGGCTTGGAAATGGTTTTTGGAGACACATGTGTTTGAACAGGAGTTGGTGTTATGGGAGGACAAAGAGAGACATGACTGTCTGGAGCTGGAGAGCTTTGAAGAACTTTTGAGATTGACTGAGCAAAGGACCATGGAGGACATCTTGACCCCTAAGTTGAGTAATTATTTAGTTTACTTAATGTGTACATGTTGTACATGCTTATATTTTTAGGCATATATATTTTGTAAGCTATGAATTGTGTTGTGTTGTGCATCCTACAGTTGTATGTGCAGATTTTTCCTTGTTTAGTAAAGCATTGATACACTGCAGAAGTTTAAGCTTCCTTGGTTTTACCACAAGAACTTATTAGATAGACGTAAAGCATTACACTGATGCAGCACATATCACGGGGGGCCACAGGTAAATATATATACGTATATATAAATATATAAAGTATATACATCTTTATGGTGTACTGTATATTACATTCAATGCATTTCGAGTGTTATAAATCACTGTTTGTAAAATATATGTAAGATAACACAATCTTTTTATATATATAAAATTTCTCTATTTGTACAGTGAGACCTACTCCTTGCTGATTACCCATTGTGTATCCTGAAGAAGCAGACCAGTGAAAGGCTTTGGCGCACAGGGGCTCACTTACCTCTAATCCTGTAACAACCACGACCTGAATGATCTGATCATGTGATATATATAAATACATATATAGCTGATACTTTTCTATGTACATTTCTTGATTTTATACTTTTGTTTACAAATAAAATATGGATTTTATATCAACTCTGTAGTCCAACTTGCCACTAAAGTCCGACCTAGTGTTTTTTTTTCTTTTTCTTTGTTTCGAAGTCTCCTACAAATCACTGGTAAAATGCATCACAAGAGTTATTTTAAGTTTATTCACTGAATATTCATTGTGATTTATTAATTGCTCCTTTACTTAGTGTGCCCATTAGCCACACCCCTTCCCTCTCACTTCCCTTTGTGTCACACAGCGCAGGCATCATCACTTTATTCATTCATACACTTTTTCTGGACAGGACAGATCACCAGGTGTCTGCAGCAGTGCCCCTTTAGTTAGTTGGAGACAGCGCAGGAGTTCTACTTTTACATATACTTACTAGACTTGCTTATAATTCAACTTTAACCACTTCTCTACTGGGCACTTAAACCCCCTTCCTGCCCAAGCCATTTTTTAGCTTTCAGCGCTGTCACATTTTGAAT
Organism: Rana muscosa; assembly: GCA_029206835.1. Lineage (NCBI taxonomy): Eukaryota > Metazoa > Chordata > Amphibia > Anura > Ranidae > Rana > Rana muscosa. The sequence continues at coordinate 681,523,565 of CM055117.1, read as the reverse complement.
GACAATTGCGCAATCATGCGACCTTGTACCCAAACGAAATTTGCGTCCTTTTTTTCCCACAAATAGAGCTTTCTTTTGGTGGTACTTGATCACCTCTGCGGTTTTTATTTTTTACGCTATAAACCAAAGAAGAGCGACAAGTTTGAAAAAAAACACAATATTTTTTACTTTTTGCTATAACGAATATCCATTTTTTTATTTATTTTTTTACATTTTCCTCAGTTTAGGCCGGTATTCTTCTACATATTTTTGGTAAAAAAAATCGCAATAAGCGTATATTGATTGGTTTGCGCAAACGTTATAGCGTCTACAAAATAGGGGATAGATTTATAGCATTTTTTTTTTACTAGTAATGGCGGCGATCAGCGTTTTTTATCGTGACGGCGATATTGGGGCGGACACATCGGACACTTTTGACACATTTTTGGGACCATTCACATTTATACAGCGATCTGTGCTATAAATATGCACTGATTACTGTATAAACATGACTGGCAGGGAAGGGGTTAACACTAGGGGGCGATGAAGGGGTTAAATGTGTTCCCTATTAGTGATTTATTACTGTGGGGGTCCTGCTTGGTTACTGGGCAATCGCGGGTGCCCGGCGGTCATCGTTGGCGCCGGGCACGCGCATAGTGGATTTTAAAGGCGCGACGTCATATGATGTCCGCCCAGAATTACAGTGTTTTCCTGCCGCCGTCAATTGACGGTGGCCGGTTGACAACTGGTTAAAGTGTATATCAAGTAAAAAAAATAAATAAGCATATGCAGTGCAGCTTTGGAGCACATGCACATTTGCACATGTTTTATCCATTTAAACATTCTGCAGGTATAGAAAAATAACTGTTCATGTGCCAATAATATTGCATGCTCATTATTTTGTCTTTTACATGACACAGCTAATTCCTATGTACATGTTTTTCATCCCTTCCTGGTACAAGATTTCTAACTGCACCAATCAAAAAATTATATAACAAAACACATTGAATGGCATATATACATTAGGATTTTATGTAAAAAAAAAATGTAAATCCTCTGGATTCTCAGTACTGTCCAAGTACTGTCAGTCATGCAAGGCCATGTAAAAGGTTGAATTTACTAGGTAAGTTGAGAATTTTCACTTTGCAAAATGAATGTCAAATAAGCTACATACTGTATTGTAATCCTGTTGTGACCAAAGGTCAATGATGCCTAGATGCCCAGGTCAAATTTAGCAGCATCAACTGTGTCAATGAACTTAACAATAATGCTATGCTTAATTTGCATACCCAAATATTTTGTATGCATATTTATAAGGACATATAAGGTTTTCATTTAATACACTGATTTAAATAAAAATGAAAAAAAAAGTTCTGTTTTTACTATGGGTCAACAGATGCACAAAAATTTTTCTACATGATTTCTCATTTTCAATAAGTTTTTAATTATTGAGGCTTTTACAGGAACAACGCATGACTCCTGCAAATATATAAGTGAGACCAGTGTGTTGATTAATCCAGATTTACATTATTATTTTTTTATTATTATTATTGTATGTATCTTTTTAATAGTGCAACTGTATCCAACAGTTGACCTATTTAATAAATAGCACTACAGCCAGAAGGTGGCAATGTTCATCTGCAGGCTTAAAGTGATTGTAAAGGTTTTTTTTTTTTTTAAATAACGCACATGTCATACTTACCTGCTCTGTGCCAGGGTTTTGCACAAAGCGGCCCCAATCCTCCTTTTCTGGGGTCCCCCGGCGGCTCTCCTCTGCGGAGAGAAGCTTTCCATGGGGGCACTCGTGCAGGCATGCTACCGAGTCTTGCTGCTGCTTCCATTGACAAACAGCAGGACACGGCCCGACCCCCTGGCTCCTGTGTCACTGGATTTGATTGACAGCAGGGGGAGCCAATGGCTCCTGCTGCTATCAATCTATCCAATGAGAACCCTAGACAGTGGCTGGGGCTGCTGGGCTCATCCTCAATGCTGGACACATAGAATGCATTAAGGTGTAAAACCTTGAAACTTTACAACTACTTTTAAGGCTTTCTTTTTTGTCAATTGAGCCTGCAGCTGGCATGTGGTTACTACAGCAGACCTGGTATGGTAATTACATGATCGGCAACCACTCCACTGATGGGGAACTAACTTCTCATTGGTTCTGCATTAGCAGTGGAGGACCCGGCTGTCAGTGATATCCAGGATTGGATGTATCTTCAGCATGCAACATCATTCTGGGGAACATTAATATAGAGATTGCAGATGGAAAGGTGTTAGGGAACGGCTCAGCATGCGTTTGTCTCAAGCAGAGTGCAAAGTGCTCTTTTCAATCTGCTTGGGACAAACGCATGCTAGCCCTATTTGGGCTCAGTATGTGTTTGTCTCAAGCAGAGTGCAAAGTGCTCTTTTCAATCTGCTTGGGACAAACACATGCTAGCCCTATTCGGGCTCAGCATGCATTTGTCTCAAGCAGAGTGTAAATGACTGCTGTAGTGCATCCTATAAAAATAATTAAAACAAACAAAATTTATCAAGCAATTTTTTTTTTATTGATCGTGAAAAGAATTACAACTGGTGATAGGTTTCCTGGGCTGCCTGGCCACCTTGGGGATGTGGGGATTGGGGAAGGGGGAAGTAATGGGTATGGCGCCTGTAAGAATGACAAGAGGGTGGTGTAAATTCTTCGTAGGAGGGTGGGGGCATGGTGGGTGGTGGCTGGCGAAGAGGAGGGGGCTGATACAGAGAGGGGTGTGCTTGCACTGCTGAGGTCCCGGGGGCCATTGGGGGATCCTGAGATACAATGTATGGATCGACTGAAGGTGGAGGTGGCACACCACTGCATTTTGCCTGTCTGAATTGAACACAGATGGTGTTCAATCGATCCATACACTGTATCTCCAGGTCTCCACCCAAGTCCTCCATAATGTTGTACATGTGGTGGCAGAAGCAGGCGCGCTTGTTGCTTGGGTCAAGGAAGGCATCAAAGCTGCGCCTCTCCTTCCGCACTTCCAAGAATAGAAAGTGGAAAGGAGGAGGTTAATTATGCATTCTACAGAACAAACAGATCGTGCATTCCATGAACATAGACTTACTTGTTTGTTTTTGGGTACCATGTGACATATCTTCCCACCCAGGCTGATCGATGTGCTGATCTCCATCCACAATTGATTTTTCAAAATGTGGTCTCCATGCTGTGGGTGCGTAAGGTCCCAAAGCTCGGAATGAGCCTCCACAGCTGTAATAAGAGCTGGCTGTGACACAGAGCTGGCCATGCCTTGTTCCTCCTCTTTCTCTTTCCCACAAGCCCCCAGGTGTGCAAGGGACTTTTGGGTAATTACAGACAGGGATTTCCTGTTTTTCCTTACATACAGTGACCAATCACATAATAAAAATCTTTACAGCTTAAAAACGCTGACGCTAAAAAAACTTCGGTATATCGCTAATGCGCGTTTTTGAGACTTTTTTGGCGTCGGCGTCAAAACAGCTATAGCGCTGGAGCCTCAGAACACGCTGGTCCTTGTTTTTTTTTGGAGCTTAAAAACGACCATGCCTGTTACAGCTCAAAAACGCCATGGTGTGTATGAGCCCATGAAATAACATGGAGTGACATACTTAAGCAGCAAAAAAAGCTAAAAAAAGCTGCTGTTAAAACGTCCGTGTGTATGAGCCCCTCAGTACTGATGTCATCTTTAAAGGGAGAGTTTTATGCATGTGCACGCTATGTTTTTTCAGTCTTTTTGCCTGAAAATAGCACTGTCATCCCCTGCTGCCTACTACCCTCAATGGCAAAAGGTGATTGGTGCTGTGAGGCTGAAAGGCTTTGCCTCACTTTAGGCTTAGTTGTTGTTCCCTATGCAGCACAAAGAAACGCAGAGGACAGTCCTACTGCAATGGTTGACCTCAGCCCAAATTCCTGTATCACTATTAGCATTGATTTCCTGGTTTTCTCAGTGGGAAGGGTCACCCTCTTTTGAGTCTTAATAAGCTTTTTTGAATAAGGGCCTTGCAAGCTTACACATAAGCTTTAATATTCACCACAGAATTAGTACTGGTGTGTGCACATTTAATGTAAAAACCTAGCAATGGATCTAAATGCACTCTGGTGTATTCTACCACTGAACCTCCTACTGTACCTGAAACCATAGATTGGCCTGATGTTTCTATTACTATCTCTGATTCAGTTTTAAAGCCTTCATAGTCATGTCTTAAAAATCCAGTTTTTCAGAAGATGCCATATGACTCAGTTTTGCAAAAAAATGATCAATCCTCTGATGCACTACGCTCTACTCTGCAATTAAGAGATTACCTCAAGGCCCAGACATAGGACCTGTGGCATCAAAAACCTTCCCAGTCCATTTTATTTGTAAAACATTCTTTATGAGGATGCAAAGCAAACTGCAGAGTCTAAGCCCCCCACTGACAATATGGAGGAGCTTTTTCCATCTTCAAGGGAATTTTTCTCAATTGGTCTCTGCACACTGCAGATTGGTTGATTGGTTGCCTTCCACATTGCTAGCTGGCGGCTCCTGGTTCTTTCAGGTTCTAGTTTCCTGTTGTGGAATCCTTTGCTCCTATCTTTAAACTAGGTTGATTCTTGGTCTCATATTGCAGGCTCAACTGGTAGTGGTGGTGGTAATTGTGCAGACAAGGAAACCCTTGCGCTAACTAAGTGTGAGGTAGTGAAAGGAAGTGGGGAAGGGATGGAATACTGCGGCAATCACCGGGAGGTCTAGTCCAAAATCAACAATGAAACAATAAATAACGTGATGGTGACTGCGCTGTGGTGACTCAAGTTAAATAAATAGGAGAAGGAGTGTGCAAGGGAGTGGGAGTGGAATGGGGAGGGGAAGGGAAAAAAGGGGATAGGAAGCTAAATATAGCTAAATGGCAATAGTGAGCTGAATGCACAGTGACACAAAAAACGTGCAGATATAATAGGTAAAAAATTAATGAAAAGATAAACAAATACTAAACACTCCAGTGATATATGAACATGATAGAAATATAAAAAAAGGCTGTGTATTATATCACTATGACATATAGGTAGTCAACAACCAAAATCCATAAATCAAAATACTGAGTGTATCAGTGACCAGTGGAAAACAAATTAGTAAAAATAAGGATGAAAATAGCAAAAAAAAAAAAAAAACTCCCAAATAGGTACACTGAATATAAAATATAATCATATGTCCAAAATATATAGTCCCATCACCAAGGGTGCTTGAAAGTTTTCTATAATGTCCACCCTGTGATCAAAAAGTCACAGACAGCTTACCTCCCTATTGAGAGGGATCGATATAAGACAGTTCTTAATGGTGGAAAAAAGATAAACGTCCTTATAGCACAATCTTTGTGGCACAGTTTCTTTGTGACTCGTTGGAATGCATATGAAACGACATAAAGTGGAGAGACATCAATAACACAACTTGGTGAGTGCGGCAAAGTAAATCGCTGATGTGGATAATCACACACTCACTTTAAGTATAGTGAGCGTGGGCCTCAATCCAAACGAGCACCGCGCTCGTACCAATGGGACCGTGGATTTGGCGTCTCAATGCAATCAATGCACTGCGATCCTCGTGTGTCCGCAGCAGCAGTCACAAAGTTGTGGAAATAATTTAAAAAAAGGAAATAGTGTAGGTCTGAAACCACTAGGGGTATTTAATATACACAAGTAAAAAACTCACATTTAAAAGATGAATAACGGGTCTTGTATCCTTACGAGCGGCAAGCTCGTCTCCTCTCGGTTCTGCTGGCGGTGTGTCTGTGCAACGTCCTAAATTGAGGACGTAGCACAGACACACCGCCAGCAGAACCGAGAGGAGACGAGCTCGCCGCTCGTAAGGATACAAGACCCGTTATTCATCTTTTAAATGTGAGTTTTTTACTTGTGTATATTAAATACCCCTAGTGGTTTCAGACCTACACTATTTCCTTTTTTTTTATTATTTCCACAACTTTGTGACTGCCGCTGCGGACACACGAGGATCGCAGTGCATTGATTGCATTGAGACGCCAAATCCACGGTCCCATTGGTACGAGCGCGGTGCTCATTTGGATTGAGGCCCACGCTCACTATACTTAAAGTGAGTGTGTGATTATCCACATCAGCGATTTACTTTGCCGCACTCACCAAGTTGTGTTATTGATGTCTCTCCACTTTATGTCGTTTCATATGCATTCCAACGAGTCACAAAGAAACTGTGCCACAAAGATTGTGCTATAAGGACGTTTATCTTTTTTCCACCATTAAGAACTGTCTTATATCGATCCCTCTCAATAGGGAGGTAAGCTGTCTGTGACTTTTTGATCACAGGGTGGACATTATAGAAAACTTTCAAGCACCCTTGGTGATGGGACTATATATTTTGGACATATGATTATATTTTATATTCAGTGTACCTATTTGGGAGTTTTTTTTTTTTGTTGCTATTTTCATCCTTATTTTTACTCATTTGTTTTCCACTGGTCACTGATACACTCAGTATTTTGATTTATGGATTTTGGTTGTTGTCTAACTATATGTCATAGTTAGACAATAATACACGGCCTTTTTTTATATTTCTATCACGTTCATATATCACTGGAGTGTTTAGTATTTGTTTATCTTTTCATTAATTTTTTACCTATTATATCTGCACGTTTTTTTGTGTCACTGTGCATTCAGCTCACTATTGCCATTTAGCTATATTTAGCTTCCTATCCCCTTTTTTCCCTTCCCCTCCCCATTCCACTCCCACTCCCTTGCACACTCCTTCTCCTATTTATTTAACTTGAGTCACCACAGCGCAGTCACCATCACGTTATTAATTGTGCAGACAGGTGCACCCAAGAACAGTCCAGACTGGTTTGTTCTGCATTGTTATTCAGCAAGGCAGCAAGTATATGGCATAAAATAAACAAAATATCTGCTCAACTAAATTTATGTCAGTTCTTGACTAAAAGGGTGCCTCAAAATGGATTCCCTAAAATAAACAGGCAGCATATGCACCTTTTTTAAGCATTTAGACAGTAGAAATGCTTGTGAATTTTTAAAAAAATGTGATAAGCACCATGATTGCTCACTAAAGAATGTAATTCACCTGTAGCAAGCAAAGTAGTAGGTCCATAAGACCTACATACCTTGCTATCAGTACAAAAAAGGCAGTGTATGTATGGGCATTTATATTTGGCAGTAGCATATAAAACCAATTAGGTCCATGTGTCATAGCCACAGTAGGCATATATGCTTAAAGCGGAGGTTCACCCTAAATCCTGACATTATATTATACTATTCTATGTAGCAGATACATATACATATGCCTATTGTTTTTTTTTTTGCGGTTGTACTTACCGTGAATCAGTCGTTCCGAATCAGGACTTCTGGGTATTCCTCCCGCGGGAATGGGCGTATCTTTTTCTTTCCCCGGCACCCTTTGAATGACGACACCCGTTATCATGGCAACTTTGCTCGCTCGCCGACAATACTGATGATACAGCGGTGAATGCTGGGATGCATTCACCGCATCCCGGAAGTCTCTGCTTGTGGGCTTCACAGTGCCCACAAGCAAAATGGCAAAAAGAAGATCAATTTATAAAAGTCAGAATTTAGAACTGAAATAGACGGGGGTTGTTTCTAATCGCAGGACAAGTGAGTGCTTACATGTTTTCTGTAACCCCATTACATGCACGTAGAAAAAAAAAAACGAGGGACCGCGGAACCTCCGCTTTAAGCATACTGTGATACACAGACTTCTAAAAAAATATATTCTGTGGTTCCCCATTCTATTGATGCCCTAAGAAGGTGCTTATTTTGCTTAATGGGTAATCCAGGGTTAACCTTAATATTAATATACACTTTTCCAGTTTTATTCGTACATGGGATATGTCAAATCATGTCAAATAATTAACAGTGGTTAACAGTGGTTCCACACATCAGAGAAAAAAAAGAAAAAAAATTCAGTCTTGCCATCACTTAACTGGCATATGCTGGAGTGGCACGCTACAGCAACATCTAGTTTTTCACTAAATCATCATATGCACACTATAGCTTGTGCACACATATCCACGTACTGTATATCACAGGCACATAGTAACTAGTGTAAGGATACAATTTGGTTGTCTACGCATGTTTGATACACTGTCCTGCATGCAGACGTTTTAGTAAATAAATCCTTTGTCTACTGGCATGAACTATTAACTATAAACTGTCTAGAATTTCTCAGCTAAAATATGTGAAATTGGAATTGTGATAGACAATGATTTCCATGTGAGTAGAGGAGTGATCACTGATGTAAAAGATATGCTTTTCTTATTGTTTTTTCATTATTTTTTTTTTACATAGAAACTTTACAGAATGCTTAATAATTTTTAACAAATATCAAAGAGGTATCTCTTGGAAATACTAGCTAGCAATATATTACCTACACATGTAAATATTGAGAGAGATTTGAATCTCCTACAAGTCAATATTTCTAGCAGACATGAAAGAAACAACTATCCTCTGACTGGTTCTGTGACTAAATAATACTTAATTTTACGAGCCATTGATTAGGCCTGTATACATTTCGCAAGGCCTCATTCCATGACAACATTTTGTAAATACAGATAATCTCGTTTATGACTTACCTATTTAACGACCGCTCGTACTTACGACCAGCTCTCCCCACCCGAATTACGCGTTTTATGTCATTGTATTGTACAGTACAGTACAGAATTTTTGTTTGTCTTCTGTAATAATGCAAATTAAAACAACGTTATTGATCTGGAGTTTTGCGTTTTTTTCACAATACAGTACAGTCCAGTAGTTAGAAATGCTTAAAATATTGATTTCTTGTGGCTCCTCGTTTAACGACAAATTTGTTTAATGGCCTGGTCATTGGAGGAAACCTGGTCGTTAAGTAAGGAGCGCCTGTGCTGCAGTTGCTTATAAAGAGGCTTTAATTTGATCAGTATAATAAAACTCTTACTATGCCATGGTTATCATTGATGCCTTGCAGAACAGAGGTCTTGTGTTTATATCTCAGAAGGACCCAATTTACATTGAGTTAGTGTTTTCTCATGCTGAGGAGGATTTAACCAATGTACTACATTTGCCTTCCATATGTCAAAAAAATACTCTTGCATCAACAGTTTTTTGTGTAAAGTAGTACTAGATTGGGTGTCAGTGTTTTACTGTGGTAAGTACAGTACATAAGATTATACATTTATTTGCGATGATACTAATATGAGTTATACAAAGCACTATGAGATATTATTATGTAATATATATGTAGCACCCTCTATCATAGGTAGGTGCTAGATGTGTAGTGTTTAAGGTTCTGTCAGCGCAGGTAAATTTAAACAGACCTAATGCTGCGAGCTAGGCCTGTTTGTTTTTGATCTGGGGGCAGGGAGTGGTTAGTGTAGCAGTGGATGGGACTGACATGTGCTTCAGCTCTTGGGCGCCTCCCCTACTTTCAGTGAGAATGTTCTGGAAGAGGGGCAGGGCTGAGAGTTGGAGTGGCATGGAGTACATATGAGGAGCCCTGACCAATCCCCAACTATCCCTGACCAATCCCCAACAGTCAGCCTGCTAGGGGGGAATTGTCGGCTGGGTGAATTGAAAGATGGAGTGCTTGACTGCGTGCTGGAGACATACCCCCACCTGGGGGGGTGTGGAGTCGGCGGAGGAGCTCAGGAGCTGGGAGGGAGCCTCTTCTTACATGGTCATGGAGAGGTGTCCTGGAACAGGAGCTGGAGGAGCAGTTGGTCTGCACGGTCCGGGTAAATCTTTCAAGAGGGACTCTGGGCAGGAGTCAGTGAGTGAGGCATAGTGGAGATCTGGAAAAGGCATGCCAGCGGAGCTGGGTGCAGAGCCAGAGGAGAGACTGTGGGGTTTTGTGTCAAGTCGCTGCAGTCTGAGGACTCAGGATTTGCAAGTCGACTTGTTGGGATCAGTAGTCCACTGTCAAGTATGCTTTATTAGCTAAATGTTCAGGGCCATCAATAAGGGGTACTGCAGGCCCCTGGCCCATTAATCAGCAAGTACAGTTTCAGCTAGGAATTATTCATAGTGAGGCCTAGTCTGCTCAAGATGGTGGGACAGGATGTCTAATGCTGGGACAGGGAAGTGTTGCACAGGAGGTGAAGAGTCCTGGAGGTAGAAGTCTGCAGGGAGAAGTGCAGAGGCGGGAGAAGTTCTGAGGTGAAAAAGTCTGTCAAGATTAGAAGTCCACCATTTTTGTTCTGTGAAGATAATGAGTAACTATTTGCCAATGTGAAGCCGGATCAGCTCCGGCATTTCAAATACCAATTGTTCTATGGGAATCCCATATCCCTTTCCCCCAACCAAGTTCAATTCCCTAAATAAAACAACAAAACAAAGCAAAAGACTTTTCATTGTGTACAAGTGTGACGTATGGATGTGTGGCAGCAGGGTGAATATGCATGGATGTTAGTAACTAGTGGCAACACACCGCTACATATACTTGGGTATAACATACATGTAACTGTAAAAAACATTTTTCTCAGACCCTGCAAATGTTCCTTTTTGGTTAGTGAAAACTAGCTTTTGGATAGAATAGGGAGGGGTAAAAACTTCTATCAGGTTATTTTTCTGCTGGTTGTGTCCCACTGGAAAGAATTTCCATCACTTCCTGTACTAGATTTGCAACAGGAAAATATAGGAAATCTTCCCTAAGTGAGGGGAAATACCATCTAAGACAGTTGTACTCATTGGATCATGTACCTTCACCTATTGCTCTAGTGACAACATCACATGACTTCTAACTCCAAAGTTTCCACCTGAAGAATCAGGGGCAAATATAAATCATTTATAAGTAAGCTGACAAAAGTAATAATTGAAGAATAGATATTCTTTTGTTTGCATAAGCCTATTCTCCTTTGAAAAAAGACACAGGTCCATCTAGTTTAACCAAAGTGTGTGCATGTGTGTAATTTGTATACTCCAACAATTCCTATAGCTCAGTATATTCTGCTTTCTGAGGAAGACATTTAAAAAGTGTTTTGAGGTTTTGGACACTCCCAGCTAGTACCACTTCTTGGAAGAGGGAGTTTTTTTACTGCTCTAACAATAATAAACCCTTTCCACAATTCAAGGTTAAACCTCTTTCCTTCTAACTTCAAAATGTGACCGCGTGACCTCTTAAGGACTTTAGAGTAAACAATTACTGGATTCACCTTTGATATATTTACATTGCAATCAAATCACCTCTTAAGCACCTGTTCAACAGAGTGAATAACTGTGTATGTCTATGTAAAAATCCTCAAAGCTAAGGTCCTCCATAGCCCTTAATTTTGTTGCCCTTTGCTGAATTCTCTCTAATACAAGTACATCTTTCCTAAAGATCAGTATCCAAAACTGAACTATATATGCAAGATGAGGCTGAACTGATGTTTTGTAAAGGGGTAGGATTACTCTTAAAATTTCTGCAATGTATACACTTTTTAATGCATGACAGTAATTTGCTAGCTTTGTTAGCTGAGGCTTGGCTTCCATACTATTGCTAAGTCTTTGGTCTACAAGCACACCCATGTCCTTTTCCATTGCTGATTCTCCCATAGAAGTCCCTCTCAATGTGTATTTAGCATGTGTTGACACCTAAGTGCATAACTTTATATTTCTTAATATTGAACCTCATCTGCCACATAGATGCCCAACCCCCTATTTTATCAAGGTCTCTAATGATATACTGTATCCTGTGCCAGATTTGTTTCCCTGCCTAATTTGATATTATCAGGAAAAACACTAAAATTGAGCTTTCACATATTTATATAATTAAACAAATTAAACAACACTGGCCCCAAGACAGAACCCTGGGGTTACCATCTCCAACTTTAGGCCATTCAGAGAATGAGTCATTTATCACTACTCTCTGGACCCGTTCATATAGCAAGCTATCTTTCCACATACATACAATTTCATCAACTACAATAGGCCTTATTTTATAAATTAAACATTTATGAGGTACAATATCAAATGCCTTAACAAAATCTAGATGAACTATGTCCACTAAACCCTCACCATCCAATTTCTCACTTACTTCCTTATAGAACAGTAACAGGTTAAGGCAGCGATACATTGAATGATATTCTGCCAGTCCAGAAGGAACCGGACAAATTTCGATCCATGTAAAAGGACAGTGTTTGTATAGAAGTTGATCTTCAGATTGACTTCTGTACAATCAGCCTGTCATGTTTTCCCCAATTGATCACTGCTGCCAGCTATAGCCATTAGCACTGATCAGTGTATTTTGATTGCAGGGAAGTCTCCCCACTGCCAGTGGGAGTAGTTCCCCCATCCACATCAAGTGTGTGGATATGGGAATCAGGTCTTTTTTTGTTCAATCCAGTGGTTTAATGGAAAAAAATGACTAAGACAGTAGTAATGGTATAGTTTTCTTTTTTTAGTCCCCAGGTGGGTTATGCCATAATGTGCTATTATGCACAGCATATAGCAGACTTACCTGCCAAGGAAACCCTCTAGCACTGTGGTGTGATCGATCCGGCAGACACCGCAAGCTTCCACAGACCTGGGACCATAAATGTATGCTGAGCTGGGCATGCGCGGCTCAGTATACATGATAGCTGACATGTAGGAGGAAGCTTTTATGACAGAAGAGACTGTTAGGATCTCTTCTGTCATAAATACCCTACCTATTTTTTTTAAAGTAACTTTGCTACCACTTTAATGTATTGCCTGTCTAAGTCTGCCAAGAATGGTCTTTCATATATCCTTCAAATATGATGGTTGTCACTTATCCCTTATGAAAGACAAAATTATGTATAGCGTCCCTCTCCATTCCCTCAAAAACGTACATGCTATTGATGTTAGGCTGACTGGCCTGTAGTTTCTTGGTATATTTTTAATCCTTTTTTGTAAATTGGTACCTGATTTTTTGTCAATCAAAGAGGTACCTTCAGTAAAATGTAATCAGTATTACTGATATGACTATCAAATACATATTTTTTACATCTGTAAAAGCTGTAGAGAAAAAATTATTTAATACATCTGCCTTTTCCCTGTCATTTGTGACCAACATACCATGCGCATCTATTATGGGCTTATCTGTTCTTTCATAACCTTTGTACTATTGCTATATTTGAATTAATTTTTTGGAATTGTTTCTTTGCTTTAGCAATGTGTTTCTTCTTTTATATTTTAGCCTCCCTGATTGCGCCCTTCCCTTTTTTGTTGTATTCCTTGTAAATCTGGAATGTTGAGGGTAGGGTTGTCCCGATACCGATACTAGTATCGGTATCGGGACCGATACCAAGCATTTGCGCGAGTACTTGTACTCGCGCAAATGCTCCCGATGCTTCACCCGATACTTTTTTTTTGTGGCCGAAGAGGGTGGGAGGAGTCAGTGGCTGGGGAGGGCAGGAGAGAGGGCGGGGGAGTGCGGGCGGAGTCTGGCCGGAGAGGGCGGGAGGAGTCAGTGGCTGGGGAGGGCGGAAGAGGAAAGTGTGGGCGGAGTCTGGCTGAAGAGGGCGGGCACAGTCGGTGGACGGAGTCCGCGGGCGGAGAGCGAGTCCCTCACCTGCAGTTGAACCTGGTAAGCAGGCAGGGGTTCAGGGCCCAGCCGCATCAGGATCGGTGACCGGTGCTGTCACATTCGGTCGCCGTCAGCGGCTGAACGTCCCCACGCCCATCTTGGTACACCCTGCACTCGGCTGCAGTAAGCAGCAGCAGACATCTTGTTACACCCAGCCCGAGCTATATGGGCTGGGTGTAACAAGATGTCTGCTGTTGCTTACTGCAGCCGAGTGCAGGGTGTACCAAGATGGGCGTTGCAGCAGTTTTTTTTTTCTTAAATCCTGTGTCATTTCCCCCCCCACCCCCGCAGCATTTCAGTGCCAGCCACCTATCAGTACCCACAAGTGCTACCTATCAGTGGAATCAGTGCCATCTACCAGTGCCACCTATCAGGTGGCACTGGTAGATTCCACTGATTGCAATGATAGGTGGCACTTATGGGCACTGATTGCACTGATAGGTGGCACTTGTGGGCACTGATAGATGGCACTGATTGCACTAATAGTGCAATCAGTGCCATCTATCAGTGCCTACAAGTGCCACCTATCAGTGCCCATAAGTGCCATCTATCAGTGCCCATAAGTGCCACCTATCAGTGCCCATAAGTGCCACCTATCAGTGCCCATAAGTGCCCACAAGTGCCACCTTTCTGTGCAATCAGTGCCACCTATCAGTGCCCACAAGTGCCACCTATCACTGCCCACAAGTGCCACCTATCACTGCCCACAAGTGCCACCTTTCTGTGCCCACAAGTGCCACCTATCAGTGCCCACAAGTGCCACCTTTCTGTGCCCACAAGTGCCACCTATCAGTGCCCACAAGTGCCACCTATCAGTGCCCACAAGTGCCCACAAGTGCCACCTTTCTGTGCAATCAGTGCCACCTATCAGTGCCCACAAGTGCCACCTATCACTGCCCACAAGTGCCATCTATCAGTGCCCCCAAGTGCCACCTATCAGTGCCACCTATCACTGCCCATAAGTGCCACCTATCAGTGCCCATAAGTGCCATCGATCCGTGCCCATAAGTGCCACCTATCAGTCCCCATCTTTCAAACTGTCACATGACATTGAAAAAAAGTATCGGTAATCGGTATCGGCGAGTACTTGAAAAAAAGTATCGGTACTTGTACTCGGTCTTAAAAAAGTGGTATCGGGACAACCCTAGTTGAGGGCCTCCCTTGCTTTTTGTTGCACAATACATATGCCATATATTTGAACATAGTAACAGCACTTCGGTGAGAAAAATTATTATGACTACTGTATCTGGTGACATTTATCACATCACTGTTTTACACAAGACAGTATACTATCATTAGCTTGTAAGAACATATTATATAACAACTTTGCCCTTCTCCAGCTCTCAGGTCATATATTAGGGTGTCTACAAGCATTAATGGTGAAATTAGTTGATTTTAACGCTCTGTAACTAGAATTAATCTTGGAAGTCTAAAAATGGTCCTTATCGTCATTAAAATCATGATAAACTTTTTTTTACTGAGCTTCAAAAATAATTTGTTAATAAACTCTCTATTTGAACAATCATTCCATAAGTGCACTCCAGTCAAAGTATTGCATGAAACATTATGCTATTTACAAAGTATTATCTTCAGGATATTATGCCTAGGTACTGGTCAGTGCACCATAAAAATATTTTTTTCAGCTTTGAAAATGACTGGGCAGTTAACTATCTGCATGGAGAGAGCAGTAGTCTTCACACACCTCTTAAGGGGCTGCCCCTTACACAGCAATTAATTCAAATATATTTACAATGTAATTAGCTTTCTTTTATTTACTTACCTACTACACCCTAAGTTGCTCTGTTTTTCAACTCACCACATTTTTGGACGATATTCCCATGGAGAATAAAAAACAAGGACAGACAGATGGAGAGAATGCAAAAAAGTTTATGTTTGGTTTGATCAATGAAGTTATTACCAACAATAATCATTTAAATCAAAATATGATTTGCATTTTCAGCACATGGTTTATTTAGTATAAATATTTGCAAGCCCAGTGAATGTGTGATTGCTAGAAACACTATTAAATTAGAAGCACATTATATGTGTTTATATGATTGATCAATAATTGTACATTTAGCCTTTAGATAGTATCGGTGAACAAATATACATGTAATTATGTATAGAGAATTTGTAATAGCCAAGATCTGGGGCAGTTATATTAGTTCATCACAAGTTTTATGTTGTAGAAATGCATAACAATTTTCAACCATCAAATGGCATCCCTAAATAAAACCTGGGAATACTAGGAGTTTCTTAGTATCCATTCCAGGGCCATCAAATGACAAATTAAATGGTAGTTCTGGGCCACCCACTTTTTAAATCCTGCAATATATGACATATTGGATTGAATTGTATCCAAATTACTTTCACTTCAACATAATAGATGCACAGGATTCTTTTGACACAGATAAATCAGTGATAAGGTTTTTTAATGGCATTCTATTGGTATACACCTTTGCACATATATCAGGCGGCACTGAAGTCAGCAGCATCTGAGTAAAGGCAAAAGCAAATTATCCTTTTCTTCCAGAGCAAGACATTCTCTGATGGGGTTTTAGATAGCATTCTACTGGTAAAAATGCTTGTGGAGATTTGTGGTACCATTGAAGTTTTCTTATGTGAATGAAAATGTAAATTGCCGTACCCATTAACAATTAAAGGTGAGAATTTTATGAGTTATATCAGTACAGGTTCTGGCAGATCTGTGTTGTTTTGATTGAGTGGAATAAACAAGACTTTATTATGCCAGTGAATAAATGCTTCTTTGATAAACTATTGATTTTCTTTACACATTCTAAGTCAGAGAAATGTGATATTTTAAAACTACCATTTTACACTTTTACAATAACAAAATCTACTAAATCTTGAATGAACAATTAATTAAAAAGTGTGTGTGTTTATTCCCATTAAAATACTATGTTTTGCTTCAAAATCTTATTTCCTCGAATATTGTATTTTATTTCCTTTATAGCTAAGTGAGATGTTACAAAATTATATTTTCCCACTATGATGACACAGAGAAACCGTTGTCAAATGAATTTGTTAATCAAAAATGTGTATATTTTCATACCAAAAACTAATCAAAATAGTGCTGAATGGTTACTAGGAACAAAAAAATGCATGGATAAGTTATGAATCTTCTTTGTGTATGCTTGAATGATCAAAAAAAAGAGCTTCACTGAGCTAAATGAATAATCTTTTAGGCTCCATGCACACTTGCTAAAAAAAACATTGCTTTTACAGGAGTTTTGTGTTCTACCTGTAGAAGCTACTCAATGTTATCCTATGTGTCCATACACATTAGGACAATTACAGGCATATTTTAAGTTCAACGTTCAGAGTCAGGAAAAAAAAACCTTCTGGTTTGTGTTTCTGATTGGCAGAAAAAAGGAAAACTTTCCTAAACTCGTCTAAACTTTGTACAAAAAATGCTCTATACGAGCGTTTTTTACTGCCAAGAGAACAGCCTTTTTTTAAGCCCAGTGTGCATGGAGCCATAGTGCATTTTTTAGTATACAGTTTTTGAAGAGTAGATAAGTTGAGGCTGGTTTACTAAAGGAGTAAAGTCCTAACTCAATACATTTTGGGTATATTAAGGTCAATTATCTTATCATGTGAAAAGCTAATTCTTGTTCAATTTAAATACTCAGTCGTGTGCAGATCTGTTCATATGACTGGATAATTGAAGTGAATATTCACACAATTTTTTTGAGTGAAGATTCTCAACTCCTTCAGTAAATCAGATCCTTTTATTCTACCACTGCATAATCATTTTATATATATATTTTTCACATCTCTTAGGTGGGGAGGATATATTGGAGGAGTCCATTTTTTTATTTGCTCACTTTGAACGCCCAGTCATATGCAGAGGAATTTACAAAATAGGAATTTTCTTTGCACACAAGTGGACGACTGAAACACATACAGCTTCACTGCACCAACTGTAAAACATACTGCTTCAATTAATTTAAATCATATGACCTATAATTATTTTAGTTAAATTTCTCTGTTGCTGGTCTAATATATTGCTTTACAAATTAGGACAGGAAGTGGGGGGGGGATTCTATATTTTCAGAGTTGTCACCAGAGT
Source organism: Rana muscosa (assembly GCA_029206835.1). Classification (NCBI taxonomy): domain Eukaryota; kingdom Metazoa; phylum Chordata; class Amphibia; order Anura; family Ranidae; genus Rana; species Rana muscosa. Next base: position 681,505,955 of record CM055117.1, on the reverse strand, counting down.
AAGAGGTGAAGGTAAATCATCCAATTAAGACAATGCTGATAATGAGTGATATGGAAAATACCCTCCCTTTTGGGAGATTTCATCTAATTTCCTGTTGCACCTCCAGGACCTGAGAAGGAATTTCCCCCAGCAGGACAGAGCCAGCAAAAAATAACCTAATAGGGGTTTAAACCTTCCATATTCTATTTAACCACTTCCATACCAGGCATTTTCACCCCCCTCCTGCCCAGGTAAATTTTTAGCTTTCAGACTTCACACTTTGAATGAGAATTGTGCGGTCATGCGACGTTGTACCCAAATAATTTTGATCCTTTTTTTCCCCACAAATAGAGCTTTCTTTTGGTGGTAGATGATCACCTCTGTGGTTTTTATTTTTTGTGCTATAAACAAAAAAAGAGTGACAATTTTTTAAAAAAACACAATATTTATTACTTTTTGCTATAATAAATATCCCAATTTTTTTTTCCCTCAGTTTCGGCCGATGTGTATTCTTCTACATATTTTTTTTTTTAATTGCAGTAAGCATATATTGATTGGATTGCGCAAAAGTTATAGCGTCTACAAAATAGGGGATAGAATTATGGAATTTTTATTATTTCTTTTTTTTTACTAGTAATGGCGGCGATCTGCGATTTTTATCGTGACTGTGACATTGCGGCGGACATATCGGACACTTTTGACACTATTTTGGGACCATTCACATTTATACAGATCCGTGCTGTAAAAATGCATTGATTACAGTATAACTGTGACTGGCAGGGAAGGGGTTAACACTAGGGGACGATCAAGGGGTTAATTGTGTGTCCTAGGGAGTGATTCTAACTGTAGGGGGAGGGGACTCACAAGGGGAGAAGACCGATCGGTGTTCCTCTGTAATGTGAACACACGGATCGGTCTCCTCTCACCTGACAGAACGTGGATCTGTGTGTTTACACACACAGATCCATGTCCTTGCTCTGTGACAAGCAATCGTGGTTGCCCGGCGGACATCGCGGCCGCCGGGCACGCGCACCGGGTCCCCAGTGATGCGGCGAGTGCGCGCATGCGCTGCGGTGGTGCACGCACGCTCTCCACGACTGCAGGGAATCCTGGGACATCATATGATGGCCGCCTGGAGGGACGAAGGGTTCCTGCATCCGTCATATGACTATACGGTGGGCGGGAAGTGGTTAAAACAACAAAAAAAGTTGTGGCTATACACACATATTAAACGAGACACATGAATTTTATTATTATTATTATTATTCAGTGGTTAAACTAGCCATAGATGGATTGAAATTGGACTGGTTCAGCAGGGACCACCCGAGTTATGATCCATGTGTGGCTGTCCCCTTTTGGCAAAAGTTAATCAGAAGCTAGACTTCTGTTGAATGGACAACCTGGAAAACTGTTGTTGATCGGTCAATGGAAAAGTCCTGCTGTCAAAATACAATGTCTGGTGGGTAAGAGGGGGGGGGGATTTCACCCATTCACCCTCGTTTGTGTGGATGGAGGAATCTGTTTGTTTTTCTTTTCATTCAGCCTGCTGGCTGAATGAATAAAGATGAACCATCTATGACTTTAAATGACATAGCACGTGGGATTGTTTTTTAAAAACTGAATTTTGATTCGGAATGATTGGACATTTGATGTGAACATAGATGCCACTCATTCTCAAAGCGAACATTTACTTTCAAAGTAAAAATTCTATAATCCAATAGTAAATCAATCTCAATCTCGTATGTCCAAATCACACATGCTAATATGTTGTTTACTTTCAGAGTTTAATATGCTAACATTGGCCTTACTTTTGTCTTTATGCGATAAACAAGCATATGTGTGTTTCACAAATATCATACCATGAATCATTATAGTTTTTATTAAAAAAATGCATTTATAAAAACATTTAAGGCACTTTTTAACCTAAATTAAACATCATAGCTTCCTTGTAAGTGTCAATTCTATCAGAGGCTCCTAAACTAGACTGCTTGTCTAAGCTAAGCTAACTTGGACACATGCATTCATGTTAACATATCTATTTACAAAATGTTTTTAAAAAAAATGTAAAAATTAAGCTTTGTTAGAATCTAATGAAAATGCATATTAGTTCTGAAATTTGCTCAGTGTGTCATCAGTTGACAAATTTTAGGTTCACAGAGATGACAGGTGCTGAAGGCACTGTTTCCCTGTTACACCCTATATGAATACTTTGTTGGAAGTTGAACAAGAAGGCTGTCTTGAAAATTAAATGTATTTTGTTTATTCAGAAGGGGCAAATGTTACGAATATCATACTCATCATTTTTTATGGTTATTTGTATTGACATTTTTCTTTTCTTTTCACTACATTCTTTCAGTGTTTCAAGTTGGCATGTCAGAAACTGTGCTTGCAGAAATGAAACTATCCTCATTATGCAAATGTGGGTTCTACTGATAGGCATGTTCTGTTTTATAAATTACATCCCCTTGTCAGAAGTCAAATTGTATTTGAATAACTTCACGGAAATTGTCACCAAGATTTGAAATTGTGTGCCTCGGATGCCATTGTTGATCTAGTCAGTGAATAAGAAATGGACATGTTCATTTTTAAGTGTGTGCATGATTGTTTTGTCAGAAATGTTATTTAAATGAAGCCTAGATCCATAAATAATAGTTCATGTATATTTTTGTAAAATTTTGCATCACATAAATATATTAAAGTGTGTTATATTTCATAAAATATGCTAACAAGTACTTGTTGTTGTATATTTTACTACAAATAAGTTTATTTCCTTTAAAGGACTACTTACAGAATAACTGTAGGGTAAAATCCATATACATGCACTGATACAATTATTAAAATTAAAAGAATTTAAATGTAACCCGAATTCAGAATTATGAAAAGTACTTCTGTGAAAAGGCAAAGATTAGCATTTACATAGAACATTTTCATATATTTGCAAAAGGAAAGAAAAACAAATAGTTACAGAAAGTAGCTAACCTAGTTTACTTTGTTTTATGTCAATGTCACTGATTCAATAAGTACAGTAAGTTGCACTTACATGCACGTTATGCATATTTTCTCTTGAATACCCAAGAAACCACATGGCCTTATGGAGAAGAACAGGATTCTAAATTATTTCCCTTCTCTGTCATAGATTACATGTGTGCTTTAGTACTAAGAATATCTTGTTTTTAACACCTTCTGTTCATGTTTATATATATATAGCAGTAAAAACATAATTGTACATGACACTGGTTGTAATGCTAATATTTTGTCTGATTTTATAAAAAAAAAAAAAATGCAGTCATATTATTACGTTTCTTAGAAAACTATGGGAAACCTTAATCCTGACACAATGTTTGCCTTTTAAAAAAAAAAAATTATAGAATAAATTTATGGTACAGCTTTCTTAACAATTTAACTGAGTTTTAAACCCTTGACAGTAACAGATACAAATTACACCAGCCCAAAAATTGTTGGGGCTAATTTTAATATTAATGAATTCCTTGCAACCTCAGTTCAGCAGTTTCGATTAAGCTTTAATTAGTAGCCAGAGGGAAATCCAAAACAAAAATAAGGAGCTGAATTGCTAATTAAGCTGGTTTGGTGGGGTAGAGTTTTAGTGAAGGACTGGTTGTAAAATGCTCTACTATTTCTGACACGATAAAATAGTGAAGAGTTTATTGTCTAACAGTGTACTAAGTTTGAAGATGGAGCAGAAATTATTTATTCTAATCTAGAACATGGCACTATCAGTCTGAGAATGTAAACTGCACAATAGAATTGTGTGCATGCAAACAGGCAAATAAGGCTCAAACACAAGGTTTCAAATACAATTAATTTGCTGTTGTCTCTTTCATTGTATTCTACTTCACACTCATTGTTTAATAAAAATAAAACAAACAGTTGCATACTAATTGTAACAATCAATTTTTTTAACATATACATTTTTCAGAATTGCATTTATAGGATGGTAAACATTACATCTATTGATCAAGAACTGGTTTAGGAGACCATGTATTAAAATGCAAGAGCTTTAGTTCTTTTTTGCCACCTTGTGTTCACTTCTAACAGCCAATCAGGTTAAAAGAAAGTTGTACTTTTAATTATCCTTTGATATGCTTGATGATAGGCACAAGTGCATACTTCTGGGGCTGAAATAAAGGTTATATGGTTAACTTTTCAAAATGAATCCCTTATTACAGTATTTACAAATGTTAATGCATTTTTTAACATTGAGCATTGTGCATTGTGATATTTTCATAGGCAATGCTGGCCGGATCTGGTTTGTAAAATATAAAAGTATAAGATGCTAGATTTATCATTTCACAAACAAGAATTGTGTGACATAATTCGAGTCGTGACAGTCTCTTCAGATTTAATATTGCATGAAATGTTTTTTTTTTTTTAACTGTAAATTAACTTATGCATACCATTACTTTAATGCAAGAACTGCTGTTGCACAGCTATTCCCAGAAGATTGCTAATTATAATTAAGAAGGGCTTCTCATCATTGCACTATAACCAACTGGTACAGACAATTGTTTTAAAGAAAAAAAGGTTGGATGGCTTAAGTATAGAGAGAAATATAATTTGATTTTACTCAGATGCTTTTTGTAATTTGTAATTTATCATTTTGCTTAAGGTTCTAAAGCCTACAAACCCAATAACTAAGGGATAACAGCAGGCAGAAAATAAATGATATTGTTTCTGGGGGTATTAAATATAAGCCAAGCTATCAGAGGCACATAGCTCCACCGAATAGTAATCAGGTACTTTGACTTAACAGTGTTTTGTTTTATAATAAGAGTGGTTGCCATATGTTGAAACCCCTATCTGTCTGTGTCTTAGGGGTTTCATACCTTTGTAACAAATCCAAAAAACTCATTTCATAATTCCTTAAATCTACCCATTGTAATGTAGCTCCACTGGTGTAAATCCACAGCAGACTTTTCTTCTGAATGCTGTTAGAAGATTACATATGATATGACTTAAACAAATGGGAAGCAGTGAATTAGGATTCAGTAGATAGTGCAGAGTAACTTTCAGTAAATCTTTTAGCGCATAGTTTACAATTGTATTTTACTCAGCATGGAATTGATTAAAAGCACATGTAGACTTTCTTAAAGAATGTTTTGCTAAAACAGGCACATTGTTTAATATGTTTACATCCTCAAATGCTTCAGTATTGGGATGCCAACAGAGCTGTGGGTTGATTAGCAAACAGAGAGCTGACTCCTTGATCCAGCAATCTGAATAAACAAATATATTGGAAATATTATTTCCTTGTAATTCATGCTGACCTTGCCAGGAACATGATTACATTGTAGTCTGCAATGTGCACACAAGGAAAGCTCCTACAAGAACATGTGGTATACAGTTTGTTTTTAATAGGATTGAAATAGAATATGCATTAAGGACAATGTATTTCCTTTTCATGCATTTGCATCAGTCATTTCCTTTAACAGTTTCATGCAGTGTAATCTAAGTCCCAGACTTTAAATTCAAACCCCAAAAGATACTAAAGTTAACCCAATAATACATTAACCTGTGTTCAAGGTGCAGAGTATAAGAAATTAACATTAGGTCATTAAAAATGACTTAAAGTCTCCTAAGGGTAGTTCAGTGGGGCCATAGTATTACAATATTTGTTAAATACATGTTTCAATCAAATCATAGGACTGTTATATAACTTAAGCTATATTAATAATTAGTGCTATAAGAAACAACAAACTGGAAAGGGTTATATATACAACTAAATTTATAAATACATATCATAATATTGAGTTAAGGGATGATATACATAATGCCATTTAAGCGTTAAAATCAGAAGCAATTTCAAATGTCTCAAAAACAGTAATAAGCAATCACAAGGGACATCAGGTATACTTATTATGTCTTGCCCTCTAATTGCCATAAAAAAGTACTATTGGTTACAATACGGTAGTCATAAAACGAATTGCTATTGGTTTTCTTCACTATGTTTGCCTTTCATAAATAAAAAAAATACAAGGTAAGTCAGCAAAACGCACTTAGTTTTCCACCTGTGTAATGAACCACATTTTTGTCTAGTATACAGATTACTAGCATATTTATACAGAGGAGGATTGTGTCTACATTAAAATATATCTGGCCCAGTTAAAAAATGATTCTTACTTTTTGAAATTTATGCCGATTTTGTTAAGCAGTCAGTGGTGGAAAATCAGCTTTTATATATATATATATATATATATATATATATATATATATATATGTATGTATTTCATAGATCTATATATCAATATATGTAGGGAAAAAGTGCTTTTTGTCAAAGCGTTATAATAATTTGTATTGCTATTTTAAACAATACCGAAAGGTCCAGAATACCAAACATTGAGCCAGTTTTTGCATTGTAATTATTCAGAAGATGTAAGCATCACTGCTGCTCCAAAAAACTGCAAATAGATTTGCATATAAACCCCACCAGCATACTTGTCAATGCTCTAAATGCCTAGTATAGATATAGGGAACGAAATGAAACGGAAAACACAAGCTTACTATATTAAATATTTGCTTTTTCACTAAACACGTTTCCCAGCCAAGATGAAGAGAATTACAAAAATACAAATGTATTAAATAAATGATTGGCTGTTTGAGATTTGGCAATCAAAATCTATAAGTCGTAGATTGGTATTCTGTTCATGTATGGTATGTATATTGTAACTGATAGCGCATTGTAAACAACCAGTGTGGCAAGCAACCACAGTTTTTGACACAACCATGGCTAGTAATGACAAAGACAATTTACTGAGAAAACACATTTAAATTTAGTTTATTAAACCCTTTTACATATTTACAAATAAGGATTAAAATACATTTTAAGTAATGTATAAGACAATGATTAAATAAAGTTTTTAAAAAACGGCTTCCTTTTAAATTCTTCTTTAATCAGCTCCATAGAACTGTAATATACGGTATATTATTCGGGAAGTTATTTATATCCTATTTTACAATGCGTTCACCTAAAACACCCAATCCGGTTCATAGAATTTTTTTTTTTTTAAGGAATCCTTACCTAACAGGGGTTTTGTAGTGAATAAAAGTTTTCTGAGGTCGTGTAAAAAGATGACTTGATTACAAGAAAAAAATATATTTTTAAAGATGTATGTTTTTTTTTAAAGATAAAAAAAAAAACATTGAATAACTAGACATAGTTAGTGGCTAAACAATTTATAAAACTGGTAGGCGTCTAAAATAGGAAAAGTAATATCACATAAAGGATGAAAAAGGAAATTGATGAGAACATTTGTTATTCGTTAATTGTGTCTAATGAGCTTTAACAAAAAGTAAGCCTGACCACAAACCAACCAAAGGGTTACTCTTTTTATCTTCTGTCACATTCTGTTTTACCATATTACAGATGATGGTTTCAATAAAACCTGTATTCAGAGATAATTAGGGTATGGCCCTGTAGTGACAGGAATAATACAAGGCAAGTGTGGGTTTGCACTGGTGTCTACCGAGGCGTGAAAAGGTCTGTTCCCAGTCCAAGCTTCTAAAGTCACTCCGCTAGCATAGGATACAATGTGGCAGTGAAAATACTATACATATACCCCACTGAGATGAAAAAAGGACAAATTAAATAAATTATTTTAAGCTACATGGATATTTTTAATCCATTATACTTGATCATTAGCTATACATCAGATAATAAGATTAGAGAAAAAGTGTCAATAATTGTCCATGATTTGTCATTCATTAATTAACGCCTTTCTGTGAACACAGACTTGTTATCTTCACTTTTTATAGGTGAAATATTACTGTTAAAATTAATGAGATACCTAAATAAAATATTTGCTTGTGTTAAATAGGACATTATTGTTGTTTCCAAATATTATTCATCACTTCACATAGGTAGACATTTATTATTAAACAGAAGATGGACACTATGCAAGGATATCTCCCACTTAAAACTGCATTTTGCAAAGCTACTGTATGTTGTTATCTTAAAAGTTTAAAGTTGTACATGGCTGTGTTTTGTTGATAATCTTCCCTTGCAATTTATGATTTTCTTGATGAAGATTTTATTTTTTTAGGACTTGTCAAAAAATATAAAACAGAAGCTTCTTGGGTTCAAGATTTGGTTCCTTTTCAAAAATCCAGGATTGGCCCTTATCGCTTCAACAGTGATCTGAAATTTCCATGTCCCTTATTGCTTATATTTTCACAGTAATTGATTGTTTTTAGATGGGGCAGTAAAAGTTCTCATCAGTGCAAATTCCTTTGCACTCCTATTCATTAACAGGAACAATGAACACAAAATGTGACTTACAGCTGTGAATGAATAGATTATTCATGACCAAATGTACACATAAAAGCTAATGGCCACTAGTGCAAAGTCTGAAAAAAAGCATCTTGTTTTTCCAAGCACTTTTATTCTGTGTTTTTTTTTCTTTATTACAAAGTTTATCTGGATTACATAATTTCACAAAACAGAGTATTTTCACAATAAAAGTCAGGAAAAATTGGGTCTTGCTCGTAAATGAGCCTTAGAAACCTACAATTGCAGTGTATAGGGATAAAATCATCTTTATCATCATCTACATTGACTAAATTATTTGTTCATTATTGTGCTTTGTTTTTGTTAGATCAAACAACATTGTGTACTGAAAAATTATGCAAATGTGTTGTTGTATTCTGCTTAAAGACCTGTGAAAACTCTATTGAACTATTACACTCAATGCATTCATTCATTCATCATTCTATCTAGAAAAGTCACTTGAAAAAGGGGGACATGCTCCTAAAGTACATTGTTATTGGAACAGAAGGACATTAGGCTATTAATTGGGATGGTCAGCAGTTCTCTCTCTTCTGCCGATAACTGCCTGTGTGTGCCTACAACAACAAGCGCGGCGGGCTCTCTCGCTCACGGCCGGACTGTGCGGACTGATGCTTGGCTCACTGAAGTTCCACCACTCAGCTGTAGCAGAGGCCACACAGTGCACTTGGTATTTCCCTGTAAAGGATTAGAAACTGACAAGTATGGGAGCACCGGCTCTCTTACATCCAGAGATGATTCAGCTGCACGTGGGATGCCAATCCATCCTGGCGATGATCTCAGCTTATTGGTCCTTGCTGATATGCCTGATTTTTAACCACTTAACCATTTATGGACTGTCCACCGCAGGTTTACGTCGCTACTTTGAAGAGGAATACCGTTGTTATGGCAGCAGCTAGATGCCATAACCCCAGTATCCTCTTCTTCAGTGGACGGTCCTGTTTTCAGATAAAAGTGGTCTCTGCAACAGATTCGGAGCAAGATAACTTTTATCTGTGGCGGGAGAGTCCCCCCTCCTGCCGCTCTCCGGTGCCCTCCGTCGCTTACCGGAGCCGTCGGTAGCGGCGGAGGCGATCGGGTCCTCTCTGCTGCTTGGTATGGAGACAAGTGAGGGGAAGATGGCCCCCACCTGTCTCCATATCATTGTAGGCGGAAGCGACGTCAAAACGTCACTTCCGCCCATAGCTCTTAAAGGGCCTTTTAAAAATATATATATATATATATATATATTTTCTTTTGGAATTTTTGTGTAAATATGAGATCTGAGTTCTTTTTGACCCCAGATATCATATTTAAGAAGTCCTGTCATGCTTTTTTTTCTATTACAATGGATGTTTAAATTCCTTGTAATAGGAATAAAAGTGACACAATTTTTTAAAAAAAAGAACAGCATAAAAATAAAAAATAAAAGGTAAAATAAATAAGAACATTTTTTTTTTTAAACGCGCCCTGTCCTGTTGAGCGCGCGTGCAGAAGCGAACGCATACGTGAGTAGCGCCCGCATAAGAAAAACTAAAACTAAAATGTAATGTCATTTTTTTTTTAAATGTCCCTTTAAGAGCATTGGGCGGGAGTGAGGTTTTGACGTCGCTTCCGCCCTGCAATGATATGGAGATGGGTGACGGGTGGGGGCCATATTCCCCTCGCTCGTCTCCATGTCAGCCTAGGGAGAAAACGCAAGGGCTCCAGTAAACGGCAAAGAGCACCGAAGAGCGATGGGAAGGGGGGCCCTCTCCAGCCGCCGATAAGAGTGATCTTGCGGCAAATTATCATGAAGCGGACCACCCACTCTTGAAGAGGATAATGGGTTATGGTAGCTAGCTGCTACCATAACAACGGTATTCCTCTTCAAAGTAGCAACGTAAAACGATGGCGGACGGTCCGGAAGTGGTTAACTACCATTTAAGACATTAACTGGGCTATCGTCTGCACTTCCCCTTTTTTTGTTCTTTTAAAACAGTCTTACATGTGGGTGACAGGTGGTGTCGAGGGCCCTCAGCCTCTATTGAGGGACTGGGGCATTTTTTCATCACCTGGTACCCACATAAAATACTCTTTTAACATCTTTATCCTAGCGATTTTACACAAATTACACCAATTCAGTCAAGTAACTCAAAGCAAAAACACTTGTCACAGACTTCAAGCAAACCATGGCGATCACATTAGGAAAAAAAGAACAATGTAATTTTAGAGACAATCATGATCTCCCTTATATATTGACCTCAATAAAATAGAGGGATGAGAAGGATAAACCTTAATAAGTCAGAGGCAGCTAGATGGAATATGAGGTTTAATATTGAAAAATGTAAAGTAATGCACTTGGTAGCTAAAAATATGCATGCAAGTTAGTTGGTAGGGGGAGGAGCTTAGGGGAATCTAAGATGGAAAAGAATTTAGGGGCCCTAGTAGATTACAGACTCCACAAGAGCATACAATGCCAAGCTGCAGCAAGCTGCATTAAAATGCAAACATGAAAAAGGGTATGACATGAACAAAACTATAACTCTACCATTTTACAAAACTCTGATTCAGCCACATCTTGAGAATGCCATCCAGTTTGGGTCACCAATCCTCAGGAACTGATGTGCTTATCCAGAGAGTCAAGAGAAGGGCAACAAAGCCAATAAGGTGACTGGAGGACCTTGGTTACGAGTAGGGATGAGCTTCGAGTTCGAGTCGAACTCATGTTCGCCTCGAACATTGCCTGTTCGCCGAACAGCGAACAATTTGGGGTGTTCGGGGCAAATTCGAAAAGCCGCGGAACACCCTGTAAAAGTCTTAAAGGCTTATATGCAAGTTGTCATAAAAAGTGTTTGGGGACCCGGGTCCTGCCCCAGGGGACATGTATCAATGCAAAAAAAGTTTTAAAAACAGCCGTTTTTTCGGGAGCAGTGATTTTAATAATGCTTAAAGTGAAACGATAAAAGTGAAATATTCCTTTAAATTTCGTACCTAGGGAGTGTGTATAGTATGCCTGTAAAGTAGCGCTTGTTTCCCGTGCTTAGAACTGTCCCTGTACAAAGTGTCTTTTCTGAAGGAAAAAAAGTCATTTAAAAGCACTCGCGGCTATAATAAATTGTTGGCTCCTGGCAATACAGAGAAAAGTCATTGATAAAAAAAAAATGCGTGGGGGTCCCCCCAAATTCAATTAGCAGGCCCTTCAGGTCTGGTATGGATATTAAGGGGAACCCTGCATCAAATAAAAAAAAAATTACGTGGGGTTCCCCCCAAATATCCATACCAGACCCTTCAGGTCTGGTATGGATTTTAAGGGGAACTCCATGCCAAATTTAAAAAAAAAATGGCATGGAGTTCCCCCCAAAAATCCATACCAGACCCTTTATCCAAACATGCAACCTGGCAGGTCACAGGAAAAGAGGGGGGACGAGAGAGCGCCCCCCCTCCTGAACCGTACCAGGCCACATGCCCTCAACATGGGGAGGATGCTTTGGGGGTCTGTGACCCCTCAAAGCACCATGTCCCCATGTTGATGGGGACAAGGGCCTCATCCCCACAACCCTTTTCGGTGGTTGTGGGGGTCTGCGGGCGGGGGGCTTATCAGAATCTGGAAGACCCCTTTAACAAAGGGGACCCCCAGATCCCACCCCCCCTATGTGAATTGGTAAGGGGTACATTGTACCCCTACCATTTCACAAAGAAAGTGTAATTTTTTTTTAAAAAACACACAGACACCGTTGGGAAAAGCCCCTTATTAAAAAAAAAAAAAGATTCCAGCGGTGGTAATCCACTCTCGGTATCCTGCGATGGGTGATCTCCTCTCCGGGGTCCAGCGATGGATGATCTCTCCTCTCCGAGGTCCAGCGATGGATGATCTCTCCTCTTCAGATCCAGGCTCCAACCATGATGTCCAGCGCAGCAAGTACAGCAAGCATCCTGTCTCCACCGGAGACACCCCGGGAATCCAGGCAGCCTGACAGGTCTCTTATGTAGCTCAGGGTGGGGCCACCCATCATGTGACCCCGTCACCCTCTGACGCAAGGGGAAACCTGAAAAGGAGAGATCATCTATCGCTGGACCCCGGAGAGGAAATCACCCATCGCAGGATACCGAGAGTGGATTAGCACCGCTGGAATCTTTTAAAAAAAATAATAATTTAATAAAGGACTTTTCCCAACGGTGTCTGTGTTTTTTTTTTTAATTTTACACTTTCTTTGTGAAATGGTAGGGGTACAATGTACACCTTACCAATTCACATAGAGGGGGGTGGGATCTGGGGGTCCCCTTTGTTAAAGGGGTCTTTCAGATTCTGATAAGCCCCCGCCCGCAGACCCCCACAACCACCGGGCAAGGGTTGTGGGGATAAGGCCCTTGTCCCCATCAACATCTGGACATGGTGCTTTGAGGGGTCACAGACCCCCAAAGCATCCTCCCCATGTTGAGGGCATGTGGCCTGGTATGGTTCAGGAGGGGGGGCTCTCTCGTCCCCCCTCTTTTCCTGCGGCCTGCCAGGTTGCGTGCTCGGATAAAGGGTCTGGTATGGATTTTTGGGGGGAACTCCACGCCATTTTTTTAAATTTGTCGTGGAGTTCCCTTAAAATCCATACCAGACCTGAAGGGTCTGGTATGGATATTTGGGGGGAACCCCACATAATTTTTTTTTTATTTGATGCAGGGTTCCCCTTAATATCCATACCAAACCTGAAGGGCCTGGTAATTGAATTTGGGGGGACCCCCACGCATTTAAAAAAAAAAATATATCAATTAATTTTCTCTGTATTGCCGGGAGCCGACAATTCATTATAGCCGCGAGTGCTTTCAAATGACTTTTTTTCCTTCAGAAATGACACTTTCTGCAGGGACAGTTCTAAGCACGAGAAACACGCGCTACTTTACAGGCATACTATACACACCCCCTAGGTACAGAATTTAAAGGAATATTTCACTTTTATTGTTGCACTTTAAGCATTATTAACCACTTCCATACTGGGCACTTATACAGCTTCCTGCCCAGACCAATTTTCAGCTTTCTGCGCTGTTGCACTTTGAATGACAATTGCGCGGTTGTGCTACACTGTACCCAAACAAAATTTTTATCATGTTGTTCCCACAAATAGAGCTTTCTTTTGGTGGTTTTGATCACCTCTGCAATTTTTTTTTTTCTGCTAAAAAAATTAAATAAAGATTTGAAAAAAAAACGTATTTTTTTGGTTTCAGTTACAAAACTTTGTAAATAAGTATGTTTTCTCCTTCACTGATGGGCACTGATGGGGCTGCACTGACGGGCACTGACAAGGCGGCACTGATGGGCACCGATGAGGCGGCACGGATGGGCACCGATAGGCGGCACGGATGGGCACCGATAGGCAGCACGGATGGGCACCGATAGGCAGCACGGATGGGCACCGGTAGGCGGCACGGATGGGCACAGATAGGCGGCACAGATGGGCACAGATGGGCACAGATAGGCGGCACGGATGAGCACCGATAGGCGGCACCGATAGGCGGCACGGATGGGCACTGATAGACAGCATGGATGGGCACTGATAGGTGGCAAGGATGGGCATGGATGGGCACTGATAGGTGGCACTGTACTGTAATGTGTTACTAATGGATGCCAATCAGTGCCAAACAATAATGCCTGCCAATCAGTGATGCCCATTGTGGGCACTGATTGGCATCCATTGTGGGCACTGATTGGCATCCATTAGGAGCACAGAATAGCATCCCTGGTGGTCTAGGGAGGCATACCTGGTGGTGGGCATCCCTGGTGGTATCCCTGGTTGTCCAGTGGCATCCCTGGTGGTCCAGTGTGGGCATCCTCGGGGGGCTGCGCTGATAATCGATCAGCACAAACCCCCCTGTCAGAGGAGCAGCCGATCGGCTCTCCTCTACTCGCGTCTGACAGACGCGAGTGAGGAAAAGCCGATGACCGGCTTTTCCTGTTTACATCGTGATCAGCCGTGATTGGACACGGCTGATCACGTGGTAAAGAGTCTCCGTCGGAGACTCTTTACCTAGATCGGTGTTGCGGGGTGTCAGACTGACACCCTGCAACAACAATCGCCGCGATGCGCGCCCCCGGGGGCGCGCAGCGGCTCAAAATCCTGAGGACGTCATATGACGTCCAGTCAGGATTTTGAAACCACTTTGCCGCCGTCAATCCACTATAGGGCGGGCGGCAAGTGGTTAAAATCACTGTTTCCGAAAAAATGTAAATTTTTAAAACTTTTTTTGCGTTGATACATGTCCACTGGGGCAGGACCCGGGTCCCCAAAAACTTTTTTATGACAATAACTTGCATATAAGCCTTTAAAATTAGCACTTTAGATTTCTCCCGTAGACTTTTACAGAGTGTTCCGCGGCTTTTCGAATTTTCCGCGAACATCCCAAATTGTTCGCTGTTCGGCGAACGTGCGAACAGGCAATGTTCGAGTCAAACATGAGTTTCACTTGAACTCGAAGCTCATCCCTACTTGAAATACAGTGAAATGGTGTATTATTATTATTATACAGGATTTATGTAGCGCCAGCAGTTTATGCAGTGCTTTACAATATAAAAGGGAGACAATACAGTACAGTTATAATACAATAAAATACAAGAGGATTAAGAGGGCCCTGCTCAGAAGAGCTTACAATCTCCATAAAGCACACTAATAACTAGGGATGAGCTTCGAGTTTCATGTTCGAGTTCCATATACTTTAACGGTGTTCGGATGTTCGAACAAATTTATTGCCTGTTCGCAAGTTCTGGTGCGAACCGAACTGGGGGGTGTTCGGCTCATCTCTAGTTATGAGGAATGACTGCAAACATTAAATGTATTCTTCATAGAGAAGATACACTGGTGATATGATCCAATATACAATCTTTGAATGGTGTCTCTAGTATTGGGAGGAAACTACCGGTATTTAATCTTAGATCTCTAAAAAAAGACATTGTGCCACACAATGAATCTGGACGAGTCGCAGTTTAATCTCAAATTATATAAAGGATTAGAGTGTAGATAAATTCAAATAATTTTCAGACAGCTGTACAGTTTGTACATTATTTCTTAGCAAACACAGTGTACAAGAGTATTAAAAATTGAAGTGACATAAATGTACACACACACACTCAGGATGAACTGGGTGGGCTGGTGTCTTTATTCAGCCTTCTCAACAAGCCTTATCAAGCCTTATGTAACATTTCATGGCAGCATGGTGAGGGGATTAAAGTGACTGTGGCTAAAAATGCTGGGGTATGCTCTTGACACTTATTTAAACTAAATACACTATTTTAATAAGTGATGACATGTCTTCAGCCTTACAGAACTGTGTGTAATTAACTTCTAGTATGCAGTGGAGTGCCCTAATGATCGGCAGAATGGATCAGGCTGTCAGAGGATGAACCAGAGCAGAACTGGCATATTTGCGAACACTCAACATGGTCACGCTAATATGCTCAGAAATGCGCGCAGACGTTGTGTACACACGCACTCGCACACACCTGTCGCCACAGCACAAGCATGACAGATCCTGGCTCCCAGTGGCCTATTTAAAGTCAGAAGTCTGGTCTACAAGTTGCTGGATACGTCAGTTCCCCTGTATCCTGTGCTTCTGTGTTCCTGTATTCTTAGATTGCTGGCCCAGCTTGAACCTGGACCTGTCTTAGCTTCTCTCCTGGCTCTGATCCTGGCTTGTTTACACGGACTTCGCTTACTGCCTGCTTACTGTGTATGACCCCAGCTTGATCTTGGCCATGCTTCTGCTGCTGTTCCTGACTGACCTCCTGTGTATGACCCTGGTTCTGGCTCCTGACTCCACTTCCTGTTCCACTTATCTGTCAAGATCCGCCAGTGCATCCAGCGTGGTAACGGGCTGATTCCACAGTGGCCCCCATTTGTTCCATCCACCCCACGGAACCACCGACGGGAGCTCTCCCTTCCACCCCTCTCCACTTCCAGCGGGACATCAGGACATAGCCATTCCCCGTGATTGCCACGGTCTCTCCTCTCTGGTTCCTCTGGACCTCCAACATGCCTTGGGAGCCAGACAGCTGGGATACATGATGTGGAATTCAATATTCTCTATAGAAGAGCTGCAGCCTGGCCAGGTGTACAGACTCTCTCCTGACAGACTTTAAGAGGTATTTGAGTATTCAGCTACTCTCTGGTTGCGCTAAGGGTTTTTATTGTTCATCTAGAGTGACACTTGTCTTACTGGTATCTCTGCATGGTTAAGACTTCACCTGCTCACCTAGAGTGTCTTCTGACTTGCTGACACCACTGCATGGTCAACTCTCCTTCTTGTGCCTCATCTACTTTGATCCACAGGCAACCCACAGCTGCCAACCCATGCTTCTTTCGGCTCAGCACTCTCTGTCTCCACCTTCAGGGGTGTTCTGCCCTCAGGCACAAGGAAAGCTCTCTCATCACCTCAGCCTCCGACCAGGTACATGAAACTGGCACAGAGTAACTGTAATATTCAGTTTAATAAACAGGTGCAAATTAGAATCAATAACTCAAAACAAGCTCAGAAGAGCAAAGAGCATGCATACGCTGCAGAATAACACAAAACAGATTATAAAAAGCAGCACAAACATAGACTCCTCACAGCAATGTCTATATGCCTCAGTCAGGGTAACATGCTGTTGCATTGCATAATCTCTATTAGGTTCTATAAAACAGAGAGCCAAGCTGAGAATCACTACTTCAGTAAAACAGTTCAGAACCTGAACATCTACTTGTGTTTATCCTCATAAACAACATCCCTCTCAGTGAAGTTCAGGGTACTCTGGTAGCCCAGGCAAACCGCTGGAGGAATCTTAGGTCAGTGGACACAGAGGGGCCAACCTACTACAACTGGAGTACTTTGTGGGCAATCAGAGAGGGGGCATCCCCAGAGCACCTGGGTGTTTTGGAGAAGTTATGTAATATTAGGCTTCTGCCCTGGTGCCCACATGCTGACTCTGACAGAGGCGGGCCTCTCACCTGGATACAGATCACTTGCTCGGCTACCTCTGCCTCATCAGGTGTGGCATTTTAGAGCTGTGGATAAAGGGAAGCATCTTCCCTGGACATAAGGTGTTGAAGGGGCCTGCACCTGCATTTGAGAATAATGAGTAAATCAGCACTTCACTAAAGTGGTTTATGTGTTTTAATGTTGCTTTTTCATATACCTGCTCTAAAAGAAATCCAAAATATATTGTCAGGTATATTATGAGATCTGCAGTGCAGTAAAAACTGTATTCCCAGTGAAGAATTTAGTCAGCAAGGGTAGATTAGAGAAAGAAGCATCTTGTCCATCAGTTTCTGGTAGCTAGTATAATTTTTTATTTATTTTTATTTAGGGTGGTTCTGACAATTTAATCACTTTATAATCCAAGTTTTTATATGCATTCCACATAGGATGTAAAGTTTGTCAATGCTTTTGGTTTCACTTAAATCACTGTACTTTAGGCTGGCATGCAGCTAATAAAATTAAAGAAAAGTCAAAGCTTTAAATCCATATATGTGTTTTGGGTCACTAACACAGAAGCTAGTGAATAGGGTTGAGGGGATTGGTCTTGCCAATCTTGATTTTGTATCAAAATTACTAAAGTTACCTTTTCATAAATTTTGTCAAAATTCTGTCTTATATTTTGCCATGTGGGCTGCTTAGACAAAAATTTAATAAAAAAATAAAAAAAAACACAAAGCTTTTTTTGATAAAGAAAGGCAAATCTATCACTAGATAGCGGAAGTTTCACTTGTTTGCATCCCCCCCTGCACCAGGGTGGACTGAGAATAAAATCCAGCCCTGGAAAAAATTTCATACCAGCCCCACAGCATCATTATACCAGTGTAACAGCATAACGTCATTATTTTCTTGTTCATGAAAAGGAAAACCATACATTTTAAAGCACATTTAAAGAGTGTATTATATATAGATAAGACAGATATGAAAGCACATAGGGCTTTATATATAAATATATACATATAAACGCAAATTCCATTTAAATGTGGTAAAAGTGGTCAATCATCAAGGGGGACCCCAGGAACACAGAACGTGGGGGGGGGGGAACCACCTTCCGCAGAAAGAATACACTAAGGTAAGGGGGGGTGGGTTACTGATATAGGGGGGAAACCTTTATATCAGTGCCCCCTTACATTATCGTATTCACTCCCTCTTACATCAGTGACCCCCCTCAGACTGGTCTAGCGGTGCTGTCACTGATCTCCTCTCAGGTGCACCGTGCAGGGCTCAGTCAGTCGGCTCCAGCTTGGTGGCTCTGGTTTTATGCTATAGTCTCCTCTCCACAGTCCACACACATCTGACTTCGCCCATGACCCCCATCCCGGTGGTGCTCCCACTCTTGACTCCTCTCCAGACTCCCTCAGAGACTGCAGACATGATACAGGAGATGGTCAGAGGCTGCAGACATGATACAAGAGCTCAATGCAGCCTCACCAGTGCCCATCAAATGCAGCCTCATCAGTGTCAATCAAATGCAGCCTCACTGTGCCCATCAATGCAGCCTCACTGTGCCCACCATTGCAGCCTCACTGTGCCAACCATTGCAGCCTCACTGTGCTCATCAAATGCAGCCTCACTGTGCTCATCAAATGCAGCCTCACTGTGCCCACCATTGCAGCCTCACTGTGCCCATCATTGCAGCCTCACTGTGCCCATCATTGCAGCCTCACTGTGCCCATAAATGCAGCCTCATTGTGCCCATAAATGCAGCCTCACTGTGCTCATCAAATGCAGCTTTACTGTGCCCATGAATGCAGCCTCACTGTGCCCATCATTGCAGCCTCACTGTGCCCATAAATGCAGCATCACTGTACCCATCAAATGCAGATTTACTGTGCCCATGAACACAGTCTCACTGTGCCCATGAATGCAGCCTCTCCTATGCCCCATGTCCCAGTCTGCAGTTTCTGTCTGTGGGAAGGTGTGTTGTTGATGCTCGGTATGGTACCTTCCATGCCAGCCTGATATCCATGATTGCCACCAGCAAGCAGGGTCTGTTCTCGTTTTGGATTGGGACAGTGCTCCTTCCAGAGGATCTGTTTGCTGTGAGATGGAGTGGTCCCTGGCCACCTGCACCTTCAGCCGTCCTCATTTTCCGGCCCCAGTCAGCCTGTTCTCTGGTCCTGGGGAAGTGGGAGCACTCGGTGGGAGCTGGAGAGAAGAGGGAGCGGAGAGCACTGGCGGGGTTGGAGAGCACATGGGTGGGGGCAAAGAGCAGGGGGGAGTGGAGATCACAGGGGTGGGGAGCGGAGAGCGCTGGGGGGGGGGGCTTGAGAGCACTGGGGGGGAGCCGAAAAGAACAGGGGTGGAGAGCACAGGAGGCTGAGAGGGAGGGGGCTGGAGAGCACTGAGGGGGCTAAGAGTGTGGGAGGTAAAGAGCACTGGGGGGGATCTTGAGAGCACTGGGGGGGCAGAAAGAACAGGGGTGTAGAGCACGGGGGCTGGAGAGCACTGGGGGGTACAAAGAGCAGGGGGGAGTGGAGAGCACTGGGGGGTGGAGAGCAATGGGGGGAGTTCAAGAGCACCAGTGGGGGCCAGAAAAAACAGGGGTGGAAAGTACGGGAGGCTGGAGAGCACTATGGGGGGCGGAGAGCACTGGCGGGGTTGGAGAGCACATGGGTGGGGGCAAAAAGAACAGGGGTGGGAGCATGGGGGGCTGGAGAGCACTGGGGCGGCGGCTGGAGAGTTATGGGGAGAGCTGGAGAGCACTGGGTGGGAGAAAGAACAGGGGTGGGGAGCACGTGGTGCTGGAGAGCACTATGGGGGGCAGAGAGCACTGGCGGGGTTGGAGAGCACATGGGTGGGGGCAAAATGCAGGGGGAGCGGAGAGAGCACTGGCGGGGTTGGAGAGCACGTGGGTGGGGGCAAAATGCAGGGGGGAGTGGAGAGTACAGGGGTGGGGAGCGGAGAGTACTGGGGGGAGCTTGAGAGCACTAGAGGGGGAGCCAAAAAGAACAGGGGTGGAGAGCACGGGGGGCTGGAGAGCGATGGGGGGGAGAAAGAACAGGGGTGGGGAGCACGGGGGGCTGGAGAGCACTGTGGGGGGCGGAGAGCACTGGGGTGGGGGCTGGGGAGTGATGGGGAGAGCTGGAGAGCACTGGGGGGGTAGAACCGGGGTGGAGAGAACTGGGGGGGGGAGAAAGAACAGGGGTGGAGAGCACTGGGGGGGACAGGGGTGGAGAGCACTGGGTGGGGGAGTGGAGAGCACTGGGGGGGAACAGGGGTGGAGAGCACTGGGTGGGGGGAGTGGAGAGCACTGGGATGGTGACTGGAGAGTGATGGGGAGAGCTGGAGAGCAGGGGGGCAGAAAGGACAGAGGTGGAGAGAACTATGGGGGGGCTGGAGAGTGTGGTGGGGGAGGAGAGCACTGGGGGGGAGCCACAAGGAGAACTGGGAGGGGCCAGAAAAAGAAGTTGGATAGGAGGAGAAGCAGGGGGCCTCATATAGAGGAAATTAGCTTTCTATATTCCTCCATACAGCCGCGGAATGCTTGATTCTCCTCCTCCCCCTCCTACAATCATTCAGAGGCTGTATGGAGGAATATAGAAAGCTAATTTCCTCTTAATGCGCCCCCCTGCCGACCCTCTTATCCAGGCACACAGGGCGGGCTGTACGGCGGGCATCACCTCCTGTTTATCACGGAGCTGACCTGACTGGGTCTGTGTTCGGCGGTGACGCTGTAACACGGTCCCTCCCCCCTAGACCGGCTCCTGTGATAGGCTGAACACTGACTCTATCTACTATCACACAAGCCGGTCTAGGGCGGCGGGACCATGTTACAGCGCCGCCGAACACAGACAGAGCCAGGCAGCTCCGTGATACGCAGGAGAGAGGGGACAGGGAGCACTGCAGCCGCAACTGAAACCGGCACCAGGACAGGCAGACTACTGGGAAATCTCCCGGTCTCCCGGTAGGCCAGTCCGGCCCTGCCCTGCACTGCCCCATTTGGCACTTTTTGGGGGAAAGAAGGTATCTGGTTTTGACAGATTGCTGCAGCAGTGTTCAGCCCCTCCTCCTTCCCCCACAGCCCTCTGGGACTGAAGAATCGGCTCAGGTGAGGACATCAGATTCCTCAATACAGTATATAAGTGTCTTTATATTAAAAGTAAGCAACTACAGTGTTTGTAGCTGCTGACTTAAAATTTTATGGGGGGTGACCGGAGCCCCTCTTTAATGTTAACCCTGACACTTAATTTTTCAGCAAAGCCATGTCAGCATTGAAATGGTGATCGCATAGCTTTGTTGATAAAGTTATCCATCATCGATACTGGATATTCAAAGGGAATAACAGTTATATAAACCATTTTTTTTCAGTGGCCTAAGAGGGATCTAAATGGTAAATTGTAGTGAGTAGGGTTGTCCCGATACCGATACTAGTATCGGTATCGGGACCGATACCGAGCATTTGCGTGAGTACTTGTACTCGCGCAAATGCTCCCGATGCTTCACCCGATACTTTTTTTCTTCTTTCAGTGTAGAGTGGCCGGAGAGGGTGGGAGGAGTCAGTGGCTGGGGAGGGCTGGGGAGTGCGGGCGGAGTCTGGCTGGAGAGGGCGGACAGAGCCTGTGGACGGAGAGTGCAGGCAGAGTTTGGCTGGAGATGGGGCGGGCAGAGTCTTTGAAGGAAATGCGGGCGGAGTCTGGCTGGGGCGGGCGGAGTCTGGCTGGGGAGGGCGGGCACAGTAAGTGGACCGAGTCGGCGGGTGGAGAGCGAGTCCCTCACCTGAAGTTGAACGTGGTAAGCTGGCAGGGGTGCAGGGCGTAGTCGCCTCAGGATCGGTGACCGGTGCTGTCACATTCGGTCACCGTCAGCGGCTGAACGTCCATCTTGGTACACCCTGCACTCGGCTGCAGTAAGCAGCAGCAGACATCTTGTTACACCCAGCCCGAGCTATATGGGCTGGGTGTAACAAGATATCTGCTGCTGCTTACTGCAGCCGAGTGCAGAGTGTACCAAGATGGACGTTGCAGCAGTTTTTTTTTTTATAAATCCTGTGTCATTTTTTGCAGCATTTCAGTGCCAGCCACCTATCAGTGCCCACAAGTGCTACCTATCAGTGCAATCAGTGCCATTTACCAGTGCCACCTATCAGGTGGCACTGGTAGATGGCACTAATTGCACTGATAGGTGGCACTTATGGGTACTGATAGGTGGCACTGATTGCACTGAAAGGTGGCACTTTTGGGCACTGATAGATGGCACTGATTGCACTGATGGTGCAATCAGTGCCATCTATCAGTGCCCACAAGTGCCACCTATCAGTGCAATCAGTGCCATCTATCAGTGCCCACAAGTGCCACCTTTCAGTGCTATAAGTGCCACCTTTCAGTGCTATGAGTGCCACCTATCAGTGCCATCTATCAGTGCCCACAAGTGTCATCTATCAGTGCCACCTATCAGGGCCCACAAGTTTCATCTATCAGTGCCCACAAGTGCCATCTATCAGTGCCCACAAGTGCCACCTATCGGTGCAATCAGTGCCCACAAGTGCCACCTATCAGTGCAATCAGTGCCACCTATCAGTGCCCACAAGTGCCACCTATTAGTGCTACCAGTGCCCATAAGTGCCACCTATCAGTGCCATCTATCAGTGCCCATAAGTGCCACCTATCAATGCCATCTACCATTGCCATCTATCAGTGCCCATAAGTGCCACCTATTAGTGCCATCTATCAGTGCCATCCACCTATTAGTGCCCATCAGCGCCAGTCACCAGTCAGTGCCCATAAGTGCCGCCTATCAGTGCCAGCCACCTGTCAGTGCCACCTATCAGTCCCCATCTTTCAAACTGTCACATGACATTTAAAAAAAAGTATCGGTAATCGGTATCGGCGAGTACTTGGAAAAAAGTATCGGTACTTGTACTCGGTCTTAAAAAAGTGGTATCGGGACAACCCTAGTAGTGAGATATTGTTTTGGGTAATGGTATAATTTTCACAAGGTTCATTACTTTAATACAGAGAGGAGTAGTTTTGACCACAATTGGCTTCAATTCATTATTAACATGAATTTCTCTAAAACTCTCCTACAACTGTGTGGTTTAGGCAATATTATCAAATTGATGAAGTTCAGTACTGCTGATGCACTCTGTGGCACTTTTTTTCTATTTTTGGATAAGTGAAGTGAATATTCATATAATTTACAGGGTAAAGATCCTGAACTCCTTAAAGCGGAGTTCCACCCAGAAATGGAATTTCCTGTGATTGGATTCCCCCCCCCCCCTGGTGCCACATTTGGCATATTTAAGGGAGGGGGGGGCAGCAGGGTTGCCAACTTTCAGTAAATTTACGAACAGTTGGCAAAATCCATAATTGCTGCATCTGTCCATGAATGTCAGTTACGGACACGCAGCCTACATGTCCGTAATGGACATTCAAGGACAGATGCAAAAAGTACAGATTTTACAAACTGTTCGTAAATTTACTGAAAGTTGGCAACCCTGGGGGGCAGATACCTGTCAAATCCAGGTATTTGCTCCCACTTCCGGGCATAGATCGCCGCTTTTTCTGCGGCAAATTACGCAATGTCCGGCCCTCCTCCTTCTCCCCCACTGTCTTCTGGTACCTGTGTTTCTCCCAGAAGACAGGGACCATTTAGATTGCGCAGAGCAACTCGCCCATATGCAGTAGGAAACAGGCTGTGAAGGCTTCACTTCCTGTTTCCCTTAGTAAGGCTGTCGGCGCCTGCACTGGGAGCCAAGGGACAGGTCAGCTTTGGGTGAGGAGAAGTGTCCTTATATTAAAATATAAAAAGTCAGCAGCTGCAGTATTTGTAGCTACTGACTTTTTTTTTTTTCCCAGGCTGAACTCTGCTTTATGTACATCATCCTCAGTTACTTTAAATAAAGATGTGAGCCCCATGAATGAGTGGCGTCACTAGGGTTGGTGTCACCTGGTGTGGTAAGACATGGTGTCACCCCCCCCCCCTGGCTAGCCTGATGCAGTGCTCTTTAGAGTGCAGAGTGACAGTAGGTAAGGCAGTAGGGCACTGAGCTGGCTAGTGCATTGCACGTCTCTCTCCCCCCCCCCCCAGTCTGCCACAGTGCTACTTGTTAGTGTCAACAAGGGCATTTTTCTCAGAGAAAAGGTGCAAGAACTCAACCACACCCTGAACCTTTCCCCATAGTAGAGGGGCGGGGGGGTTGAGTGTGCCACAGCAACTGGGTGTGGGAGGGTCCTAAAGGGTCATTAAATATCAGGAGGGTGTTACATACAGAGTGGGGTTCTGGAGGATGCTAGGAACAGGGTGCAGGGTTTTGGAGGGTACTTCATACACAGTGCAGAGTTCAAGTGGGTGCAATGTTTAGGCGGGTGCATGGTGCAGAGTTCAAGATGTTACAAGGTTCAGAGTTCAGATGGGTGCAGGGTGCAGATTTCAGGTGGTTACAGAGTTCAGGCGGGTACAGGATGCAGAGTTCAGGTGGGTGCTAGGTGCAGAGTTCAGGTGGGTGCTAGGTGCTGAGTTAAGGTGGGTGCTGGGTGCAGAATTCAGGTGGGTGCAGGGTGCAGAGTTCAGGTGGGTGTTAGGTGCAGAGTTCAGGTGGGGGCAGGGTGCAGAGTTCAGGTGGGTTCTAGGTGCAGAGTTTAGGTGGGTGCAGGGAGCATAATTCAGTTGGGTGCGAGGTGCAGAGTTCAGGTGGGTGCAGGGTGTAGAGTTCAGGTGGGTACAGGGTGCAAAGTTCAGGTGGGTGCAAGGTGCAGAGTTACACCCTCAAATCGCCCTCCTTAACAGGACTGTGTTCCCCCTCCCAGCTCAGACACCCCTTCCTGTTCAATTAGCACACTTTATTTTTCCTCCCAAATCTCCCTTCCAAACACAGACCTCAGATACAGCATGGCTCAATGGCCCCTCCTCATGACCTGTCATAAGACACATTAGAGCTGAGGAGGAGCCAACTAGCAAATGCTTCCCTGGCTTAGTGTGACAGGCAGCAGTATGAGATGCTGCGGGTACCGAGAATCCATACGGCCAGCATTAGTAGTGCCCCAGCTGCTGCCGGGGGTTCAGCGCAACGGCCGGACAGGGGCGCTGTCACTTCTACATACAGATGCCTGGCTTCTGTGTTCAGAAGTGACAGTAGTGAGCAGAAAGCACAGGGCAGCGCCAGAGGTGGCAGAACTCTCTTCCGTCATGTTACAGCTGAAAAAAGCCCTGGTGTCACCCCTCTGGCAGGTGTCACTCGAGTGTGGGCCACACCCCTATAGCAATGCCACTGCTATGAATCAGCGAATTATTTAGCCCCTATGTTCACTACTAAAATGTCTAGCAACCTGAGTAAATCCAGTGAAGAATTCCAATAATACTAAGACAATAGTATATATAATGATAAGACAAAAATATATTGAATAGGTTAGCGAATTATAATTCCGTCGCCACACCACAAGCTGCTGGCCATGTACGCACATACATCATCTGAAATGATTTCTATCATTGTTGCAATGAAGTCTAGATAATGTCATGTGTTCACAAGTTTGTATTTAATTGACATATCAGTGCATCTGCTTGTAAGCACTTGTGGCTTTTCAAAGGGAGACACTAAATACACAAAGAAGACAGATGATAAAACAATAATATACTGTAAGTTAATATATAGTAGAAATTGATAGCAATTTATATCATAACAAATGGTATCGTGCAATAATGAACAGCCTATTAAATCCAGGTTGCATGCAAAAGAGCTGAGTTAGAAAATAGTAGGCTTATTCCTATAGGTGGCAAAATGAAAGAGTTAGTTAGTTAGTTAGTTATCAGCTGTTCATATTATTCCCATTGTCAATAGAAATGCGAACATCTCACATCGGAGTATTTACTCATTCTTCTCATATACTTTGGTAGATGAAAAACAATAAACAAAAATTATTCTTTGTGAATTATACCTGTGTTATTTATTCAAACTCGCTGCACATTTATCTCATTTTCACCCAGAAATGTTTGTGCTGTACGTTAACTATTAACTTTCATTATATTTACTATCAATTGGTGATCCTTAATTTTTATAAATAGGTCACAAATGCTGTTCATACAGTATACCCAACTGACTGCTATTAGAAACATTTCATATTGTGGCATGTACCTTGTTTGATGAACACTCAGCCTAGGAGCAAATAAATTTAGATTGAATTCAACTAAAGTCAGAAAGGGGTATTTTTATAAAGGATTTGCTGAGAATTAAATCTCTTTGGCCATTTTGCCATTTTGCATACTTTTATCTGACATTCCATAATCATATTAATCCTATTTTAATATGGTCAATGTGCACCAGGCGAATATAATAACTGGTAAACAACCAACTGTAAAAATTGCTTGTATTTCTCTACTTTTGCAGCCAGATTGGGATTGCACATATTTTACATTTGTTACATGTTTCATTTGCATAGCATTACTTAAAAAAATATATTTAAAAATTACAGCATTCTACTTGCTCTAGTCTGAAAACTCCAAAATTGTTTCCTCTGCTATGCAATGTTATTGATGACTTGGGAGTTCATTTTTACCATAACTAAATAAAAACAGAAAAGCGGTCATGGGACTTTAAATGATGGTGGGTCACAGGGTAAATTGATCATTTTATTATAACTTTCGAAAATAGGCAGGAATGCATTGCAGAAAATAATTATACATCCATCAACAATAAAAACATTAAAAAAAACATATACAGTATAGAAAATGCATGTACAGTATATATAGCAAGGCATTACACACATGATATTCATGGGATGTGATAATAAAATAAATAATGATGTATGAAACAACAAATTCTAAAGCATCTGTGGAACTCAAAGCATTTTGTGGATCTTGTTAATGTCCACTCATCAGGAGTTTTACCTTAACTAATCCTGTCTGTACTGTGCTGGCAGATCTTATTATCAATTGTACATTGTGTTTGGGGGCAGTCTTTGTCTGGGGACAGACTCGCTTTAAAATTGTTCAGAGTTGCAATCAGTCTGCCCAAAGGCCTGCTCTAAAAAAACATCTAAAGGTAAGAAATATTAAAAAGGGCACGCTATGTGAATGGGAACATATAAACATATGGGGGCTGATTTAAGAAAATGTTGGCGCATTTGCGCGGGCAGGAATAATTATTGCGACATGGCGCATGCTGTCGACTTGCACCGGATTCAAGGAATCGTTGCGCGTATGGGCGCAGACACATTCTTAAATATAAAACAGACATCGGGCTTGTGCTCATTGTAATGCTGATCATGTTAATGAGCTTTTCCTTATCACATGGAGAATATTGCTTCCACTTTTATTCCTTTCATTCACTTCTTTTTGAAACAACTCAATATTCATTCTAGAGATCTTCCTCCTATCAACAACTATGCAGATGTTTCCTGGACTTGTAATTGTGCATTTTATGGTGATAGTCTATAATCATTGGTGGAGCCAAAACTTCCATGAAAACATCTTCTCAACACATGTCTGTGTATTGTGCATTCTGGACAATTCATTTCCCCATACACTGTCCAATCTGATTGGATGACATTTAAATCCACTCATTTCTCTGAGCAATTAATTTCCCCATACACTGTCCAATCTGATTGGACAGTGTATGGGGAAATTAATTGCTCATAGAAATGAGTGGATTTAAATGTCATCCAATCAGATTGGACAGTGTATGAGGAAATGAATTGTCCAGAATGCACAATACACAGACATGTGTTTAGAAGATGTTTTCATGGAAGTTTTGTCTCCTCCAATGATTATAGACTATCACCATAAAATGCACAATTACAAGTCCAGTAAACATCTGCACAGTTGTTGATAGGAGGAAGATCTCTAGAATGATTATTGAGTTGTTTCAAAAAGAAGTGAATGAAAGGAATAGAAGTGGAAGCAATATTCTCCATGTGATAAGGAAAAGCTCATTAACATGATCAGCATTACAATGAGCACAAGCCCAATGTATAAGCAGTTGTGCACTCTGAAGAACGCAGATGCGCCCGTATGCAACACACATATTTAACAAGCTAAAGCGCGTGCGCCCTGTCAGGCGAGCATAAAATGGTGTGCTTTGTCAATGCACATGTGCAGTTGAGTAAGCTGAAAGAAGGGTGCAAAAAGGCTTGATTAGTTGTAAGACAGATCTACATGTTCTGGACAGAATTTGTACATTTAAACAATATTATATACATACTTCTTAGCCTGGTAACAGAAGATGGTAAACTAGTAAAGTTATCTACAGTATTCAGACAAAAATGTTGAAGATTACATTGGCTGCGATTGCTAATGGTAGGCGCGAAAGATTGCGCAAGTGCGCAACAGCGCTTTCTATGTAAATATGGTTTGGTGCATATAAGTGCACCATCATTTTTGATAAATGTTTTGAGTCCCGTTTTTTGTGCAATTGCTCCAATTTCTCCACTGCACCACAGGCGCAGGTCTTTAGTAAATCACCCCCATGGTGAGGTTTTCTCATTTGACTGCATAAGTAGAAATAAACTTTAAAGTGGAGCTCCACCCTAAATAGCAACTTTTGCTATTTGGAACCCTCCCCCCCTCCGGTGTCACAATTGACACCTTTCAGGGGGGAGGGGGGTGAAGATACCTGTCTAAGACAGGTATTTTCACCCACATCCGGGAGTCCTGTCTCCGGGAATCTGCGGGAGTTACGTCACTTCCCGCAGACTTCCCTTGGTGTTCTGGGAGACACTCGGCTCCCAGAACACAGGAGCACCAATCAGAACGGCGCAGCGCGACTCGCGCATGCGCCGTAGGGAACCGGGCATGAAGCCGCAGGGCTTCACTTCCTGGTTCCCTCAGCGAGGATGGCGGAGGGAGCAGCAGAGCGACGAGCGGTCGCTCGTCCTCTGCTGCGGACGTCGCTGGACTCCAGGACAGGTAAGTGTCCAAATATTAAAAGCCAGCAGCTGCTGTAGCTGTAGCTGCTGGCTTTAATTTTTTTTTTTCCGGTGGAGCAACCCCTTTAAATAGGTGCCCAAATGTGTTGTCCTGAGCTCTCCATAGTGCTGAAATGCTGTGTTGGTTGAACTGGATGGACTTTTTCAACCAGATTAACTATGTAACTATGTAATGTTGATGATTTCAGCACTAGTGGAGTTTATTTTTTTTATGTAAAAAAGAAAGAAAAAACACCATATTATACCTTCCACAAATAACCAGCAAAGCAATGCAGGCCATGTTAAAACCACCCCACGTCATTCATCAATTAGGGGTGCTTTGAGAAAGGTTTAACTTAAAAAAAAAAAAAAAGGCGTCTGATGCTGAAATGCACCAGGTTCTTCAGCACCCACTGTGCTCAGTACAAGGTGCCAGTAAGGGTGTTGTAAGTGCCACCTACCTGCAAACAAACCACACAATTTAAAAAACACTTTTTAATGCTGTAAATTTAACTAATATTTACCTCTCAGTTTTAAAGCATCAAAAAAATAATCCCTGGCAGGCCTGCTTCTCTACATGAATCCCAGAAGAGGGAACACAGATTTTGACTACTGACCCAACAGTAATTTTATGCATGCTTGAAAGTCCAGGGAGGTGTCTCCCCAAGGTTCCTTGTGACATCACTGGTTACAATTCCATATTTGGTAATAGTCCAAATGATCTAATTTCATACTTGTTTCATATAAACATCTACATCATTTTGTATATTCATCCAGGTGTAGTTCTGATTTACTGTAAAAAAATTCACCATGACTTTGTTGTTTAATTCGTTTGCACCCTAAACATCTGTTTTTTGCAGTGGTTTAGTATTAGAGATAAATACTGCAATGTGACCATGGTCAAATACCTGCTTCAAGCGAGCAATTAACTAATCTACATGTAACTTGTGTTGTGACTGCAGATCTGAATTGGGCCAAGGCCATCTGCCTATTTGTTAATTCCAGTCTAACAAACCTTCTGTCAGCCTTCTGCATCCTTAAAGTGATATTAAACCCTCAGTTTTTTAAGCACTTTCACCAAATGATTTAATCAGTTACTGAGCATGCAGTTTCCTTATCTCTTAATTCTTGCCTATGTTCCAGGTTAAGCTGGTACCATGACTCCTGTCCTAGGTTTCCTGTTTTCCAGTGTCCTTTGGAGCCACATTTGCATGGGACTAGAGTTATGCCTCCCTACGCTGTGTGCGTCACAAGAAACACACAGCCCAAACCCAGGATGGCAAGGCACTCCCCTGCTCCCCTCATGTCTCCAAGCTTACAAACTGTCTAAAGATTGCACTGTCCACTGTTAATGATCTCCTGTGAGAAGCAGAACTTCATGGAAGCACCACTGAGGGAGCAGGAGTCAGCAGCATTGAATGCTGTAAACTGCATGTGCTGGGATATGCATTTTAGTTTACTGGTAAATGTTTATTTTATTGTGCTTAATGTCTTAAACTAAAAAGCACAGAGGGTTTAATACTACATAAATTCCCTACATGAGCTCCCAAACTTCTCCTTTTCACCATTCCTAGTCTATCTCAGGAGCAAGAAAGAGAGGGTTGCTCCATTCCTACATGCAGTGGAACCATGAAGAACAAACATAGCCACCCTCAAACAGAAAGTTACATTACAGCACCAGTAAAAAACAAAAGTTTGGAGAATAGGACGAGGTTGAGAGCAATACAAGGTATGTTTCTGAATTAAGAATACTTGAATAGATTTATTAATTATTTATAATTTAAAACAGTGTTTAGTGTCCCTTTAATCACTGGCTGTCTCAAAGTAAATATAATAAGTGCCACAATGAGAGTTTTGGCAGAGAAAATGTGTCTAACAGCTCAGAACAGGTAGCAAAATGTGATTAAGCTAATTAAGGACAGGGGTTGGCCCAGAAATAGAGGAGGCTGCACTAAATCATGGCTCCTGTGTAAGCCACTGTTGCTACAGCAGCATTTGAGGAGGACAAGATGGTAGTGCATGTCCAAGCCTGTCTGTGCCTGGATTGGACAAAATAGTGAATCAGACTTTGAGCAACTGTCTATGAAGACTGAGAGTCTGAGCAACAAACTAGGAGAATCAGTTTGGCATGGATTGGGGCAGTTTTGTCTGATTTTAAGTGAAGAAATAGCTGTGTGGCAAATAGCCATAGGACTGGAAATTTGTGCTTGTTGTATCATGTTAAAATATCCCCTCTGTGTAAACATCTTCTGTTATATGTAATAAAAACACTTGCGTCTTGGTACTATGTATCAATATAATTGGGCTGCTGTTGTCCAATATTATCCCCACTTATGGAGCAAATTAAATCTAAATAGCAATTGAACTGTGTCTGCTCCTCCTATGTACTGATTACCCTTTTGGGCTATATCCGTATTATACTTCTAAGTCTATAACCTTGGATGAATAAGTATCACAGTAAATTTGCATACCAAAATCCATTTAATATCGTATCGTACATCATACATCATAAAGTGCATTCATAAATAAAGTGACAACAATGAAAGTCACTTAAATTGGTATAAGTGCCATAAAGTCCTTATTAATGCACAAATTCTTTATAAGTGCAAAAAAAAAGTGCTACAGTGCTCCGTGTGTCCATCAATGCCAATACTTCCACCAGCTAGAGTGGTGTAAAAATCCAAACTTCACCGGATGTGTTGGACTCCTTTGGCTTATAGCAAAAAGAGTCTTTTGTGCTTTTAGGTAATTTACTGGGGAACAAACCCAATGCGATATTCTCTGATGTCCTCTGCTGACTCCTCTGTGATGGATTCCTTCCGTTATGACTCCAGAACTCCCGGGGTGGGTGGTGTGCAGTATATAATGTATAAGAAAGAAAGCTTTTCATAGGGTATTATCCTTGGGTTTATTATAAAAATCAACTTACAATTAAAATATTAAATGTCTTTTAGACAGAAGCAGTATCACTGAAAACTTTGGCACTACTATTGGGGAGACATCAGCATATAGCATGCGTTCCACTCTCCTGGCCAGTAGTGACGATTGAGAGTATTATCTTTTGTTTTATACCTGCTTCATTGGCAAATAAAAGTGGTCTGGCAATCCTGAAATGCACCTTGGTGTGACTCCTTGAGTATTCTCCATTTGATGATGATCTCTACTATATATAGTAGAACGACTATTCCCTATACGTAGGGCAGGAATTTTCTGTACAGCAAGAACTTTGCCGCTAATGAATTTAGCAAGTTTACTCCCAGCTGCTTACATATGACCTAAAATATATGTTGTAAAAATATACACACATGAAGTAGACTTTAAGAAACTCATTAATCATGTGTGACAATTCGTCATCCTTATGTTTATGTTTTGCTAGCATTATATTTTTTAACAGTGTCAAGACAGTGACAGATGGAGGTTAAACATTAATTTTAACCTATACTATGAGATATTTGCATTCCAGAGCTGCCTAAATAGCACATACTCTACAATTATTTGCCTTCAAACTCACATAACTGCCTTTTATGTACACATATGAACAGTATTTTACTGTTTCATTTTTATTTTTTTTCCAATTTAGAAACTATTGTATTCTGTGCCAATGCTTCCTTTGTGTAAATATTTACTTAGCTTTGTTAATTCTTATGAAAATATACAGCACATACAGCCTGATATCCAATAAACAGGGACATGTAACACTAGCAAGCTACTTTTTAATACAGCTAATAAACAGAGCATGTGTCCATTTTAAGGTTTTAAAGTAAAACTATTACTTTTCCTAATAAACACTCAAATACTCAACAAACCCTTTAATAAAAAACTGGATGTAAATAAATGCCAGACATACAAACTGAAAAAAAAAATAACTTTAGAAATCTATTTTAATCCATGAAGCAAGCCATGAATCAAAATATTTTGAAAGTGAATCTGAGATAGCGTGGATTTTAAAGCGGTTGTATACCCGCTGCTGCTTTTTTTTTTTTCATACCTGAAAGGCAAAAGGCATAATGAGGTAGTATGCACCGCATACGAGCTCATTATGAAATACTTACCTTAGAACGAGGCGTCGGTAACTTACCTGCTCCACGCCGAGGGAGATGTCATCTTGCCTTGGCGTGTCTTCCGGGTATCACTGCTCCAGCGCTGTGAGTGGCTGGAGTGGCGATGTCGTCACTCCCACGCGCCGGCAAGGTCCGGCGGCTGCCGGGCTTTACCCGAGAATCCCCGCTGTGCATGCGCCGCTGCAGTCAGCGGCTCATTGCATGGGGAATATCTCCTAAACCGTACAGGTTTAGGAGATATTCTTTTTACCTACAGGTAAGCCTTATTATAGGCTTGCCTGTAGGTAAAAGTTAAAAACAGGGTATACAACCGCTTTAAAGATAACTATACTATTGTCACTTTAACATTTAGAAATCAATTGGTACAGTGTATGTCGTTTAGTTGGTAGTTAAAGCTAATTAAACTCAAAACACACATTTTATATACTGCAGCTTATTAATCCTAAGGCCCCTTTCACACGGAGGGTCCATTCAGGTCCGC
The DNA here is from genome assembly GCA_029206835.1 of Rana muscosa. Lineage (NCBI taxonomy): Eukaryota > Metazoa > Chordata > Amphibia > Anura > Ranidae > Rana > Rana muscosa. The sequence goes on along the minus strand of CM055117.1, from coordinate 681,472,343 downwards.
CTGTCAGTTTTTTAGGCGGACCTGGATGGACGCTCCATGTAGCCCTATGGAGCCACGGATGTCAGCGGTGACATGTCCGCTGACTGTCCGTGTTCATCCGATCTCCCCATAGGGGAGAGCGGCGCTCTGACAGGGCGGTCCATGCACAGTGTGCGGGGACCGCCCAGTCATCCGCCGGCTCAGCGGGGATCAACTGAGCGTTCCCCGCTGAGCAAGCGGAGCTTCACGGGGCGGATCATGACTGATCCGCCCCGTGTGAAAGAGCCCTTACATTTGGAGGGTGCATTTGTTTTATTTATTTTTGTCTTTTTTTTTGTTTATTTTGACCTGAAGATTTGTCCAGTAACACACTTCCTCTCTTAGTGTGTTACTACTCCACTGAAGGTGGAATGGAGACAACTGTGAACAGCAACATAGGTGTCTGTTTATGAAACTGATGATCGCAGCTCATCTCAAATCATTAGCAGTTTATGTAACTGAGATGATAAGCAGAGAACATGTTCTCTGCTGACCATCAAAGGCCACCATTAGTTGCAAAGATCTTACATGAGCATACCAATAAACCAGAATCATCTTCAACACCCAGTAAGTCCAGAGGTCATCAGCATGGCATTGGGCCCCACTCTCCCTCCTCCAAATGGAAGATGTACACGCCATAACATGAGCCAGCATGTGACATCATCCGGCCCAACCTCGTACTGCGCCGGCGTAAAAACAAGCTGTTCAACACCACTTCACAGTAGAAAATAAACATTGCTACATAATCATCGAAACTATTTAACACATATATAAAAAACCATAAAGACTTTGTCAGTGCAGGGCATTTAACATGGTATGAAACTATCATTAAACAGACTAACAGAAAGACTTATAAATGGGAATCTTTTTTTATTTTTTTTACACAGTTCTAATCAGAATAGTTAAATAATACAGCATACATTCTGGGCTAACAAGAAGGAAGCATCCCAGATTACTATTCGCAAATGCAATAGGGTTAGATATGTACTTTGTTCACAAAGAAGGTTTGTGAGACAAAACCGCATTCAGACCTAGTGGGGATTATGGCATTCAGCCATCCAATTCATTTTGTCTCTCTTTGTAAGCTTACTCTGTGCCAGCTGCCGCCATGTGGGTCCTTCTGCACTGCCCCCAATACCACAAATTGTATTAATGATTATCAAACTTTTACTGTATGTGTTGACACCAGCTAACCACCTTTTGATTGTATTTTACATTTTTTGGGCCTTATATTATGTCCTTATCCCAGTAGGCTATCTAACAGTTTGCAAACCAAAAGTGTTTATTTAGTCAGTTCGACATCCACCTTCACCTATATTTGACAACATGCTGTGAATGGGGTTCAGAGACATATACCATCTGCTATAGATAGAATTGAGGTAAGAGCAGCCCCTAGTATATTGCAAGATGACCTAGACTTATGGCGTAGCATTGTACAAACATACAGCAATTAATTATCTGTCTAATACACCTTAGAGGTCGGTCTTGCCAGTTCGCCTTCTTTGGCATGATCCCACACTCGCCAAGCGATGTTTTTTGCTGTTGTGACACCGCACAGAGTTAAAATAACATTTATAAACATCATAAGTACATATCTTTATGTAGCGGATGGTTGCTACTAGTTACTATCATTCACCATATCACCCTGCTGCCAGACCTCCATATATCACTCCCAGAGACAATGAACAGTCATTTTGCTTTGTTTTGTTTTTGTTTATTTGGGGGACATTACTTGGTTGGGGAAAGGGAATATGGGATATCCATAGAACAGATCACTTTGCCATCATAGTTAAAGAATCATTGAATGAATTGAGCTTTGACGAACTGATGGACCCTAACATTCACAGTCACTTCCCCTGCATCAACTCCTGTGGGCCGTTACTCCTCCTCTGCACACAACTCCTGCAGACTATTACTCCCAGGACTCTTCTCCTCCTGCACAAAACGTTACTGTAACGTGTTAGTCTTTCCACCCCATCATCTTCACATTACACCAGGGATCACTGAATGGTCCTAGGTGCTTTCTGAACTTGCTGAACTGTTAGTAGGCCAGGGGCCTGCAGTAAGCCTTCTTGGTGGCCTAGAATTTAGGAGCTTTAGAAAGGTGGTGAACTACTGATCCCAGCTTGCCCGATTTGAAAATCCTGCGCTCGCAGGCCATATCGATTTGACACAAAATCCCACAGTCTCTCCTCTGGCCTTGCACCCAGGTCCCCTGGCATGCCTCTTCCAGATATCCACTGTGCCTCACTCACCGACCTTCTCCTGCCCTGAGTCCATGGTGAAGAACTTAACCGGACATGCGTACCGATCGCTCCTCTAGCCCCTCTGTGCCAGAACATCTCCTCCATGACCGTGTAAGAACGAGGCTCCCTCCCAGCTCCCGGGCTCCTCCGCCAAGGCGCGAACCCCCCAGATGGGGATGGGCCACCTGATGCGATCTAACACCCCATTCTTCACGTCTCCCAGCCGACAAGTCCCCTCCAGTGGGCTGGACCTGAGCTTATAAAGTAGGCCTGCCCCCTGCCAATTCCAGTTGGGGATTGGTCAGGGCTCCTCACATGAGCTCCCTGTCACTCCAGCTACCAGCTCTGTCCCTCTTCCAGAACATTCTCCCTGGAAGCAGGGGAGGCGCCCGAGAACTGAAGCACAGGTGGTCAAACCCACTTCTACACTAACCACTCCCTGCCCCCAGATCAAAAACAAGCAGGCCTAGCTTGCAGCATAGGCCTGCCTAAATTTACATGTCTGGTGGTAGTGGGTGCTACATCTATATTCATTTTGTTTATGTTTAGACAAAGAAAAATGCTCATATGCTCCTGAAGAAAAGGGTGCCCACAAAACATATAGAGCAGCTAGACAAAGTTGGTGGAACCCCCTCCAAAATACTATGCTGAATTATTGCTTTACATATAAAGTTTACAGTATATAGTAGGGAAGTTCCTCCATCCATCATTTATGGGCAAATATAGTAACAGTAATATAATATTAACAGTACAGTATCACAAACGCACCATAATCCAAAAAGGCACCCCAATAATGCTCAACAGTATACTTCTCATAGGTCTTTACAAAGCACTGGTGAACAGTTAAGACCAGGTGAAGGAATCGGTGGGACATAAATGATACCTCACAACACTTGTTTGGGGAACATTGCCTCATGCCGCGTACACACGACCGTTTTTAATGCCATTGAAAAAACAATGTTTTTCTCGACATGATTCTTCTCAAGCCTGCCTTGCCTACACACGATTGTGAAAAAAAATGCTCGAACAAAGCACGGTGACGTACGAAACGTACAACGGCACTATAAAGGAGAAGTTCCATTCGGATGGTGCCATCCTTTGGGCTGCTTTTGCTGATCCTCGTGTTAGTAAAGTTTGGTGAGAGACGATTGGCACTTTTCAGCCTCGTGCTCTTCAGTCCGTTACAGCGTGATGAATGTGATATCTCCATTATGAACCCTCGTTTTACCAGAACGAGCGCTCCCATCTCATAACTTGCTCCTGAGCATGCGCGGTTTTTTCACGTCGTTAAAGCCTACACACGGCCGTTTTTCACGACGAGAAAAACGACGACGTGAAAAACGATGAGAAAAAATAGAGCATGTTCCAAATTTTTAATGCCCATTTTTCACGTCGCAAAAAATGCTCTGGAGCCTACACACAATCGTTTTTAATGACCAATTAAAAAATGGCATTTTACTCGTCATGAAAAACGGTCGTGTGTATGCGGCATCACAGTTGATTAATAATCACAACACTCCATTAGATGCTATTGATGGGAAACACGACCAGGCATCAGCTTTAGCCCCTTCTCACAGTAAATTACAACCACAAACCTTGGAATCATAAATCCTACACATTTTTTAGGATTAAATCAATAATAGGACAGTCGCATGCAAGGGGCAATGGATACATACATAGTTCAGCCTCCTCTACAGCCATCCACACTTTCAACACAATTGACTCTTCCTCTAACAGTAGAACTAAATGCTATCTGACTCCCTACGCCCTTACCCAGGGTGAACAATAAGTTCTAGCCTTAGGACAAGGTTTTGCCCTAACATGGACTTAGATAAATATGAAACCATCAAGGATATATATTTATGAGCAAGAAATGTAACATTTAAATATATTTTCGATGAAGATAGGCAGAAAACAAAACAGGAAAAAGAGATGATGGAAAAAATGAAAAACTTTTCAATGCAAGAATTTAGAGCCTTGCAGGATTTGATGTTGTTACTTCAGGAGAATAATTCTGGCCAAGAGAGAACCCCGATGAATGCATGTTATGTTGCCAATCAAGTCCCTCCTGGCAAAAGTAATCTGTTTAAACTTAAAGGGGTTGTAAAGGTTCATTTTTTATTTTCCAAATAGGTTCCTTTAAGCTAGTGCATTGTTTCTTTCTATTTACCTTCTAAATGTTTTTTTTCTTTGTCTGAATTTCTCACTTCCTGTTTCTCCTCACTGAACTTCACACCATCATCCGAGTGGTGTTTAGTCAGCCAGAACAGCTTACTGAACAGCTTACTGAGGAGGAACAGGAAGTGAGAAATTCAGACAAAGTAAACAAAGAAAAAAAAAATATTTAGAAGGGAAATATAAGGAAAAGGTAAGTGAAACAACAATGCACTAGCTTAAAGGAACCTATTTAAAAAATAAAAAACAAACCTTTACAACCCCTTTAAAGGGTAACTAAACTTTCGTGGTAAAACATAGCAAATACATATTGTAATTGAATGTTAATAAATTGCCTTCCCTATTCAATCCGCAGCGCAGAAATTTTCTGTAAAATGCAATGTAATATGGTAATATGGAGGCTTTTTGTACACAGATGGTGTAAAGAAAACCCTTCAAAAATTTAATTTCCTGCTTGTGTGACTGGCTCACTGATTTTCCCAGAAGTCTGCACTTCTCACATATTCACAACTTCACACATCTGCGCAAATAAGATTTTGGACATCCCCTGCAACAAAAACTTCAATTTTGGTAATATGCTCCCAAAGGGATGCAGACCCTGCCACTTTCCTCATTGGAGCCCTGCCAGTGCAGCAGCTGAATGATAATTATAAAATTACTCCCATTCACATTCACATGGACACAGACAAACAAACAGCTATTTCTTCAGAACAACAAAAGGTAGGAATCAGTAAGTTTGTTAAAATCCCTACACTGTACATAGCTCACTCAGAGGGGAATGTTTTTTTTTTTCAACAAAGTTACTCAAATTGTTAGGGACATCCAACAAATGGATTTACAACCAGTGAATCAAAACCTTACCTATGTTGCCTAGTCAGTTTGCAAAATAAACCTGATATCATTATAAAGCCTTATAAGGGGAGAAAAATAATAGTTATTACAAAGGCGCAAAATGAAAAAACAAACTAACAACCTATCCCCTATGGTAAAGTTTGGCTCTCAGGAAGCAGCACAGGGATAACCAGATAACTGTAGCTACACAAGGAAACTGGGACCAGATTATGTATGTATATCTTTAAAGTGAGATTTATTTACAGTGAATGAAAAATAATCACACACCCGCAAACAATAAACATGGGAATGCCTGGAACTGCAGCAATCAGCCCAGAGCACCACAGTGCCACCAGCAGGCAAACTCGGTCCTAAGATTTCCAGTTTATCAAACTTGGCTGAGGTATTTGCTGATGCTTTAATTGATCAGGATACATATGAGTTCCTAAATGTCCAATTTCAATGGGTTTGAATACTCTACACTAGTGGTCTCCAAACTGCGGCTCGAGGGCCGGATGCGGCCCTTTGCTTGCCTTTATCCAGCCCTTGGAGCACTATCCCTTCCAATGATACGAGACACTAGTCTGCCATCTGACACCGACAATGGAGCACCATTTCTCCCACTGACACCACTAATGGGGCACTATTCCTCCCTATGATACCAGCAATGGGGCACTATTCCTCCCCCTAATACCAGATGTTTACTCCCACTGATGTCAGGAAAATTTTCACTCCCGCTTGCCAAAGTCAGGCCCTCCAAGAGTCTGAAGGACAATAAACTGGCCCTTTGTTTAGAATGTTTGGAGACCCCTGCTCTACACAATAAAAATATAAAATACATAAAAATCTTACGGTGCCTCTAGGTAGACCTATGGTTTCAGGGATAGGCTCATTCACTGAAAATGCTATTTGGTTTGTTGATTGGCTCCCACTACCTCCAGGTACAGGGCATGGCTATGGGCACCAATTGTGCCCCGACTAACACTAACCTGTACCTGATGGGTGGGAGTGTGATATTTTGTCTGATGATTCATTGACCATCTATTTTTACCATGCATTATGTTGGTATTTGCTACTCGTTCGGACAGCACCAGTACGGGAAGTAAAATTTTTGACAATTTTAAATAATAATTCTTATAATCTAAAATTTACCATGAATAAAAATAACACAAGCATATTATTACTAGGTTTACAGATATTTAAGGATGAGAATGATTGTTTAGCCATTACATTATACCAGAAACCAACTGCCAACTGTATTTTTCAGCTTTAATTAGAAATATCTCATATGTGCAATACATACAAATCAGACGCAATTGCATACAATTACAGGATTTCATGTTTCAAACCGTTTAAAAAAAAAAACAATATTCCACTGTTAAAGTGAATACAGAACACTCTGCACAACATCAGGATTTATGAACAATACTAGTTAAACATTGGCTTTTACTATCCGAAGACCATATCCTGTCCAAATACATTAAAGATGCCCCTGAAATTATATTTTGCCAGGCAATCCCCTTGTGGGACAATGGGCTCCATTCACTAAAGCAGATCACATGAGGTATTTAGGTGTTGGGCACATTCTCCCTAATAATCCCGAAACTGTCAATTCACTAAACCATTTTGCGGTATTCACCACAAAACACTCAAAACTCAAAAGTCAATTCACACAAGGACATAAATAATTAAATGTATACAGTAATTAAGAAATGGTCCAGCAATGCAGTATTTAAGGAATGTACAAATATAATAGCCAATTTTGAGTAGTCTCTGCCTTTTTGGATCTGGTCTCTCAACAGAAATGCATTGAAAACCTAAATATGGAAATATGGACATCATTAGGGTTGATTTACTTAAATTTTACATAACGGATTTTTTTTTTCGTTTTGGATAGCGTGAAGGTGGATTAGAACACCTGTCGGGTTTTTATTGTTGTCTGTACCCCCATTAGGTAGATTCACCTTCTCTATATTTGTCCTGTTTACAGTGTTGTAAGTAACTGCGTTTAAATAAACGGTGTTATGTAATGCAGTCACTTTTGAGGGTAACGAGTAATCTAACTGATTACTCATCCCCTCATGTTAACGCCGTTCCCATTACTCGGGCGGCGTTACCGCAAATACATCTACCACCACTAGATGGCAGTAATATAATTCCGGCGCTGTCCGCAGTACTGAAGTGAAGACATGCTGAGAGAGGGAGACTCTGGCTTTGGACCGCCCCGCCACCCCACCCTGCCTATCGAGAGAGAGAGAGAATGTAGGGAGGCGGGGCGGACAACGAAAAATTAAGTCAGCTGACCAGCTGACACCAATGAGTGAAGGGGAGGGTCTCTCCCCATGAGAAAAGGCATACGACCCTGGAGGCACCTGGCACAGTGACGGAAGTAAAGTAAGTGACGAATTGCAGTGCAATCTCGATCCATTCCCAACCTCCACTTCTTACTGATCCCATCCCTACCCACCCAGCCATCGATTCACTTCTTTAACAGAGGTGATGGGGGGGATAGGGATGAGATCAGTGGTGGTGTGGTGGGGGATGGGATCAGTAAGAGGCAGAGATGGTGGTGGGAGAGGATGGCACCACCGCTGCCACCCCCCCAAGTACCACCGCTGCCACCCCCCATTGATTTCAATGGGCAGGAGCGCATTAGGAGCGGTGAGTTCAGCGCAACTAATGCGCTCCAAAGAAGCTGCTGGCGGGACTTTTTCTGACGCCCTGCCAGCGCACCGCTCCAGTGTGAAAGCCTTCAGGCTTTCACACTGGAGTGAATAGAGCAGCTGTTTAACCATTTCAATACAGGGCATTTTCACCCCCTTCCTGCCCAGACCAATTTTTAGTTTTCAGCGCTGTCGCACTTTGAATGACAATTGCGACCTGGCTCCCACACAAAATTTACGTCCTTTTTTTCCCACAAATATAGTTTTCGTTTGGTGGTATTTGATCACCTCTGCGGTTTTTATTTTTTGCGCTATAAACAAAAGAAGAGCGACAATTTTGAAAAAAACACAATATTTTTTACTTTTTGATTTTTTTTTCCTCAGTTTAGGCCGATATGTATTCTTCTACATATTTTTGGTAAAAAAATTGCAATAAGCGTATATTGATTGGTTTGCACAAAAGTTATAGTGTCTACAAAATAGGGGATAGATTTATTGCATTTTTATTTTTTTAATTTTTTTAACTAGTAATGGCGGCGATCTGCGATTTTTATTGTGACCGTGGCATTGCGACGGACATATCGGACACTTTTGACACATTTTTGGGACCATTCACATTTATACAGCGATTAGTGCTATAAAACTGCACTGATTACTGTGTAAATGTGACTGGCAGGGAAGGGGTTAACACTAGGGGGCGCTGAAGGGGTTAAATATGTTCCCTAGGGAGTGATTCTAACTGTAGGGGGAGGGGACTCACAAGGGGAGGAGACCGATCTGTGTTCCTCTGTGCTGGCTATTTTTAATGCTATAGCGCCTGCAAAACACCCTCAGTGTGAAAGGGGTCTAAAGGTAAACTTATCCTTTAAAAGAGAAGTATGGGTTTGGGGTTTTTTTTCTCCATCATACTTACCTTGGTGGATGCAGCATCGGTCTGATGCTGCATCTGTCCCCCCGCGCCTCTGCACTGAGAACCGAGCGATCGAACATCGCCGATGGCTCGGTTCTCAAAGCCCCCAGAGCAGAGAGCTGCTGGCTGTCAATCAGCATTTCTCTGCTCTGCTCCTCCTCACTCACTGGAGCGCTGAGCTGTGGAGGGGTGGGGAGCGGCCATCTTTTTTTGGAAAAAATACACTTTTTTTACTTAAAAAATAAGACAACAGTAAAGTTAGTCCCATTTCTTTTTATATTGTGAAAGATAATGTTAAGCCGAGTAAATTGATATCCAACATGTCATGCTTCAAAATTGCGCCCGCTCGTGGAATGGCGACAAACTTTTACCCTTAAAAATCTCCATAGGTGACGTTTAAAAATGTGTACAGGTTACATGTTTAGAGTTGTAGAGGTGGTCTAGAATTGTTGTTCTCACTCTAAAGATCGTGGCAATACTTCACATGTGTGGTCTAAACACCGTTTTCAAATGGGGGCGTGACTTACGTATGCATTCGCTTCAGCGCGTGAGCTCGGCGGGACGGGGCACTTTAAAAAATGTTTTTTTGTTATTTATTTTACTTTTTTTTTTTTTTTTTACACTGTCCTTTTAAAAAAAAATGTTTGGGCCACTTTCTAAATCTAAACATCCCTTGTAGTAGAAAAAAAGCATGACAGGACCTTTTAAATTTAAATATGAGATCTGGGGTCAAAAAGACCTCAGATCTCATATTTACACTAAAATACAATAAAAAAATGAAATGTCATTTAAAAAAATAAAATAAATCCCCTTTAAGAGCTTTGGGACGGAAGTGACGTTTGACTTCGCTTCAGCCCTCCAATGTTATGGGCCATCTTTCCCTCACTTGGCATCCAGGCAGTGAGGGGAATGGACCCGATCGTCTCCGCCGCTACCAACGGCTCCAGAAAGCGGCGGAGATGACCAGAGCACGGTGGGAGGGAGGCCCCTCTCACACTGCTAATAAAAGTGACCTTGCAGCGAATCCGCCGCAGAGACCACTTTTATCTGAAAGCCAACCGCCCCCTGTTGAGAAAAATACTGGGGTTATGGCAGCTATCTGCTGCCATAACCCCAGGTTTTTAACGTCAAAGTGCCGATGTATATCCATGCTGGGCGGTCCGGAAGAGAAGTATGTGTTTGGCTTTTATCCCATACTTACCTAGGTGGATGCAGCATCGGTCCGATGCTGCATCTGTCCCATGGCGTCTCTGCACTGAGAACCAAGCAATTGAACCCCACTGATGGCTTGGTTCTCTTGGCTCCCATGAGCAGAGCTTCTGCCTGTCAATCAGCAGCTCTCCTGCTCTGCTCCTCCACGCTCATTGGAGCGCTAAGCTGTGGAGAGGTGGGGAGCGGCCATCTCAGCAGCTCGCTGAGAGGCTGAGACTGCCATCAGTCCAGGAACCTGGTGGATCCAGACTTCTGAAGTCGGAATGACGCGGTGCCTGGACTGATCTTGGTGGCGTCAGTAGAGATTGGACTTCAGACCACTCTCTGCTGAAAACGGGTCACAAAAGTGCAAAACGAACTGCACTCCTGTGACCCTTAGGAGAAGCCCAGCCAAACAAGCCTAGGCTACACTTCTCCTTTAAGGCATAATATAACATTAAATAATGATTGGTAATTAGTGTTATAATGTATGTAAAGTCAAAACAACTGTTATTTATGTATAGAATGTGGAAGGGTTACACCTGCTGCCAGGTTTTCATTGCTTCAGTCCAATCCACACAGGGCCATACCCTTTTTGCCACAAGATGAGGGATGCTCAACTAATAATGATACCATATTGTAGCTCATGTATAAAAAAAAAAAAAAAAAAACAGCACACTGCCAGTAACCTTAATGCTTTAAAGGGGGAGGTCAAAAGGCAAAAAATTACCAAAGTGTCAGAGCAATGCAGGACCCTTTTGCCAAGGTGACAGACAGACAAATTCCATTAGGAACATATACAGTATATACTGTATATATATATATATATATATATATATATATATATATATATATACACACACATCCACAATTGAACAAACCCCTATCACCTGCGGAATAGCACATGCCCTATATACTGCATACGTATGATCAAGGAAAGGCATAAATCATAAGGTATAGGAAAAAACAAACCTGAATATCATACCCCAATGTTGCTCCAGAGTCAGGATGGCAAGCAATAAATAAATAGTTGGCGATGTGTTCAGTGCAGCCTTTATTCCATCTGTTTATTTTATCATCCCACAACACTGTATGTGCAAAATGATGGCATTCTGCGTGGTGCATGTGCCAAGGTCCAGAGGGAGTCTACTGTTATTCTTTATGTGGATTTCTCCTACTGAGGCTGCAGGATGAAAAATCAGCACCACAAAAGTAAAGAGTGCAGCACCCAGGGCTGATTAGGATGTGAAAACAGACTTTTTGCCAATATGAGGTATACTATTATAAAACAATTACTGGACCCCAGATGAAAAGGGGGAAGTAGTTTATTTTTAGGTCCACTTATCAATAAGCCATAGACATTAAAATGGTTACAAAGGCAAAATGTTTTTTTTATATTAATGTATTCTCTGCATTAAAGTAAAAGAAAACTTTCAATAGCTGTTCCCCCCAAGCCCCCTGCCCCAAAGACCTACCTAATCCAGCACTGTGCCCATCTTCTTACAGGAGACTTGCCAGTAGTGGGAGCCATTGGTTCCTGCTGCTGTCAGTCAACGCCTGTGAGGAGTGAGCAAGGAATGGGGATGTATGTCCATAGACACAAACACTGTGGCTCGGGAGCGAGCCTGCACATGCACTCCCATAGCAAGCGACTTGTTTTAAATGTGAATGTAGAAGAGGAGGAGCCTAGAGCACCAGTGGGGAACACCATAAGAGGAAGGAAGGGGACACTCTGTGCAAAACCATCGCACACAGCAGGTATGTATAACATGTTTATTACTTTAGGAGAACAAAAAAAATGAGCTTTACAACCACTTTAATTAGCAATTAGACAACGGTATACACTCAAACTGCTGAGAATTACCTAATCCACACTTTCAAAAATGTACATAAACATTTCTTCCAAAAATGGGGAACTATAGTGATCAGTCATAAAAGCCAGTCAATGATTTCTCCCTCGAAAGATCAGATAGTGGTGCCGGACAAAACGTTTGCCACTTGTTTTGCCCAAATTCTTTTTTCACAAATTCACCAGGGTGCTACAAATTCAATCAACATTTCATTATTATCATAAACTTTACAACATTGTTAAAGCTCAGTTCATATTTGATTTTACACATTCTGCACTCGTCTTATAAGCTAGTGCTTAACAGACAGTCTCTACCATTTTGTAAAAAGCATACAGAGCTGTGCCTAAATTGTCACATAAACTGGTTGTAAAGTGAATTTAAACAGTTTTTCTTCTGGCATTTTTCTATTTAAATCTATGAATTAAACACGCATTATGACTCTCTGAACTGTGAAGAATACAGCTGTTCATAGATTAACATCGTTGCATTGACTACTTTTCCGAAAATCAACCAAAAACATGGTCCCCCCAAACTCTCCAAACTTGCTATGAAGCAAAAAGGGCAAACTAAAATTCAGTCCAACTTTTTCAAAGCATCAAAAATAAGAACTACTTGAAAGAAGCCACTGGTCAGAGATTTAATTGTTTATGCATTTAAACTTTTTGGCCAAGGATTCAAAGCTGAAACACTGTAAAACAAACTTAAGCATCACATGTAAGCAATACCAAAAAAATAGGATTACCATTTGTGTAGGCGAAGGCATGGAAGAGATTGCTTGTGTTTATTTGCTAGGATAAACGCAGCGGTTGCTCTTGCTAAAAAAAAAAAGGTAATTTTTAGCCTTAAGGTATATGCAAATTACTCACTCTACATCATAAATAGAATCAATAAGAAAAAGGAAAAAATAAATAAAAAATATTATGAAAAACAAACAAAATACAAAATTGTGACTAGTTGCCAAAATGTAGTTTCAGCATTATTAAGGCAGTGTTATTAATAAAAAAAATATAATAATAATACATTTCATAGCCAATAACATAGTCTGATTTTGCTAGCTAATCAATATATGACTTTGCATTAACTTAGTTCCATTCATTCTTGCTTTCTCTTTCTCCACATCCTTGTGTCAGTCTTTTTTGGAGACATTGAGCATATGATGAATTTCAAATGGCCAAGCGTTTACAATTTTCAAATCTGCCAAATAACAAATCATCCTTCATAATTGAAGGTGACAGGCTGACAAAAAAATGAATGTAAAAATGTATATGTATATGAATTTTTGTGTCATGCTGCCGTCTGTGCACTTGTTTTGTCTTACCATAGCCGAAGGCTTATTTCTCCGCATTTGGAGCACATTTTTATATGGAGGCCATCAGACAGCTCCCCTTCGCCCTGGTGAATTTGCTGATTAATTTTGGATGCTCCTCTTAATTAACACCCCAAAGGAAGTCTGGATTTTCTAGCCTATACTCCATGTTAAACAAGTGAATCTGAAGAAGAATGACCTAAGGAGACAGCCGCACTCTGTCCGAATGACATTACAAGAACACTGAATATCTCACAAGTCAGGACTTGTACAGGCAATGCCTAAAGAAAGCACAGGCCTTTAATCAAGGCAGAAATGAGCTTCCTATTAGTCCAATTTCATTTTCTTTATTTCTGGGGAAGAGAGTCCAGGATAGATGACACCTGACAGTTGAAACATGTTGTCCTGTACAGAAGCGGGTGCCAGAGGCCTTGATTAATAATCGGCACTATCTTTATTTCCAGGCAGATTAGTTGATGATGAATGAGATTAATATGGTGAAGTGATGTATTTGAGATTTACAAATCAACTGGTAAAATGCACACACCAGGCATCACAAACCGCGGGGATAGACAAATCACCCATATGCAGAATTGTCTTCATCTGTCATGGTAACATGCATATGGGAACATGCTGCTGCTCAGATACAAGACTTAAAATACCGCCTTGGTGACATTTATAGGGAAGCTTGTACAGATTTATTGATTTGATGGAAAAAAAAATACCAGGCTGAGAAAACAACTGTTGCTTTTTTTATATATTGATCTGCTAGTTTAACAAATATGAGAATATAACTGATTTTAAATAAGAAACATAAAATAATATGATGAAATGTAATTTATATGTTCATGAAAAAAACATGTAACTATAAAATCTGTTTCCAACACCCCAAACAAGTGTTTTAATAAAAATCAGCACACAATGATTTTTAAAGTTAAAGGGGGTTGTAAACCCTTGTGTTTTTTCACCTTAATGCATCCTATTAATGCATCCTCCTGTCCTGCTGCCTTCCTCATGTGATGCTGCCCCCCTCCTGTGACGCTTCCCCCTTCCTGTGCCACTGCCCCCTTCTGTGCCGCTGCCTCCCTCCTGTGCTGCTGCCCCCTCCTGTGACACTGCTCTGCTCCGGTGATGCTACCCACCTCTTGTGCCACTGCCCCACTCCTGTCCCGCTGCCCAACTACTGTGTTGCTACCCCTTCCTGTGACGCTGCCCCCCTCTTGTCACACTTCCCACCTCCTGTGATGCTTCCCCCTTCCTGTGATGCTGCCCTCCTCTTGTCACACTTCCTCCCACCTGTCCCACTGCCTCTTATGTGTCCCACTGCCTCCCTCTTGTCCCACTGCCCCCTCCTGTCACTTCTCCCCCTATTGTCCAACTGCCCCCTCTTGTCCCACTGCCCTCCTCCTGTCACACTATCCAGATACCTCTCTGCTGTCACACTGCCCTCCTGTCACAATGGTGGGTGTGGAGGGAGGATGTTGTGGGGAGGGGGTCCAGGATGGACAGGGGGCGTGGCAAAATTCACTTTTGCCTAAGTAGACCAAAATCCTTGCACCGGCCCTGATGGCGGGGAAGTCTCCCTACTGTCAGAATACAATACCTCAGCGGAGAGGATTCCCCAACCCATCCTGATTGTGTGGATGAGGGAATCAAGTTAACCAATAGGTTAAACAAATAAAAAACAAAAAGACTCATCTATGGGCTGCTTTAGCCTATATTATTACTTCCCAAGTCCTATTCCATACTAATTGCTAAGGGGGAAGAAGACTGAGATAGGTGTTTGCAGGTTGGAATAAATGACTTTGTAAATGTAAACTGTGTATGTGCTCTACACTGGTAGTCCCAAATGTACTGTCAAGGGTATAATGGAATGATTTACATGGCTTTGCCCACTATCATACAAAGCACTAAAAACCTTATCTTCTGGACTGGTAGCAATCACGTGACTTGTAAAAAATTATTTGAGGCTGGGTTCACACTAGAGCACGGAGCGGGGAAGATGCCAATGCTATACCTTATAATAGCTATACATCCTGACTAGCATATTGATTGATTACTGGACTGTGAGATCAGTAGCAATAAAAGTTTTGTGTCTCAGGTTAGGGGTGTAAGCAGCACTGGCTTATAAATTGCTCTTCCAATGCTAAAACAATATGCAGCAAAAATCTGACAAACCAGTTGAACAAATTTTGCATATTCTAAAGTAAGTAAGCTATACAGTATAAGTAAAGGTAAAGCAGAAACTTCATTAAAGAATGTCCCTATCTTGATATCACCAATGATTGTAAATTAAAACTACAAAGAGTTGAGGTGTTACTCTTACCCATGGAGATAAACAATGTAATCTCTTTCAGTGATAGCAATAGTACAGTAACTCTGAATTCACACTTTGCATTGTAAAATGCATACAGTTATATATATAGTTATTGTGTTGTGAGATATTCTGCTGTGTTTTCCTGCACAGGTTCTGAAAATATTTGCCTAAGAATATATATTAAACAATATTTGTGTGTTTTGTGTTATCATTAAGTCTGTTTGGGCTGTAAAAATCACAAGGATTCAATAAACTTTATACAGGCTGCATTTTCAATAACACAATGCATACTACCTAGCAGTACAGAGATATCAATGGGCCTGATTACCTTCTATGACAGTCCTATGTTTACTGAGCTTTTCGTGCAGTTGCTGATTTTGTTGCACCGCTGGGAGCTACTTGGATAAGAATGCAGTCTAATAAATCAAATACATTTTTATATGCACACTCTGCATCTGCCAAATACAAACTCTGTTGGCAGCAAATTTTGTATTAACTAATTGTATATTTTCAAGTAGTACACATCTATAACAAATTAATAGATTAGGATAGTAGTAATACAATTTCCAAGACTTTCTTTGTATCTAATATTTTCCACATTACAACAGTCAGTTGATAATTTCAATGTCTATACATTACGGCCCACAGTCTATATATTACAAGGGTATGATTTTTTTTCTCCCTTGGTCACTTAATAAGCATATAATTTAAGTAGTTTGGAACACACAACTTACTCACACTTTTTACATGCTAGCTCATTCCATGGACAAGGTAAAGATGTGAAAGTCTAACAAATTAATGAGCAGCACAAATGCTAACACCAGTATCCTCCAGTGAAATGCCTCAAATACAGAGTGATGTGTTTCAGACTGTTGCTTGGGCCCTCAATCATAACCAAAGTGTAAGTAGGGTGCAGTGTGGTGTGGTGGGCAGTAAAAACACAGAGGGGTTCAACTTCAACTTGTTCATTTAAGCATTGAGAAAAAAACTGCACCAAATTTTGCACTTTCTAGTTTTAGTAAATCAACCCCACAGAGTCCAAGTTATGTAATAGCAATATATTTTAGAAAGGTCCAGCACAATACAGCTAGGCCCAGCAGTAGGCATGACCATCCAGAGCCACTTATGAACTGTAACAGTGGTCTCAGGACTTGAAAGATACCAACATAATTTGTAACAAGGAGTGGAATGCAGCCTGGCCGGAGCTCACCCAAAGGGGAGGCTTCCTTCCCCTTCTGCATTGCTGCTTCAGTCAAGCGCCACCTACAGTGGGAAGTACAGACTGCACCCGCCTACACTCCGCATCTCTTGCTATTTTCAGCATCACAACACTGTATAGAACAACACAAAACTGCATGAAACATAATTATGGCAATAACAGTAGCATTTCAAACAACATAATCAGAGTACTTTGCAGGGAGCTGACCATGGTTGGTTCACATGAAGGAGCGAGCTGCACTGTCCTCCGTGGGGGTCACTTTAGCTGTAGTTTCCTGATAAGTGCCCAGGGGCCTCGGTGGCTAGGGGTCAACAGGGCCAGTTACACCCTTTCACCTGAGCTGAAAGTTGCAGCCTCGGAAGAGGCCAGAGAATCAGCAGGACTGGCAGTCTCCAGAAACAGTGCATTGGGACTGTCTGTAGGTGTGTCGGTGGTACTCTCTTCCTCTGGGTTCAATCGGAGGTAGATACTACTTGAAAGGGACTTCCTGGATCAGCAGTTATATCATCGGGGTGGTTATCCCTTCTGTCAGTGGCAAGTTTGGCAGAACAGTCCCCACTTAGGATTCAGGGTCCCAGAAGATTGCAGCGGAAATGTCTTTTATTTAGCTCAAAGCCTTCTGAGACCATGCCATACACCAGGGTCGGTGGGAAAGGTAGTTTATCCATCCACTAGGGGGGCTCCAACTTGCTATCTCTTTCACATTTTGGGTTCTTTATCAACACATGGGCCCCTGGTCGCAGCAGTAGTTCATCCATGACACTATCTTCTGCCAAGTCCTTATGCCTGCCAGGACTATTTGTTTAGCTTTCCCTAACTGGTCCCACTGTTCATGCTCCCACTCACTGGGCATGTGGGAAGTGCAGCATTCTGAGGAGTCCAACAGGAGGTCCATGGACAGGCAGACATAGCGTCTGAACATCAAGAA
Organism: Rana muscosa; assembly: GCA_029206835.1. NCBI lineage: Eukaryota > Metazoa > Chordata > Amphibia > Anura > Ranidae > Rana > Rana muscosa. The sequence continues at coordinate 681,454,689 of CM055117.1, read as the reverse complement.
GTATGGGGTAGGACTCATAGCTATGTGTTATTGTAGAACCAGATTACGGCCTCCACATCCTGGTTCCAGAAATCTCTGTGGCCCTGCTCTAAAGTGTTGAATATTCCCAGAAGGGTGTAGTTTAAATGCTCACAGGCCCCATTACCCTGAGAGTGATAAGGTGTGGTGTGGGACATCTGAATTCCTCTCAGGCGGCAAAGCTCAGACAGTAACTATGACTCGGAATTTGGGTCCTGGTACAAGTGTAAACATCTGGGGCAACCGTATGGTTGAACCACATGTTCCCAAAACAGTTTAGCTGCGGTTGTGGCTGTCTGGTCCTTTGTGGATACTACCCCAGCAAATGATCTATGAAGACCGAGGCATAGCTAAACCCAGAACGCAAGCTTGAAACTGTAAGGAAGTCCACCATCACCAGCTCGAAGGGTTCCAAGGTGGAGATAGTCATTGGAGTGGTCATTTCTGAGGAAGCTCTGTGCATGGTGCAGACTGCACACTCATGGCAAGTTCATTGCACACACTCCACTAAATATCTGCTAATCGTGGCTTCAGTGCGATCTGTCCCAAAATGTCCACTAGAGACATGTAGCACTTGACAGACCTGCAGAATAAGAGATTGGTATAAGTAGTGAACCACAAAGAAGAAATAACAAAAACAATACAATTGTTATCCTTCAAACGTTGCCACCATCCCAAAATAGTAGGAATTAGCCCTAAAAGGGCATAAGTACCACCCGGTACAGCGGGATTTTAAGGGCAAACAAAAAACTAAAATTTGTAAAAATATTGTATTTATTAGAAAATTATTTTCATTTATAAAAAAATGTTATCTGTATGCAAATATAAAAATATGTCAAGCACATTGATAGTCTGCACAGTATACATTTGATTAGTATGAAACATAAATTGGGAACATTTTATACAAATTTTCAATGAGAGAAAGTATTGCTCCTGTTATGGGCTGATGCAGTGGTTTTGCTGTGTCTATTTTACTTTTTCTGGGACCCTTTGAATACATTTTTCCGCTGTCCTGCCTATTTTTTACCAGCAGGGGGCGCTGGTTCCCAGTTATAAGCCGCCCGCTCTGTATGACCTCCAAGTGCCAGCAGAGGGCGTGGGCGTCGCTTATGGTGCCTTGCTGTGAATGTGGCATAATTTGCTGTCTGTCCCCATGCTAGTCTGTGCTAGGCGAGCTAGCACATCTCTGACCGCCGAACAGTGGGATGCGCATGACCAGACACACACTGTCGCGCCGTCTGCTTTGACTGCGCGAGTGTATGACATCATCAGCCGATAAACATTAGTGCGCATGCGCGGGCGTCTTTTAAAGCCCGCAAATGGCGCAATCTGACAGCACAGATGCTGCTCAAGCAGCCATCACATTGCAAGCCATATTTCCCCGTATTTTCGGTAAGGGGAGATCTCTCTTCATCCCACCTTTTCTCCCTTAACCAACCTTTGTTTTAAAAAAATCTAACAAGCATGAGCGTTGTTTTATTTAAAGCAATCCTTTTTGTGATTGTTTACTCAATGTTAAAATATTTACTCTGTCTGTTTGTCAGTTTTATTTGCTGACATTTTCACCATTGAATTTGTTCAGCTACAGAACCTTTCTTTATATTTCATGCAATGTACAATGAGACATACAGTGGGGAGAACAAGTATTTGATACACTGCCGATTTTGCAGGTTTTCCTACTTACAAAGCATGTAGAGGTCTGTCATTTTATCATAGGTACTCTTCAACTGTGAGAGACGGAATCTAAAACAAAAATTCAGAAAACCACATTGTATGATTTTTAAATAATTAATTAGCATTTTGTTGCATGACATAAATATTTGATCACCTACCAACCAGTAAGAATTCCAGCTCTCACAGACCTGTTATTTTTTCTCTAAGAAGCTCTTCTGTTCTCCACCTGTATTAACTGCACCTGTTTGAACTCGTTACCTGTATAAAAGACACCTGTCCACACACTCAATCAAACAGACTCCAACCTCTACACAATGGCCATGACCAGAGAGCTGTGTAAGGACATCAGGTATAAAATTGTAGACCTGCACAAGGCTGGGATGGGCTACAGCACAATAGGCAATCAGCTTGGTGAGAAGGCAACAACTGTTGGCGCAATTATTAGAAAATGGAAGAAGGGGGCGTGGCCTGGCACCGGAGGGAGATAGGAGCATAGAAGGAGAGCTCCGCTGTCCAGAACTCCAGACAAGCTTCTAATGAGCAAAACCCCTCGGGTCTAAGCCATCCAGATGACCGAGAGAAGTCAGCCTACTCAGCTGGACTCCTCCACGCAGCTGAGCAAGACTATTCTGGCGATGTTCCGCACACAACCGGCGGACGCGCAGGCTGCATCTCAGGCCTTGGACTCGAGTATGACACTTCCCACAGCCTCCTCCACTGCCTCCTCGGGACTCCCAGGTAGAAACAGAGGAAAGGAAAAACGTACCGCTCAAAAGCTTAAGAATTTACCAAATAGCTGCTTCCGCCCGGTCACTCACACAGGTGCTGGCTCTGCACTGAGTAAGCGTCAATTCGTGACTTGAAATGCGTTAGCCACCCTTCCCTGCATGCACACTATCTGCATTTGTTGTTTTGGATTTATGGATTTATTTTGAATTTGGATTTTTTACTTGAAATTTTGGAATAAATAACTGTCTATACAGAGTGCGGCAGTCCAGGGTTTCTTTTTCTCCCATCCTCGGGACTCCCACAAGGTATGAATGCAGGATACCCCTCACCCCTTCTGTGTATGGCAGACTTGCAGCAGGTTGCCCTGGATATAAAAAACGCCATGTTTCCCGCCCATACTGACCTGAAGGGAGAGATCAGAGCAGTTGCCACCCAGATGGAGCGCGTGGAGTCGGCCGCCATGACACATGGGGCGGCCATCCAACAAGTACAAAGGGCCTCCACCTCTCATGCCCAGCACCTCGTTGACATGCACAGGCACATGGAAGACCTGTACAATAGGGGTCGTAGGCGCAATCTACATAGAAACTGTTCTATGAACAAAGGAATAAACCCGGGAGATCATTAGCGAAATTCACACAGAAACGAGTGCTCGTTTCCACTATCCATCATGTGAGGGACAAACACGGAGGGATCCATACTAAAAATGAGGATATTGCTCGACAGTTCCAAGCCTTTTATGGCAAGTTGTATAATATTAAGGCAAACGAGGAAAGTATTGTCTCTGCGGACACACGGAAAAATCTGATAAGGGACTTTCTGCACAGATACTGCCCGCAAGCGCTATCCATGGAAGATCGTCAATCCCTGGATTCCCCGCTGTCGTCAGAAGAATGGTTAGAAGCCTTAAAAGCCACAAAACCTGGCAAAAGCCTGGGACCTAATGGCTTCATGGCACAATATTATAAATGCTTCACGGATCTTCTAGCGCCGGGTTTCCTTAGAGCCTTCAACTCTCTATCAGGTTCCACATGCAACTCTAGTACCCTGTTGGAAGCATATATTTCAGTAAAACCCAAGGAGACTAAATATCCTACGGATGTAGCGAATTATAGGCCGATCTCGCTCCTAAATGTTGACGTAAAAATCTTTTCCAAAATTCTTGCGAATCGCTTAGCTTATCATGTGACGGCATGGGTGGGTTTAGATCAGGTGGGCTTTGTCCCCGGCAGAGAAGCCAGGGACAACACCATCAAGGCCCTCAACCTACATCATTGGCTCACTTCTTCCAAACACAAAGGGTTTTTTCTGTCAATGGATTCGGAGAAGGCCTTCGATCGAGTGGCCTGGGACTACATGGACTCCGTTTTAGACACTTTGGGTTTAGGAACCAGAATGAGGGATTATATCGGAGCTCTGTATACAAATCCACGAGCTAGAGTACGAGTCAATGGTCACTTGTCAGATGCCTTCTCCATCCACAATGGCACAAGACAGGGTTGTCCCCTTTCTTCTATCCTGTATATTCTCACGTTGGAACCTCTTCTTCGTTGCATTCGAGCGGATACTAACATAAAGGGTATTGAAATATGCCATAAGGAATATAAACTCGCAGCTTTTGCTGATGATATTTTGCTCTTCCTCACTTCCCCCTTGACATCCCTGCCTAACTTGCTGCAAGTCCTTGAACAATTCCGAATTATCTCACACTTAAAAATTAACTACCGTATATACTCGAGTATAAGCCGACTCGAGTATAAGCCGAGGTACCTAATGTTGCCTCAAAAAACTGGGAAAACTTACTGACTCGAGTATAAGCCAAGGGTCATCCTTACTGTTCCTATCCTCACTGTTCTCCTATCCTCACTGTTCTCCTATCCTCACTGTTCCCTAGCTCGCTATTTTACATTGTAAATCGTACCTGTAAAGAAGTTGCGGCTGCGGCGTCCATCGTTCGAATTTCGCGGTCTCTTCCTGTTCCTTCCGTAATAGGCGGAGAGTGTCTGATGAGAATCGCCTATCACGATCACTCTCTCATCCTCAGTTTCCCAGCAGACACTGTGTTGGGTGTTCCGCCAATCACAGACGTCTGCTGGGAAACTGAGAATGAGAGAATGATCGTGATAGGCGATTCTCATCAGACACTCTCCGCCTATCACTGAAGGAACAGGAAGAGACCGCGGAATTCGAACGATGGACGCCGCAGCCGCAACGTCTTTACAGGTACTATTTTCAATGTAAAAATTTTTGCTGACTCGAGTATAAGCCGAGGGGGGGACTTTCAGCCCAAAAAAAGGGCTGAAAATCTCGGCTTATACTCGAGTATATACGGTATTCCAAATCATTTGCTCTGGATATCTCGCTGCCCTCATCGTTGGTTGGCCTCTGGCAAGAGAATTTCCCCTTTTGCTGGAAAACCGATGACCTTACCTAATTAGGTTATCGGCTTCCGGGTAAACTCACAGATCTTTACGTCAAGAACTTCCTATCAGAACTAAACGCTATACAGCAAGACATGCTTCGGTGGGATACTCCCACGATTTCCTGGTTCGGGCATGCCTCCATATTGAAAATTACAGTGCTTCCCCGCATGCTATATAAATTACAGACAATTCCGATCACCTTACCATCCTCCTTCTTTGCGTCATATAAGAGACTATGTAGGAAGTTTCTGTGGGGATCCAAGGCACCGAGAATCAGTTGGGCGAAATTGGTGCTCCCGAAATTGGATGGAGGCATTGGTCTCCCTGATATACAGAGGTATTACTGGGCTACGCAGCTAACACGAATAGTGGACTGGCGGGTTCATGCACACTGTAAAGGGTGGGTACTGCTGGAAAATTTGATTACGGGAACTGAACTTCGGAAAGAAAACATTGGACACCTAACGTTCAATCTCACCCTCTGGTAGGGGAAACTCTTTTTGCATTCACACAAGCGTGTAGAACACATGCAGTGTCAGCTATGGAATGTAAGTTAATCCCCCATTAGAGGAAACCCAGACTTTACGCCGGGGCTAGAAGGTTCCTATCTGACAAAGGAGTGGCCACAGGCGGATATGCTAGCCAAATATTTCTTCTCCGGGGATAGGTTCCTTAACCAGAGAGAACTAGTGTCACTATCCCTGACCAAATCCTTCCCTTTCTTTGCTTACCTCCAGATAAAGCACTTTCTGGATAACCCGAAGACCAGAGGATGCTTTACGAAAACATCTACAGTGTTTGAGTCGTTGTGCTCTAGCTCGTCTCCCCAGAGGCATGTGATTTTGATGCTTTATGCATCAATGTTCAAAGAATCCTTTACCTCCATGCATGCGGAACATGCCTTCTGGGAGGCCCGGCTTGAAAAACTGATTGAGAAGAAGAGCTGGGAGCGGGTTCACTGGTATATCCATAAAGGTTCGCTGAATGTAAACACCCAGGAAAATGGGTACAAGATTAGAACACGGTGGTATAGGACATCTGATCTAATCCACAAATTCTTCCCGACTGTGTCAGATCGGTGCTGGATGTGTTGACAGAACTTGGGTACTTTCCTCCACATTTGGTCGCTGATCCAACCATACTGGCATGGGGTGCATGATGTGACGACTGCGGTCTCTTCGCTGCCACTGGAGTTTTTGCCAGCACAGTATCTTCTTCATCTGTCCAAAATATCTAAGAAACGGTATCACAATTCCATATGATCAACGCTGCCAGATTATGTATTCCCGTCCACTGGAGGGCTACGGCACCACTATCTATGAAAGGATGGGTGACACGCATAAATCACATTACGGCGATAGAGGAGCTAATATACACTGCACAGGATAGAATTTCCAGCTTCGCCACTATTTGGGACGACTGGTTTAAATTTCGGAATTCTGCGGAATTTCAAAGACTCTTATAGACTACTGGTTGACTGGGTCTCTTGAACAGAGTTCTGCTTGATTGGCACCTGAGATATGATCTCATTAGTATGCTCTTATCACCAAACAGAAATAGACGGAGAGGGTAGCTGGTGGTTTCCCCACCCCCTCTTCAGACATTCCCATTTGAGACTCTCTCTTCCTCATACCCACCCCCCCGCCCCCCTGCCCCCTCTTTTTTATTTAATATCCCTTCTCTACCCTCCTCCCCTGGTCCTTCCTCCCTTTTTTCTTTTTTTCTCTCTCTTGTCCCTTCTCTCTTCCTCTTATATTTGATTTTGAAGAATGGAGATTATGGGGGGACGGGTTTATCTTGGTTGACCCCTCCTCCCATTCTCTCTAAAATACGCAGATCCTTAGAGATGGAGGTAGAAATCAAACCACAGGCTGTGGTCTATTGTGGTAATGGCTATGACTTGTCACTTTTATTGAAGGTCCTGGTAACGTCTGAGTGCGATTGCATTAACATGATCCTTCACCGATAACTTGAGGTATATTCTTGTTATTACTTGAGATGATGTTGTTTATTTTGTATACTGAGAATTCTATATGGGCATTGCCACAACTGCATAACATGTATTTGTATTACATATGGAGCCAGAGCCCCTGGACTTCTAGTTTTTTTTTTCCTTTTCTTATTACTGTTGATATTGACGTGATATGTATTGACGCTGTTTTTCAATAAAATCTTTATGAAACAAAAAAAAAAAAATGGAAGAAGTTCAATCTCCCTCGGTCTGGGGCTCCATGCACGATCTCACCTTGTGGGTCATGATCATGAGGAAGATGAGGGATCAGCCCAGAACTACACGGCAGGACCTGGTCAATGACCTGAAGAGAGCTGGGACCACAGTCTCAAAGAAAACCATTAGTAACACACTACGCCGTCATGGATTAAAATCCTGCAGCACACGCAAGGTCCCCCTGCTAAAGCCAGCGCATGTCCAGGCCCGTTTGAAGTTTGCCAATGACCATCTGGATGATCCAGAGGAGGAATGGGAGATGGTCATGTGGTCTGATAAGACAAAAATAGAGCTTTTTTGGTCTAAACTCCACTCGCCGTGTTTGGAGGAAGAAGGATGAGTACAACTCCAAGAACACCATCCCAACCGTGAATCATGGATGTGGAAAAATCATTCTTTGGGGATGCTTTTCTGCAAAGGGGACAGGACGACTACACCGTAATGAGGGGAGGATGGATGGGCCCATGTATCGCGAGATCTTGGCCAACAACCTCCTTCCCTCAGTAAGAGCATTGAAGATGGGTCGTGGCTGGGTCTTCTAGCATGACAACGACCCGAAACACACAGCCAGGGCAACTAAGGAGTGGCTCCTTAAGAAGCATCTCCAGGTCCTGGAGTGGCCTAGCCAGTCTTCAGACCTGAACCCAATAGAAAATCTTTGGAGGGAGCTGAAAGTCCATATTGCCCAGTGACAGCAACCTGGTCAAGAACTACAGGAAACGTATGATCTCTGTAATTGCAAACAAAGATTTCTGTACCAAATATTAAGTTCTGCTTTTCTGATGTATCAAATACTTATGTCATGCAATAAAATGCAAATTAATTACTTAAAAATCATACAATGTGATTTTCTAGATTTTTGTTTTAGGGGAGTTGTGTGAGCATAGGGCTTCAAAGGGAGTAAGTTGTCTACTCCAAATATCTGTGGGGCCATTAGAGATAAGAAAATGTGACAACTGTCTATACGACCAAAAAGGGAAGGAATTGGTGCGAGAATCCTCCACCAACTCCTCATACAGTCGCCGTCGGCCTCCGCGGAAGAAGTGACGTGCCTGGATCTCCTCTCGTGGCCATTCCCTGCGTAAGAAGGTTTCGGATTCTCCCGGAGGAAACTCAGGGTTACCCCGAAATGAGGTCAGGGGGCCTGGTCGAGAGGAGATGTGAAAGAGGGCTACCGCCTTCCCGAAGGCCAACAGCGAGGGCATGATCAGAGGATGTAGTTTAATATCCTGGGGGTAAGATCGTGGAACTAGCCACGGAAGTGTGCAAGTCTGTGTTGTTGTAAGCGCGTTTTCCAATGTGACCCAGGCTTTCCCCGCTTTGTGAACATTCCAGTCCACCACTCTAGTCAAGTGACAGGCCAGGTGATACGTTTGGAGGTCCGGTAGACCAATACCTCCAGCCTTCTTGGAGCAGGTCAGGCTCAAATATTTAATACGTGGGGCTAAGCCTTTCCAGAGAAAGATTGTGCATGCTTTCTTATATGACGAGAAGAAGGAGGGAGGAAGGTGTATAGGGATCGTTTGCATTAGATACAGTAGGCGCGGGAGGACAACCATCTTAATAAGTGCCGCTCGGCCAAACCAGGACACATTCAGGCTAGCCCACTCCTTCAAATCTGCTTGTATTCTGGAGAGTGCGCGAAGGAAATTAAGGCTGTACAGATCTGAAAGTTTCGTAGGTATCTGAATCCCTAGATATGTGATAGCGTCTTTTTTCCATAGGAATGGAAAGGTGTCTTGGCAGTGGGAAACTTCCTGCGGAGTTAGAGATATGTTCAAGGCGTGGGACTTGGAGAAGTTAATTTTAAGGTACGACAGCTCACCGAAACATTTAATGTCGTTCAAAAGGTTAGGTAAGGATACTCGAGGGGACTGTAGGGTCAACAAAATATCGTCCGCGAACGCCGCGACTTTGTACTCCCTATGTTGTATGGGAATCCCTTTAATGTTGGGATTGGCACGTAATCTATTTAATAACGGTTCAAGAGACAAGACGAAAATCAGTGGAGAGAGTGGGCAGCCCTGGCGCGTCCCATTGCTTATGGAGAAGGCGTCCGACAGGAGACCATTGGCTTTCACCTTTGCCTCTGGGTTGGCATAAAGGGCGTTTATGTGCGTTAACATCCGGGGTAATAGGCCTATGCCCTTCAGAACCCCCTGCATATAGTCCCAAGCCACCCTGTCGAACGCCTTCTCAGCATCAAGGGAGAGGAGAAAGCCCTGGGTATTTGAAGAGGATAGCCAATGATGTATGTTCAGTGTGCGTATGGTATTATCCCTTGCCTCCCTCCCCGAGATAAAGCCCACCTGGTCGTATGATATAAGTTCGGGTATCAGAGGAACTAGTCTATTAGCTAACATTTTTGCATAGAGCTTGATGTCTACATTGAGGAGGGATATCGGCCTGTAACTGGATACCAATGAGGGGTCCTTATCTATCCTAGGGATAACAGTTATATGTGCCTCTAATAGCCTGCCAGGGGACGCGCGAGGGCTTGCAAGTGAGTTAAAGGTTTGAAGCATCTGAGGTGTCAGTTCCTCCCGAAAGCATTTGTAATACACCAGCGGAAGGCCATCGGGACCCGGGCTCTTACCAACAGGCATTTGTTTAATTGCTACGCTGAGTTCGTCCATGGAGAGCGGGCTCTCCAAAGCTTCGGCCTGCTGAGTGGTAGGAGGTTTAGGGCAATATTCTGTTAAAAATTCTGCTAATTGGGAAGAACGGTTGACCGGGGTTTCAGGCGATAGGTTATAGAGCCTCCTGTAGAAGTTTTCAAATTGTTTGGCTATGTCTTCATTTTTAGTGTGAAGTACACCCTGTCCGTCTCTAATATGGTGTATCACTGATGTGGTCTTAGCTGCTTGTATCGTCCGTGCCAGTAGTCTCCCACTCTTGTTCCCGTGTTCGTAGAACACTTTCTGACCAAGTACGTATCTTCTCCTAACATGTTTTCCCAGTTCCTCCCTTAGGGCAGAACGAGCTTGTAAAAGGTCCTGTAAGGTGGCTTGCAAGGCCGAGCGTTTATGAGCTAGTTCCAACTTATTAATTGTTACAATAAGGGATTTGATGAGTTCTTGCTGTCTCTTCTTGGCCAACGTTGCCAAAGAAATCAGCTTCCCACGTAGCACACATTTGTGCGCTTCCCAAATTTTGACTGGTGTCACGTCTGGGGTGGAGTTTTCTTGAAAGTATAACTTATTTTGTTCTCTAATCTGCCTGAAGTTTTCTGGGTCCTTCAGTAAGGAGGGGTTCAGTCTCCATGACTTTGTCCTTTTGTTCGAATCGGGGAACGTGAGGGTAATTGTTATGGGGTGATGGTCAGAGAGAAACATTGGTTCGATGGTAGAATGAGTAAGGAGGGCTAGATCAGGTTGCGAAAGAAATAAGTAATCTAGTCTGGAGTATTTATTATGAGGGGGAGAGAAGAAGGTGTAATCCCTAACCGTAGGGAACATAGTCCGCCACGTGTCATGGAGTCAAAAACAGAAACCGCTCAGGTGTGGACGTCCTCCAGGTGACTATCTCCTCCCAACAGCCAAGGGTGCAGGCAATGCAATTTCAGGCAAAACAAAAGATCAAGTCTTCTGGACAGCAGCACTCCAATAAAAAGCCTTTATTATGTAAAATCTTCAAAAATCTTCAATCTTCTGGACAGCAGCACTCCAATAAAAAGCCTTTATTATGTAAAATCTTCAAAAATCCAAATACAGCACAGCAAGTCACAAAATTCTGGTTAGAGCTGACTAGTTTCACACTTTCTTAGTGTTTAATCATAGCTGATTAATCAGCTATGATTAAACACTAAGAAAGTGTGAAACTAGTCAGCTCTAACCAGAATTTTGTGACTTGCTGTGCTGTATTTGGATTTTTGAAGATTTTACATAATAAAGGCTTTTTATTGGAGTGCTGCTGTCCAGAAGACTTGATCTTTTGTTTTACGTGTCATGGAGTGTTAGATTTTGTAGTTCTTTTTTGATCTGACGCAGGGCACGATACGGGAGAGTCGATGCACCTGTGGAGGAATCAAGAGGCGGGTTCAACGGGACGTTAAAGTCTCCTCCCAGGATTACAATTCCTTCCTGAAAGGATGCCAATTCCATACAGGTAGATCTAAAAAAGGATACTTGGCGTTCATTGGGGCAATACATATATGCCAGCGTAATCGGCTTGGCCACGTATGTGCCCTTAATGAATACGTATCTGCCTTTGGGGTCGATCAGTGAATCTGTCATGGTAAAGTCTGCGTGCTTAGAGATAAGTATAGACACACCCTTAGTTTTGGATTCTGGGTTCGTGGAGTGTACTGCCTTTTTGTATACATGGTTCCCCATTCTCGGGATAGCGTCAGATCGAAAATGGGTCTCTTGCAGCAAAAGGAAGTGGGCCTTGTGTTTGGTTAGTGCCGAAAGCACCTGGGCTCTTTTCTCTGGCAGGTTCAGTCCCTTAACATTAAGAGAAAGGCATTTTAAAGAAACCTGTTGCCTGGTCGTTGATTCTTTCTGCATCTTACACGTAAGTGGGGGTCAAGAGGCATGGACAAGTGTAAGAGGTATTCGTGGGGGTTCCAGAAAATTGATGGGAATCCGGCGGAGTACCGAAAGGCCCCCCTTAGGGGAGGGAGCGAGGAGTGACCCCCACCAATATAGGGGCAGAAGAAGGGAGGGGTGTGATGAGGGATAGGGAAAGAGAAGGGGAGGGAAGAGGGTAGGGAAAGAAGTCTAAGAGAAAAGAGGGGGGAGAAAAGATCAAGGGTACGGTATTCCGCTCCCAGAGGGGCAGAGGGGGTATAGATGAGGTATATAGGTCTTGTACGTACGTGGGGTTCTTTGGCCACTAGTACAAGGGTTATACCGGAGGTAGCTGAGAGCACTCCCAGCCACCTGAGGGGGGGGGGTTCCGGAGGTTCAGCAATTACCCAATAGGGCAGCTGGTAGGGGACAATAAACTAGGACTACAACTCGAGAATACGCAACAAGGAGGTCGAAAAAAGTTATAAACAGAAAAACACCTTTTACGGGTAACTGTGAACAATGAACTTAGCGGGTCACAACCAGGAATTAGCAGACGTATGTAAGATATATCTAATAAAGGCAAAGAGAACCATATCGGGTGCGAATATAGATCCCAATTGTGTCCAGGCGGGTACTCGTATTCAGTCTGTATTCGCGAATCACAAGCTAGGTAGTTGTGGAATCCTTGCACCCAAGACTATATGAAATTCAGGGCTGTCTTAAACTACAACTAACACCTTCTCAATGCCGTCTGCCCGTTGAATGGCAAGAATTAACAGATAGAATAGTCATCCGTCTGCTAGCCTAAGGTTACCAGCATCTCGGGAGGCTAGCACCTACACGAGACTGTAGGCATCCGCTCCCCCTCCCGCCCATGAATAGTATGGCAGAAGGGGAGAAGAGAAGAGCCTCTGGACCACTGCTCCGGTCCCCTGCTATATTGGCACAAACCCACCCAGATGAGGAACAACATAAGCAAATGTCGCAGAGGGATATTTTAAACTCTAAGTACCTAAACTCTAGTCAATCACTTCATATAAGCTTGTTAGCAGCATACACAAGTTAGAAGACAATATCACCTGAATGTTGTGTATAGCGTGAGCTTAGGGAGGAAAGAATGGGATCCATGGGGAAAGAAGAAAGCTAAGTGACCCGCGTGACTTGGAATATCCATGAGGGGTTGCCTGCAAAGGAAGTTCAACATGAAACTATTGGTACCTGGGGTGAGTCGATCAGAGCGTCCTACAAGTCACCAAGGACGAACATCGGTCAGGACCCTCAAAACAAAGAATACGCAGGTCCGATATCGATTGAGAAGCAAAGTAGATGCTGATATGCTTGTGAGGTAGAGAGGAGCTTCCTGGGGAGGGAGAGAAAAAAAAAAAAAGAAGAAAAAAAGAAGGGGGTTGGGGGGAGACGAAAGCGTCCCTCTACCACACTTGTATGATAGCATGGGGAGAGTGAGATTCAATCCTCCTGGCCACTCCTTCGGGGGGTGTCTGCCCTCTCCCGGTCGTGTGAAAGGTGATCCCGTCTTACGTTACGATCGTTCGGTGAAGTGGGATGCAGCCTGCGGCGTCTGGATCGTTGCCGTTGAGCCTTTGGAGAGGAGCTGTGGGAAACCGGTTTCCACGGTTCCGCGGGGAAGTAGAAGGAATACCAGTCGGGCAGCTCGATCGGTGGGATGTCTACCTGCTCACAAAACGTCGGTAGGTCTTCAGGCGTTCTGAGAAGGGCTGTGCGTCCTCTGTAGGTAGCAGAAAGACAAAATGGAAACTTCCACCTATATTGTATGTTGCGTGACCGCAAGACGTCCAGCAGGGGGCGAAGTGAGCGTCTATTCTGCAGGGTGATCTGCGATAGATCCTGAAAAAGTTTAATGTCAGCTCCATTGAGCACAATACGTCCCCTGTCTCTGGCTTTCCTGAGGATCTCCTCTTTAAGGGGGTAGTTCACAATGCAGCACACAATGTCTCTGGGGGGCTCGGAGTCCCGGGGCAGGGGTCTTAAGGCACGGTGAAGCCTCTCCATTTCAATTGGAGTATCTGCCGGCCGGCCGAGTAGGTCATTAAAAATGGCGCATATAGTCTGCATCAGGGTTGTCTGGTCTACGCTTTCGGGGACCCCCCTCACCCTGATATTGTGTCTACGCCCCCTATTGTCCAAATCTTCCACATGTCTGTGGAGTTCGAACATGTGTGGCAATTGTATGTCATAAGCCTTCTGGACTTGCCTGATTGCAGCTGCTTGCATATGCGACGTGTCCTCCACTTCAGCCACGCGGCGATTGATCCCCAGGAGCTCCGATTTGAGCTCTGATATGGAGGACATCATGGTGGATTTGATGTCCAGTGCCACCTTTTGTAGGTCCCTCTGGAGGTCCAACAGGGTCGGGTTGGGAGCTGCGGCGCCGTCGTCGTCTGTCAGGGGTTCCTCCGCATTACTAATTGAGGCCGGGGATGCGGCCTGCGCGTCCGCGTGTTGTCCCTGCGGCCTGTTCCGGAACATCTCCGGGATGTTATTGTTTGGCTGGGGCCCGGTATCTTTCAGCGTGCGGGGTGTTGACGAGCTCCTGGTCGATTTCCCCATGTTTGTGGGCTGATGTACCCGTATCTGAGCTTCGTTTTCGTCCTCGTTGTGCGGGAGCTCTTGCCTTAAGCTGCCATCTCGAGTCCCGTCCAGGCCACGCCCCCAGATTTTTGTTTTAGATTCCGTCTCTCATCATTGAAGAGTACATATGATAAAAATTACAGACCTCTACGTGCTTTGTAAGTAGGAAAACCTGCAAAATCGGCAGTGTATCAAATACTTGTTCTCCCCACTGTATGTCATGTCTGTCTCCTCTCCCCCTTTTGGGATATATGCCCAAAAAATTCCTTTTTTTATGTATTACTTTCTGCTTAAATATTTGCGATAATGCATGATCTATTCTCAGCATGAATTAGCTTGTAGTATGCAGCTCATGGTTGTCAAAAAACAAATCTTTTTATTTGGTTTTTTCCTCATTAGGATATTTGACTGCATCCTGAGGCCCCTGGCTAACTGGATGCTGGAAGTGTTTCCACGGGGACTTCTGTGTGGGCCGTTTCGAGCTGGGATAGGGATCATTGTCCCCCTATGAATGGCAATGGCAGCTCTGCTACAATCTTGTTTAGGGCTTTATGTCCTTTACTTTTTAAACAGCATGAAACATCTTGATATATAAATCTACAAATTCAGTGCTTGGAATGTACAATGGATGTGTGTGTGACCTCAATGATGCTGGCCCATGGAATTATTTTTCTGAGTTTTTTTCTTTCTGCTTCATTTCAGAATATATTTGTATTTTTCTCCTACCAAGAGCCTCAGAAGAAAGGATTGGTATTTCTGAAACATGTTAGGCTCATGGAGCAATACTTTCTCCCATTGAAAATTTGTATAAAATGTTCCCAATTCATGTTTCATACTAATCAAATGTATACTTTGCAGACTATCAATGTGCTTGACATATTTTTACATTTGCATACAGATACAATTTTTTTTTAAATGAAAATTATTTTCTAATAAATACAATATTTTTACAAATTTTTGTTTTTTGTTTGCCCTTAAAATCCCGCTGTACTTATGCCCTTTTAGGGCTTATTCCGAATAAGAGATTGGGGACCACAATTTTAGAATATCCCGTTGTTCAGTGGGAATGCATGCTTGCCAATACAATACATTGCTCTCACCATGTCTGGCAGCTTTGGGCACTTTTGGGAAGACAGTCAATGCCGTAGTGACAGGAAACAATGTACCTGGATGAGGTCAGAATCTTTTTGATGAATCAGGGCCCACTCCACAAGGGTTTGGATCTCAGTGGTCCTAGCCTGGGAGTTTGGATGTTGACCCTTTAGGGGCCAGGAGGGAGCAGCTGAAGGCAGAACTGGGGCCACCTCCAAGTTCTCCCAATTTGTGAAGACCTCAATCTCTGCCCCGTGAGGTAATCTGCAAACTTTTCATTGATGGCTCACACTGGAGCTAATAATTCCAGTTTAAAGGAGCTGTTATTGTGATGGTTTCACACGGTGGGACGCAGACTGCAGCTTGCACAGGTTTTCACCCTTTCGTGTCTATCCTGCTCCTGGGCCAAGACGGCCTCCAGGCCCTGTAAACTCCCATACCTGTGCACTCGGAAGGTTTTCAAGTAATCAGCGAGGGCCAAGAGAGGTGCGAATGTCAGGTTTTGTTTCAGAGCCTCAAAGGCTTGCTGCTGCAGTGCCTGTCACTGGGACTGGATCAAAGGGGGATTCTGGATGAACCCTCTGCAGACTGCTATATACTCTTTCTAGCAAACTTTTCAATAAAACAGGGATTTTTAATTCACACATATTGCAATACATGTTTAAGCTGGCCAACTGCGTCAAAGTAATCCCTCTATGGCTAGTCCTACTCTGCATTGCAAATGCAAATGCTACTTTGGACACAATGCCAACCTGGGGCAAACAGACACAAAGTGGGGATGAGCTACTAGGTTTAGGTCTGGCCACTGACCTGCAGTGCAACAGTATACATGTGCTCAAATCCCATTAGCTTGTACATGTACTGTATATAATCTATCAGGTGCTAAATGGGTGTGACCACATGTTAACACTAGAAATTCTGCCTAGTGTTCTTCACTACCAAACTGAATAAAGCTGCAATCATTTGAAACACATTCAAGAAAACAATCCTTATTATTTCACTTTATTTATAGACCCAGTTAATAGTCTAAAATATGTATCCGTGCATTTTATTATGTTGCTGTAAAATCTCTGAGTCAGTGTAGGTGATTCTAGTGAATATTTCTACAGAAATGAATTTACCAGTACAGTGGATTTTAGTCAGCACTTACCTTTCTTACTATGAATTCAGAAAGATAGCATGGTAGGGGATCTAGCCATAGGCAGATAACTTCACACATGTAATTCCTTGATGCCCGAAAATTCGTTGCACTAGATACTCACACCAGTTAATGCATATGAAAATTTAGCATTTTTAATGCACAGGATAACATTTACATAGAAATAACTGAAAATGTTTTGTCTGTTTAATAAAAAAAATAATATATATTTTCCCATGAATTACAAAAACTTTTTCACATGGTAAGAGTAATAAGGAAAATAGCAATTCAAAAATGTAGATACATCAATGGAGGTTCTTGTGATGAGGATGTAATCCTGGCAGAGGTGACCCTTTAAATTGTCTTATGTTATGGGATACTAGCTGTATAGTCTTCAAATGTACTTCCTAGCGCAAAGTTTAGGAACAAACAAGGGTATTGCAATGTAATTTGTTTTCTACAGGTATTTGATTTCAATTCAATGTAATGAAGTGAAATGAAACCAGTAAGCCAATATGGCTGGAACATTTGGGATCTTGCTGTGTTATCTGAGGCAGTGACAAAACTCTGGTTTCTATTGCTTGTTTAATGATGATAACAGTGTGATTTGCAGGTATAAGTAACAAATGAAGTCAATTAAGGATCCAAGAATGGCACCTGTCTAAGTGTAGGGTTGCACTAAATGATTCCCCATCTTTGTTTTCTGTGCAACTTGCCATTTTCAACCTCCTTCTTGCATGATATACAACAATGGAATACTTGTTCCCTAATGGTCATGAATGAAGAAAGCAGAACTTACCAGGAGCCCAGGTATGCGATTCTTATCTCTCAGAGAAGACAACCAAAGTCATACCATTTCCTTATTTGAACAGATAATCAGTGTAATGATATTGATTGACCAATTTGTTCTAATTTCCTTCTATGTTAGAATTGCTTAAAAATGCTTAAAAGGAGATGATTTAAACATAATTTTTTTGATGTTCTTAAGAATAATTGGAACATACGGTATATTCTTTAGTTTAAAACAAACAGGTAACCCTAATTTGAAGCTATTTACCATATGGGTATTCTTTCTCTGTCCCTTTAGTTGAAAAGAAAAATCAAAGCAAAAAAATATGCTGCCCCAAATGCACCTAAACTATTATGCCATATTGTAAGGTTTTACCCTTTCTGTTACCAGCTAAGTTATGTGATGACAGAAAGTTCACTTTCTTTATATGGAGAGCATCAAGAGGACTGTAGAATACATAAACTGGAAGTTTGCAGAAACAAAGGAAGGCAGCTGCATGTTACTTGAGACGCACATTCTTATGACTCCTCTTAGCTGCTTCCCCACTTGATCTGTTGCTGGATTTACTTATGAGTGGTCAGGGATCATTTCCAGGGACCAAAAATATGCATCCACCAAACACACAAATGAACAGGACAATATTTAGAGATCTTGCAGTCCTAGAAACATATGAAAGATGAGGATCAGGTGGTCAGCTGTGACCTGAAGGGTTCAGTCCTGAAGAGCTAGCCAATGCTCTCTGAAAAAGAAAAGAAGGGGGCAGGAGAGAACTTACAGTGTAACAAATTGCTTAAAAAAGGATACATTTCTTCAAAAAAACTATAAATGACTTGAAGTGTGGTTCCACAATAGGAAAATAAAAAATTACTTACTGTACATTTGGAGGAGTGAGAACAATGAGTAAAACTGCCAAGTACACGGGTGGGCAACTTGTCTCCACACAGGATAAAGAAAGTTGCTCTCTATGCCTCAGAGGTTCCCATCCTAGATCCTCTGTGGGGTTCTCAGACAGGTGTATGGAATTAGTAGGTACAAAAATAATCCATTGACTGATTGGCAAAGCTAAGAATGGGTTAGAGTCATCTGCTTTAGTGAACATCAAATGTCTTTATTGCACTTATTGATGAAATAAAGACATTTTATGTTCACTAAATCAGATGACTCTGACCCATTCTTAGACATATAGCTTTGCCTGCTGTCAATCATACCCGACAGGTTATTTTTGCAGACTCCTGTGCTATATGAAAGATAAAAACTGTTTAAGATCCTACCCCTTTGTCACCAACCATGTTATGTATTTATTATTTGAAAAATAAATTAGAATGTATAATTAAAACAGAATAATGTCTTACTGTATATACTGAGCTCCAGATAGACTATATAGTATGCACAGCATAAAAAGTGGAAGCTGCAAATATAAAAAGAGGATAGACACATATCAGGCTTATTGTACAAATGTTGCTCCAGTTAAGCTGCAAAAAGAGGTAGGGCTTTGTAAAACTACCTTTTATTCCAGTTTTGCTGCTAGATTTACTTGGAACTTGGAAGAGGTGTGCAGAGAAGCCAAAACTGAAACTTGAAAATGTACAATCTAAAATTATTGTATTTTGCTTTTTCCTCTCGGACTACTGCTAAGGTCCATTAGTGTCTTATGGTACACATGGCCAGGAACATAACTACAGTTGGGCCCCATAGCAAATTTTGATGGGACCCCATAGTCCCTACTCCCTAGAGATCAATGCTGTGGACAGAAGTTCTCAGGGACGAGGTGGGCTTCAGTTAAGAGAATTACTTTTTAACATTCATTTTCAGCATACCACTTTGTACTTATTAGCTAAACTGCCTTTTCAGCATCTGAAATCTCAGGGCTTCAGTGCAAACTCTATGTCCTGCGGCCCCTTCCACTGCAATAGGAAACACGTGCTTCAGGAGGTGCAGTAGTAGCAATAATAATAAGCAACATATTATTTTATGTTATGACATAATTGTTAGTGCTGCACACAATTAATCTGTAACCATATAACCTATATAACCATAATACAAGTCTTAACTTTACACCGTGGGTTATTTGCAGAACTACTAACTACTTTCAGTTTTTAGCTGAGAAGACAATCTGGTATTTTACAGCCTGAGGAAGACTGTATTAGGGATACAGGATTATTTCAGTGCTGACAAGGATGACTAGAGGCATAAAACCAACACTACTATGACAACTAAAAAAATGTTCCTTACTGCACAGTTTGCAAAGGAGATCTGTGACTAGCAACAATGATTTTGAAGTCTCCTCCTATACACCTGGTGTCAGTTTTTCTTGATTGAAAATTCCACAGGGGGTACAGGGTCAGTGTCAACAGCACCCTACTCAAGCCTCGTACACACGACCGAGTTTCTCATCCAAAACCGGCAAGAAAAGTGCAGCGTGAGCTTTTTTGTTGAGAAAACCGTTCATGTGTATGGTTTTACGACGAGAAAATTGCTGTGAATCTCGATGAGAAAATAGAGAACCTGCTCTCTATTTTCTCGTCAGGATTCCAGATTTCCTCGTCGTGTTTCTCGTCGGCCTGTTTTGTGACGAGAAAATGGTTCGTGTGTATGCTTTTACGACTCTTCCAAAAGCGCGCATGCTCACAAGCAACTATGAGACGGGAGCGCATCTTCTGGTAAAACAAGCCTTCGTAATGGAGATAGCACATTCGTCACGCTCAAAATTTTTGCATCGTTTAAATGTTGTGCATTGAAATCTTCGTTAGAATGTGACATTAATCCAAACGAATGAACTTCTTTTGCTGCTGATATTCACAGAGTTATGACTATCTTTTTTTAGATTTATGTGTATTATATCGTGCAAGTTTTTAGGAATATTTAAAAATTTGTTATTTTTCCAACTGATGTTAATTGTAATTTCGCAATGTTTTGGTAGTGATCTCCCATTGAATCTTTTAATATATATGATTTAAATTTTACACACTTTTTTGGGAAACACGATTTAGTTATTTTTTTGGGGGGTTGTTATCTGTCCCT
This sequence comes from Rana muscosa, assembly GCA_029206835.1. Classification (NCBI taxonomy): domain Eukaryota; kingdom Metazoa; phylum Chordata; class Amphibia; order Anura; family Ranidae; genus Rana; species Rana muscosa. The sequence goes on along the minus strand of CM055117.1, from coordinate 681,434,453 downwards.
TTTTTTGTCAGTCAAATGTATCTGCTTACTCCAAAGCTAGATTTTACATTTTTACAAATACACATAGTCAAGTATGAACTTAAAGAAAAATAACATTTATTCATGTTTGAACTAAAATAAAGAGAAGGCAGCGCTGGAGAAGCTGCTGCCATTTGTGCATCCCAGGGACCCCAGAGCACACAGCAACCCTGTGTGGACACTAAAATTGGGAGCTTGAGAAGGCCAACATTTCTGAACACAATCTGATGCTGGCCTCCCAGAGGTCAGGAACAGCAGCAGGTGATATATATGTCCCAAGTGTGTGGTACTACAACAGGCTGCCTTCTGTCCGACCACAATGAAGCAAGGCCATCACTTCCTTGTCTTCCTGGCAACCTTCCCTGCAACCTTTCCTGAAGCCTTCCCTGCAGCCTTCCTTCTTCGTTTGGCTGGAGGCTGGGCCACTGGAGGGGTACTCCTGTCAGGAGGAGGAGGAGGTGGAGGAGAAGGGGGTGGCGCAGAAGAACAAGGTGGAGGTGGAGGAGAAGGGGGTGGGGTGGAAGAACAAGGTGGAGGTGGAGGAGAAGGGGGTGGGGGTGGGGCGGAAGAACAAGGTGGAGGTGGAGGAGAAGGGGGTGGGGCGGAAGAAGAATGTGGAGGTGGAGGAGGAGGTTGAGGTTGGGACAGTTGTGCCACCTCACAAATGGCGGTATTGGGGGTAATTTTTTCCATCACCCCCTTGTTGAGCAAGGTGATGAGCAGGGGCTCGCATAGGAGGCGTTGCTCCATGCTCATCACCTTGAACTTTGCCTCCACTAGGCCGGCAATGGCCTCTTCAGGGGATGTGGGCTCTTTGAGGGTGGCATGGGCCTCTTTAATAAGGGCCATTGCTGCCTCACTGGTGGTCCTGTCCCTCCTGCCTCTTTTGGGAAGCCGGATGGGAGGCACCTGGGATCTGGTGCTTCTCCTTTGCCCTGCCACCTCCTGGCTGCCACTGGGCCCTGCCACCTCCTGGCTGCCACTGGGCCCTGCCACCTCCTGGCTGCCACTGGGCCCTTCCTCCTCCTGCCTGACAGTTTCCAGACCCTCCTCCTGGCTGATTTCATCCTGTGTATGAAAAAGGGACATAGTTTAATATGTTGGTTTAATCTTTGCATCAAACTTTATAAACATGATTGAAGCAATTAGAATGTAAATCCAGAAATCATTTTTTATAATTTACACCTACATCAGATTGACTATTTAGCACCCAATTAAGTGCAGACTAATGTCTCGAGATCTTGATTTCACTTGTGGAACCCAAAATATTGTATGTTTCTCATCTTGACATATTTGTCAAACATTAATTTTATCCCAATACATTTTCATTTAATACTATACCTGGCTCCAGATGGCCAAATCAGGATCATCCAGGATGGCTGCCTCCTCTTGCTCCAGAGAAGGCTCAGGTTGGCTGCAGGGAAGTCTGGGGGGAAGAGTGGAGAGTGATGGCCTTGCCTCAATGTGGTCATCCAGGAAGGACATCCTGCTGTAGTACCACAAAATCGGGACATACACATCATCTGCTGCTGCTCCTGACCTCTGAGAAGCCAGGACCTTAGAGCGTTCAGTCCTGTAGGTGCCTCTCAAGCTCCCAATTTTAGTGTCCACTTGTTTTGCTGTGGCTGTGGGCACCTTGGTCTGCACAAATGGGAGCAGCTTCTCCAGCGCTGCTTTTCTCACCCCTCTTTTTTTATGGATGGGGTTTTTCGTCTCCCACAGAGCGGGCAGCTCCCTTACCCGGTCAATAAATTCCACCAGGAACTCTTTGTCGCTAATAAAGACATTCATATTGTATCTGCAAGTTTAAGAAATAATATATAACTAATGTGAGGCAAACAGTCTAACCTCCTTAACATCGTAGTCACCATATATATCCTACAACATTCTCAAAACAGTATAGGCCAACAATTTGTACAAGTCACAAAATCACATACCTTCGTTCGCACGTCCGTCACTTGAACACCTCTCTCCGCACACCGAACGTACTATAGTCACATGTGTGTTTGCTATATACACACCACGCATGCGTCAAAATTCGAACACGTCGCTCCGCACACGTCGTCCGCCCATGATGTTCTAACTAACATCTTTTCCCCGCCCCTTCTCTTTCGGCGCACAGACAGATATGGCGGAGTTACAGCAGGTGTCTGATAATTCCGCAACTAACGAGGAGGAGACAAGCCCGGAGACCGAGGAAACGTCACGATCAAGGAGGAGATTCAAGGCATCGAATATGTCTTTTGCGGAGATGGCGGAGATGGTGGACATCTTGCTCAAGTCTGATTATGACGCAAAGCATGGGCCGTATAGCAAACCAAATAGAAGGAAGGCCAAAATCCTCACTAAAGTCGGGAAGAGTCTGAAGACGAATTTCGGGGTGAAATGCTCAAATGAGCAGCTCAGAAAGAGGTGGTCAGACCTGAAACTGAGGGAGCCAGAGCAGTTAAGGAGCATTAAGAGAATGCTCGCTAAAAGTAAGTAAAATGTACACTTTTATGCTATTAATCCTTTTCTAAACTGACATGTTGCTGTTTTTTTTTTGTTTTTCTTATTGGACTCCCTTCCAAAATGTTATATTTTGAACTTGGTTGGGCACAGTAATCGTTCGTTACGTTACAGACACTTCGTTCGGCCACTATCCGCTGTTTTGGATTATTTTACAGCCACAAAAGTAATTAGACATCTGCCATTTTTTCGCAAATTTGGGGCACAAAGTTTTAGGCTAGGTGATGTGTTTGTAAAGAGAATGAAATGCAAACTTTTGTCAGTGTAAAGGAGAGGACACTCAGCAGCTGCTTCCACATCTGTACTTTGGAGCACTATAGTGTGGGCCACCAGACCCGCCTTTTTTGGGTGTCCCACACAGGTGCTTCAGAGAATTTTTGTGTTGCCTACATGTCTAAAAAATGACAGACAAAGGTGAATACTAAGCATATTCCTGGTCAGAAATACTGCATTCATCTTTAACTTCCGCCCAAACACACACTTGTACCCCACTTCCAAGCAATTTAGCCTGTTTTTTTGTTTAACATAGAGAATTTCTGTGTGATAACTCTACCTTTTGTTTGATTCTCATAGGGGAGAGAAGACTGGGAGGAGGACACTCCAGGGAGCACAAGAACCCCACAGCTTCACAACAACCCCAAACTCCCAAAGACCCACAAACAAAGGATGTAGAGGAAGTTGAGGTGGAGGAAGGAGAAGTGCAGGAAGGAGAGGTGGATGACGTTGTGGAACTGGTCACCACAACAGGTCAGTATCTGTCACCACAGCTTCAGGTAAGAGAGGTAGGCCTGCAGAGTTATAATACCTTTTTATTTTGTTTTTAGGGGATGTGAATGTTGGGGTGAAGGATAGTACAGGTTTCTCTGCTGACAGTGCCCTCCGCCTCATCCAGCAAGTGATGGAATGTAGCACGGAACTGGACAAAATTAAAGAAAGAATACATGTGATGGATCAAACATTTAAAGACATTCTCGATGTTTTGGGGAGAATTCAATAAGGCATCCCAACCCCCTTTTTTCTCATGTTTGTTCTTCAACTTTTAAAAAACTTTTTGACAATCAAACCAGCCAAAAATTGAATCTGCACACAGTGTGTCAACATGTGCTATCTGCCATCAGGGGATATCCATGTACGTCTTTTGGGGGTGCAACCCCTTCCTCGTATCTAAAGTAGGTGAACTGAGGAAGGGGTTGCACCCCCAAAACACGTCCATTGATCACCCCTGATGGCAGATAGCACATGTTGACAATAGGGATCAGGAGTCTAAAATCCCTATAGGAAAATAATCCCAATTGTGTGCATATTCAATTTTTGGCTGGGCAAGGGGTGGCAGGACCCCATATTAGGACGGGCACATAGAGACATATAGTTAGTGTAAGTGAATGTCTCAGATTGCTCCGAGGTATCCAATTTTGTAATTTTTGGAATGCAACTGTTGTTTTTGTATTTTCCTAAGAAAACAATTGCCGGTTTGTGGCCAGGCAAACAAAAAATGTAAAAAAAAAAAAAAAAAGTGTGTGAATTTGCACATAGTAAAAGATCTGAACACAAACAACGTGTAGCTTCTTTTTCTAATATGCTCTAACCTTATTTGGTAAATTTTTTAAGGTTACATAGTGAAATGGTTGGTATTTACTAAAGGAAAATACACTTGGCACTACAAATGCACTAAGACAAACTAGGAGACAGGAAACCAAGAAAAGTTAGAAGTTTAAACAAGATTTTTATTTGGATCGTTAGACAGCAATCTTTAGACATAGCCTGGCATAGGAATTGCCCCCCTACCCGTGAAATAGTCCATGTATTTGTCCCGAACCTCACGGGCATTTTGGGGGGGCAAGCCAGCACGGGCAGATTCCAGGCCCGGCAGGGGATTATCAGGGGAAAGTCCAGCCTCAGGCAAAACTGAGGCCATATATGAATTTGATTTGTGGCAAAGAAAATTGTGTAGCACACAGCAGCATAACACTACATAGTTTATTTTGTAGTCCGCCAAGTGGATGGGAGTCCTAAAAAGGCGGAACCGGCTGGCCATTATGCCAAAGGCATTTTCAACGACTCTTCGGCCCCCGGCCAGCCGGTAATTGAACACCCTCTTCTCTGGGGTCAGGGTCCTCTGAGGAAATGGCCTCATAAGATGTGGTCCGAGCCCGAAGGCTTCATCAGCCAAAAAAACAAAGGGGAGTCCTTCAACATTCCCTGCATCCGGTGGCAATGCAAGGTCGTCACTCAGGAGACGGAGGGCAAACTCCGTCTGGATGAAGGATCCCCCATCGGACATCCGGCCATTCTTCCCTACATCAACATAGAGGAATTCATACCGTGCTGACACCACCGCCATCAGCACAATGCTATGAAACCCCTTGTAATTGAAGTAGTAGGACCCAGAACGGGGTGGCGGCACGATGCGGACGTGCTTCCCGTCTATAGCACCACCGCAGTTGGGGAAGTCCCACCGCGTGGCAAACTCCGATGCCACAGTCTGCCATTCCTGTGGCGTGGAAGGAAGCTGTGGAGTCAAACAAGATGAAAAAATATTAGAATACACAAATCAAACATTACAAGTATATTCTAAGAAAATACATTAGAGGCCAACATCAAGCAAAGTCTAAGTTTATTAAGGTGTTTTAAATAAGTATAATGGAAGGCTCATGTATCATATTCATCACCCCCTATGATGGTCCATTAATAAATTATAATGGGGAGGGGGGGGGAGATGTGTTTGGCCACAGGATAGCATTGCAGTGGCGGTGCGTCCAGAGTGGGCGCTGGAGCACTGCCCCCTCTCTCCTGTGCCTGTCACTCAGAACAATACATAGGTTTATGCCTTGCATTAACCTATGTATTGTCTATGCCGCCCACTATTCAGGTGGATGGCCCCCTGTTAAGCGACCAACATATGAAGAACTGCGGCATTTATGGGCTTAAAATTGCATAGCAGAAACAGTAAGGAAAATTGTCTTGCACATTACAGCCTGAGGGATGTAATTGGCTGCAGAAAAGTTAAATAGGGGACGCAGGGGGGGGGCATTCCTTGGGTAAACACTGACAGGCTGCTCTGCCAATCATGTTCACCAAGTCTGTTTAATGGTAACATGATTGGCTGATGCAACATCAAGGGAAGGAGAAGACATCAAGGACAGAAGAAGGATGGCGCTGACCACAAGAAGGTAAGTGCAGGGCTGGGGGGGAACTGGCTGCATTGGAGGGGACAAATGGGGGCGTTTAATAGGCACCAGAGTAAAAAAGGAGGAAGTTAATCTCCTAAATTGGGGTTTGAACCCCCAAACATTTGGAGCAACAGGCGCCCCTGCTGGAAAGGTTAGTGAAGGGAAATATGCATGGAGGAGAAAAAAGGGGCAATCTAAAGCTTCAGGCATACATGAGGACAAAGGGGACACTCTCAGCATATTACAATCATGGTAATTAGGGAAGGATGAAAGAAATACAACACATTAGCATACATGAAATACATAAAATGTGATGTTAAAGGAGAAAACTTACCCTAATATAGTCCTCCTGCAGGACTTGTATAATGGCAGAACAGGTGTCTGGGATTATGAGGCCCAGAGCCTGGGGGGAGATGCCTGTCGTGAACTTCAAGTCCTGAAGACTTCTCCCTGTCGCCAGGTACCGTAAGGTGGCGATGAGCCTCTGCTCAGCACTGATGGCTTCCCGCATAACGGTGTCCTTCCTGGTAATATAGGGGGACACCAAAGCCAACAGTTCCTGAAAAACGGGGTCAGACATCCGCAGAAAATTCCTGTAGTCCTCAGGATTATTCTCGACGATCTCCCGCAGCAGAGGCATGTGGCAGAATTGGTCCCGCTGGAGCAACCAATTCTTGGTCCATGAACTCCTCCTCACACCATTCATGGACTGGTCTTGGTCCAAAACAAGCAGACCAACACCAAGCGCATGCACAGCACGAACTCGACGACGAGAACGTCCAGGCGACATGGCTAGGAAACGGTCGTCTTATCAGAACGTACAGAACAGAACGCACTTTAGAACAGCAAGGCCTATGAATAACGAACTGAAAAACAGAAACGAACAGGCAAGAACGCACTGTAAAACAGATACGACCTGCCTAGACGCCCTGAAAGTCAAGATACGAACCAACAAGCACAAACTGAACCGCAGAAAACGATCTGAAAAGTACGAAGACTGAAAAGCGCGAATCGTCTCTTCCCAAACTTTTACTTCACACGCGGTAACACAAGATCAGCAAAAGCAGCCCAAGGGGTGGCGCCAAGAAAAAAGATCTTCCCCTTTATAGTGCCGTCGTACGTGATGGACGTGACCGCAGAGAACAACGAGGAAATTGGGAAATGTCAGTGTGTACGCATGGAAAGCTTGACGAGAAAATCAACAAGCTTAACAAGAATCTCGTCCAAAAAAACGACGCGTTTTTTACGACGAGAAACTCGGTCGTGTGTACGAGGCTTCAGAATAATGTTTTGTCTTTTTGCCAACAGGCAGGCCTTTTATTGCAGAAGAGACAAGTCTGTATAGCCAAAACTTTACTTTGAAACTTTTCTTAAAATTTTTGCTGTCTTTGTATTTTTGTCCTCTATGTTCCATCAGGAAGTTTCCTGAAGACACAACAGAAAATGAGAGGAGGTCTCTACAAAACAAGGATTCCCCTCTTAGGCAGTTATCACTGCAACAGGTATTATTCCCACTGGATAAAATAATCTGACCTTTTCTTCTGGTAACAATGTTTAAATTTTGCGTTTCATCTCATCTTCTCATTAAGGCTGGTTTCACACTGGGGCGGTGTGTGCGGTGGCGGTATAGCGCCGCTATTTTTAGCGGCGCTATACCGTCGGAATAGGAGCCAGCAACAAGGGGATTGTCATAGCCTGTTTTAATAATTTGCATTTTAACTTTTTGTACAAAAAATTATAAATATTTTTCTATATTGAGACTGTTTATTTTCCTTTTCTATGGTACCATTAAAGTCCATTGTAGCCCCCCCCCCCCTTCCAATTTTCTCCAACAAGGGGAAAGGTTAGTGTGGAAGTTTATTGTAACTATTTTCTTAAAGTGATTGTAAAGGTTCAATATTTTTTTTTTTAAATAACAAACATGTCATACTTTCCTGCTCTGTACAAGGGTTTTGCACTGAGCGGCCCCAATCCTCCTTTTCTGAGGTCCTCCTCTTCATCGAGTGCCCCCACGGAGAGCCGCTTTCCATGGGGACAATCGTGCCAGCGCGCTCCGAGTCCTGCTGCTGCATCCAATGACACAGACAGCAGGACTTGGCCCCGCCCCAGACTTCCGTGTCACTGGATTTGATTGCCAGCTGCTATCAATCTATCCAATGAAGACCCGAGACAGCGGCTTGCGCTGCTGGAATCATTCTAGTCGCAGGAACGATCGGGTTCAGGTAAGAAAAAGGGGGGCTCTGGGGGGCAGCTGCAGCACAGGAGGCAATTCACCTTAATGCATAGAATGCATTAAGGTGAAAAACACTGAGACTTTACAACTCCTTTAATTTATTACACTTAGGGCTAAAAAATATTTATTTAAATGACTTTACCATTTTTAAATATAAAAATAAAATATTGCATTCAAATAGTTTACATTTATTTTTCCAGCCAGCAGGTTGAGCTCTAGGCTGTTTAGCATGCTAAACTGAACTTCTTAAAAAAAATGTTTACAGAGATCAGTTGCTCAAGCTGAAATTACAAACACACCTAAATTAGTTAGAGTGACTCTTCCCCATTTCTCCCAGCTCTGGGCAGCTCTATACAGACTATAAATTAGATGCAGATGTCTAGAAGCAACCAGCTACTGCTGTCCTATCTATTTACATAACTTATAATTCTCTAGACAAATGAACATTAAAACCCAGGTGCTATATTGACCAAAAACAGACCCCAAGTAGTATATGTACTGTATATAAACACTAGAGCATGGGGAATACATGTCTAAATAAGCATAAGTAGACTGATTATATGAGCATGTATTAAGGGCAACAGAGCCAGAGAATTAGCACGCATGTCAACAAGCCAGGGCTTTACCAATGATGGAACCATATTGGTCCTACAAAGGATCAGCTCAGTCACAGAACTCTTCAAACAGAAAGTTGAGGGAAAACTAGAGTAACGTAGTAAAAAAAGAAAACTGGGGCATGCTTGCAAGTTGATGGATGAATATTTTTGGATATCCAAGGATTCATCTACACAGGCAATATTGTCTAATGCTGCCCTTTGCATTGGAACAAAGTGGGGCTGATTTACTAATAACAGTGCGCTGCGCTGGTTCTAACCTTAATTGGTGCGCCGGATAACTCCTTCACTGGGCGCAGGAAGCAGCGGCGCACTGTTATAGTAAATAGAAATGTCAGCGGCGCTCTATTGAAAATGAATGGTTCCCTATGGGAGCCCATTGATTTGAATAGAGGTCGCCCGGGAAGTCGGATCCGACTTGCGGGGCGACTCGTGTGCCGGCTGACACAGGGACAGCGCGACTCTGCGAGGCGACCTGGACACGACCTGAGCATGAAGCAGCCGCTCAAGTCGTGTCCTAGAGGCGACTAGCCGGCCGAGAATGTCTCCAGCGCGATGTCATCACGCTGGTCCTCGGCAGCCTCGCTGTCCCGTGTTAGGTATGAATCATGAAGGGGAACTCCAGGCCAAATTTTAATGAAAAAACCGGCATGGGTTCCCCTTCAGGAGCTTACCAGGCCCTTAGGTCTGGTCTGGATTTTAAGGTGAAACCCCTTAAGCCCGAAAAACGGCGTGGGGGTCCCCCCAAAATCCAAACCAGACCCTTAGGTCTGGATTTTAAGGTGAACCCCCCTTAAGCCGAAAAACGGCGTGGGGGTCCCCCCAAAGTCCAAACTAGACCCTTATCCGAGCACGCAACCTGGCAGGCCGCAGGGGAAAAGGGGGGGACGGGAGAGCGGCCCCCCTCCCTCCTGAACCGTACCAGGCCGCATGCCCTCAACATGGGGGGTTTGGTGCTTCGGGGCAGGGGGGCTGTGACATCATAGGGGGGCGGGGTCAGCGGTGGCATAAGCCGGTGACCACACCCATTCCAATAAAAGTGACACCGCTGCTTGGCCAGATCATTGCGGCGGTGGACAGCGACGAGGCAACATCTGGCGAAGAGAAGAAGGAAGAAGGCGACGTAGAAGACCGGCCCCCGCTAGCAAAAGAGCTGCGAGAAGATAGCGGGGGCCCGGCAGAAAGAACCGGAGATCGTGGAGAAGGCATCGGAGAGCGGGAGAAGAACCGGAGAACAGAACAAGAGACCCCCGAAGTCGGAAGAAGACGGCGAGGAAGCCCGGGACCCCCACTAGCAAAAGAGCTAGCAGAAGATAGCGGGGGGCCGGCAGAAAGACCCCCGAAGTCAGAAGAAGATGGCGAGGAAGCCCGGGATCCCCGCTAGCAAAAAAGCTAGCAGAAGATAGCGGGGGCCCGGCAGAAAGACCCCCGGAGCTGCCCAATAAATTACTTTTCAAACCTGTGTTGTCTTTTTTTATTGACTTATTTTGCCACCAGGTGAATGGGTAGGGGTACGATGTACCCCATACTCATTCACATAGGGTGGGGGGCAGGTATCTGGGGTCCCCCTTATTAAAGGGGGCTCCCGGATTCCGATAAGCCCCCCGCCCACAGACCCCGACAACCAACGGCCAGGGTTGTCGGGAAGAGGCCCTTGTCCCCATCAACATGGGGGCAGGGTGCTTTGGGGTGGGGAGGGCCGCAGGTCGCTCCCCCTGCCCCGAAGCACCAAACCCCCCATGTTGAGGGCACGCGGCCTGGTACGGTTCAGGAGGGAGGGGGGCGCTCTCTCGTCCCCCCCTTTTCCCCTGCGGCCTGCCAGGTTGAGTGCTCGGATAAAGGGTCTGGTGTGTATTCTAAGGGGACCCCACGCAATTTTTTGTTTTTTGGGGCGGGGTTCCCCTTAAAATACATGCCAACCCTGAAGGGCCTGGTATGGATTCTGGGGGGACCCCCACGCCATTTTTTTTTCATTTTTTGGGGGGGGACCCCACGCTGTTGGTTTTTTGGTTTTGTTTTTTGAACCGTTTTTTTTTTTTTGTTTTTTTTACATTTCCTTTAACAACCAGCTATAAACAGGTCAAACAAAAAATCGCCGCAAAATTGTGGTACTTGCGTTTTGGATGCGGGTCCATTGAATTCTATTACATCCAAAACACTGTTTTTGTCCTGGCAAAAAAAATCTGCAGTTGCGTTTAAAATCGTTTTTCACAAACCCTCAAAATGCCTTCAGACGCCAAAGATTTCCACGTTTCAGACGCGGGTACCAGCGTTTACCTGCATTTTAGTTTAAAAGCGTTTTTAAAGGTGACCTATTTTTTTACATTGATAAACTCCAAATTTATGGCAAATGAGGAAAAACCATAAAAAAAAATATATATATAAAAGAAATTGCTTCCATTGCATTGTGGACAATCCACAACTTGGGGCAGCTGACGTGGCAAGTGGACAATCCACAACTTGTGGCAAGTGATGTGGCAAGTGACACGCTAAATACAACTACACTGCTGCTCTCAGCTGCTCATATCACTCTGGTCTCACTAAATAGCTAAAATCGTAAATAATACTGTTTTTGGAGCTTAGGGCGGCTCCTTATCATATACACGCAAATGTGGTAAAACACGACATGCAAACGCCACAAAGTGCGCCTTTCTAAACGCCACTTTCAACCTTACTTCTGAACACTTTGCACCAGCGTCCCATCTACATGGGGCCTAAAAACGCCTATGCCATTTACAGCTCAAAAACGCCATGGTGGCCATGAGGCCATAGGCTAACATGGAGAGATGTTTTTAAGCTGCAAAAAACACTCAAACAAGCGGCTTGAAAAACGTCCGTGTGCATGAAGCCTTATATTAACCACTTGCGCACTGCCCAGACCAAGTATCACATTTCAGCGCTGATGCACTTTTAATGACAATTGCGCGTTGTTTTATTTGTTGGCACACAAATAGAGCTTGCTTTTTGTGCTATTTGATCACCTTTGTGTTTTATTATTTTTTTTTTCTATAAATACAAAAGACCGAGTTTAAAAAAAAAAAAAAATTGATATTTTACCCACTTCAGCACTGGGCCTATTCTGGCACTTCTCTCCTTCATGTAAAAATCATAAATTTATGGCTATAAAATTACTTCAAAACACCAAACATTATATAGTTTTTTGGAGCAGACACCTAGGGAATAAGATGGCGGTCATTGCAAATTTTTATCTCGCTCGGTATTTGCGCAATAAATTTTCAAACGCCTTTTGTTTGCTAAAAATATTACAAAACAGTAAAGTTACGGCCAATTTTTTGGTATAATGTGAAAGATGTTGTTATGCTGAGTAAATAGATACCTAACACGTCACGCTTTAAAATTGCGCACACACATGGCATGACACCAAACTTCAGTAATTAAAAATCTCCCTAGGCGATGCTTAAATTTTTTTTACACGTTAACATTTTGGCATTACAGAGGAGGTCTAGTGCTAGAATTGTTGCACTCGTTCTAACGCACGCAGCCATAACTCACATGTGTGGTTTGAACGGCGTTTACATATGTGGGCGGGACTTACGTGTGTGTTCGCTTCTGAGCGCGAGCTACCGGGGACATGGGCGGTTTTTTTTATTTTTATTTTTTATTTTTTTTACTTTTTTGTATTTCTTACTCTTTTTTTATTATTTTCAATTTTTTGGGATCACTTTTATTCCTATTACAATGAATGTAAACATCCCTTGTAATAGGAATGTGTGTGACAGGTCTTCTTTATGGAGAGATGCAGGGTCAATAAGACCCCGCATCTCTCCTGCAGGCTGGAAAGCATGATATTGTTCCAAAAAAATCACCAATCTCATGCTGACAGCCGAGATCACGGCTTGGTTAACATACGGGAACACGGCGTGATGTCATAAAGTCGTGCCCGCGCCTCCGACGGTCATAGAGATGACTGATGACCATCTGGTCTCCAGTCATCTCCAAATTGTTCTCCGAGCCCCAGATGGCACGGGAGAGCCCGGAGAAGCACCGGATGGCGGCAAGAGGGGGGGGGGAACGTCCCCTCCCCCCGCCTATAAGAACGATCAAGCGGCGGAACTGCCACTATGATCATTTTTATTGTGCACAGAATCGCTGGCTGAAAAGAATGATATCTGAATGATGCCTGCAACTGCAGGCATCATTCAGATGTCACCGCCCAAAGCCAAGGATGTCATTTGACGGTGGGCGGTAGGAAACTGGTTAATATTTTTAAAAAAGGTAATTTTTCTTCTTCATTGATGTACACTGATGAGACTGCACTAATGGGCACCGATAAGGTGGCAAGGGTGGGCACTGAGAGGTGGCATTGCTATTTGGCACTGGTGGGCAGTGAGAAGTGGCACTGCTAGGTGGCAATGATAGTTGGCAGTGATGGGCACTGATAGGCAGCACTGCTAGGTGCCACTGATTGGCACCAGTGGTGGGCATTGATAGGTGGCACTGGCAGGGGCTACTAAATGTCACAGATGATGCAGAATTGCCTCTTCCTCTTCGGGCCCCATGTCCCTTGCACATAAGCCGGTGATTGCCTTTTTTTATGCTCACGCTGTCAGCACAAGGAGAAAACAAAAACCATTACCCAGCTTTTGTTTACATCACCTGATCAGCTGTCATTGGCTGACAGCTGATCACATGGTAAAGGGCAGGTATCGGCCCCTTACTTTGATCTGTCATCACCCGAGTCTCAGTGACTCTGTGACCACAGCGCGCGAAGGGGAGGACGTATATTGACGGACTCCCGGCAATTGAGGACCATGCTGTGGCCTTCGATCAGTTATAGCGCTGATCTCAAGTGATTAAAGAGGGTCTAAATGGGCCATTGACATGCATCACAATTCAACTTAGGAATGAGTCTTTGAAAAGTTAAACTAAATAATTTGGCCACTTTATCCTTCCAAATAATTCACTTCCTGTCACATAGCCACACAGGAAGTGAGGGGAAATCCCTAACAATGTCTTTCCTTGGGGACACACAGGTCAGTCTAAATACTTTCCTCATTATGCACATTGCACTCCAGCATATTGCGGGGTACACCACAATTTATTAGGTAGTTTGGACTGTGGGGTTTATTTACTAAAGGCAAATCTACTTTGCACTGCAAGTGCACTTGCTGTATATCTGAGGGGGACATGCAAGCCAAAAAAAAACACCATCTTTGCTTTTACATGATTGCAACATCCAATCACCAGTACTTTCCCTCAGATTTTCAGCAGCTACACTTTTACTGCAGAGTGGATTTGTCTTTACTAAACCCCAAACTACCCAATGATTTGGGGTGTACACAACAAAGTGCTAGAGTGCAATTTGCTTAATGGGGACACTAGTTAGATTGATCTGTGTGTCCCCAAGAAAAGCCATTGGTAGGGTTTTACCTTCACTTCCTGTTTAGCTGTGTGACAGGAAGTGAAGCCAATGTTAAGAAAAGGAGACAAAGGCCAAACTACAAAAAAAAATAAAAAAAAATTCTAAAAAAAAAACCACACACGCAGGGGTTCTAACACTTACTTTGTTTCCCTCAAAATGCCCACGATTAGAATTGTATGGCCTTGAGCTATTTTTAAGTGCAGTGCTCTAAATCAGTGCTTCTCAAGTACCCCCAACAGGCCATGTTTGCAGGTTTTGCTTCATCTTGCACATGTGCTTTAAATCACAGTCAATGGTTTTGATTTTTGGACAGCAATTCTCGATAAGATAAATTCACAAAACATGTCCTGTTGGGGGTACTTGAGGACTGAGGCTGAGAACCACTGCAGTAAAAAAGGAAAATTGAATACTTACCGCTCTGTATTTTTCATTTCCTGGTGACGCTCCATGGCAGCACACAATCCATGCATATACTACCATGAAGGCACCATGGTAGACAAATCACACCATTTTTGTTTTGACATGCCAATCAGCTGTCACATTTGTTGCAAAGAAAACACAAAACAAACATCAAAACTTTGCATCTAATTTTATTGTTCAACAAAACAAAAGGGAAGGCAAAATAAAAAACATGGTCAATTTGAAACAGTTACACTCTCAACATCTTGAGCAATTTTTGGCCAAAAAAATGCAGCAGACAATTAAATCAAAGTGAACAAACAACAAACATTAACAACATCAGAATTATTTCAGGGGAAGATATCTCCCCCACACAAAAAATATACAATCCACAAAATAAACCAAACACCTGTTTTGCAAAGACATAACAAATAAAATACATGTGTTACAAACTCGATAAGGACACCAACATGTACATTTTGCCCCCCACACACTTGCCTCTTCTCAAGGCAAGCGACCGAATGCTCTGTGAGCTTTATATAACATATGTTTGTGTGCTAATGAGGCAATTGAAAACACATGCACAGTCCATGGAACACCCAAAATGCAAGTTCACTCAATGTAGAGTCTGAAATTCAAAGTGGGTACACCTGTTAAGGATGTCCTTCAATTTCTAACCCGTAAAAACACTCTCTGAGTGAGCATGCCCAGAAATATCCAAGTGCTGTTCACACACAAAAAGCACACCAAAAAAAATAACTGGCTGGGCATGTGCAGAACAACACCAATGCAGCTAGCAAAAAATAACCCCCCCCCCTCCCCCCGTCCAAAATTAAGCACATCATCCAGCATGCTACAAAATTAGAGATGGGACAATCACCCCTCCCCCCACCAACAAATCACATTGCAGTCTATGGGAACTGACTTGTTAATTTTGCTAGTCCCCACTTGGCTGGCTTATCTTCTAGTTATTGGCCTTAAAATGGGGGCCCAGGTCCCACCCTAAGGGACATATATCAATGTCACCAATTTGGAAAACACCAAAAAAAAAACAAGAAGTGCCTTTAAATATGCCAAATTGCTTAAGGGCCATTTCACACCACATGCAGTGCATTGCGTTTTTTATGCATCCAAAATGCATGGAAAGTTGGTTATATGGTTCTAAATGGCAGTGTTTGTTCCAGTGCGTTCCAGTTCCACCAAAAAAGTAGAACATGCTGCATTTTACCTGCACTGGACTGTACTGGAACGCATCAAAACGTATCATAAATGCACTGGAACGCACAGGAACACACCTAAATGCACCAAAAACGCACTGGAACGCACTTGTCCTTATCTATGGTTAATAAAAAGAGGGGTGAAAAAAAGCACTGGACTGCATCAAAAACTTCCCAAAAATGCACTGGAACGCATGAAAAACGTGCATGCAGAAAAGCACCTGGAACGCATCCGGATTGTGTTTCTATGGTGTGAACTGGCCCTAGTTCACACTATAGAAACGCAGTCTGGGTGCGTTCCAGGTGCTTTTCTGCATGCACGTTTTTGACACATTCCAGTGCATTTTTGAGGCGTTTTTGATGCAGTCCAGTGTTTTGTTCCCCCTCTTTTCACTTAGGACAAGTGTGTTGCAGTGCGTCTTTGGTGCATTTAGGTGCGTTGCGGTGCATTCCAGTGCATTTTTGGTACGTTCCGTTGCGTTTTTGATGTGTTTTACTGGGGTCCAGTACAGTTTTGTACCTAAAAAATGCAGCATGACCAATTATTTTTTGGCTTTCTGAAATGCACTGGAACGGACTGCAGTGGTGTGAACTATGCCATTGGCATTAATGTGATCAACTTTCTTTGCGTTTTTCAGGCATCAAAAAAACGCACTGCACTGCATCCGGTGTGAACTGGCCCTAAATATCATCCCCGGGGGGTGTCTATAGTATGCCTGTAAAGTAGCACATGTTTTCCATGTTTATAACAGTTGGAGAGCAAAATGACATTTCTAAAGTAAAATAATAGTAATTTAAAAGTCCTTGTGGCTGTAATGAATTGCTGGTTCCTGTCAATACAGATAAAAGTCATTGAAAGTCTTTGCTAACCCAAAAAAAATGCAAGGGGGTCCCCCAAATTCCATAACCAGGCCCTTCAGGTCTGGAATGGATATTAAGGGGAACCCCGCTGCAAATTTTTTAAAAAAATTACGTGGGGTTCCCCCCAAATATCCATGCCAGGCCCTTCAGATCTGGCATGGATTTTAAGGGGAACTCCACCCCAAATTTAAAAAAAAAATGGCGTGGAGTCCCCCCAAAAATCCATACCAGACCCTTTATCCGAGCACATAACCTGGCCGGCTGCAGGAAAAGAGGGGGGGACGAGAGCAGCCCCCCCTCCCTCCTGAACCGTACCAGGCCACATGCCCTCAACATGGGGAGGATGTCCCCATGTTGATGGGGACAAGGGCCTCATCCCCACAACCCTTGCTCGGTGGTTGTGGGGGTCTGTGGGCAGGGGGCTTATCGGAATCTGGAAGACCCCTTTAACAAAGGGGACCCCCAGATCCCGCCCCCCCCTGTGTGAAATGGTAATGGAGTACAAATGTACCCCTATCATTTCACGAAGAAAGTGTCAAAAATGTAAAAAATGACAAGAGACGGTTTTTGACAATTCCTTTATTAATGTGTTTTCCTTTCTTCCATCTTCTTCTTCTTCCATCTTCTTCCATCTTCTTCTTTTCTTCATTCGGGTTTCTTCCTCCATCTTCATCTTTATCTTCATCTTCATCTTCCTTCTTCCTTCGGTGTTCTCGTCCGAATCTTGCCCCAGCGTCTTCCCTTCTTCTTTCTTCTCCGCCGCTCCGTTTGAATTGGAGGTTCCCGCTGTGCGACGCTTCAGTTCGCCTCTGGGTCCGCTTACACCCGGTGACCCCGCCCCCCTCTGACGCACATGGATTTCACGGGGACTTTCCCCGCGGTGACAGAGGGGGGCGGAGCCACCGGGTGGTAGCGGACCAAGTGGAGAACTGAAGCGTCGCACAGCGGGAACCTCCAATTCAAATGGAGCGGCCGGAGAAGAAAGAAGAAGGGAAGACGCCGGGGCAAGATGCGGACGAGAACACCGAAGGAAGAAGGAAGATGAAGATGAAGATAAAGATGAAGAGGAAGATGAAGATGGAGGAAGAAACCCAAATGGAGAAAAGAAGAAGATGGAAGAAGAAGAAGATGGAAGAAAGGAAAACACATTAATAAAGAAATTGTCAAAAACCGGCTCTTGTCATTTTTTACATTTTTGACACTTTCCTTGTGAAATGGTAGGGGTACATTTGTACCCCATTACCATTTCACACAGGGGGGGCGGGATCTGGGGGTCCCCTTTGTTAAAGGGGTCTTCCAGATTCCGATAAGCCCCCCGCCCGCAGACCCCCACAACCACCGGGCAAGGGTTGTGGGGATGAGGCCCTTGTCCCCATCAACATGGGGACATCCTCCCCATGTTGAGGGCATGTGGCCTGGTACGGTTCAGGAGGGAGGGGGGGCCGCTCTCGTCCCCCCCTCTTTCCCTGCGGCCGGCCAGGTTATGTGCTCGGATAAGGGTCTGGTGTGGATTTTTGGGGGAACTCCACGCCATTTTTTAGAAAATTTGTGGTGGAGTTCCCCTTAAAATCCATGCCAGATCTAAAGGGCCTGGTTTGGATATTTGGGGGGAACCTGCACGTCATTTTAAAAAAAAATTTGCAGCGGGGTTCCCCTTAATATCCATTCCAGACCTGAAGGGCCTGGTTATGGAATTTGGGGGGACCCCCACGCTTTTTTTTTTTGGTTAGCAAACACTTTCAATGACTTTTCTCTATATTGCCGGGAGC
Organism: Rana muscosa; assembly: GCA_029206835.1. NCBI lineage: Eukaryota > Metazoa > Chordata > Amphibia > Anura > Ranidae > Rana > Rana muscosa. Next base: position 681,416,281 of record CM055117.1, on the reverse strand, counting down.
CGACAATTAATTGTAGCCGCGGCTGCTTTTAAATGCCTTTTTTTTTCTTTAGAAATGTCATTTTGCTGGCGCAATGGGAAGTTCAGAGCTGCGCCTGTTCAACTTATGCAAATTAGTTTACGTGACTTGACATTTACTAATATTTTGCCGGCGCAGAGTCTTGGCGCATTTAAACCATTGAAATTCCCGCGCTGAGCTCAAAAAAAACTCCTGCAGCTCGAATCGTACTTGCCGGCGCAGCGGGCTGGTTTTGAAAAAGTTATTTTATCACTCAATTTTGGCCATGTTTGTTATTTGGGCCGGTGTCCCTACACTTCCTCACATCACCCCATATTCTCACTTCCAGCTTCTTTATATTTAGTGTTTAACATGCCGTGCGCCAGGTCCCTAGTGGCGCACTGAGCGCCTCCTCCCGTCTGCCGACAACACTATAGTAAATGGCAAATAGGGCTGCGCTACTGGCGCTAATGTTTTGTAAATACCAAAACAGCCATTGCGTACGCAGATGCGCCAATACTCATGGCGCAAACGTTTGGTAAATCAGCCCCAGTGCCTCTCAGATGAATTTATTTGAACACAAGAAATCTTTTTTTTTTTTTTTTTTTCATATTATGATGCTGTTAAATGATGTATTCTTAGAAATAATATGACTTTAGTCATTTATGTTGACAAATACAATATCTCTATATAGTGGTCAAAGAATTGCTAGTATTAATTTTGCCAAACCATGCAGATTGGGTGAATAGATTTACCCCATTATCAATGATGTCCAAGGTGCGTTATTAGTAGGGATGAGCCGAACACCCCCCTGTTTGGTTGACACCAGAACCTGCGAACAGACCTAAAGTTTGCGCGAACTTTAGAACCCTATTAAATACAATGGACTCGAACTGTCAAAATCAAAAGTGCTAATTATCAAGGCTAATATGCAAGTTATTGTCCTAAAAAGGGTTTGCGGACCCGGATCCTGCACCAGGGGACATGTATCAATGCAAAAAAAAGTTTTAAAAACGTCAGTTTTTTCAGGAGCAGTGATTTTAATAATGCTTAAAATGAAACAATAAAAGTGAAATATTACTTTAAATTTCGTACCTGGGGGGGGGGGGGGTGTATAGTATGCCTGTAAAGCAGCGCTTGTTTCCCGTGCTTAGAACTGTCCCTGCACAAAATTTAATTTATGAAGGGAAAAAAGTCATTTAAAAGCACTCGCAGCTATAATGAATTGTCGGTTCCCGACAATACAGAGAAAAGTCATTGATAAAAATAAAAAAAAATGCGTGGGGGTCCCCCCAAATTCAATTACCAGGCCCTTCAGGTCTGGTATGGATATTAAAGTGGTTGTAAACCCATATAACTTTTTTTTCTAGCCCACCTGCAAGACAAAGCTATAATGAGCTAGTATTACTAGCATACTAGCTCATTATGTACCACTTACCTTAGATCGGAGCCCCCGAAGCCGTCCGTGTCCCTCTCTCCAGCAGCAGCCATCGCTGCGGTGATAGCCGGAATGGTACTTCCGGGTATCGCCGCTCCAGCCAATCACAGCGCCGCTCCGGCGCTGTAATTGGCCGGAGCGGCGAAGACGTGACTCCGCGCATGCGCGCGGGAGCCGTCAAATTCGGCTAAGCCCAACCATTGCTGGGACTTAGCCGAATTTGTGAATGGGATTAACCCCATGAATGTGCCATTGTCTACGGCGCGCATGCGCCGTAGACAGCGGCGCCTGTGATTTTAGTAAATATCTCCTAAACCGTGTAGGTTTAGGAGATATTTCTTGCACCTACAGGTAAGCCTTAATCTAGGCTTACCTGTAGGTGCAAGTTGCAAAAGTGGGTTTACAACCACTTTAAGGGAAACCCTGCTTCAATTTTTTTTAAAAAATGACGTGGGGTTCCCCCCAAATATCCATACTAGACCCTTCAGGTCTGGTATGGATTTTAAGAGAAACTCCACCCCAAATGTAAAAAAAAATGGCATGGAGTTCCCCCCAAAAATCCATACCAGACCCTTTATCCGAGCACGCAACCTGGCCGGCCTCAGGAAAAGAGGGGGGGACGAGAGAGCGCCCCCCCTCCTGAACCTTACCAGGCCACATGCCCTCAACATGGGGAGGATGCTTTGGGGGTCTGTGAGCCCTCAAAGCACCATGTCCCCATATTGATGAGGACAAGGGCCTCATGCCCACAACCCTTGCCCGGTGGTTGTGGGGGTCTGCGGACAGGGGGCTTATCGGAATATGGAAGACCCCTTTAACAAAGGGGACCCCCAGATCCCGCCCCCCCTATGTGAATTGGTAAGGGGTACATTGTACCCCTACCATTTCACAAAGAAAGTGTAAAATAAATGTAAAAAAAACACACAGACACCGTTGGGAAAAGTCCTTTATTAAAAATAAAAAATAAAAAACCCATTCCAGCGATGTAATCCAGTGTCCCGCGGTGATCCGATGTCCAGCGCTGCAGTCTCCACTCCACACGAAACGTCATTGGCTGAGCAGACCTACACTGCGGATGAAGTTCCCCATCAGGTCCGCTCAGCCAATGACAAAGGCGGGGTCTGAGGTACGAGGGGGCGCCCTCGTATCTCAGACCCCGCCTACATCATTGGCTGAGCGGACCTGATGGGGAACTTCCTCCGCAGTGTAAAAAGTGAATAGACCCACCCCTTTTCACATTCCCCATCAGGTCCGCTCAGCCTTACACCTACGTCATTGGCTGAGCGGACCTGATGGGGAACGTGAGAAGGGGCGGGTCTATAAAAAAATTTACACTGCAGAGGAAGTTCCTCATCAGGTCCGCTCAGCCAATGACGTAGGCGGGGTCTGAGATACGAGGGCGCCCCGCCCCCTCGTACCTCAGACCCTGCCTACATCATTGGCTGAGTGGACCTGATGGGGAACTTCCTCCGCAGTGTAGGTCCGCTCAGCCAATGACGTTTTGTGTGGAGTGGAGAGAGACTGCAGCGCTGGACATCGGATCACCGCGGGACACTGGATTACATAGTTGGAATGTTTTTTTTATTTTTTACATTTTTTTTTTAATAAAGGACTTTTCCCAACGGTGTCTGTGTGTTTTTTTTACATTTTTTTTACACTTTCTTTGTGAAATGGTAGGGGTACAATGTTAAAGGGGTCTTCCAGATTCCGATAAGCCCCCTGCCCGCAGACCCCCACAACCACTGGGCAAGGGTTGTGGGGATGAGGCCCTTGTCCCGAAAAAACTGCCGTTTTTAAAACTTTTTTTTGCATTGATACATGTCCCCTGGGGCAGGACCCGGGTCCCCAAACACTTTTAATGACAATAACTTGCATATAAGCCTTTAAAATTAGCACTTTAGATTTCTCCCGTAGACTTTTACAGGGTGTTCCGCAGCTTTTCGAATTTTCCGCGAACACCCCAAATTGTTCGCTGTTCAGCGAACGTCCGAACAGGCAATGTTCGAGTCGAACATGAGTTCGTCTCGAACTCGAAGCTCATCCTACAGTGAAATGGTGTATTATTATTATTATTATACAGGATTTATGTAGCGCCAGCAGTTTATGCAGTGCTTTACAATATAAAAGGGAGACAATACAGTTATAATACAATAAAATACAAGAGGATTAAGAGGGCCCTGCTCAGAAGAACTTACAATCTCCATAAAGCACACTAATAACTAGAGATGAGCTTTGAGTTCGAGTCAAACTCATGTTCGACTCAAACATTGCCTGTTCGCCAAACAGCGAACAATTTGGGGTGCTCGTGGCAAATTCGAAAGCTGTGAAACACCCTGTAAAAGTCTATGGGAGAAATCTAAAGTGCTAATTTTAAAGGCTTATATGCAAGTTATTGTCATAAAAAGTGTTTGGGGACCTGGGTCCTGTCCCAGGGGACATGTATCAATGCAAAAAAAAAGTTTTAAAAACGACTGTTTTTTCGGGAGCAGCGATTTTAATAATGCTTAAAGTGAAACAATAAAAGTGAAATATTCCTTTAAATTTCGTACCTGGGGGGGGCTGTATAGTATGCCTGTAAAGCAGCGCTTGTTTCCCTTGCTTAGAACTGTCCCTGCACAAAGTGTAATTTCTGAAGGAAAATAAGTCATTTAAAAGCACTCGTGGCTATAATGAATTGTCGGCTCCCGGCAAAACATAGAAAAGTCATTGATAAAAAAAAATGCGTGGGGGTCCCCCAAATTCAATTACCAGGCCATTCAGGTCTGGTATGGATATTAAGGGGAACCCTGCGTCAAATAAAAAAAAAATGATGTGGGGTTCCCCCCAAATATCCATACTTGACCCTTCAGGTCTGGTATGGATTTTAAGGGGAACTCCACCCCAATTTTTTTTTTAAAATGGCGTGGAGTTCCCCCAAAAATCCATACCAGACCCTTTAATCTGAGCACGCAACCTGGCAGGCCGCAGGAAAAGAGGGGGGGATGAGAGAGTGCCTCTCCCTTCTGAACCGTACCAGGCCACATGCCCTCAACATGGGGAGGATGCTTTGGGGGTCTGTGACACCTCAAAGCACCATGTCCCCATGTTGATGGGGACAAGGGCCTCATCCCCATAACCCTGGATCTGTGGTTGTGGGGGTCTGCGGGCAGGGGGCTTATCGGAATCTGGAAAACCCCTTTAACAAAGGGGACCCCCAGATCCCGCCCTCCCCCTATGTGAATTGGTAAGGGGTACATTGTACCCCTACCATTTCACAAAGAAAGTGTAAAAAAAAGTAAAAAAAACCACACAGACACCGTAGGGAAAAGTCCTTTATTAAAAAAATTAAAATAAACCATTCCAGCGATGTAATCCAGTGTCCCGCGGTGATCCGATGTCCAGCGCTGCAGTCTCTCTCCACTCCACACAAAACGTCATTGGCTGAGCGGACCTACACTGCAGAGGAAGTTCCCCATCAGGTCCGCTCAGCCAATGACGTAGGCGGTGTCTGAGGTATGAGGGGGCTGAGGTATGAGCGGACCTGATGGGGAACTTCCTCCGCAGTGTAAAAAAATGAATAGACCCACCCCTTCTCACGTTCCCCATCAGGTCCGCTCAGCCAGTCATGTAGGTGTAAGGCTGAGCCGACCCGATGGGGAACCTGAGAAGGGGCGGATCTATTCACTTTTTACACTGCGGAGGAAGTTCCCCATCAGGTCCGCTCAGCCAATGACGTAGGCGGGGTCTGAGATACGAGGGTGCCCCCGCCCCCTCGTACCTCAGCACCACGCTTACGTCATTGGCTGAGCGGACCTGATGGGGAACTTCCTCTGCAGTGTAGGTCCGCTCAGCCAATGACGTTTCATGTGGAGTGGAGACTGCAGCGCTGGACATCGGATCACCGCAGAACACTGGATTACATCGCTGGAATGGGTTTTTTTTGTTTTTTTTTTAATAAAGGACTTTTCCCAACGGTGTCTGTGTGTTTTTTTTTACATTTATTTTACACTTTCTTTGTGAAATGGTAGGGGCACAATGTACCCCTTACCAATTCACATGGGGGGGCTGGGATCTGGGGGTCCCCTTTGTTAAAGGGGTCTTCCAGATTCCGATAAGCCCCCTGCCCGCAGACCCCCACAACCACCGGGCAAGGGTTGTGGGGATGAGGCCCTTGTCCCCATCAACATGGGGACATGGTGCTTTGAGGGGTCACAGACCCCCAAAGCATCCTCCCCATGTTGAGGGCATGTGGCCTGGTAAGGTTCAGGAGGGGGGCGCTCTCTCGTCCCCCCTCTTTTCCTGCGGCCTGCCAGGTTGCGTGCTCGGATAAAGGGTCTAGTATGGATATTTGGGGGGAACCATATGTCATTTTTTTTTATTTGACACAGGGCTTCCCTTAATATCCATATCAGACCTGAAGGGCCTGGTAATTGAATTTGGGGGGACCCCCACGCATTTTTTTTCATCAATGTCTTTTCTCTGTATTGACGGGAGCCGACAATTCATTATAGCCGCGAGTGCTTTTAACCACTTAACGACCGCTCACTGTACATATACGTCGGCAAAATGGCACGGACAGGCACAATCACGTACCTGTACATGACTGCCTTCGTATGGGTGGGGGGTCCGATCGGACCCCCCTCCGGTACAGTGAGCTGTCAGTATTGCTCCGGGAGCGATTGGTGATAAGGGGGCAGCCATTGGTTTCTGGCCACCCCCTCACGTTCGCTCCCGGCGAATGAAATGCTTCCTCTGCCTGTGTAATGTATACACTGGCAGGAGGAAGTGATGTCATCTCTCCTGCTGCGCTCACATATACCGAGCGCCGTGGAGAGAAGACATCAAGTAAGTGCACCAACAGCCCACTGACACATAGGCACACATAGGCACACGATCGCCCCCAGATAACCCCCCAGATCACCCCCCAGCCCCCAGTCACAGTGTCACCCCCAGATCACCCCCCAGATCACCCCCCAGCCCCCAGTCACAGTGTCACTGATTGCAGTGATCATTTATTTACTGATCACTGCAAACAGTGACATTTGTAACTGTAAAATTGTCAGGACAGTTAGTTTTAGGTCCAGGGTGACCCCCTAACCCCCCTAATAAAGGTTTAACCCCTTGATCTCCCCCCAGGTAACCCTTTCACCCCCTAGCACCACTGTGACTAAGCGATCGTTTTTCTGACCGCTGTTTTAGTGTCGGTGGTGCCTCTAGGTAGTCTGTTTTTTTTTAGGTTCGCCGCCAGGTTTTTATAGCGTCAGGTACCCTCCTTATATTACCTAAAAAGGTTTAACCCCTTGATCGCCCCCCAGGTAACCCTTTCACCCCCTAGCACCACTGTCACTAAGCGATCGTTTTTCTGATCGCTGATTTAGGGTCAGTGGTGCCGCTAGGTAGTCAGTTATTTTTTTAGGTTCGCCGCCAGGTTTTTATAGCGTCAGGTACCCCCATATATTACCTAATAAAGGTTTAACCCCTTGATCGCCCCCCAGGTAACCCTTTCACCCCCTTTTTGCCAGTGTCACTAAGCGATCGTTTTTCTGATCGCTGTATTCGATATGCTGGTTCCGCTAGGTAGTCAGTTATTTTTTTAGGTTCGCCGCCAGGTTTTTATAGCGTCAGGTACCCCCAAATATTTCCTAATAAAGGTTTAACCCCTTGAACGCCCCCCAGGTAACCCTTTCACCCGCTTTTGCCAATGTCACTAAGCGATCGTTTTTCTGATCGCTGTATTCGTTATGCTGGTGCCGCTAGGTAGTCAGTTTTTTTTTTAGGTTCGCCGCCAGGTTTTTATAGCGTCAGGTACCCCTATATAGTACCTAGTAAAGGTTTAACCCCTTGATCGCCCCCCAGGTAACCCTTTCACCCCCTTTTGCCAGTGTCACTAAGCAATCGTTTTCCTGATCGCTGTATTAGTTATGCTGGTGCCGCTAGGTAGTCAGTAATTTTTTTAGGTTCGCCGCCAGGTGTTTATAGCGTCAGGTACCACCATATATTATCTAATAAAGGTTTTAACTGCCTGATTGCCCCTAGAGTTAACCCTTTTACCAGTGATCACCGTATAAGTGTCACTGGTGACGTTGGTTAGCCAATTAGTTATTTTGTTATTTAGGTTCCCCGTCAGGTTTTTATATAGCGTCAGGTACCCCCATATATTACTTAATAAAGGTTTTAACCCCCTGATTGCCCCTAGTTAACCCTTTCACCAGTGATCACCGTATAAGTGTTACGGGTGACGCTGGTTAGTTAGTTTGCTTTTTATAGTGTCAGGGCACCCGCCGTATATAACCCAATAAAGGTTTAACCCCCCTGATCACCCGGCGGGTGATATCAATTAGGTTTTAGCATCAGAGAGGGTCTGCGTCACACCCCAGGCAGCGTCAGGTTAGTGCCAGTAGCGCTAACACCCACGCGTGAAGCATACACCTCCCTTAGTGGTATAGTATCTGAACAGATCAATATCTGATCTGATCAGATCTATACTAGCGTCCCCAGCAGTTTAGGGTTCCCAAAAACGCAGTGTTAGCGGGATCAGCCCAGATACCTGCTAGCACCTGCATTTTGCCCCTCCGTCCAGCCCAGGCCACCCTAGTGCAGTATCGATCGATCACTGTCACTTACAAAACACAACACACATAACTGCAGCATTCGCAGAGACAGGCCTGATCCCTGCGACTCCAGTGCTGTAGGAGGTGATTTCACAACCACAGTTAAAAAAAAGAGCATATATGCCGAAGCATGGGGGCAGCAGGGGCGGAGGAGCAATTTTGCTCCTACATAAGGTCAAAATTCCGACGGAGGCTTGCCCGTGGAAAAGTCCGACCGTGTGTACGCGGCATAACTTTTGCGGGAGGATGCCCCCATGCTTCGGCATTTATAAATGGTGAATGTATGCCCATCATTAGAAGTGGGTGGATGAAGGGAGGTATTCTAATGGTGGGCATACCCACAATCAATCTCTTTTTTCCATGCAGCCAACAGGCTGCATGAAAAAAATGATTACAATACATGGCCAACAAGGACCAGCAATGTACTGGTATGTTGCTGGGGTTTGAATGATTATACCAGAATGATGCCTGCGGGTTTAGGTATCACCTTGGTATCATTCTTTTCAGCCAGCGGCCGGCTTTCATGTAAAAGCAATCCTAGTGGCTAATTAGCCTCTGGACTACTTTTACAAGCAGTGGGCCCAGGTTTTTTTTTAAAAAGAGTACCTGTCACTACCTATTGCTATCATAGGGGATATTTACATTCCCTGAGATAACAATAAAAATGATAAAAAAACAAATATGGAAGAAACAGTTTAAAAATAAAATAAAAAAGCAAAATTAATAATAAAAAAAAAAAAGACCCCTGTCCCGCCCTGCTCTTGCGCAAAGGCAAACGCAAGCATCGGTCTGGCGTCATATGTAAACAGCAATTGCATCATGCATGTGAGGTATCACCGCGAAGGTTAGATCGAGGGCAGTAATTTTAGCAGTAGACCTCCTCTGTAAATCTAATGTGGTAACCTGTAAAGGCTTTTAAAGGCTTTTAAAAATGTATGTAGTTTGTCGCCACAGCGCGTTTGTGCGAAATTTTAAAGCATGTCGTGTTTGGTATCCATGTACTGGGCCTAAGATCATCTTTTTTATTTCATCAAACATTTGGGCAATATAGTGTGTTTTAGTGCATTAAAAGTAAAAAAAGTGTATTTTTTCCCCAAAAAATGCGTTTAAAAAATCGCTGCGCAAATACTGTGTGGAAAAAAAAATGCAACACCCACCATTTTAATCTGTAGGGCCTTTGCTTTAAAAAAATATATAATGTTTGGACCCCAAAAACCAAGCACCGCCTTCAGGCTTTCTAATGGTGAAATTTTTTGATTTCACTCCTCACTGCCTATCACAGTTTCGGAGGCCATGGAATGCCCAGATGGCACAAACCCCCCCCCAAATGACCCCATTTTGGAAAGTAGACACCCCAAGCTATTTGCTGAGAGGTATGGTGCGCATTTTGCAGATCTCGCTTTTTGTCACAAAGTTTGGAAAATTAAAAAAAAATTTAAAAATTATTTTCTTTCTTCATTTTCAAAAACAAATGAGAGCTGTAAAATACTCACCATGCCTCTCAGCAAATAGCTTGGGGTGTCTACTTTCCAAAATGGGGTCATTTGGGGGGTTTTGTGCTATTTTGGCATTTTGTGGCCTTTGAAACTGTGATAGGTAGTGAGGAGTGAAATCAAAAATTTGCGCCCTTAGAAATCCTGAAGGCGGTGCTTGGTTTTCGGGGTCCCGTACGCGGCTAGGCTCCTAAAAGGTCTCACACATGTGGTATCCCCGTACTCAGGAGAAGCAGCAAAATGTATTTTGGGGTGCAATTCCACATATAACCATGGCATGTGTGAGCAATATATCATTTAGAGACAACTTTTTGTAATTTTTTATTTTTTTGTCATTATTCAATCACTTAGGACAAAAAATAAAAAATATTCAATGGGCTCAACATGCCTCTCAGCAATTTCCTTGGGCTGTCTACTTTCCAAAATGGGGTCATTTGGGGGGGGGGGGTTGTATTGCCCTGCCATTTTAGCACCTCAAGAAATGAGATAGGCAATCATAAATTAAAAGCTGTGTAAATTTCAGAAAATGTACCCTAGTTTGTAGACGCTATAACTTTTGCGCAAACCAATAAATATATGCTTATTGACATTTTTTTACTAAAGGCATGTGGCTGAATACATTTTGGCCTAAATGTATGAAAATTGAGTTTATTCGATTCTTCTTATAACAAAAAGTAGAAAATATAATTTTTTTTCAAAATTTTCAGTCTTTTTCCGTTTATATCGCAAAAAAAAAAATCGCAGAGGCAATACAATACTATTAAAAGAAAGCTCCATTTGTGGGAAGAAAAGGACGCAAATTTTGTTTGGGTACAACATAGCATGACCGCACAATTTACAGTTAAAGCAGCGCAGTGCCAAATTGTAAAATCAGCTCTGGTCTTTATGCTGCGTATTGGTCCGGGGCTTAAGTGGTTAAATTACTTTTTTTCCTTCAGAAATGACATTTTGTGCAGGGACAGTTCTAAGCACGGGAAACAAGCGCTGCTTTACAGACATACTATACACACCCCCACCCCCCCCCCCCCAGTACGAAATTTAAAGGAATATTTCACTTTTATTGTTTCACTTTAAGCATTATTAAAATCACTGCTCCCGAAAAAACTGCACTTTTTAAATCTTTTTTTTGCATTGATACATGTCCCCAGGGGCAGGACCCGGTTACCCAAACCCTTTTTAGGACAATAACTTTCATATTAGCCTTGATAATTAGCACATTTGATTTTGAACGTTTGGGTCCATTGTATTTAATAGGGTTCTAAAGTTTGTGCAAACTTTAGGTCTGTTCGCAGGTTCTGGTGCGAACCGAACAGGGGGGTGTTCGGCTCATCCCTAATTTCAAGTAATATATTATGCTCCACACATCCTCTGTTAAATTAGTTCAATGTTTTGGTTTTACATAGATGTGCTTCCCAGTTTTTTTTTTCTATTGCTCCTCTGTCAATTAGTTTACCAAGTTGGCCTAGTGCTAGGATTATCAATACCTATTTTTGTTTCCTGCAATGTATTAGAAGACAATATGCGTACCATATTATTCTCGGTAAATACTGTCGTTTTTGGTCATTATTAGCTTTGGCAAAAAAAAATTCAGGCAATGAAATATCTTAATTCCTTTTATCCTGACTGTTAGAACAAGTTATGACTATTTTATTCTTTGTTTGCCACTAGATGGCATTGATAAAAACTTTACAATAGAGACAGGAAAGGGTAATTTAGGTCCAAAGGCATTTAATTGCAACAGGATAATTTTTATTAAACATCATAAAAATCATTGAAAACTGCAAGATGTTACCTAAAACAGTAGCAGATTATTGAATAAGTTAATCATATGCAAATTAACAGTCATAACTGGTACATTAGAAGAGGGTTGGTGTCACATCATTAAAGGATAAATGTGCTATATTAAAATTATGTGACAAAATTGAACTGATGACGTTGCCTACTCTCAAAATCCAACAGGGTGTTAAAGATCTCCTGAAAGAACTGGTCTACTAGGAATGTTTCCTATGAACATCTTCCTTTTAGAACAATAAAATATTGATTATGCTTTTCCAATTGACATTTTCATGTCATAAAACACACTGTATAAAATCTTCTATAACCCAGTGGTTAGTGAATAGTATGAAAAAAAATGTGTAGTTTATATGGTAAATGAACCTGTCATAAAAAATAAAGTAAAAAATACTAATAATATTTTGGTTTTCCCCTCAATTTCTGTCCTCATGACAGGGGTGTCAACACAACACACATTTTTCAGGGGGGCGGCGCCTTACGGGATGATGCCTGCAGTTGGCTCTCTTGTAATAGCAATTAGAATGGCTTGATTGCTATTACAAGCACCGGAAAGGACACCCCCCCACCTCCTTCTTCTTCAGGCAAAGAAGAAGGAGGCGGGGCCTCAGAAACACATTGCGGCTCGCCCCGTCCTAATTTTGGTCTCTTGCTAGCTCTGTGATAACGGGTGTGAAAGCTGGAGATGCCATTGGTTGTATACCTCCATACGGCGGGTCTGAGCTTATCCCCACATCGGTCTTCTCATCCCTCGTGATGGCTATCTGCTTGATTGGTGATCCACATCCACCCTGTGTGCAGCTTGCAAGATACTTTTATGTAAGTGTATCTGAATAAAGTGTTACTTGTTCTTACTATCACACTGACCCAGGCGCTCTCTTTCTGCTTTTTTTAAATTTATTTTTATACAAAATTAAAATACACCACTGCCTGATAAAACTGCTGGTGACCAGGACCAATAGAGTGGTAAACCTGCCCAGAAGGTACACAGATCGCAAAATAGAATTGGAACGGGGATAAGCCCTTTCACACTCTATCCAAAACTGCAAAAACTATTTTGCCTTTACATACAGTATACTTTTATAAACACAGTGGTGTCATCTCCACAATTGGAGCTGGCGGGCTGAACAGTGAAAAAACAGTAGCAGGTTGATAAGCCTATTCCTCTGCTCACTCTGCTTTCTCCCAATATTAGCATATTCCTTATCAACTCATTTGCATGCAACATACCTGACCGACTACCAGCTTTACAACCCCCCCCCCCCTCCTTCTTCCAGTGTAAGCACTGTAGTTTATCTACTTGCTTCCCCGCCCATAGTCAAATGACGTCCGCATGAGGGATCTCCCATCCTGGGCGGGTGTCATATGATGTCCTCGGCTTCCTGGCCGTCTAGGAGGTGCGCGCATCCGCCACGTCACCCGGGAGCCGAGCGCATGCCGCCTTGATCGCCCCCTAGTGTTAACTCCTTTCCTTCCAGTGACATTTATACAGTTATTAGTGCATTTTTAAAGCACTGATCCCTGTATTAATGTGAATGGTCCCAAAATAGTGTCAAAAGTGTCCGATATGTCCGCTGCAATGTCACAGTCACTATAAAAAAATCGAAGATCGCCGCTTTTACTAGTAAAAATAAATAAAAATGCCATAAATCTATCCCCTATTTTGTAGATGCTATAACTTTTGCACAAACCAATCAATATACGCTTATTGCGATTTTTTTACCAAAAATATGTAGAACAATATTTACCGGCCTAAACTGAATTTTTTTTTTTTTTTTTTTAATTGGGATAATTATTATAGCAAAAAGTAAAAAATATTGTGTTATTTTCAAACTTGACGCTTTTCTTTTGTTTATATCGCAAAAAATTCAAAACGCAGAGGCGATCAAATACCACCAGAAGAAAGCTCTATTTGTGGGGGGAAAATTATAAAAATTTGGGTACAGTGTTGCATGACCGCGCAATTGTCATTCAAAGTGCAACAGCGCTGGAAACTAAAAATTGGCTTGGGCAAGAAGGGGGTGGACAAGCCCTGTATTGAAGTGGTTAATGGATTGCAAGAGGCTAATATCAAGTCAAATTTAGATCATTAAAAAAATTACAAAAATAATTTTAAGTGGTTTCTTATAAACACAGAGTTGCATTTATTTGTGTATTTTATATCAGTCTTGGGTTCATGTTAAAATCACTCATCCTAAACAAGTATGCAAACAAGGAAGTTCTTATCTTAAGCGATCCTGATCTGCATACTAGTTCCAAGTCAGTAACTTATCTAAGTGTCAAAGCTAGGACACAGGATTGACAGCCTATCAACTGGTATTTTCAGAAAGAAATCAGCAATGGCAACCTCTATGTTTTTCTCATGACAGGTTACTATAATACCACTAGTATGATTGTGTCAGAGATGTGGCTCAAAGTGTGTGTTCATAGCCAGCTGCATAATTGACAAATCAAGGATGGTGTTATTACTAATAATTGAGCGGACACCTGGATGTTCGGGTTCGACCGGTTCGCCCGAACTTCGGAAAAAAGTTCGAGTTCGGGACCGAACTTGACCCAAACTTGACCCTGAACCCCATTGAAGTCAATGGGGACCCGAACTTCTGAGGACTATTCGCGCTTGTTTCCCGTGCTTAGAACTGTCCCTGCACAAAGTGTCATTTCTGAAGGAAAAAAAATCATTTAAAACGCACTCGTGGCTATAATGAATTGTTGGCTCCCGGCAATACATAGAAAAATCATTGATAAAAAAAAAAATGTGTGGGGGTTCCCCCAAATTCAATTACCAGGCCCTTCAGGTCTGGTATGGATTTTAAGGGGAACTCCACCGCAAATTTAAAAAAAAATGGCGTGGAGTTCCCCCAAAAATCCAGACCAGACCCTTTATCCGAGCACGCAACCTGGCAGGCCGCAGGAAAAGAGGGGGGGCGAGAGAGCGCCCCCCCTCCTGAACCATACCAGGCCACATGCCCTCAACATGGGGAGGATGTCCCCATGTTGATAGGGACAAGGGCCTCATCCCCACAACCCTTGCCCGGTGGTTGTGGGGGTCTGCGGGCAGGGGGCTTATCGGAATCTGGAAGACCCCTTTAACAAAGGGGACCCCCAGATCCCGGACCCCCCCCCATGTGAATTGGTAATGGGGTACATTGTACCAACCCTACCATTTCACAAAGAAAGTGTAAAAAAAACAAAAAAAAAACATTCCAGCGATGAAATCCAGTGTCCCACGGTGATCCGATGTCCAGCGCTGTCCACACGACCCTTCTAAAGTTCCCCATCAGGTCCGCTCAGCCAATGACATAGGTGTAAGGCTGAGGACCTGATGCGGAACGTGAGAAGGGGCAGCTCTATTCATTTATTATACTGGAGGAAGTTCCCCATCAGGTCCGCTCATCCAATGACGTAGGCGGGGTCTGACATACGAGGGGGTGGACCTGATGGGGAACTTCCTCCATAGTGTAATACATGAATAGACCCGCCCCTTATCACATTCCGCATCAGGTCCTCAGCCTTACACCTACGTCATTGGCTGAGCGGACCTGATGGGGAACTTTAGGAGGGGTGGGTCTATTAATTTATTACACTGCGGAGGAAGTTCCCCATCAGGTCCGCTCAGGCTCAGCCAATGACGTTTCGTGTGGACAGCTCTGGACATCGGATCGCCGTGGGACACTGGATTTCATCGCTGGAATGTTTTTTTTTTCATTTTTTTTTAATAAAGGACTTTCCCAACGGTGTCTGTGTATTCTTTTTACAATTTTTCATGTATTAAAATTTTAATACAATTTTTCATGTATTAAACTGTGGAGGAAGTTCCCCATCAGGCCCGCCCCCTCGTATGTCAGACTCGGCCTACGTCATTGGATGAGCGGACCTGATGGGGAACTTCCTCAGTAGTATAATAAATGAATAGACCCGCCCCTTCTCGCGTTCCGCATCAGGTCCTCAGCCTTACACCTACGTCATTGGCTGAAAGGACCTGATGGGGAACTTTAGAAGGGGCAGGTCTATTCATTTATTACACTGCAGAGGAAGATCTCCATCAGGTCCGCTCAGGCTCAGCCAATGACATTTCGTGTGGACAGGGCCGGACATCGGATCGCCGTGGGACACTGGATTTCATCGCTGGAATGTTTTTTTTTATTTTTTATTTTTTTATTTTTAATAAAGGACTTTCCCAACGGTGTCTGTGTATTTTTTTTACAATTTGTTACACTTTATTTGTGAAATGGTAGAGGTACAATGTACAGCATTACCAATTCACATCCAGATTCCGATAAGCCCCCTGCCCGCAGACCCCCACAACCACCGGGCAAAGGGTTTTGGGGATGAGGCCCTTGTCCCCATCAACATGGGGACATCCTCCCCATGTTGAGGGCATGTGGCCTGGTACGGTTCAGGAGGGGGGGCGCTCTCTCGTCCCCCCCTCTTTTCCTGCGGCCTACCAGGTTGCGTGCTAGGATAAAGGGTCTGGTCTGGATTTTTGGGGGTACATTTTTTTTTTAATTTGGGGTGGAGTTCCCCTTAAAATCCATACCAGACCTGAAGGGCCTGGTATGGATATTTGGGGGGAACCACACGCATTTTTTTTTAATTTGCGGCAGGATTCCCCTTAATATCCATACCAGACCTGAAGGGCCTGGTAATTGAATTTGGGGGAACCCCTACGCTTTTTTTTTTTTATCAATGACTTTTCTATGTATTGCCGGGAGCCGACAATTCATTATAGCCGCGAGTGAGTTTTAAATTACTTTTTTTCCTTCAGAAATTACACTTTGTGCAGGGACAGTTCTAAGCACGGGAAACAAGCGCGACTTTACATGCATATTGCCAAACACAGGACCCGAACCCGAACATACAGTCAATTGTTCGGGTTCGGGTCCGGGACCCAAAAACCCAAAAGTTCGGTACGGACCCGAACTTTACAGTTTGGGTCCGCTCAACCCTAGTTATTAGCTTTCCTTGTGATATTTTATATACATGAACAGCACTCTAAACAGTGTTTTTTATAAGTTTAACTACTTCAATACAGGGCACTTACACCCCCTTCCTGCCCAGGCCATTTTTCAGCTTTCAGCGCTGTCACACTTTGAATGACAATTGCGCGGTCATGCTATACTGTATTCATGTGAAATTGTTATCATTTTCTTCACACAAATAGAGCTTACTTTTGGTGGTATTTAATCACAAAAATGTAAATTTTGAAAAATAAATAAAAATTCTTTGCTTCTGTCCCAAAATTTGGTAAATAAGTAATTTGTCTCCTTCACTGATGGGCGCCGATGAGGTGGCACTGATGGGCACTGATAGGTTGCACTGATGGGCACTGATGAAGTGGCACTTATGGGCACTGATGAGGCGGCACTTACAGGCACTGATTAGGTGGCACTGTTGAGGAGGCACGAATATGCCGCACTTATGGTCACTGATAGGTGGCACTTATATGTTGCACTGATGAGCACTGATAGGCAGCACTGATGGGCACTGATGGGTGGCACTTGAGGGCACAGATAGGCAGCAAGGATGGGCCCTGATGGGAGGCACTGATGGGCACTGATGGGCATTGATGGGCAGCAGTGATGGGTATTGATGGGCAGCAGTGAAAGCAAGCACTGATTGGCATCACTAATGGGTACTGATTGCTGGCACTTGTGGGCACTGTTTTCTGGCACTGGTGGGCACTCACTGCTGGCACTGGTGAGCACTCACTGCTGGCACTGCTGAGCACACTGGTGAGCACTCACTGCTGGCACTGCTGAGCACACTGCTGGCACTGGTGGGCACTCACTTCTGGCACTGTGGGTGCTTCATTTTAATCAGGGCACTGATTATCAGTGCCCTGATTACATGCTTAGATGTCCTCTGTGAGGAGATGCCACTGGCATCTCCGTGTTTACATGTGACTGGCTCTGATTGGACATAGCCGATCACATGGTTAAAGAGCCGCAAAACTTTACAGAGATCAGGGTCGCACCTAGTCCTAGAAACATGGTGCGGGCGCGATCACCGCGCTGTGTGCCCCTGAGGGCATGCGAGAGCGGCTGTTCTGGGTGCCGTAATATGACGTCCACCGAGAATGAGTGCCGCACCGCCCCGCCGTCATTTGACTGTGGGCAGACGGCAAGTGGTTATTTAATACCTATACTGACACTTCCGGTTCCGGCGCCGCATGGAGTAGCTGCTCTTCACCTCAGCTTCCGCAGCTAGACTCCTAAATCAGCATATAAAGCTGGAAAACCCACCACACTAACCGGCAGCACCTCCACCTAACACCCGGTCACAGCATGGACCGTTTTGTGGAAAAAAAACGGTCCGTGATCGTATGTGGCTGCGGCGGCGCGAACGGCACAGCCACAAATCGAGGCGCAGGCTTCGGCCTACACATACCCCTACACGGACCCCTCCACGGAGATGGCGCCTGACATGGAGGTAAGCGGCGGCTCGGCCCCCCCCTCTTCACAAGCTGACACTGAACCACAGCACACAGGGGACCATAACACAGACCTCATTGCACAGGCTGTGGCAGCTCTTCTCTCCCCAATGATAGCAGCCTCAGTGGAGAAAGCTGTCAGCGCAGGCATACAACAGCTCCAGGCCCAGCTAGGGGAACATGCCTCCAGGCTGAATGAGGCTGAGCACCGCATAGCTAATATAGAGGAGGAACTGTATCAGGTACAATCCACAGAACAGGCCCAAGACAAGATGAACAAATACATACTAGAGAAGCTGGACGATTTGGAAAATAGTTCCAGAAGGAGTAATCTGCACTTCATAGGGATCCCAGAATCATTACAGCCTTCAGCCCTCACGGACCTTTGTGCAAGGCGCATTCCCGAAGCGCTAGGCTTCCCAGGCCCCTGCACCGTAGAACATGCCCACTGCATGGGAACCTTTAACTCTGACCGCAAATTGCCCCGACCTATAATCGCCAAATACCTCAACTACTCAGACAAAGCCTTCATCCTAATGCAGAATTTCAGGCAATCCAGATCTCTCCAGATCAACGGAATAAAGATCCTGATTTTCGTGGACTACACCATAGAAGTATCCAAGAAAAGGAAAGCTTTCCAACAAATTTGCTTGGAGCTACACCAGCAGCAAATCAAATTTATCCTAGCCTTCCCAGCTACCCTCCGGCTCAGGGCCCCAAATAGCGACCAGCTCTCCTTTCATGATCCCTCCGAGGCGGAGCCCTTCCTAAGATCACTACACACAGGTCCGCACCTCAGCCCCTCTTCCAGAATAGCTCCTATCAACTCTGGAGCAAAGGAGCCCGCACAAAGACTCTCCAAAACTATTCAGAGCCTCTGGTCCAGACCAACATTGCTCCACACCTCATTGAGAGTGCTCTTACAGTGCCCTTTTGGTTCCACACGTAAGTGCTCTTCAACCGGCCATGCCTGCTCAACCCTAGCCGAGATGACTCTCAATTTTTTTTTCTATTCCCTATCTTTTTTATCTCAGTTTTGTTCGCTCCTCCTCACCAGGTTACTCCATTTACCGGTATGCCAAGTTTTTTTCTACTGTTTTACACACTAATGAAATGTTATAATTGGTTTATTAATTAATCTTGTTCCACAATTTTCTCCCCTGGCACCCGTGCGTGGCTCGGACCACTCTCCCCGTGCACAACCCATGCTGTCAGCATGCACCACCCTCTAAAACGTGGGTTTAAATGCTGCAGTCAATGGGACTTGCAATGGGAGCTGGCCTACTCAGTGACTCCATGTGGAAAAAAGTGAAGTTCCTCAAATATGTATTATCATTTTTACCTTTTACCTCTTTCCCTCTGAACTCCCCCCTCCCTCATGCACTCTCATCCTGTGGTACACTAGCACCAAATGACTTTAAATCCTTACTCCCAGACAGCCTAGGCTTCTTCTTCTCCCCGATTGCACTTTCAGCCCACAACCAAATGCTATTGCATGCAACTCATGCAACACCAGCCCATACCCCCCTTATGCCCCCCCCCCCAATATGATAATAGTCTCCTGGAATGTGAAAGGACTTTGCTCCCCCAATAAGAGAATGAGAATTCTTTGCCACCTTAAAAGACTGAAAACTGACATTGCCCTACTCCAGGAAACCCACCTTTCCACCCCTGACTTTCACCGTATGAAAAAACTATGGGTGGGCACGGTCCTAGGATCTGACTCAAATGGACGCAAAGCAGGAGTTTTGATACTCATACATAAAAACCTCCCCTGCGCGGTCCTATCTGTTGACTCAGATTCTCAGAGATGCCTTTTATCAGCCCATGTTCAAATAGGGACCAGAGATTTGATAATCTCAAACATCTACGCACCGAATAACCCCACTAAACAGTTTTTCAGTGAACTTTTAAACTGGCTCCTTCGGGACCCATGCCTCCCACACATAATTGGCGGGGACTTTAATTCCACGATAAACCTAATTGAAAACAGATCCTCTCCCAAACGCCTACGTTCCCTCCCGGACCCCAATGCCCAGACCCTTCTGGCCTCCACGATGGGATCTCTCCATATTCACGACATCTGGCGCCTCCGGCACCCAGCTGATAGGGAATTCACATTCTACTCTAACCCCCATACCGTCTTTACCAGAATTGACTACCTCTTCTGCTCAGATGACCTTGTCCCTCTGATATCCGACGCTGACATCCACGACATTGTTATATCTGACCACGCACCTATCTCGATAACACTCGACAACCCTGATCTACACCCGAGTCCCAAATTATGGCACTTCCCATCCTACCTGCAAAACAACTCTGACTTCCGACAGTACATGGAAAATGCATGGTCTGAATACGCTTCGACCAACGCATTGCATTCTGACAACCCTAATTTATTCTGGGAAGCAGGTAAAGCCTTCCTCAGAGGTCGGATAATTTCTTATGCAGCCTCTTATAAAAGGAACGCTCTCAAAAATTACAAATTGACCAGCTCCCGACTACACCAAGCTCAACGATCCCTGTACACAGACGACTCCCCTGACAATAGGAAGACATGGCTGTCAGCTAAGCAGTCCTTTGACACTTGGGCTGAATCTCTTGAACTAACCAAAAAAGCGCACATAGATGCTACCCTTCACAAATTTGTCAATAAGGGAGGCAAATTACTTTCAAGACTATGTAAGGGTCCCAACCGCCCGACCTATATTACTTCCCTCCGAGACGTATCGGGTACCAATAAAACCACTCAAAAAGGCATAAACGAAGCCATGCTACAATACTATTCCTCCCTATACGCAGCTGACTCTATAGATACACCGACAGCACTGTCCTATCTTGAGAAAACAGCCCTCACCCAAATCTCTCCCTCTCAACTAGATGCTCTAAACGCACCCATCACCCTTCCTGAAATTTCCAATGCCATTAGGAACCTAGCCCCATCTAAAGCCCCATGCCCAGACGGCTTCACAGGTGAATTCTACAAATCCCTTCAAACACTCCTGGAACCCACACTCCACAAAGTCTACCACCACATATGGTCAGGCGGTTCCTACCTACCCACAGGCAACCAAACCATCATTAAATTATTAACCAAAAAAAGGTAAAGACCCACAAGAACCAGGCTCATATAGACCTATTTCACTCCTAAACCTTGACGTCAAGATCCTCTCCAAAATTATTGCCACCAGATTAGCCGACATCATACCCTCTCTGATACACCCTACCAAATCAGAGTTTGTGAAGCGCAGGACAGCCACCATGAACATCAGAAAGGTGATGATGGCCCTGGAACACGCCAAATGTAACCCAGAGGGAGGTGACGCTATCATCACCCTAGACGTGGAGAGAGCCTTCGATAACGTAAGTTTCGAATGGCTTTCCATGGTCATGACTAAAATGGGATTCTCCGGCCTTTTCGCCCACCTTATAAATAACATGTACACCGCCCCGGCAGCTAGACTGGTAGCAGCAGGCCTCCTATCGGGCGAATTCCGTCTCCATAAAGGCACAAGACAGGGCTGTCCCTTATCTCCACTCCTTTTCAACATTGCACTGGAACCCCTGTCTAGGTATCTGTCTCACATAGCCCCACTACATGGCATCAACATTGGTAAACACGAACTACGCACCTCACTATTCGCAGACGATGTCCTTATATGCTCAGCAAACCCCTCCTCTGACATGCCTACAATCAAATCAATCTTTGACCAAATTAGACTATGTTCGGGCCTTCGCATAAATTACAACAAAAGTGAAATCCTCCCCATAGGCACCCTGTCCAACCCTCCCTGGACTCAGAAATCCATCTTCTCAGTCGTGAAATCCCACATCACTTACTTAGGAATAAAAATAGGGAAGCTACCCTCCTCTCTCTATCACCTCAACTATCCCCCCCTGCTCACAAACATTTCTCAGGAACTAGATCAACGTTTCTCAACCAGCGTGCCGCGGCACACTGGTGTGCCGTGAAGAGTCCCCAGGCGTGCCGCGGCAAAATGACCCCCAATATAGGCAGCTATGGCAGCTATCTGATGTTTTAACTGCTACTTGCCACTTGGTTAATATTTGTTATTACAGTGGTGCCGGTCCGCTGTGTAAAGCTCACATCCCGATGCCACAGGCACTCGGGAAGCTGTGCTGGCTGTGCGGGCCTCCCGATCGCGTCTTGACAACCGATTACGTCATCGGTTGCTATGGGAGTGTCGGGCGCACGCACTGCTATCTGTGACGTGTGAGCCGCTGGTGCCAGAGTAGATGCTGGCTGACATGCTTTTCCCAGAGGGCAGGAGAAGAACACAAGTTGAGGTGAAAGAACAGTGAGGAAACAAAACAGTGAGACACAGGTACAGTACTTGTACCTGTAATTTTAAATGTATGATAATTTTATTGCAGGCATGGTGTTTATAAAGATAAAAAAAATGACATAACACTTGTTGGCACTTTCATTGCCTCACTTTTCATTGCAGGCATGGTGAATTTTTTTTTAAATGTAGCATAATATACATGGGCTATGTGGGTTATTATTGATATTGATAACTCTATACTTCAATACTGCAGTTTGGCCGCAGTGCAGGTGTAGCGCAGTGTACTTGCGGTTTTCATGTGGTTTCTCATAGACTTCTATTATGTCCCTCATTTTTGGTGTGCTTTCAGAAAATGTACCAAAAATGTACTACATAATAGAAGTTTATGAGAAACCACACGAAAACCGCAGGTACACTGCGCTACACCTGCGCTGCGGCCAAACTGCAGTATTGAAGTACACAGTAATCATTATCAATAATAACCCACATAGCCCATTGTTAGATAAATTTAAAATTATACTTTATATGTCAACTATCAAGATGCATATTAATCTTCTAAAGTTAAAATGTTTGTTTTATATAACTCTATTATATAAAAATATGCTCAATAGCTCTAATAGTCCTAATTACTGGAATAAGTCATATGACCATATTCTATTTGTACAAAAGATGTGCTGACTTATAGTAAAACTGTATTTTGCTTACATCTGCCAAACATGGGCTGTGAACCATGAAATAATTTATGTTTCCATTGTATGAGATAATTTATGTATCCATTGTATGAAATATCCTGTCATAAGGTGTAGGCTGAAAAAGGATATTTCCCTCTTTCCTGCTAAAACGTCAGAATAAAGGTTGAAATTATACACATGATCAGGACGTTACGAACAGGAAAGGGGAAGGTTTAAGGGTTATAAAAGCAGAATGTAAATCTATGACAGGCAGAAAATGGGTCTCTGAAGCCGCAAATATACTTTAACCATTTTCTCTGCATATGCAATAAAAAATCTTGACTTGTAACGAGAGTCGGTCCGAAATTTCTGTGACATTTTGGTCCTTCGAGCCGGAAGTCCAAATTCCTGGAAAGCACTAGCCAACAACCCAGTGAACCGATGTCCGTACGGCAAAAAACTGTAAGTCCTCCGTCTTAAATTTGACGTTAACAGAGGCCGGCTCACTGAACTAGTGCCTCCCGGGCAGCGACTTACCGGATCAGCACAAGAGACCGCTCTCGGGGCAAGGTAAGATATTTTCATTTATTATATTATACCTTTAGGCCTAAATGTGATTAGGGATTTAATGAATTAAGGGATTTTTGTTAAATACATATAATATAGAGATGACTTGAATGTTTATCTGTTGTGTATATGTTTTGCTTTATCCGAGTTGAGGGAATATAAGTAGATACGTCCGTAGTTTAAATCCCTTTGATATAGGAGTATGGTCCCATTCTAATACCCGGGTGCAGATAAAGGAAATTTGTCGACAAAGGACCTAGGTCCTGACAGCCTTGTAAACTGCAGGAATTCCCGTGGGGGACACATACATATTCCTACATCAAAAACATGAACCCCTGTTAATACAAAGGTATGGCCTGATAGATTTCCAGGTAACAAATAGAGGTAATTTGACGAGCCCTTGCGGTCAGCCAGCCTCGTATGTTGTGTAAAAAACCTGTACAGGCATTTATAAATACCGTTGAATCAACAAATATTAATGTTTTGATAAAGTGTGGGAACAACAGTCGAGAGAAATTAAGTCTCTTTTGTAATTCTGTTCATGCTCCCTACAGTTTACTGAAATATTAATGTTTTGATCAGGGGGGGTTGACCAGTCAGGTGAATTTACGTTCGCCTTGTAATTCTGTTCATTCTCCCTATAAATGAATAAAACATTAAGTAAGAAGACAAGACACCAGTATTATAGCAGCACACAAGATCAAAAATCTAGAAGTGATATGTCACGACTAGAAAGTTTGTGAGTAGCTGCAGAAGTGATAAGATACTGTGTGCAGGTATTGTGTCAGTGTGAGAAGACCTTACAAAAAAAAAAAACTCCATGTGCACGTTAAAATGGGTGTGATCCATGGAAAATCTGTTGGTTTGAATGAAGATGCTAAGTATATGTGTAGTCTAGACAAAGAGAATGTGAAATTTCTTAAGATGTGGGAAACAAAATATGATTTTGATACTTCCTTAAATAAGGATGGTTGTGTAATGCTGTGTAGAAAGCTTAAAAATAAGGCCGGCCCGAAAAAAAGGAAACAGAAGAAATTAGGTCTTCCCCAGGCAAAAAAATGGCTTGAGGAGGCTAATCGTAGGTTAAATTCAGAAAACCATAAAAAAACTATGTTTTTAGACAAAGAGGAGGACAATAATATGACCGTCCTCCGAAGCTTAGTTCAGCAAGTATTGACTGAACAAAACTCAACAAATCAAATGCACCCAACAGCCCCCACACACCCTTTAGAAGATACCCCAAACCCACTGACAGTTGCCGCTCCCCCTTTAACCACAACTCCCACTCCCAAATCCCTATACCCTATTGCAGACTTACATTGCCCACCACCATACGGGACAGAGGCATGCAATAGGCCACCTCGACTGACCCCCCGACTATCGGCAAACAACCCTTTTTCCATGCAATGTGACCCCCCACTGTTTTCTGTCCCTTCGTGGTCACCTGGGTCACCCCCAGATGCAACCGTTTCTCCTACGGCTGCAGCAAAACCCCCTCTCAAAATGACCCTTGCTGTCCAGAGAAGTCCACAAGGGACCCCCCTTACAGCAACGGTTACAAAACTCGTCGGCCACCTGCTCAATAAATTAATATCCCCCGCAGCTGGGGAACAAACAGAATTTGGGTAGGAAGAGTTCCCATTAATTGAAGTTCCCAACCCTAGGGCAGGACAAGATGTAGGAGGTGTACCAGCCCCCAACACTATGATGGTCTATCGCCCCTGGACCCCCGAGGATGTTAAGAAAGCTATTGAAGGGATACCACATCCCAAAGTTAACATAGCTCAATTCAGGGATGGTATCATGGGAATGATTGCTAGCTATCATCTCAATGGGAGGGAAATAGAGCAGGTCATCCGACAGGTACTGGGACCTGACTGGCATCATGTAGTGGGAGATTGGAGTGGATTAAACAACCAGGGAAGGGTGTTGCCTCATGATGATGCAGCACTCGAAGTCAGGAGAAATGCTCTTATAGCAAGGATAGAAAATAGATGGGTACGTCGGGCCGACTGGTCCATTATAAATCAGTGTATGCAAGGAGAAGAGGAAACAGTGGATAATTTCATTGTTAGGATGAGGGAGATTTTCAATAACCACTCTGGGATAGAAATCCCAGCAGACCAAGTGAACGATAGCCCATATGAGCAACAGCTAAAGAATGCAATCCTGAAGGGGCTGATAGCCCCTATATCAAGTTTTGTTACCAAACACATGATTAACCATAGGATTTGCAGACTTCAGGAGCTAATTGAGTATGCAAGGCATGCTGAAAGGCACTTCCAATTAAAAAAGAAAGTAAAAAAAGGGAAGGTGTTTATGATGGGTGAAAGTAATGATGTGTATGTTGTTGAGAATCGGAACAAAAGATTGGGGAACACTCGAACAAGGCCCCGCATTCAGGATTATGAGGGGAAAAAGAAGAGGGGGGAGTGTTTCCTGTGTGGTAAAAGAGGTCACTTAGCGAGAGCATGTGAGTCAAACAGAGAGGAAGAAGCATGACTAGAAAATGTTGGTATGTCCACAGAGAGAGATACAGAGGGAAATGAGGAGAAAGAGTCTGAGATCTTGGATGTGTGTAATGTTGAAGCTTGTTTGCATGCTGAAGTCAAGCCAGAAATAACATTAATTGTAAAGGGTAGTTGGGTAACATTTCTCTGTGACACCGGGGCTTGCAGGACCCTAATACACCCACTGGATATGCCACCAGGGGTAAAGAAAACAGGTGTAGTATATATAATATCTGCAAATGGGTTAATGCACCAGGAGGCCGTGTCTGAAGGCCTTACTGTGGAAGATCCACAGACAGGTAAAAAGGCTCAGTGTAAAATTGTAATTTCAACTAAATGTCCTGTTAATTTGTTGGGTAGAGACATGTTGCATGCTCTCGATATTTCTGTCATACCAGTGGAGGGGGGCCTCAAAGCCCATCGGCTGTGTGAAAAACGAATCACAGCCGTGGATAATGAGCCCCGATACTGGTATAGCTTGGATTTGCAAACTGAGGGGTTAAAGATGCCCAAAACCCTGACAGAAATAGTTGAAGAAGAGCCTGTGAGGAGCGGGTACAAGGTCCAGACGAACCTCCATTGCACTATGTACTACAAAAAGACCTCAGGGCCTGATAAGTCTTATGAGAAACAGTTAATGAGTCTCACTAACACTGAAGTGCTCTTAAGATACCTGTACTGTGATAAGGAAGGAAATAGTGTGGCTACACTTGTCTCCTACCACAACAAATTCTGCAAATATACAGGCAGGATACTGTACCTCATGTTTCGATCACCCAAAACCCTGGGGTATCATGGTATGAGCTGGGAGAACTTATCACAGACTGGGTTCTACTAACAGATGAGGAACTAGAATCCAAAGGGATTCGGAGGTGCAGATTAGCATGGTTTGTTGAATGTACACCCAGAATCCACATGATTGAAGTTTGTGACAAAAGACAGTGACTGACACTTTTGACCCAAGAAGAAGAGGATGCCTTAAAAGACGTCCCCGATTTCTTGTGGTCAAAAGGAAAAACAGACGTTGGACTAATTAAAACAGCCAGTGAGGTCCAAATAACCCCTAAAAGTACAATGAGGCCTCATCAAAAACAATATCCACTAAGGAAAGATGCCGAAGAGGGAGCAGACCACTTGATAATGGAATTACTAAAAAATGGTGTCATCATTGAATGTCCGGATTCACCATGTAACACGCCCCTGTTCCCAGTCAGGAAGCAGAAGGTAGGGGAAGATGGGTGGAGACTTGTACAGGATTTACAGGCGGTCAATAGGGCCGTATTACCGAGGGCCCCGGTGGTCCCAGACCCGCATGTACTTCTGAACGACCTTCACCCAGATAACAAGGTATTTTCTGTCATTGATATCAGTAACACTTTCTTTTCTATTGCCTTACACAAAGACAGTCAGTTCTGGTTCGCTTTTACACATAAAAAGAAAAAATACACATACACCAGGTTACCCCAGGGATATTGTGAAAGTCCAACTATTTTCTCACAAGAAATGTCCAATAATTTGTCTTGGTTTGTACCTCCCTGTGGGAGTCAAATTCTCTTGTATGTGGATGACATTTTGGTAGCAGCTCCTTCGGAGCAACAATGCAAACTTGACACCTTGGCTCTGATGCATTTCCTCGCAGAACAAGGTCATAAGGTCAGCAAGCATAAACTACAACTATGGAAAGAAAAGGTGACATACTTGGGTTATATTTTGTCTCAAGAAGGCAGACATCTGGATGAGATCCGAAAAGAGGCCATCCTTCAAGTCCCCAAACCACGCACCAAAAAAGAAATGATGTCATTTCTTGATATGGCAAATTTTTGTAGAGCATGGATAGCTAATTATGCTACGGAGGTGGCGCCTCTTTCTGATCTCATCTATGGTACACAAATGTCTGCGAAAGATTGCATCCAGTGGAATGTACAAGCAGAGGATGCATTTACAAAAGTGAAGCACCTCATTGTGGGTTCCTCTGTGCTCAGCTTACCCAATTACAGTAAAATATTATATCAGACTGTAGACTGTAAAGAGGGGTACATGACTTCTGTTCTCACTCAGGTTTATGGGGACAAACACAAACCAATTGCATTTTACTCAACTAAATTAGATCCAGTGGCACGGAGTTTGCCCCACTGTGTACAAGCTGTAGTAGCAGCCTCATTGGCCATACGGTCCTCTGCATTGATAGTATTGTTCCATCCCCTGGTACTTAAGGTCCCACATGCCATCTCAGTGATCTTACTACAAGACAAGATCTCCTATTTATCTCCAGCCAGACATTTATCATGCATGACTACACTTCTGGGACAGCCACACCTTACAATTGAGAGGTGCACTACATTGAATCCCGCTACACTAATGCCAACACCTGGTGACGGGGATCCACATGATTGTATAGCTCAAATTGATGAACGGGTACTCCCTAGAAAGGATCTCACTGATGTTCCCTTTCTAGATGCTGACATTACCTTCTTTGTTGATGGGTCATGTAGAAAAAACGATAAAGGGATAAATCAAACAGCTTATGCTATAGTGACACATGACCAGGTCATTGAAGCCAGATCCCTTCCCAATTCCTATTCTGCACAACAAGCTGAAATTATAGCCCTGTCTAGGGCTTGCAGTCTAGGGGAAGGGAAAAAAATAAATATTTATACTGACAGCCAATACGCTTTCTCCACTATACACATATTTGCCCAGCAATGGAAAAATAGGGGTATGATTACGTCCACAGGTAAACCGATCACACATAGAGATCTCATTCTTGCCCTTCTAGAAAATGTACAAAAACCAGCACAAGTGGCTATTTGTAAATGTGCAGCACATAGAAAGGGAACAGATCCAATTACCCTAGGGAATGCACTAGCAGACAAGACAGCAAAAGCAGCTGCTGAAGGACAGCAAATAACGTACATATGTTATACAAATCTCCAAGTAAATGGTGAGGTACGGAAAGCTATTGATGAAACATGGTTATCAGAAATGCAGAAGGCATCACCGGAAGGTGAAAAACAAAAGTGGTTATCAAAAGGGGCAACACTGGTCAATGATGTATATACAAGTACAGACGGTAAACCCATCTTACCTACATCATTATTTAGGTATGCTGCATTATTGAGCCATGGGCAAGCCCATACCTCAAAAGGAGGGATGGTACAGGTGATCAACAAGGTATTCACAACATATGGATTTACGAACTACTCAAAAAAAAATTGTCTCACATGTCCGATTTGTAACAGATACCATGCACAAGGTGCCCTACGACCCTTACGAGGTCATTTCCCACAACCCCCTTATCCCTTTCACACAATATGCATGAATTTTATTGAATTGAACAAATGTGAGAATAAAAAGTACTGTCTGGTTATTGTTGATATGTTTACAAAGTGGGTGGAAGCTTTTCCTATGACACACCCGGAATACTTATGTTTTACTCCAGAATGCAGTGCGTGGGCTGATGTGTGGTGGTCAACAGATGATAATGGTTGGCTTGCTAGTTCTGCCGTGATCCCTAAACAAAGGAAGGATCAGGTAGAACGTATATCTATATACAGTCGAAGAGGGTGGACTGGTGATTGCCAGTCCCGTGATTGGCTTACACCTAATAAATGTAATCCCATCTCCTTGACAATAAAAAACCTGCAGCTATCAGATGCTGGAGTTTATGGTCTAGGAATATATAGGCCCAGCCTGAGTGATCTACTAGGAAGAATTACTATTAAGGTTGTAATCCCTGGTCAGAACACCCCAGTCCCAGAGCCCACTCAGTTTCAACTTAATCCCTCCTTGTTTAAAACAGATTTTACCTACAAGGAACAATTAAGTATAGAAACAGGATTTGGAGACAAAAATGAGTGGATAGAATGGGTCAGATACACAACTCAATCTAAGGGGTTAAGTGATTGTATTTCTTGTGCAAACCCAAGACCACAACTAGCTACCATTCCTCTCCCTGAAGAGGAAACAGATTTAGCTTGCATAATAAGACTGTTTTCAGAAAATATTACTGGGTCTGAATGTGCAAATGAGAAAAAGAGATACCCTAAAACTAAAATGCGAAGTATACCCCCTTCAGTACAAGCATTACCAGGAAATGTTTCTTGTTTCTCTAACATAGACAAGGATGGTTCAAAGGTTGGCACCCTATCTCCTGAATACTGTGCGACCACAACATCAACTACAGACATTAAGTACCAACTAAAATGGTTTCAGGAACAGAAACGGCAACTGGCTGATGTTTGGTGGCTGTGTGGGGACATGAAACTAAGACCCAGACTGCCACCTAGATGGGAGGGTAGTTGTGCCCTTACCCGCCTGTTGCTTCCCTTTTATATTGTTCCTATGACTAACAAATTGATAAAACTACCAGGTAAACACTATTTTAAACAGTTTAAGCGAGAAACACCCCAAGGATCCTTTGACAACCGGGTTTATATAGACTCAATAGGTGTTCCACGAGGAGTTCCGGATGAATTTAAAGCACAGAATCAAGTAACAGCAGGACTCACCTCACTCTTCCTATGGGTACAGCCCAATAAGAATGTCGACTGGATAAACTACATTTACTACAACCAGCAGAGGTTTGTGAATTACACCAGAGATGCTATCAAAGGTATAGCAGCACAATTGGACGCCACCTCTTTGACAGCGTGGCAGAACCGTATAGCATTGGATATGTTGCTGGCAGAAAGGGGCGGGGTATGCGAAATGTTCAGCACCTTCTGCTGCACTTTTATTCCAAATAATACGGCACCTGATGGAAGTATCACCAAGGCTTTGCAAGGCCTACAAATGTTATCCCAGGAACTAACTGAGAACTCTGGTGTAGAGAACCCCTTAACAGGACTCTTTGAAAAATGGTTTGGTAAATGGGGTGATCTTGCAAAAGGTTTGCTCATCTCTGTTGTCATGGCAGCCACGGTCCTTACGCTGTGTGGATGTTGCTGCATTCCTTGTATTAGAGGAATTCTTCAAAGACTGATTGACACATCACTAACAAAGACTATGTTTTTCCAGAACAACCCTGAACTATACCCGGAACCTGATGAAGATGAACTTACAGTCCTTTCAAAAGACCTATTTGTCTAAATGATAATACCTGGTAAAATAAAGAACCTGGATATTTGAAGTATTGACATTATAAGTATAATAAGGAGGGAATGTTAGATAAATTTAAAATTATACTTTATATGTCAACTATCAAGATGCATATTAATCTTCTAAAGTTAAAATGTTTGTTTTATATAACTCTATTATATAAAAATATGCTGAATAGCTCTAATAGTCCTAATTACTGGAATAAGTCATATGACCATATTCTATTTGTGCAAAAGATGTGCTGACTTATAGTAAAACTGTATTTTGCTTACATCTGCCAAACATGGGCTGTGAACCATGAAATAATTTATGTTTCCATTGTATGAGATAATTTATGTATCCATTGTATGAAATATCCTGTCATAAGTTGTAGGCTGAAAAAGGATATTTCCCTCTTTCCTGCTAAAACGTCAGGATAAAGGTTGAAATTATACACATGATCAGGACGTTACGAGCAGGAAAGGGGAAGGTTTAAGGGTTATAAAAGCAGAATGTAAATCTATGACAGGCAGAAAATGGATCTTTGAAGCCGCAAATATACTTTAACCATTTTCTCTGCATATGCAATAAAAAATCTTGACTTGTAACTAGGGTTGTCCCGATACCACTTTTTTAGGACCGAGTACAAGTACCGATACTTTTTTCCAAGTACTCGCCGATACCGATTACCGATACTTTTTTTTCAATGTCATGTGACAGTTTGACAGATGGGGACTGATAGGTGGCACTAACAGGTGGCTGGCACTGATAGGCGGCACTTATGGGCACTGACTGGTGACTGGCGCTGATGGGCACTAATAGGTGGCACTGATAGATGGCACTGATTGGTGGCAATTATGGGCACTGATAGGTGGCACATATAGATGGCACTGATAGGTGGCACTTGTGGGCACTGATAGGTGGCACTGATTGCACTGATAGATGGCACTTGTGGGCACTGATAGATGGCACTTGTGGGCACTGATAGGTGGCACTGATTGAACTGATAGGTGGCACTGATTGCACTGATAGATGGCACTTGTGGGCACTGATAGATGGCACTGGTAGATGGCACTTGTGGGCACTGATAGGTGGCACTGATTGCACTGATAGGTGGCACTGATTGCACTGATAGTGCTACCAGTGCCATCTATCAGTGCCCACACGTGCCACCTATCAGTGCCCACAAGTGCCACCTATCAGGTGGCACTGGTAGATGGCACTGATTGCACTGATAGGTGGCACTTGTGGGCACTGATAGGTGGCACGTGTGGGCACTGATAGATGGCACCGATAGGTGGCTGGCACTGAAATGCTGCAAAAAATGACACAGGAAAAAAAAAACTGCAAAAAGCTGCAAGGCCCATCTTGGTACACCCTGCACTCGGCTGCAGTAAGCAGCAGCAGACATCTTGTTACACCCAGCCCATATAGCTCGGACTGGGTGTAACAAGATGTCTGCTGCTGCTTACTGCAGCCAAGTGCAGGGTGTACCAAGATGGGCGTCGGGACGTTCAGCCGCTGACGGCGACCGAATGTGACACCACCGGTCACCGATCCCGATGCGGCTGTGCCCTACACCCCTGCCAGCTTACCAGGTGAGGGACTCGCTCTCTGCCCGCCAAATCCGTCCACCGACTGTGCCCGCCCTCTCCAGCCAGACTCCGCCCACACTTTCCTTCCATAGACTCTGCCCGCCCCCTCTCCAGCCAGACTCCGCCCGCACTCCCCCGCCCTCCCCAGCCACTGACTCCTCCCGCCCTCTCCAGCCACACTACACTAGAAAAAAAAAAGTATCGGGTGAAGCATCGGGAGCATTTGCGCGAGTACAAGTACTTGCGCAAATGCTCGGTATCGGTCCCGATACCGATACTAGTATCGGTATCGGGACAACCCTACTTGTAACGAGAGTCGGTCCGAAATTTCTGTGACACCCATGTATATTATATATATATAAAAAAAAAAAACACTGTGCCTGCAATGGAATGAGTCAATGTGAAAGTGCCCTAATTGTAACAAGTGCTATGTAGTTTTGTTTTTTTCCCACATGACCACAATTCGTAGTTACAGATTTGGAATGGTTTGCCGGGGTTATGGCTAAAGATATCAGCCATAACCTTGGTATTGTTTTTTACAGCCAGTGACTGGCTTCTCATGAAAGCGTTCCGAGTGGCTCTTGAGCCACTGGAACGCTTTCAAAAGCGGCGGGAGGGGATGTTCCCCCCTTCCACCGTCTCGCCTGAGAAACAATCCAATGGAGTGGCCGGCTAGTCCCAGAGGCGATGAAAGAGTAGATCCCCTTTGATTGCCTTGAAGGACCAGAGCGACGCCATGACTTCCAGTCCAGGCTGGAAGTAAACTATTTTTATTAATTTTTTTAAAGCAAAAGATCAATTTTTTTTTTTTTTAATCTTTTGCTTTTAAAGGTAAAAGAGAGAAATGAGGTCTTTTTGACCCCAGATCTCTCCATAAAGAGGACCTGTCATCCTTATATCTATTACAAGGGATGTTTACATCCCTTGTAACAGAAATAAAAGTGATATAAAAACAAATAAAAAAATGTAAAAGGGACAGTGAAAAGAAAAACAAGTTTAATAAATAAGACAACATTTTTTTTTAAGCACCCCCCATCCCTACGCAAGTGGATACGCAAGTCGCACACGCATATGTAAACAGTATTCACACCACACTTGTGTGGTATCACCGCTAGTGTTGAGCGAACCCGAACTGTAAAGTTCGGGTCCGTACCGAACTTTAGCTTTTTCCCGAACCCAAACCCGGACTTTGCGCAAAAGTCCGGGTTCGGGTTCGGCAATCTAATTACGCATTTAGAAATGCTTCAGGGGCCAGCCAATCACCTTTTGATTAGCTGGTGTGCCCTTAGAGGCCATCATAGCCATGCCTACTAATGGCATGGCTGTGATTGGTCAGTGCAACATGTGACCCAGCTTCTATTTAAGCTAGAGGCACACAGCACACACGTCACTCTGCTTCAGAATAGATAGGGAGAGGATCTAGTCTGCTGCTGCTGCTTTTAGGGAGAGATAGAAAAATACATGAGGTAGTCCTCCTGATTCTGCAATCTGAGGGAAAAGATAGAGAGATAGTGTAGTGTAGGGCCAGGTTCCTGTGTTGGTGCTTTCAGGGAGAGAGAATATTATATAGGAGTCCAGATTCAGAGATTAAAATCAGCGATCTGCATAGGTTTACCTGTTTGTGTTGCAGTGCAGTCTTTTTACACTGCCATGAGCCCAGTGTCAGAGAAAATCTAACTTTTAGGGGAAAAAAAAGGCACTTTATTGTGCTCTTTTCCAAAAGACCCATAGGGCAAAAAAAAAAAAAATTTGCATTTTATTTTGCTCGTGCAAAAAAAGAACCGTTTAGGGCAAAAAAAAAAAAAATTGCACTTTAATGTACGCTTGCAAAAAGAGCCATTCAAGGCCACAAAAAATAGTTTGCAGTGTGTTATACATATGTGGAGGTGTGTGAAATAAACAATTTCTATATAGTTTTCTCCTACTGTGCTATACTAAAAAAACAAAAAAAAATTTTAATAGCATTTTCTGCAGTTCTGTAGCTGTGCGATTCAGCGGTTACGTACTGTGGGTGTGTTCTGCTCTTCCAAAAAACACCTTTTAGGGACACAAAAAATAGTTTGCAGTGTGTTATACATATTTGGAGGTGTGTGAAATAAACAATTTCTAAATAGTTTTCTTCTACTGTGCTATACTAAAAAAACAACATTTTTTTTGAATAGCATTTTCTGCAGTTCTGTAGCTGTGCGATTCAGCAGTTACGTACTGTGGGTGTGTTCTGCTCTTCCAAAAAACGCCTTTTAAGGGCACAAAAAATAGTTTGCAGTGTGTTATACATATTTGGAGGTGTGTGAAATAAACAATTTCTAAATAGTTTTCTTCTACTGTGCTATACTAAAAAAAAAAACATTTTTTTTTTAATAGCATTTTCTGCAGTTCTGTAGCTGTGCGATTCAGCGGTTATGTACTGTGGGTGTGTTCTGCTCTTCCAAAAAACGCCTTTTAGGGGCACAAAAAATAGTTTGCAGTGTGTTATACATATTTGGAGGTGTGTGAAATAAACAATTTCTAAATAGTTTTCTTCTACTGTGCTATACTAAAAAAAACAACATTTTTTTTGAATAGCATTTTCTGCAGTTCTGTAGCTGTGCGATTCAGCAGTTACGTACTGTGGGTGTGTTCTGCTCTTCCAAAAAACGCCTTTTAAGGGCACAAAAAATAGTTTGCAGTGTGTTATACATATTTGGAGGTGTGTGAAATAAACAATTTCTAAATAGTTTTCTTCTACTGTGCTATACTAAAAAAAAAACATTTTTTTTTTTAATAGCATTTTCTGCAGTTCTGTAGCTGTGCGATTCAGCGGTTACGTACTGTGGGTGTGTTCTGCTCTTCCAAAAAACGCCTTTTAGGGGCACAAAAAATAGTTTGCAGTGTGTTATACATATTTGGAGGTGTGTGAAATAAACAATTTCTAAATAGTTTTCTTCTACTGTGCTATACTAAAAAAAAAAACATTTTTTTTGAATAGCATTTTCTGCAGTTCTGTAGCTGTGCGATTCAGCAGTTACGTACTGTGGGTGTGTTCTGCTCTTCCAAAAAACGCCTTTTAGGGGCACAAAAAATAGTTTGCAGTGTGTTATACATATTTGGAGGTGTGTGAAATAAACAATTTCTAAATAGTTTTCTTCTACTGTGCTATACTAAAAAAACAACATTTTTTTTAATATCATTTTCTGCAGTTCTGTAGCTGTGCGATTCAGCGGTTACGTACTGTGGGTGTGTTCTGCTCTTCCAAAAAACGCCTTTTAGGGGCACAAAAAATAGTTTGCAGTGTGTTATACATATTTGGAGGTGTGTGAAATAAACAATTTCTAAATAGTTTTCTTCTACTGTGCTATACTAAAAAAACAACATTTTTTTTGAATAGCATTTTCTGCAGTTCTGTAGCTGTGCTATTCAGCGGTTACGTACTGTGGGTGTGTTCTGCTCTTCCAAAAAACGCCTTTTAGGGGCACAAAAATAGTTTGCAGTGTGTTATACATATTTGGAGGTGTGTGAAATAAACAATTTCTAAATAGTTTTCTTCTACTGTGCTATACTAAAAAAAAAAATTTTTTTGAATAGCATTTTCTGCAGTTCTGTAGCTGTGCGATTCAGTGGTTACGTACTGTGGGTGTGTTCTGCTCTTCCAAAAAACGCCTTTTAGGGGCACAAAAAATAGTTTGCAGTGTGTTATACATATTTGGAGGTGTGTGAAATAAACAATTTCTAAATAGTTTTCTTCTACTGTGCTATACTAAAAAAACAACATTTTTTTTGAATAGCATTTTCTGCAGTTCTGTAGCTGTGCGATTCAGCGGTTACGTACTGTGGGTGTGTTCTGCTCTTCCAAAAAACGCCTTTTAGGGGCACAAAAAATAGTTTGCAGTGTGTTATACATATTTGGAGGTGTGTGAAATAAACAATTTCTAAATAGTTTTCTTCTACTGTGCTATACTAAAAAAACAACATTTTTTTTGAATAGCATATTCTGCAGTTCTGTAGCTGTGCGATTCAGCGGTTACGTACTGTGGGTGTGTTCTGCTCTTCCAAAAAACGCCTTTATGGGGCACAAAAAATAGTTTGCAGTGTGTTATACATATTTGGAGGTGTGTGAAATAAACAATTTCTAAATAGTTTTCTTCTACTGTGCTATACTAAAAAAACAACATTTTTTTTAATAGCATTTTCTGCAGTTCTGTAGCTGTGCGATTCAGCGGTTACGTACTGTGGGTGTGTTCTGCTCTTCCAAAAAACGCCTTTTAGGGGCACAAAAAATAGTTTGCAGTGTGTTATACATATTTGGAGGTGTGTGAAATAAACAAGTTCTAAATAGTTTTCTTCTACTGTGCTATACTAAAAAAACAACATTTTTTTTAATAGCATTTTCTGCAGTTCTGTAGCTGTGCGATTCAGCGGTTACGTACTGTGGGTATGTTCTGCTCTTCCAAAAAACACCTTTTAGGGGCACAAAAAATAGTTTGCAGTGTGTTATACATATTTGGAGGTGTGTGAAATAAACAATTTCTAAATAGTTTTCTTCTACTGTGCTATACTAAAAAAACAACATTTTTTTTGAATAGCATTTTCTGCAGTTCTGTAGCTGTGCGATTCAGCGGTTACGTACTGTGGGTGTGTTCTGCTCTTCCAAAAACACCCATTTAGGGCAACATCCTAAATTTGGAAAATATGAGGAGAAGGTCAAAGGGACGTGGTGGCCCCGGTCGTGGTGCTGCTGGGCGAGCTCCTGTTGCAGGGAGAGGACGTGGTGGATCTGTGCCAGATACACGTACAAGTGAAACACCTTCCTCAGGTGCGAGTAGGCGAACGAGCCTGCGGCGGTATTTTGTCGCGCCTAATGAGGCTGTACGAATGTTTAGGCCAGGACAAGTACAGGTGATAGTAGATTGGGTTGCTGACAGTGCCTCGGGTTCCTTCACATTGTCTCCCACCCACTCTTCTGATGAAAGATCAGAGTTGGCACCTGAAACCCATGTCCATCAGTCTTTCACCTCACCCCCTTGCAAATCAGCCAAGCAGTCTGAGCCCCAAATCATGCAGCAGTCTCTTCTGCTTTTCGATTACTCTGTTAGCAGGGTTTCCCAGGGCCATCCACCTAGCCCTGCCCCAGAAGTGGAAGAGATTGAGTGCACCGATGCCCAACCACTTATGTTTCATGATGAGTACATGGGAGGACCATCGCAGTACGTCTCGGATGATGAAGAAACACAGGTGGCAACTGCTGCTGCTTTCGCAATTGTGCAGACAGACAAGGAGGGCAGGGGTGAAGACTGGGTGGAAGATGATGTGGAGGACGATGAGGTCCTCGACCCCACATGGAATGAACGTTATGCAGGTGACCAGTGTAGTTTGGAGGAAGAGGCGGTGGTCGCACAGAGCCACCAGCACAGCAGAAGAGGGAGCAGAGTGCAAAAGCGGAGCGTCCGTCCGCTAGACAGTATGTCTGCTACTGCCCAACGCAGCAAGGCACCGAGCACACCAAAGCCAGGTCCAAGGAGTTCCCTAGCGTGGCAGTTCTTCACACAATGTGCTGATGACAAGACACGAGTGGTTTGCAGGCTGTGCAATCAGAGGCTGAAGCGAGGCATAAACGTTCTCAACCTGAGCACAACCTGCATGACCAGGCATCTAAGTGCAAAGCACGAGCTGCAGTGTAGTAGACACCTCAAAAACCAAGAAAGGTCTCTGGCTCCTCCTGCTTCCTCTTCTGCTGCAGTCTCGGCCTCTTCATCCACCTCTGTAGTGACAGTGGCACCTGCCACCCCGCAAACAGAGGATCTGCCAGCAACACTACCACCTGGGTCACCGACCATCTTCACAATGTCCCATGGAAGCGTTCAGCTCTCTATCTCCCAAACATTGGAGCGGAAGAGGAAGTACCCCCCTAGCCACCCGCGATCCCTGGCCCTGAATGCCAGCATTTCAAAACTCCTGGCCTTTGAAATGCTGTCATTCCGTATGGTGGAGACGCAGAGTTTTAAAAGCCTGATGGCATTGGCTGTCCCACAGTACGTCGTGCCCAGCCGCCACTATTTTTCCAGGCGAGCCATCCCTTCCCTGCACAACCAAGTGGGGGACAAAATCAGGTGTGCACTGTGCAACGCCATCTGTGGCAAGGTCCACCTAACTACGGATGCGTGGACCAGTAAGCACGGTCAGGGACGTTATATCTCCCTAACAGCACACTGGGTAAATGCAGTGGTGGCTGGGCCTGAGGCAGATAGCAGTTTGGCGCATGTCCTTCCACCACCGAGGATTGCAGGGCGCTTCAGTTTGCCTCCTGTTGCTAACTCCTCCTACTCTGCTTCCTCATCCTCTACCGCCTCCTCATCCGGTCAGCGTAACACCTTCACCACCAACTTCAGCACAGCCAGGGGTAAACGACAGCAGGCAGTTTTAAAACTTTCCTGTTTGGGGGAAAAACCCCACACCGCGCAGGAGTTGTGGAGGGACATGGAACAACAGACCAATGAGTGGTTGCTGTCAGTGAGCCTCAAGCCCGGCCTGGTGGTGTGCGATAATTAGTGATGAGCCGAACACCCCCGGGTTCGGTTCGCACCAGAACCCGCGAACGGACCGAAAGTTCGTACGAACATTAGAACCCTATTAAATACAATGGATGCGAATGTTCGAATTCTAAAGTGCTAATTATAACAACTATTATGCATGTTATTGTCCTAAAAAGGGTTTGGGAACCCGGGTTGTGCACCAGGGGACATGTATCAATGCAAAAAGAAGTTTTTAAAACGGTCGTTTTTCGGGAGCAGTCATTTTAATGATGCATAAAGTGAAAAAAAAAAAGTCAAATATTCCTTTAAATATCGTACCTGGGGGGTGTCTAAAGTATGCCTGTGAAGTGCCACGTGTTTCCTGTGTTTAGAACTGTCCCTGCACAAAATGACACTTCTAAAGGAAAAAAAAGCCATTTAAAACTGCTTGCGGCTTTAATGTAATGTCTGGTCCCGGTAATATGGATGAAAATCTTTAAGAAAAATGGCATAGCTACCCCATGACCCCCCCCCCCCCTACCCCAGCCCATTACCAGCCCCTTTGGGTCTTGTATGGATATTAAGGGGAACCCCGCACATAAAATAAAAAAGGCCCTATATACTCTGAACAGCCATATACAGGCGGTGCATACAAGACAGGGACTGTAGGTTTGTTCTTATGTAGAATCTGTTTGTAATTTTGAACAGGTACATTGTTTAAGTGTAGCTCCAGCCCAAAAATCTATTTTTAAACTTTTTGGAAAACATAGGTAAGGGTTATCACCCCTGTAACATTTGTTTTGCTGTCTGTGCCCCTGTTCAGAACATTTCACCTCACTTTCCGTCCCAATGACAACTGTTTTTGAAATGTGGTGTTTTTCTTGAAACAAGGATTGCTGATAAAGCATCAGTACAGAGGAGACACCTTTCTCCCATATTAATTCTTACAGGAGAGAATTTTCCTTCCAAGGGGTAGATTTCCTCTCACTTCCTGTTGTCTTCTTGCGTTTGCAAGTAGGAGTCGTTTGTAAGTTGGATGTTTGAAAGTAGGGACCTGCCGTATATACTCTGCAGAAATAGGCCCCTTAGTTGTTGGTGTTGGCACAACACTGTAAGCACTCACAGTTACTCTTGGTTGGTGCTGGAACGCCCTGCTGTCAACTATTATATCAGGAATTTTAATTACATATAATTGTTGAACAGTGGTAGTAAAAATTGGGCCTTTGATGGTGGTGCTGGTGCCACAACACTGTAAGCCCTGACAGTTACTCTTGGTGGGTGCAGCAATGGGCCCTGCTGTGAATTATTAGATCAAGAATTGTAATTGCATGCCCCTGTTGAACAGGGGCTGAAAAATTGGGCCTTTCGTGGTGGTGGTGGGGGTGGTGGTGTTGCCACAACACTGTAAGCCCTCAGAGTTACACTTGGTGGGTGCAGGAATGGGCCCTGCTGTGAATTATTAGATCAAGAATTGTAATTACATGCCCCTTTTGAACAGGGGCTGAAAAATTGGGCCTTTCGTGGTGGTGGTGGTGGTGGTGGCGTTGCCACAACACTGTAAGCCCTCAGAGTTACTCTTGGTGGGTGCAGTAATGGGCCCTGCTGTGAATTATTAGATCAAGAATTGTAATTACATGCCCCTGTTGAACAGGGGCTGAAAAATTGGGCCTTAGGCACTGGTGGCACAACACTGCAACCCCTCACAGATACTGTACTTGGAGCACAGCAATGAGCCCTGTTGCAAAGTATTGCTTCAAAAATTGTAATTACACGCCCCTGTTAAACAGGGGCTGAAAAATTGGGCCTTAGGCACTGGTGGCACAACACTGCAACCCCTCACAGATACTGTACTTGGAGCACAGCAATGAGCCCTGTTGCAAAGTATTGCTTCAAAAATTGTAATTACACGCCCCTGTTAAACAGGGGCTGAAAAATTGGGCCTTAGGCACTGGTGGCACAACACTGCAACCCCTCACAGATACTGTACTTGGAGCACAGCAATGAGCCCTGTTGCAAAGTATTGCTTCAAAAATTGTAATTACACGCCCCTGTTAAACAGGGGCTGAAAAATTGGGCCTTAGGCACTGGTGGCGGCACCCATAAACAAAAATGATCTTCCAAGCTATCATCATCAATCGTATCATTGAGGACTCGGAGGAGGAGGATAGCCAGTCAACATAACAGCACAGGCACTCAGCATCAGCATCAGTCTTGAAGGGATGTGACATGTTAAAATCAATTAGTCTGTTATATCAGCATCAGGTGTGTGGTAGCTGGTGGTGATCCAAGACTGGTTCATCTTGATGAAAGTCAGTCGATCAACCGAGTCGGTGGACAGGCGCACCCTGTGATCCGTGACAAATCCTCCAGCAGCACTGAATGTGCGTTCCGAAAGAACGCTGGATGCAGGACAGGCCAGTAGCTCAATTGCATACTGTGCAAGCTCTGGCCAGTGATCCATCCTCAAGACCCAGTAAGCCAGAGGATTTTCGGTGGGGAAGGTGTCCAAGTCTGACCTTGCCCCTAGATATTCCTGCACCATGTTTATCAGACGCTGGCGATGGTTGCTGGAACCGATCATACTTTGGGGCTGCGGACTAAAGAATTGTCTGAACGCATCGGTCAGACGGCCACCTTCCCCACCGCTCCTTCTTTGACTGGCCGAAGCCTCAGCAACTCGTTGTCCAGGACCAGGAGTTTGTAACCTCCCAGTCTCTGGGAACGCGTTGCACAGACCTTTCTGCAAGGCCTCCCGGAGTTGTCTCATCCTCTGCTCCCTCTGCGACGGTAACATAAGGTCCGCAACCTTACCCTTGTACCGTGGATCAAGGAGAGTGGCCAGCCAGTAATGGTCCCTCTCCTTGATCCGAAGAATACGAGGATCCTTCCGCAGACTTTGCAGGATCAGGGAGGCCATGCAGCGTAGGTTTGCTGAGGCATTCGCTCCGGAGTCCTCTGGGTCACTAAGGACGA
Organism: Rana muscosa; assembly: GCA_029206835.1. Lineage (NCBI taxonomy): Eukaryota > Metazoa > Chordata > Amphibia > Anura > Ranidae > Rana > Rana muscosa. The sequence goes on along the minus strand of CM055117.1, from coordinate 681,374,352 downwards.
CATGATCCGCAGCCACCTCCTCCCAGCCACGTACAAGTCCACTGGTTTCTTGGGACTGTAAATCATCCCTAAAAGACTGCTGCTGATGATGCTGAGTGCCAGCCTCCACCTCCATGCTGACACAATCCTCCTCCTCCTCCTCCTCCTCCTCCTCTTCCTGTGCGATGGGTGGGACAGAAGGAACACTGTCTGGGTAAAGGGGGCCTTGAGAGGCAAGGAAGTCCTCCTCTTCCTGCCTCTGTTCTGCCTCAAGTGCCCTGTCCATTATTCCACGCAGCGTGTGCTCCAACAGGTGGACAAGAGGTACAGTGTCACTGATGCATGCACTGTCACTGCTCACCATCCTCGTGGCCTCCTCAAATGGTGCCAGGACAGTGCATGCATCCCTGATCATGCCCCACTGGCGTGGAGAAAAAAAACCAAGCTCCCCTGACCCTGTCCTGGTGCCGTAGTCGCACAGGTACTCATTGATGGCCCTCTGCTGCGTGTGCAGCCGCTGCAGCATGGCCAACGTTGAGTTCCACCTGGTGGGCATGTCACATATAAGGCGGTTCTTGGGCAGGTTCAACTCCTTTTGCAGCTCAGCCAGGCGAGCACTGGCATTATAAGATCTGCGGAAATGCACACAGACTTTCCTGGCCTGCCTCAGGACATCCTGTAAGCCCGGGTACCTGCCCAAGAACCGCTGCACCACCAGGTTAAGGACGTGAGCCACACAGGGCACATGGGTCAGTTGTCCCTGTCGGAGGGCGGAGAGGAGGTTGGTGCCATTGTCGCAAACCACCATTCCTGGCTTAAGCTGGCGTGGCGTCAACCACCTCTCGGCCTGGCCCTGCAGAGCAGACAGGACCTCTGCCCCAGTGTGGCTTCTGTCCCCCAAACACACCAGCGCAAGCACGGCATGGCATCTTTTTGCCTGCGTACTTGCGTAGCCCCTTGAACGGCTACGGAGCACCGCTGGTTCCGAGGACAAACCACAGGAAGAGGCCATGGAGGAAGAAGAAGAGGAGGGGGTGGAGGAGAGAGGTGTGTCACAACCAGTAGTAGCATTTTGGAGGCGTGGCGGTGGAACAACCTCCAACACTACTGCACCTTGTCCTGCATCCTTCCCAGCTGCCAAAAGAGTGACCCAATGGGCCGTGAAAGAAAGGTAACGTCCCTGTCCATGCCTGCTGGACCATGAGTCAGCGGTAATATGCACCTTACCGCTGACCGCCCTGTCCAGCGAGGCCAAGACATTGCCTTCCACATGCCGGTAGAGAGCCGGAATAGCCTTCCGTGAGAAAAAGTGGCGTTTGGGAACCTGCCACTGAGGAACCGCACATTGCACAAACTCACGGAAGGGGGCCGAGTCTACCAACTGAAAAGGCAGCAGTTGAAGCGCTAGCAATTTAGCCAAGCTAGCATTCAACCGCTGGGCATGTGGATGGCTGGGAGTGAACTTCTTTCGACGGTCCAGCAGCTGGGGCAGGGAAATTTGCCTGCTAGAATCGGACGTCGGTGTACTGCTAGCAGAGTGGCCGCAAGTACTTGGCTGTGACACACCTAATTCTACACCTTCATTCCTCTCAGTGCATGTTTCAGAGAGGACTGAAGTTATAGTGGGGTTGGAGATCCCAGCTGATGCGGTGCAAGGAGAGGTCCGCTTTGTTCTTTGGTGTGGGTCTTTGAGGTAGGCTTGCCAACGAGCTGCATGGCAGGTCAACATATGTCTGGTCAGGCATGTGGTACCCAAGCGGCTGATGTTTTGGCCACGCGATATACGCTTGAGACATATGTTGCAAACAGCAGCTGTGCGATCTGATGCACTAGCCTCAAAAAAGGCCCACACCAAAGAACTTTTTGAATGACGGGCAGAGGCAGCGCCCTGCACAGGCGGAGCTCTGCGGTGTGATTCCGTCGGTGTACTGCCCTTACGCTGGCCACCAAAGGGCATCCTGCCTCGTTGGAGATGTGCCTCCTCCTCATCCTCCTCCTCCTCCTCTCTCCTATTAGGCACCCACGTGGAGTCAGTGACCTCATCATCCCCTCCCTCCTCATCACTGGAGCCAATCTGGCAGTATGCTGCAGCTGCTGGAACATGACTGCCAGATTGGTGTCCTTCTTGAGCATCCCCTCTGTCTGCTCTCACGCTACTGCCTTCCTGTAGCTGGGTTTCATCATCAGACCCTTCGAAACGCTGGGCATCCTCCTGGAGCATGTACCCAACACTGTGCTCAAACAGTTCGGGGGACTCCTCAGGAGGAGGACATGGTGGGTTTAGGGAAGGAGTGACTGATGATGAGTCTGACATTGATACCAGGGAAGAGGACGCTTTGGCAGCTGCTTTGCCAGTACCCTGAGCCTGGGTGAGAGAGGATGAGGAGGAGGAGGAGGGCTTGGTCATCCACTCTACCAAGTCTTCGGCATGATGTGGCTCAACATGTCCAGCTGCCGAAAAGAAGGACAAGCGTGTCCCATGGCCATGTGCTGATGACAATGCACCGCGTCCACGACCAGCACTGTTGCCCCCAGACACAGAGCCTGCTTGCCCTCTTTTATTGCCTCCTGACTGTCTGCCTCTCCTTGTTTGCCTTCCAGACATTCTAATAGATGGCCTGCAGGGAGATGGGAAAAAAGCAATAAGGGCTACCTTCAGGTGTCCTTCTCTGTCCCTTTACTTAAGGATTTCTAAATATGGTTGAGGATGATTGCTTTTGCACAGAATAGCACAACGACAATTTCCCTGACTGTCCAAAAAACAAGGATTTCAAAGATGGTTGATGAGGAATGCTTTAGCACACTATAGCACAAGGAGAATTTCCCTCACTGTCCTTCCCTGTCCCTAGAAACAAGGATTATCACAGTGAAAGAAACTGACACTCTTCCTACCTATAGTTTTCTGTCCCTAGAAAAAATGTTTTTTTAAAGCACACTATAGCACAAGGAGAATTTCCCTCACTGTCCTTCCCTGTCCCTAGAAACAAGGATTATCACAGTGAAAGAAACTGACACTCTTCCTACCTATAGTTTTCTGTCCCTAGAAAAAATGTTTTTTTAAAGCACACTATAGCACAAGGAGAATTTCCCTCACTGTCCTTCCCTGTCCCTAGAAACAAGGATTATCACAGTGAAAGAAACTGACACTCTTCCTACCTATAGTTTTCTGTCCCTAGAAAAAATGTTTTTTTAAAGCACACTATAGCACAAGGAGAATTTCCCTCACTGTCCTTCCCTGTCCCTAGAAACAAGGATTATCACAGTGAAAGAAACTGACACTCTTCCTACCTATAGTTTTCTGTCCCTAGAAAAAATGTTTTTTTAAAGCACACTATAGCACAAGGAGAATTTCCCTCACTGTCCTTCCCTGTCCCTAGAAACAAGGATTATCACAGTGAAAGAAACTGACACTCTTCCTACCTATAGTTTTCTGTCCCTAGAAAAAATGTTTTTTTAAAGCACACTATAGCACAAGGAGAATTTCCCTCACTGTCCTTCCCTGTCCCTAGAAACAAGGATTATCACAGTGAAAGAAACTGACACTCTTCCTACCTATAGTTTTCTGTCCCTAGAAAAAATGTTTTTTTAAAGCACACTATAGCACAAGGAGAATTTCCCTTACTGTCCTTCCCTGTCCCTAGAAACAAGGATTATCACAGTGAAAGAAACTGACACTCTTCCTACCTATAGTTTTCTGTCCCTAGAAAAAATGTTTTTTTAAAGCACACTATAGCACAAGGAGAATTTCCCTCACTGTCCTTCCCTGTCCCTAGAAACAAGGATTATCACAGTGAAAGAAACTGACACTCTTCCTACCTATAGTTTTCTGTCCCTAGAAATTTTTTTTTTTAAAGCACACTATAGCACAAGGAGAATTTCCCTCACTGTCCTTCCCTGTCCCTAGAAACAAGGATTATCACAGTGAAAGAAACTGACACTCTTCCTACCTATAGTTTTCTGTCCCTAGAAAAAATGTTTTTTTAAAGCACACTATAGCACAAGGAGAATTTCCCTCACTGTCCTTCCCTGTCCCTAGAAACAAGGATTATCACAGTGAAAGAAACTGACACTCTTCCTACCTATAGTTTTCTGTCCCTAGAAAAAATGTTTTTTTAAAGCACACTATAGCACAAGGAGAATTTCCCTCACTGTCCTTCCCTGTCCCTAGAAACAAGGATTATCACAGTGAAAGAAACTGACACTCTTCCTACCTATAGTTTTCTGTCCCTAGAAAAAATGTTTTTTTAAAGCACACTATAGCACAAGGAGAATTTCCCTCACTGTCCTTCCCTGTCCCTAGAAACAAGGATTATCACAGTGAAAGAAACTGACACTCTTCCTACCTATAGTTTTCTGTCCCTAGAAAAAATGTTTTTTTAAAGCACACTATAGCACAAGGAGAATTTCCCTCACTGTCCTTCCCTGTCCCTAGAAACAAGGATTATCACAGTGAAAGAAACTGACACTCTTCCTACCTATAGTTTTCTGTCCCTAGAAAAAATGTTTTTTTAAAGCACACTATAGCACAAGGAGAATTTCCCTCACTGTCCTTCCCTGTCCCTAGAAACAAGGATTATCACAGTGAAAGAAACTGACACTCTTCCTACCTATAGTTTTCTGTCCCTAGAAAAAATGTTTTTTTAAAGCACACTATAGCACAAGGAGAATTTCCCTCACTGTCCTTCCCTGTCCCTAGAAACAAGGATTATCACAGTGAAAGAAACTGACACTCTTCCTACCTATAGTTTTCTGTCCCTAGAAAAAATGTTTTTTTAAAGCACACTATAGCACAAGGAGAATTTCCCTCACTGTCCTTCCCTGTCCCTAGAAACAAGGATTATCACAGTGAAAGAAACTGACACTCTTCCTACTGTGAGGGGGTTAACTCGGTAGCGGGTGTGTGTGACCCCCTGGTTGGGCTCCCCACACAAAAACAGGGCCAGCAGACGGAGGTTGTGGTTTTCAAAATCAAAAGGTGCGGTTTATTTCTCTATGTACAGTGACAAAAACACAGCAAAGCCAAAAAGAAACATAAACAAAATAAATCCTGGTCAGTTTGACCTCTGACTAAACATTCAGGTTTCCTAAACTAACAACTGGGATCAGCCTGGTGCTGTCCTAGTCCCTAAGTCCCTGGTTTAGTAAAAGTCCAAACAAATAGCCACACAGGCTTTGCCTCACCGCACAGGGGTTCACTCTCCCTAGACAGTCCACACAGGTCTGGTTCCAGGCATGAGCTAACACCTAATGAATCTGGGAGTTCTTATAGAGGCCTAAATGAGCTGACAAGCTTCAGCTGGTCTCATCAACTCCCTGCCTCACGACGCCCAGCACTCTCCCTAGAGGTATGAGTCATTCATGAGCCCACTAGCCTCAGCTGGGCTTCATCAACTCCCTAGTTGTATAAGTCGGCATAAAGCCTGAATCTGGGAGAAATATATCTACCCCCCTGGATGCAACCAGGTGACTTTACCTTCCTGCTGTCACATACCCCCCCTCTTGTTTTAACCTTGGGGTTGGAACACCAGCAATCAGGCATTCATGTACTCGAGACAAAGCATCCACATTCCCCATTTGAACGCCAGGGCGATGCTTTACTGTGAAGTTGAATTCCTGTAGGGCCAGGAACCACCTATTCACTCTTCTATTTGTCTCCTTGTTTTGAGCCATCCACTTTAACGGAGCGTGATCCGTAACCATGTCAAAGTGCCTACCTAGCAGATAGTACCGAAGGGAATCTAGAGCCCACTTCACCGCTAAACACTCCTTTTCAACCGTGGCGTAATTTACCTCATGGGACTTCAACTTCCTGCTGAGGTAAATGACTGGGTGCTCTTCCCCGTTCCAGACCTGGGACAATACTGCTCCTAACCCCACATCTGACGCATCACTTTGTACGACAAAGTCTTTAGAGAAGTCGGGTGAGTACAACACTGGCTGGCTACATAAGGCTTGTTTCAAGAATTGGAATGCTGCCTCCGCCTCGGGGGTCCATTTAATCATGACCGACCCTTTCCCTTTCGTCAGGTTGGTTAGGGGCACAGCCTTAGAAGCAAAGTGGGGAATGAAGCGCCGATAATAACCCGCGATTCCCAGAAAGGCTCGTACCTGCTTCTTGCTGTTGGGACGTGGCCAACTCTGGATGGCCTCGACTTTGTTGAGTTGGGGTTTTATTACTCCCCTGCCAATGGTGTACCCAAGATATTTGGCCTCCTCCTGCCCAATGGTACACTTCTTGGGGTTAGCCGTAAACCCCGCTTCCCGGATAGAGTCTAGGACTGCTTGCACTTTTGGCAGATGTGAGGCCCAATCTGTGCTATGGACAATTATGTCATCCAGGTAAGCCGCAGCATACTTCCGATGGGGCCTCAGTATCTGGTCCATTTTCCGCTGGAATGTGGCCGGCGCATTCTGTAACCCGAACGGCATTCTCTTATATTGGAACGCCCCGTCTGGGGTTACAAATGCGGTTTTCTCTTTGGCCGACTTGGCCAGGGGAATTTGCCAATACCCTTTTGTGAGGTCAAGAGTCGTCATGTATCGGGCTGTTCCCAGCCGGTCGATCAACTCATCTATACGTGTCATGGGGTAGGTGTCAAATTTTGTAACTTTGTTCAACTGACGAAAATCGTTACAAAATCGCCAGCTCCCATCCGGTTTAGGCACCAACACAATGGGACTAGACCAATCACTTTGGGACTCCTCTATCACCCCTAAGTTCAGCATTTTCTGTACTTCCTCCCGTATTGCCTCCCGTCGGGCCTCTGGGATCCGATAGGGTTTTAACTTCACCCTTTCATCGGGCGGGGTAATAATATCATGCTCTACCCCAGATGTTTGTCCCGGCAGCTCAGAGAACACCTCCTTGTTGCGAAGCACAAACTCCTTAACCTCCTGTTGTTGGGGTTGTGACAAGGTGGCTGCTATTCCAACCTCCGGAATCACGCAACCAGTTTGAGCTGGTGACCAAGTTTCTGCGACTAGGGACTCTCTATCCCTCCAGGCTTTCAACAGATTAACGTGATATATCTGTTCGGGCTTTCGCCTTCCTGGTTGTCTGACCTTGTAATTCACTTCGCTCACTTTTTCCATTATCTCGTAGGGGCCTTGCCATTTGGCAAGGAATTTACTTTCAACCGTAGGGACAAGTACCAATATCCTATCCCCCGGGGAAAAGGTACGGGTCTTTGCTCCACGGTTGTACACTCTCTGCTGTGCCAACTGCGCTTGGGCCAAATGTTCCTTCACGATGGGCATTACCTGTGCAATTCGATCTTGCATCAGGGCGACATGCTCAATCACACTCCTGTGGGGAGAACTCTCACTTTCCCAAGTTTCCTTGGCAATATCCAACAGCCCTCTTGGGTGTCTCCCATACAGTAACTCAAAGGGGGAGAATCCCGTAGAGGATTGGGGCACCTCCCTAATAGCAAACATCAAATAAGGAAGTAGACAGTCCCAATCCTTTCCATCTCTATCCACCACTTTCTTCAACATTTGTTTTAGGGTTTTGTTGAATCTTTCAACCAGCCCATCGGTTTGGGGGTGATACACAGATGTACGCAATTGCGTCACTTTGAGCAATTTACACAGCTCTTTCATAACCCGGGACATAAAGGGTGTACCTTGGTCCGTAAGCAGTTCTTTACAAATACCCACCCGGCTAAAAACAAGAGATAGCTCTTTGGCTATGGTTTTGGCCGAGGTATTTCTGAGAGGGATCGCTTCTGGATAACGGGTGGCATAGTCCATTATAACCAATATGTACTGGTGCCCCCTAGCGGACTTGATTATAGGACCTACCAAATCCATTGCGATTCTCTCAAACGGGACCTCAATGATGGGTAGAGGGACCAGCGGGCTACGGAAATGTGGCATCGGGGCCGACCTCTGACACACAGGGCAGGAGGAACAATAATTTTCTATGTCCTTCATCACCCCAGGCCAATAGAATCTCTGTAATACCCTCTCTCGGGTTTTCTCTGTCCCCAGATGACCTCCAAGAATGTGCCCATGGGCCAACTCCAACACCAACTTCCTGTAAGGTTTGGGCACCACAAGCTGCTCAACGGTTTCTTCTGCCCTTTTTGCCACCCGATACAGTAGGTCCTTCTCTACGCTGAAGTATGGGTAAGTGCAGGTATTATCTGGGTTCACTAACTCGCCATCTATTTCCACTACGTTTTCCCGTGCCTTTATTAGGGCGGGGTCTTTTAACTGTTCTGTGGCAAAATTTTCCCTGTGAACCTCCAGATCAGAAAACTCCACAGACGGTAGGTTTTCGTCTGAGGAGGTGGGCTCCTCTCCAGTTTCTTGAGTCTCCCCTGCCAATACTGACAAGGGAAATTCTGGAGAGTCCTCACCACTCTCAGAGGAGTTCTGGCTATCACATTCCTGGTACATAGGGGCACCAGTGGGGGGCTCAGGATCATCCCACAGTTCCCAGAACTTCGGAAAATCCCTTCCCACAATGGCATCATGCGGTAATTGAGATACTAACCCCACTGGATGAGAGAGGGTACCTTTGGGGGTCTCGAAACACACTGTAGTCACTGGATACTCTCGGGTGTCCCCATGCACACAAATAACAGCTACCTTGCTATTCCCAGAGACCTCTGTTTTAACTAATTCAGCCTTTATCAGGGTCACAAGGCTACCTGAATCCAGTAATACCACAACATTTCTACCATTAATACACATTTTGCATAAATGTTTCTCAGTTCCCCGAATGGCAGTGCATGCGACTGTCGCACACAGCGACTGACGTCTGTCCATCAGAAAGTCACATTGCATGGGTTCCTCCACAACCGGGCAATTTGCTGCAATATGTCCCGCTTGCCGGCAGCGGTAGCAAACAATCCATTTGGCTGCCTCTTGAGCCCCTGACTTCCCAGGCTGTTCTCGCCAAACTTTGGGTAGAGCTCCCACCCTCTCACTCTCTCCACCCTCACCCCTTGGAATCCTCTTATCCGCCCCTGGGAATGGTCTGGTCTTAGGGTGGAAAGTCCGAGAGTCTCTGGAAGAGGCCGTCAGGTTCTCTGTAGCCAAGTATTTCTCTACACGATCCACAAGACCATCGGCCGTCTCTGGGTCTCCATGGCTTACCCACTTTTGGATGGCAGTAGGAAGAGCTCTCAAAAACCGATCCATTACAACACGTTCCACAATCTCTGGTGCGGACAAAGTCTCTGGCTGTAGCCACTTCCTGCTCAGGTGAATGAGATCATACATTTGAGACCTGGGGGGTTTTCCAAGCTGGAAAGTCCAGTTATGCACACGCTGAGCCCGGACAGCCAGGGTGACACCCAGCCTTGCCAATATTTCAGCTTTTAGCATCACATAGTCTTTTGCTTGGTCAGGCTCTAGGTCATAGTAAGCCTTCTGCGATTCACCAGTTAACAGAGGAGCCACCAGTCCAGCCCACTGCTCCTCAGGCCACTTTTCTCTTTCAGCAGTCCTTTCAAATGTGGTCAAAAATACCTCTGGATCATCCTCTCCAGTCATTTTTGTCAATAAACGACTCACCCCAAAGGACGCGGTATTAGTGGGACGGCTTTCCTCACTGGTCTGCGGACGTTGCTGCATTACTGCTTCCATTTGTTGTAGTCTCTGCTCTTGCTTCTGTAACAGGTCTATGAAGCGGGCCTCAGATTGCTGCTGGGCTTGTTGATGAGCTTGCTGCTGGGCTGCAAGGCTCCTTTGCAAACCTGCATTTGTCTGCTGTTGATTGGCATTTGCTAGAGCCAGCTGTTTCAGTATCTCCTCCATGCTGGCTTAAACAAAACTGCCACTGGTTCTCCACCAACTGTGAGGGGGTTAACTCGGTAGCGGGTGTGTGTGACCCCCTGGTTGGGCTCCCCACACAAAAACAGGGCCAGCAGACGGAGGTTGTGGTTTTCAAAATCAAAAGGTGCGGTTTATTTCTCTATGTACAGTGACAAAAACACAGCAAAGCCAAAAAGAAACATAAACAAAATAAATCCTGGTCAGTTTGACCTCTGACTAAACATTCAGGTTTCCTAAACTAACAACTGGGATCAGCCTGGTGCTGTCCTAGTCCCTAAGTCCCTGGTTTAGTAAAAGTCCAAACAAATAGCCACACAGGCTTTGCCTCACCGCACAGGGGTTCACTCTCCCTAGACAGTCCACACAGGTCTGGTTCCAGGCATGAGCTAACACCTAATGAATCTGGGAGTTCTTATAGAGGCCTAAATGAGCTGACAAGCTTCAGCTGGTCTCATCAACTCCCTGCCTCACGACGCCCAGCACTCTCCCTAGAGGTATGAGTCATTCATGAGCCCACTAGCCTCAGCTGGGCTTCATCAACTCCCTAGTTGTATAAGTCGGCATAAAGCCTGAATCTGGGAGAAATATATCTACCCCCCTGGATGCAACCAGGTGACTTTACCTTCCTGCTGTCACACTACCTATAGTTTTCTGTCCCTAGAAAAAATGTTTTTTTAAAGCACACTATAGCACAGGATTCGCACAGTAAAACACACTGACACTCTCCCTACCTATCCTTCTCTTTCCCTAAACTAAAGGAATCCAGGTTAAGCAAGAAAAAATAAATGTCACTGTCCCTGCCTATGCTTCTCTTTCCCTGCTCCGGAACACACTACACTAGGCCGCCGTGCTGGCGGCCTTTTATAGTGTGGGGCGTGTACTAAACACCCTCAGCAATAATTGGCCACAGGCATCCTGCCTGTGGCCAATCATTGCTCTCCTCGCTGCCGGCGCTGTGATTGGCCAAGCATGCGGGGTCACAGTGCATGCTTGGCCAATCACAGCGCCTGGATGACACTGCGATGGCGTAGTGCATTGTGGGCCGTTCGCGTCACTCGAATTAGGCGCGAACGGCCCAAATCGTTCGATCTTCGTCGAACGATCGAACAGCCGATGTTCGAGTCGAACGTATGTTCGACTCGAACACCGAGCTCATCCCTAGCGATAATGGGCGAAATCTCGTAGCAGCTCTGGGCCTAGCCGGTTTGACGCACATCCCTTGCCTGGCGCATGTGCTGAACTTGGTGGTCCAGAGGTTCCTTAAAAATTACCCCAATATGCCAGAGCTGCTGCAGAAAGTGCGGGCTGTGTGTGCGCACTTTCGGCGTTCTCACCCTGCTGCTGCTCGCCTGTCAGCGCTGCAGCGTAACTTCGGCCTTCCCGCTCACCGCCTCATATGTGACGTGCCCACAAGGTGAAACTCCACCTTGCACATGCTGGCCAGACTGTGTGAGCAGCAGCAGGCGATAGTGGAGTTTCAGCTGCAGCAATCACGCGTGAGTCGCTCTGCGGAACAGCACCACTTCACCACCAATAACTGGGCCTCCATGCGAGACCTGTGTGCCTTGTTGCGCTGTTTCGAGTACTCCACCAACATGTCCAGTGCCAATGATGCCGTTCTTAGCGTTACTATGCCAGTTCTATGCCTCCTTGAAAAAACGCTTCGGGCGATGATGGAAGAGGATGTGGCACAGGAGGATGAGGAGGAGGAGGAGGAAGCGGGATCTTTTCAAAGGCTTTCAGGGCAGTCTTTCACAAGTGGCAACGAGGGTGGGTTCCTGCACCAACAAACGCCAGGTACACAATTGTCCGGCAGAAAGGGCACAGTTCTGGAGGATGACGAGGTGGAGGAGGAGATGGAGGAGGAGGAGGAGCCATTTTCACAACAGTGTGGCACCCAGACCAGCTCGTGGCCATCACTGGTGCGTGGCTGGGGGGATACAGAGGACACAGACAATACACCTCCCACAGAGGACAGCTTTTCTTTGCCTCTGGGCAGCCTGGCACACATGAGCGATTACATGCTGCAGTGTTTCCGCAATGACCGCCGAGTTGCCCACATTTTAACTGGTGCTGATTACTGGGTGGCCACCCTGCTGGATCCCCGTTACAAGGACAACGTACCGTCCTTAATTCCCTCACTGAAGCGGGATCGTAAGATGCGCGAGTACAAGCGCACGCTGGTAGACGCGCTGCTGGTGGCATTCCCACCTGACAGCGGGCGTACGGTGGAAGCACAAGGCGAAGGCAGAGGAGGAGGAAGCGGTCGCCAACGCAGCCGGGGCACCGGCAGCACCTCAGAAGGCAGGGTTAGCATGGCTGAAATGTGGAAAAGCTTTGTCAGCACGCCACAACAACCAGCACCACCAGCTGAGATGGAACGTCTTAGCAGGAGGCAGCATTTCACCAACATGGTTGAGCAGTATGTGTCCACAGGCCTACACGTACTGGATGACGGGTCTGCCCCCTTTAACTTCTGGGTCTCCAAATTGGGCACATGGCCTGAGCTTGCCCTTTATGCCTTGGAGGTGCTGGCCTGCCCTGCAGCCAGTGTATTATCTGAACGTGTATTTAGCACGGCAGGGGGCGTTATCACAGACAAGCGCAGCCGCCTGTCCAGAGCCAATGTGGACAAGCTCACGTTCATTAAAATGAACCAGGCATGGATCCCACAGGACTTGTCCGTACCTTGTGCAGAATAGACATGTATACCGGTGTTGTGACAAAAACTGTCCGGCCATCGGATTGTGTCCGGCCCATACTGCGAAGGCGCAGCGCTTGCGCAGTACAGAGGACAAGGAGATTCACAAAATCTCCGAAGATGAACGGCGCCTGCACTGTGAGTGCAGGTTCAAGCCCCACCATCCAAGTGGACATACGGTAGCACATAGTAACAGGGCCCCTCACGGGCTCGGTTCGATCGCCACGCTTCGGGCACGGCCTCACTTGGCTCGGCTTGAACCACGGATGGTGTGGCCTTCACCTGAACTCACCACGCAGGCGCCGTTCATCTTGGGAGATTTTCGAAATCCCCTTGTCCTACATACTGAGCAAGTGCAGTACAGGGTGGACACTATTTGACGGGGGACAGAATTCGACACATCACCAGCCTTACCCAGCCATTGTTGTATTTTTGAACCAGTGTTGGCTACCTCGTCCTCCTCCACCGCCGCTTCCACCTACACAGCCACATCCACCGCCACCTCAACCTCCTACTCCATATGGACCTCGTCCTCCTAGGTCAAGATTATTATATTTTTTTATTTTTTTTTGTTATTTTAAGTTATTTCCCTATCCACATTTGTTTGCAGAGCACTTGCCATGCTCTTAACAACATTTTGCTGCCATTTGCAGCCCTCTAGCCCTTTCCATTACTTTTTTAGAGCCTTTTTAGTCCTTAGAAGTCCGGGTCCCCATTGACTTCAATGGGGTTCGGGTTCGGGTCCGGGTTTGGGTTAAAGTTCGGTCCCGAACCCGAACTTTTTTCCGAAGTTCGGCCGAACCCGTCGAACCCGAACATCCAGGTGTCCGCTCAACTCTAATCACCGCACATGTTAGAGCGAGTGCAATAATTCTAGTGCTAGACCTCATCTTTAGCTCTAAACATGTAACCTGTAAAGGTGTTAAAGCGTTGCTTATGGAGATTTTTAAGTACCAAAGTTTGTCATCATTCCATGAGTGTGCGCAACTTTAAAGTATGACATGTTAGATATCTATTTACCCGCCATAACATCATCTTTCACACTATACCCAAAAATTGGGGTATATATTGTGTTTTGTTTTAATTCATTGAAGTGAATTTTTTACAAAAATAAATGTGTTTGCAAAACCACTGTACAAATACCATGTGGCATACATTTTTTTTTTCCCACATTTTTGGTTTGGTGTGCCTCGAGATTCTGACAGATTTTAAAGGGTGCCTTGGTTGAAAAAAAGTTGAAAAACACTGAACTAGATAACTGGATGGATCTGCCCCTTTCGCTCCTGGGAAGATGCCATCTAGTGAAAATGGCCAGTTTCGCCCGCCTACTCTACCCACTTCAAACCATTCCCTTGCTTCTACACCATAAAGACACAAAATTTCTCAATGCTGCCATTTCCAAATTCCTTTGGCGAATCAAACGACCATGTATAGCCTTCACGAATCTATATCTTCCTAGACGCGAAGGGGGTATCAGTCTCCTAAACGTCAAAACCTATAACTTAGCCTCTTGAGGACAGGTTTGGACTGGGTAGCCCAAACATCTCGTTACTCCAAGTTTCCCTTGGAAACTGTGATGGTTCACCCGTACTCCTTGGTGGCCCTCCTCCACTGTAAGTGGAAATCTATCCCACTGCCTCTTCAACATAACCTCCTGCTTTGAGACACAGCCATTGCTTGGAGAGAAGTCCGAAAAAGCCTCAAACTTTCGCCCCTTCACATTCCAAACTTTAGCCGATAAGTTCTCACTCCCTCAATCACATGCCTTCCAATATAGTCAATGCATCAGCTTCCTAAAAAACGCTTGCAGAGACGATCGCAAAAGGTTCAAACCATCTCTCACGGATACCCTTCTCTCAGAGGGCTCATACAAAATATCGGACATCTACCAACCTCTTCTCCTGAAAACCACTCCCTCTCTAACATCCTTATCATCAGCCAACTGGGCAAAAGACTTCCCGGACACCGAGCTAGTGGACAAACTCCTACAAGGTCTCAATACCATCCACAAACTGGTGCCCAACGAATCTTGGAGGGAAACCCAACTGAACATTGTACACCAAGCTCATATCCCTTTCCTCTCAAACAAACAGACTCAAACCGCCCCCATTTGCCCTCTCTGTCAACACCCCAGGCCTTCACTGACACATTGCTTCTGGTCGTGTACCTACATCTCCACCTTCTGGGATCAAGTCCTATCATACATCTTTGAGGTGACCCTGCTGAAACTGCCCAAAGACCCCCTACTTCTCATCTTTGGTCACTGGGACCCCTAGCTGCTACCCTGGTCACTCAACTCTACCCCCTCTTGCAAAGACTTGACCCTGATATGCCTCCTACTCGCCAGAAGATCGGTTCTGAAAAACTGGATCTCCAACATTCGCCCTAACACCTCTCAAGTCAAAAGAGACCTCTTACAACTACTCTACAAGGACAAGCTCAACACGGATTTAACACATGAAAAGACCAAAATACGTTTCTACCACAAATGGTAAGCTTTTATGGTCCCAACACTCACCCCTATGGATATGGCGAATTTCGAGAAACTCTCATTCTCATATCATGGGTCTGCCTCTACACCATAGGCAGAGCTGCTCTCTCCTAACTGAAAAACCGTAACATAAGGAATCCAACTCCTTTCAAGTCATGAATCTTCGTGCGAGACCACCTCTCGCCCACCAAGCTCTTCTCTTCCTTCAAACAGAACGACGGAGAACGCTACCATTGAAACTGCAGCCACAACCTCACTATCTACTCCCATTCTACATACATAGTATGAACTTGGTTCTCTTTCTCCCCTACCCCCCCTCATCTCCTCACTTCTCCCCGCCCCACACCTCTTCTTGGAATCATCCAACTGTATCCTCTCGGTAACCCTAGGGTCCCTCCTCCTCCTTAGATCCATCCAGTTACCCTTTTTTTTTCCATTTAGAAGGTCAATAATTTGGCACTGTTATTACATGCATGTTGTTACCCCCTTATTTGGGGCATTATTGTGTTATGCCACCCCTGGGTTACAAGACTCTTTGTTATTATTATGTATTCTACTGCTTTCGTCATAAATGTCGTTCTGTATGAAAAATTACAAATATTACCGATGTTATATTCTGTATGATGCATCTTTCAAAAAAATCTATTTAAAAAAAAAATACCTATACTGGCAAGGTTATATCAACTTTGGCAAATTATTCATGTCAAATATAACCAAAATAAATAGTCCCTTTACTGAAATTCTAGTCATAAAGTCAACCTGTATAGTGTTACAGTAGATTAGATATTGAATTGTAGACTACAACTCACCATAGATGGATAGAAATGTGTCTGGTTCAGGCGGGATCGGCTGAATTTCAATCTATCTATGGGTAGGCTGGTTGTACAGAAGTTGATCTCTCAATCAACTTCTATACAACCAGGCTTTTAATATTTTTTTTATTTTTTTGCTTGATCAGTACTGCCAGCTATAGCAGGAAACACTGATCATTGTGTTCTCACTGCGGGGAGCACACAATACCACAGCAGGAGAGTTTTCCCCCATCTACAACTAACAAACAAAAAAAAATTATAATGTATGACCTGTCTAATATAAAAACATATAGAAACCGCCTTTATTTACTTTACATTCATATTGTCAGCACAGCGTAATCAGCAGCAGGAAATTAGCAGATTTTAAGCCTTTTATTAAAATTTCTCCTCTGCAGATGTGTGTAGTGTGAAGCTCTTGACATACTGGACATTGTAGATAATTAGTTACAGTTGTTGCGGCCACAATGAATTTATTAGCATATGGTAATATTAACCCATACTCCTAAAAACTCAGACAAAACATGCTGCTTGATCTAATTAGTGAACTGATGCAAATAGCTCTTTCTTGGTTACAGATTGCCTTTAATATTTCACTGCAGTCTAAATTGAAAATTAAGCCTGGGAATGTACAGAGGGACACAGCCTACCAGCTCAACACTTCTGCTTTTTATTGTAGGTAGAGCTGTAGTACTCCAAGCCAACCCACTGTTTAACCACTTGCTTAGGCATGTTGCTTTTGAGCGTTTTTGCCTTGCTTTTTGAGGTGCTTGCCGCGTTTTTCAACATGCGTTTTTACAGCGTTTTTACTGCGATTTGCGTTTTGCGTTTTTTTTATTTTTTTATTAATTTTTATAAATTAATTTTTATTTTTATACATTTCCATTAAAAAAAACGCAAATCGCGGCAAAATCGCGGTAAAAACGCATCAAAAACTTGGTACTTGCGTTTTTGATGCAGGTCCATTGACTTCTATTACATGCAAAACGCTGCTTTTTGCATGAAAAAAAGTCCCCGACCCTTTCCAAAAACGCTGAGGTACAAAAATGCATTGATGTGAACATGTTCCATAGGAACCCATGTTAAAAAATTTCCATGCATTTCTGCAAAATGCAAAATGCACCAAAAAACGCATTAGTGTGAATGGAGCCTAACTGGGCACTTAAACCCCCCTCCTGGCCAGACCAATTTTCAGCTTTCAGCGCTGATGCACTTTGAATGACAACTGCGCGGTCATACAACACTGTGCCCAAATGAGATTTTATATCTTTTTTTTTCCACAAATAGAGCTTTCTTTTGGTGGTATTTGATCACTTCTGCATTTTTTTGTTAAAAAAAAAAAGATTGAATTAAAAAATAAATAAAAATTCAAATCTTCATTGATGTACGCTGATGAGGCTGCACTGATGGGCACCGATAGCCTGCACTGATGGGCACCGATGGGCTGCACTGATGGGCACCAGTGGGCTGCATTGATGGGCACCAATAAGGCGGCAAGGGTGGGCACTTATAGGCGGTACTGGTGGGCACTGATAGGTGCCACTGGTGGGCACTGAGAAGTGACACTGAGAGGTGGCACTGATGGATGGCACTGAAGGGCATTGATAGGGGGTACTGGTGGGCACTGAGAAGTGGCACTAATAGGTAGCACTCATAGGTGGCACTGATAGCTGGCAGTGATGGGCACTGATAGGTGGCAGTGATGAGCACTGATGGGTGGCAGTGATGGGCACTGATGGGTGGCAATGATGGGCACTGATCAGCACTGGTAGGTTACACTGATAGGCAGCACTGCTAGGTGGCACTGATGAGGCTATGATTGGCACCACTGGTGGGCATTGATAGGTGGCACTGGTGGGCATTGATAGGTGGCACTCGTGGGCATTGATAGGTGGCACTGGTGGGCATTGATAGGTGGCACTCGTGGGCATTGATAGGTGGCACTGGTGGGCACTGTGGGCACTGGCAGGTGGCACTGTCAGGCGGTAATTGTGGGCACAGATGAGGCAGATGTGCCTCCTTACCCTTCGGGACCGATGTCCTTTGCACATAAGCCGGTGATCGGCTTTTTTTTCTCTCATGCTGTCAGCGTGAGGAGAGAAAAAATGATTACCAAGCTTTTGTTTACATCACGTGATCAGCTGTCATTGGCTGACAGCTGATCACGTGGTAAGGGGCAAGGATCTGTGATCACCCGAGTCTCAGTGACTCGGTGATCACAGCGCACGCTGCGGGCGCCTTGCAGGGGGCGCGCAGGGAGCGAGAAAAGTCGAGGACGTCTATTGACGGCCTCCCGAAAATTCAGGTCCGCGCTGTAGCAGTCATTCGGCTATAGCGCGGATGCCAAGTGGTTAAAGGAAACATTTCCTGAGAGAATATGGGGGCTGTCATTTTTGACATTTCCTTCCAAAATGGCAATAGCTTGGATATTATGCTGATCTAATGGTTTTAATTCTTTCTAAAATACTAGCCTGAAAAAGGTATAGCGAACCTATAATTTGCATGCTTGGTTTGTGTTAGTAACTAGGAACTGGGTTCGGGTTTGGGTCAAGCATTGAGCTTGCAAACTTTAGAGCAACTTCATGGCCTTTGCAATCAACTACAATTACGCTTCATGGCCTTTGAACTTTGATCACATGGCCAAAAAGGGTTTAGTAGGATAAAATAAAATATTGGTATAAAACAGTTAAGTCTATTATCCCCAATTAAAAATGTCCTGCTGCTGACTAGGGATGAGCCTGCGGTTTTGTCTGCTCTTAAACAAACCGAACATATGGGGGCGTTCGCTGGAAATTTGAGCGCTGCGGAATGCCCCATTATGCACTGCGAGATCGCAGTGCATTGCTGTATGGTGATTGGCCAAAGCATGCACCTGACCTGAATGCTTTGGCCAATCACAGCGCGCTCTGCTGAGAGAGCCATAATTGCCCAAAGGCAGGTTGCTGTTGCCGAGTCATCCAGAGTGCTTGAGTCACTCGACCCTGGACCAGAAAAACACACAGGCTTGGCTGCCAGCCAAGCCTGAATTTACCTACACTAACAAAAATCCTAACATTAGCACCGTAGCCACGCTAGGGGGTACTACAGTTGTGTTTAGTGGATGCTAAACACATGATGCTTTGCCAAAGTTCACATTGCCTTGTGCTGCCTCTGCATTCAAAGGAGGTAGCAGTTGGGGCTGTAAAAAGGCGGTTGAACCACAAGGCTTTACTGCCCCCCAACCACTAGTGTGAATGAGTCCTTAAAGTGGTTGTAATACTCCTGTTCCATTAAAGAATGCTTTATATAGCATAATGTTTTTGTATTGTCATTTGACCCAATACATGTTCTACAATACCTGGTTGATCCTGCCTGTTCCTGTGTTCCACTCTGTAATCTGACCACACTTATCATAGCTGCTGATCTATGATAGCGTGGTCAGTTTATGTCCCTCCATAATCCCACTGTGTGGTCAGAGTCTCTGCATCACCCCTTCTCCCCCTCCCTCTGTCCCTGTAATTTCTGTAGTCTGTGCTCAGAGCCGATCTCCTCTTCTCTCTGCCCCTCCCTCCTGCATCCATCCCCCTGTAGCTGGAAAGTATTATATTAATTACTTGTATACCCTCTGTTTTAGAAACACATTAAGTGCAGTGTGTGAGTTATTTTTATATATATAACGCTAAATACCTTCTTTGCCTAGTGCTGAGACAGCTCTTTCTCATTGAAAATTTCCTTTTGTTTTACATCATACCTGTTAGCTTGGGGTGATTAGAGCACATCAGGCAGTTTTTTCATGACAGCCCATGTAAGATCTGCCTATTTTTGTTGCAGCACCTTACTGCATACTTAAAAAAAATGGAAAAACACTCTGCACCCAAAACACCACACGCTCTCATCATACGTTTTTAAAAGTCAGTTTCTTAGTTACCGTACATATCACCACTGATGTGCTGAAGGCCTTTTCTGTTATGACACATGCGCCAGGGCAGACTAGTACCTCAACCACCACTTCAAGCCAGTGGTAGGTACATCGTTGACACTCAGTAGTCCATGAATATGATTACTTAAAATTGTTTTAGTTACAGCTTCACTGCCCCCTGCCCATATTTGATTGACCCGGGCAGGAGGATTTTTTTTTTAAATATGTAAAATATAAAAAAATTACATTAGAACAAATGTAAATCTGTAAATGCTGTTAGGAGGCATTTAGCAGTTCTTTTGACTAGAACTCAATTTGGTTCTTTCTTTGTTCCAGAAATAATCTTTTTCATCCATCAGAGACCTTGTACATTTGTTCTCTGTAGCCATCACCTTTGCAAGACTTTTATCAAATGTGTGGTACTTCGGGTTTTAAATTTTTTACAGTGGGATATTGTTTTTTATTTTATATTTATAGGGCCTTGGTTTTAGGTTAACCACTTCAGCCCCGGACCATTTCGCTGGTCAAAGACCAGGCCACTTTTTGCGATTCGGCACTGCGTCGCTTTAACTGACAATTGCGCGGTCGTGCGACGTGGCTCCCAAACAAAATTGACGCATTTTTTCCCCACAAATAGAGCTTTCTTTTGGTGGTATTTGATCACCTCTGCGGGTTTTTTTTTTTGCGCTATAAACAAAAATAAAGCGACAATTTTGAAAAAAATGCAATATTTTTTACTATTTGCTATAATAAATATCCCCAAATAATATACAAAAAAACATATTTTTTCCTCAGTTTAGGCCGATACGTATTCTTCTACATATTTTTGGTAAAAAAAATTGCAATAAGCGTTTATTGATTGGTTTGCGCAAAAGTTATAGTGTCTACAAAATAGGGGATAGTTTTATGGCATTTTTATTAATAATTATTACTTTTTGCTATAATAAATATCCCCAAATAATATACAAAAAAACATATTTTTTTCCTCAGTTTAGGCCGATACGTATTCTTCTACATATTTTTGGTAAAAAAAATTGCAATAAGCGTTTATTGATTGGTTTACGCAAAAGTTATAGTGTCTACAAAATAGGGGATAGTTTTATGGCATTTTTATTAATATTTTTATGTTTTTACTAGTATTGGCGGCGATCAGCGATTTTTATCGTGACTGCGACATTATGGCGGACACATCGGACATTTTTGACACCATTTTGGGACCAGTGTAATTTTTACAGCGATCAGTGCTATAAAAGTGCACTGATTACTGTAAAAATTACACTGGTAGTGAAGGGGTTAACCTGTAGGGGGCGCTGAAGGGGTTAAGTGATACCTAGGGAGTGCTTCTTACTGTTATGGGGCGTGGCTTTGCTAGACACGTCACTGATCGCTGTTCACTGGGACAGGCAACAGACGATCACTGACAGTGTCACTAGGAAGAACAGGGAGATGTTTGTTTACACTTTTTCAGCTCTGTGACCCAATCGCGGTACACCGTTGGCGATCGGGTCCGCGCGTCCCGCCAGCGCGGTCACGAGCACGCCGCCGGCTGCGTGTGCGCGACCCACGGCTCGCATCTTAAAGAGGACGTACCTGTACGCCCATATGCCCAGCCGTGCCATTCTGATGATGTATATCGTCGTGCGGCGGTCGTCAAGTGGTTAAATTGCTTTTTAAAGTAAAAAAGTTTGCTTTTGTTTCATGGGTGGTATTTTGGGGTTTTCGTTTCTCTTGCTGTTTTTTAGATTTTTATTTTATGTTAATATTGTCTCTTTTATGTTTAGGGTGCTCAAAGCAACAGGATTCACTTGTTACTGACCTTAGCTTCTTGGAGCTACCTTTTGTTTGCAGCAAATGTTTCCTGAAACTTACCATCTTTCTGCTCTTGCCTGAAGATTTTTCTCCCATACTTATTTACAGGAAA
Source organism: Rana muscosa (assembly GCA_029206835.1). Taxonomy (NCBI): domain Eukaryota; kingdom Metazoa; phylum Chordata; class Amphibia; order Anura; family Ranidae; genus Rana; species Rana muscosa. The sequence goes on along the minus strand of CM055117.1, from coordinate 681,352,767 downwards.
CTTTACTTAAATAATAGTAGGGTTAATTTGCAAGTGTTAAAGCTACCTTAAAGGTTTTCAGTAATTGATAATTATTACATTTAGCAAATAATAAATTTCCTTAAATATTGCAGAACTATGTATGTATGTTACGTCACCCCAACTCTCTGTTTCCTTCTCACTGCCAGCACCCCTACATTTCTCTTACCCATTAGTACCCCAATATTCCTCCTCCTCACCCCCAGCATGCCAACAATATTCCTCACTGCTAGCAAGCAACCCAACACTCCTCCTTAGACTTCTCCTCTGTCTCCTGCTGCCTCATGGCATTCCATATGCTGTTGCAGGACAGGGATGGCCTTCTGTGCAAAGCGGCAAGTGTTTGGCCTTCTGAGAAAACTGATAGCAGCTAGATACCTGACTCAAAGATGTAGCAATTTATTTCAAGATAAAACCAGCTCCGTCTCTTCCTCTTATAATGTGACCTAACCAAGCTACTTACATACTATCCAGCCACTGAAAAATATTTATGTTATTGTCACAAAGATAATACACTTTTCTTTTGCAAGATAAAACCAGCATTGATTCTCTTTCTATTTGCTGCCTGTTAAAGTGCTTGCATATTTTCCAGACACTAACCAATTTCTACCAAGCATGACTCTCACTGTGGGGCTTGGTACATAAAGGAGAATGAGATATGACAGGTAACTAAGGTTAAAAAATATCAGGGAAGGGAGTGCATACCTCAGCCACAGCTCCCAGACTTTAAGAAATGATGGGTCTGAGTTAGTATGGATACTGGAGAGCTTTTCATTAACAAGCTAGCAATTAATTTATGTTTTAACTTCCAGCATGTCGACTCTGGTTTTCTTCCAAGTTTTGACTATGGCTTGTTTAGCTGCTATAAAAGGAAAAAGTAGCAAGGTCTTGTTGGGAATTAGTAAGACCTGGAACTGCTGGAACTGAATGGTTGAAAGGGCAAACATTGTAGACCAAAAAGACAGACAGGACAACCAAGTATAAAAGACATCACCCCTATGATCACAGACTCTGAAACATCTATCTCTACGGGTGGGGTAGCCTTCCAATCTGCATGGGTACCTAGCACCACCTGAAGAGTACCATGTAAGCTGATCCCAGTATAGATATTTTGGCTATCCTAAACCAAGTTTTGCTCCAATCCTCAAGGGGAATTGGGTGCTTAAAATCTTGATCCCATTTGCCAACATATATGAGAGATAAATAAGATATGCAAATTTCAAAGTTAAGTATAAGTGTGGATGGATCTGGAGTATAGAGGCACATGTGTTCAAAGATTGATAAAGTGTAGTTCTGAATAAGATATATGACCCAATGTCACATCTGGAGATATCTAAATTATTCCAACCAAGGGGCTTTAGGACGTTCATGTAAAGTTCACCAGGTTCACTGGCAAATGATGTGAGCATAGAAATGGTGAACATGGGTGAACCCATGTAAGTTTCACTAAGAAAAGTACAGGGGGCTTTCCATCCCTAGACAAAGGACAGGGTTTAAAGGAGAGGGTTGTTGGTAATCTGCAGTATAAGCAAAACAGGGGCCATCAAGTTACTGGAGTAATGGGTAGAATCTCAAAAGCTAAAGTTGTGTAGCACTAAATGTTAGTGGAGGTCTGACAGACTGTGCGAGTCAGGCCTCGTACACACGACCGAGTTTCTCGGCAAGAACCAGCAAGAAACTTGCTGGCAGAGATGTCTTGCCGAGAAACTCGTTCGTGTGTATGGTTTCTCTTCAAGAAAACCGACAAGTAATCTCGACGAGAAAATAGAGAACCTGCTCTCTATTTTCTCGTCGAGATTCTCGTCGGCATGTTTCTCGACAAGAAAAGTGAGTGTGTGTACACTTACCTGTCCTCCCGGAAGCCCGCGCATGTTCGAAATGAATTTGACGCATGCGCGGTAGCTTCCTAGGCATAGGTAGGGTATACCAAGATGGCGGCGACGGCATCGAATGTGATGAGCGCATGCTCGTCGTAGTCAATGACGTCACCGCGTACGCTCCATTCAAAGAACCGCGGGTTCTTTGAATCAAGCATGTGTACACTCGGCCTAGACACGTTTCTTGTCCAAGAATCTCGTCGAAAAAAACGACATGTTTTTTTCGACGAGAATCTCGGCCGTGTGTACGAGGCTTCAGAGTAAAGCAGTAATTGGAATTATTATTATACAGAAATTATATAGTGCCAACAGTTTGCTTTACAAAATAAAGAGAGACAATGCAGTTACAATACAAATCAGTACAAGAGGGTTCAAATGGCTCTGCTTGTGGGAGCTTGCAATCTAAAAGTGAGGGTCAAGTGAAACAAAAGGTAATAACCTTGAGGGATAAGCTGAGAGAGAAATTAAAAGTAAACCTTGTTAGCTGGAGGTGGGTGTTCAGGGATCGGCTAAAGGTTGACAGAATAGAAGATTTCCAGTCAGATTGAGGTACAAAGTTCCAGAGGATAGAGATGTCCTGGTGGTAAGCAAAGAGTGAAGAGAATTATTTGGGTAACATTTTAAGATTGGTATTATAGCTCTGGACAGAGTTTTGGATAACTTTACATGTTGCTTTTAGTATTTAGAATTTTATTTAATATTATATATCATACGTATATTATGATAGACCGAAGGGGGGATAGCCTATGTAATGGTAGGCCAACAAAAAGAGAGTTTTAAAAGCTGAGGTGAGAGAAAACAGTGGAGTTAATTTGTAGCTTTGTTGTGTTGTTGGTTAAAAATAAGGCATATTTAAGAGATGTGATGAAGGTTGGAAGCAGGAAGAAAGCAGAAAGCAGACTTCCTGCTTCCTGTACTCTAGCCAGTCCTCAGCCTGACATTTGGACCACCTAGGCTGCAGGTTTTAAAACAGGACTCCATATCCCCAACATATGAGCTTACTGCATATCGGAACTTTACTCAGAGCACATCTTCCTATCTATGTGTTTGCCAATTTACACACACTTACCTACATTGTATATTGCTGCATAGTCTGGTGCCCTCTGGTGTCTCCTTGATCCTACAGGTTTATTCATCAGTCTACCTAGTGTACTTCTGCCTGAACCGTGGCACCTTGTTGTGCTGAGATTCTGCACCAGAGGCCCTTCCATTTTGATAAGCAAGTGTTAAAGTGTAAACTGTTACATAGGAGTTGCCAATTGTCTTTGCCCATAATAAATATGTTATTTACTATATTTAGATTATGCCCTCTTCTCTCCTTAAGTGGAAAGTCAAGCAAATGTGAGATATCTCACCTGGAGACAAGTTAACGTTGAGTGCTGCAGACTTGGTGTGGCTAATTGGGAGCCCAGAGAATTTGGAATACATGTTGAGACTGCAACGAAAAATTAGCAAGAGATGTTTGAGCCTTAGGCCTCGTACACACGGCCGAGATTCTCGTTGAAAAAAACATGTCGTTTTTTTTCGACGAGATTCTTGGACAAGAAACTTGTCCCGGCCGAGTGTACACACGCTCGTTTCAAAGAACCCGCGGTTCTTTGAATGGAGCGTACGCGGTGACGTCATCGACTACGACGAGCATGCACTCGTCACATTCGATGCCGTCGCCGTCATCTTGGTATACCCTACGTATGCCTAGGAAGCTACCGCGCATGCGTCGAATTCATTTCGAACATGCGCAGGCTTCCGGGAGGACAGGTAAGTGTACACACACTCACTTTTCTCATTGAGAAACATGCCGAGGAGAATCTCGACGAGAAAATAGAGAGCAGGTTCTCTATTTTCTCGTCGAAGTTTCTTGTCGGTTTTCTCGACGAGAAACCCGATAGCCGCGTACACACGACCGATTTACTCGGCAAGACCTCTCTGCCAGCAAGTTTCTTGCTGGTTCTTGCCGAGAAAATCGGTCGTGTGTACGAGGCCTTAGTGAGAGTTATCAGAGCTTTATCAGTAAAAAGGCTAATTTTGAAATCATGGCCCACATAAGAGACTCCAGGGTCGTGCTAAACAAAATTGTTGAAAGTGGGAAACCCTGCCACATGCAAAGAATAGAATTTCCATAAACCCACGACAGGTGGTCCCATGCCCTTTTTTGACAATCCCTTGCCTATTAGCCTTGAAAGAGGCCAGAGGTGATTATCAAAATTTCCCCCTCCCAATAGACTTCCAGGGGGTTTGATTTTAGGTGCAAATTTTTTATACTTCACATGAGATTTAACAAACACCCCTCACCCAACTTTCCCCCACACACAGACACACACTCTGCAATGGAACAACACATTTTCTCATCCTATCTACTTACTGAGATACAATTGAATTCAGAGACAGAAAGACAACTAGTATTCTTAGAGTTAGGTCAGCTGGCCTCACCAGTTTCCTGTAAAACCTCTAAGTAGCCACCAATCAGCTGTCTGGAAACACCAGACACCAGTGGCGGTGCGTCCATAGAGGGCGCCGGAGCGCCGCCCCCTCTCGCTCCCGCACCGCCACTGAAAGACAATGCACAGATTCATGCATTGCATGAATCTGTGTATTGTCACCGCTGCCGCGCTGCCCACTATACATATGGCTGGCCTCCTGGTGAGCGCCGGCCATATGAATTAGAGCGGCGGCCGGCGGTGGATGTAACTTGGAAGTGCCTATCAGAGCCAGCGGCTCTGATAGGCTTTCCGAATACAGCTCTCACGCTGTATTCGGCTTCCAAAAACTCCTCCCAGGTACGCACGGGGGTGCGTTCCTGGAAGAAGACTGTGTGGAGGTTTCAGCCAATCAGGTTCACCGGATCTGGTTACCGGTAACCTGATTGGCTGAAGCGACATCGAGGGCGGGAGAACACATCGAGGTTGGCGCGGACCGAGGAAGGTAATTGCAGGGCTGGGGGGGGGGACAGGCTGCATTTGGGGGACAAACTGGCTGAATATGGGGCACAAACTGGCTGAATATGGGGCACAAACTGGCTAAATATGGGGGACAAACTGGCTGCATTTGGGGGGAACTGGCTGAATATGGGGGAAAAACTGGCTGAATATGGGGGGAACTGGCTGAATATGGGGGACAAACTGGCTGAATATGGGGGGAACTGGCTGAATATGGGGGACAAACTGGCTGAATATGGGGGGAACTGGCTGAATATGGGGGACAAACTGGCTGAATATGGGGGGAACTGGCTGTATATGGGGGACAAACTGGCTGAATATGGGGGGAACTGGCTGTATATGGGGGACACGCTGGCTGCATTTGGGGGGAACTGGCTGTATATGGGGGACAAACTGGCTGCATTTGGGGGGAACTGGCTGTATATGGGGGACACGCTGGCTGCATTTGGGGGGAACTGGCTGTATATGGGGGACAAACTGGCTGCATTTGGGGGAACTGGCTGTATATGGGGGACAAACTGGCTGCATTTGGGGGGAACTGGCTGTATATGAGGGGGGAACTGGCTGCATTTGGGGGGAACTGGCTGTATATGAGGACAAACTGGCTGTATATGGGGGCACACTGGCTATATATATATGGGGACACACTGGCTGTATATGGGGGCACACTGGCTATATATATGGGGACAAACTGGCTGTATATGGGGGCACACTGGCTATATATATATGGGGACACACTGGCTGTATATGGGGGCACACTGGCTGTATATGGGGGCACACTGGCTGTATATATATGGGGGCACACTGGCTGTATATGGAAACAAACTGGCTGTATTTGAGGGGGCAAACTGGTGGCGTTTGGGCACAGTGGCTGCGTTTAATTGGCACAGTGGCGGCAATTGATTTTTTTTTTTTTTTCAGTTTGTTTGCACCCCCCCAAAATTTTGAGCACCAGCCGCCACTGCCAGACACCACAGAGAGATAAATTTATGTAAGAATGAGAATGATAGGCATGCGCACATGGTGTGCCAGATGTGCCCGGGCACACCCTAATCACCCAGTGTGCATTTACATTATCGCTCTGTGTAGCAGCGGGGAGATGGGAAAAATCTCCCTCTTACCGTCTCTGCCATAAGAAAAGTGCTTACGCACTTCTCTTTTACTGTGTTGGCAAGGAGATCAATGTTCCAGGGCCATATATATAGACGCACACACATATGTGTGTTTGAGCTTTGGGGTACACACCCTGATGCTATAGGTTGCACACACCTATGAGGAGAATAATGTAAACCAGGTGGACTTTTGCATAGCCATATTTTTTTTTATGCATAGCAATAGAAATTAAATGAATTATCTCATTTGTTAATCTGAATTATGTTTTATTATGTGCCAATGCATGTAAAAGGTTGCCTATTAAAGTAGTAGAAGTGATTTTATTGTCTGCTGCTTGTTAAAAATAGTTAATTTAGGGGGCGTGTCCTGACGGCGTGTGTGTGTATGGCAGCTTGAATCCACAGCTCTGCAGAAAAACCAGCTCCAGCGACCCCACAGCGACTCCAAAGAAGGATAAAAACTCCCCACAAGCTGCCTAAACATCCAGGCACATTGTGCAGCTATGCTGAAGCGGAGGAAGACGACTTCACTCCCCAGAAGACTGATGGATTACTATCCCTCAGCGGCTCTGGCACACAGCCAAGATGGCGCCGGCATAAGCTGGGATACGACAGCGTGGCTCTCCTCCTCTCCTCACAACCTGAACGCTGTGATGTCTCCAGGAACACAGCGGTACTCTGACATCCAGGGTGAGTGCTCTCCTCCTAACTCCCCCACGACATCCAGCCCTGCCAAGTCTAGACTCAGAACGGATGAGCCTGAGCAGATGCAGCATGTCAAATCACCATGCCTGTTCTCCCTTCCCCCACCGCAGCAATCATCTGTATTAGATGCGTTCCCTGCCTCTGACCAGCCCTTGTCAGAAACTACAATGAAAAATATGCTTCTCTCACTGAGGCAAACATTGTATACAGATTTATCCTCTGCTGTCTCCTCTCTATCCATAACAGTGACTCAGCATGACCAAGCTATAGCCCACATGGAATCTAAAATGGGAGACATACTCACTGCCCATAATGAGCTAGTGGATGGCTTTGCAGATCATGAAGATGAGCTTCAATTAATTAATTTAAAGCTCGTGGATTTAGAGGACCGTTCCAGAAGGAACAATATTAAATTTCGCAATGTCCCTGAGTCGATCCAACCGTCCTATCTGACGCAATTTCTGCAATCCCTGATGCAAGCCCTTGTACCTGATCTGACATCCCGTGACTTGGAAATTGACAGGGCACACAGACTCCCCAAGCCGTCTCACCTCCCTCCCTCCACCCCTAGGGATGTTCTGGCCCGAATCCACTTTTTCACAGTGAAGGAGAGAGTCATATATGCAGCCAAAAAAGCACCGGGGCTCCCTGACCCTTTTACCAACATCGCACTATATGCTGATTTATCCAAAGCAACTATGGAAAATCGCAGACAGCTGGCGACTATAACCAAAGCACTGCAGAATCATAAAATCCCCTATAAATGGGGCTTCCCCACAAAGCTGCTCATTACATACCAGAACAAAACTCATGCAGTGCGCACCCTCCCTATGGGACTCACGCTCCTGAGAAATTGGCGCATCATCCCAGCAGAAACACCGTGCCCTCCTGCCACCACTCCTACCCTTATGGAGACCGGGGGAAATACCACATTTGCCTGACCACCGCATCTTGAATCCTTCTCTACATGCCTTCATTAGCTGGGAAACTGCAGCACTTTTTTTTTTCTCTTTTACAGTACCTGCCTGTCTGTTGAGAGATCCTTGTCCCACATTGCGGACACAAGATCTCTTTCCCCCACTCTTTGTTTGCAGTAGTTTCTGCACATTGAGCCCAGGCCCTTAGTTGCTGGGCTCTCCCTTTTTACACCAAAACCTTCCACCCACCCTCGACACCAGCTAATCTGCAACCACCTCTATACCATTCTGCATCCGGAACTCTATTCCTTGGGCTAAACAATGTCCTTATTGTTTCCAACTGGACTAAAGAAAAAATTACCCCTCGTCTACCATTCCCAAGCTCCGCTTACACTCCATCCGCCCTAACTCTAATCTTACACAATGGCCTTCAAAATAGTTTCTATTAACGCCAGGGGCCTGAACTCCCCTCAGAAAAGATCTGCACTGTTCAGAGAAGCCAACACCCAAAAAACTGATATCCTCTTAGTGCAAGAGACTCATTTTGCCTCAAACAAGACTCCCAGATTTACCTTAAAAAACTTTGATCAAGTCTTTTCAGCCTCATGTCAAAGAAAGAAAAATGGAGTCCTCACTGCCATACGGAATACGCTACAATTTCAACTTCATCAATCCATCGAGGACCCCCACGGACGTTTCCTGATCCTTATTTGCGACATCAATCAAGTCACCTACACCCTGGTCAATGTTTATGGGCCGAACACACAGCAACTGCGATTCCTAAAACTACTATACAAGAAAATTGCACGACTCCGGAAAGGAAGACTTCTGATGGGCGGCGACTTTAACATAATAGAAGATTCCACTCTGGACACTACCTCCACAGCAAAAAGACCTCGAAATGTCTTAAACCCCTTTCTACAAACTAATGATCTCTTTGATCCGTGGAGATGTCAACACAGTAATGAACGAGACTTTTCATACTTCTCCTCCTCTCAACTTTCATATTCTCGAATTGACTTCTTCTTAGTTGACAAAATCACCCTTCAGGATGTGACGAAATCTGAAATCGGAACCATCACATGGACAGACCATGCACCGGTTTCCCTTTTGGTAGAAAACGGTAGACCAAAGACAACCCGGGTTTGGAGGCTTGACTCGTCCCTCCTCTCTGACCCGAAAATTATTCAAGATCTCACTACTGACCACCATTTCTATTTTCAAATGAACAACCAACCGGACACTGATAGGTTTGTACTATGGTCAGCATATAAAGCTTACATGCGTGGTACCCTAATTAAGCTTCATAGTAATATTAGGAGACAGAGGTGTAAGCAAGTTGAAGAGGTTCTTTCCCGAATCACTCTATTAGAAAAACAGAATAAAATAACTCCCTCTCCACATTTAGCAACTGAACTCTTAGAAAAACGACACAAACTTTGCACACTTCTACTCGTTAAATTTGAGAAGAACCTCACACTAACCAAAGCCAAATACTATGCCTTAGGCAATAAAGCTGGCGCACTACTGGCCCGACAAGTTAAGACTCAACGCATTAGAAACAAAATAGCTTCCCTTTATCACCCCACCACTAAACGGCTCCTGACTAACCCGCAGGATATAGCCGATGCATTTAGCGACTATTACTCCTCTCTTTATAACCTCTCGAATGACACAGCTACTCATCAACCAAATGATCAAAACATACAACATTTTCTAACCAATATTGATCTCCCAAATATAACCCACTCGCAACTGAGTATCCTTTCCCAACCGTTCTCGGAAGACGAAATCCTAAAAGCCATCAACTCGCTTCCTCTCCACAAATCCCCTGGGGAAGATGGCTACACTAATGAATACTACAAAACATTTGCCAAACTAGTCACCCCACACCTTACTGACCTCTTCAACTCTGCCGCCACCTCTGGTTCTCTACCGCTTGATATGTTACGGTCAACTATTACCACAATCCCTAAACCTGAGAAAGATCCTACTTCTACAACTAACTACAGACCTATATCGCTCCTCAATACAGACATAAAGATTTACGCTAAAGTCATTGCTTCTAGGTTGTTGAAGTGTCTCCCCTCCTTAGTACATCCAGACCAAGTCGGCTTTATGCCAAACAGACAAGCCCCAGATGCTGCTAGAAGAGTTATTGATTTGATACATCGGGTTGCCCAGTCGCGAACGCCTTCTCTGCTACTATCCTTGGACGCAGAGAAGGCGTTCGACAGAGTGCACTGGGGATTCCTGAAAGCAGTACTAACTAAATTTGGAATTACAGGTTGGTTTCAATCAGCTATACTTGCGCTCTATTCACAACCCTCTGCATCTGTATTAACTGACGGATCCCTCTCTAAACCCTTTAGGATATCCAACGGCACCCGCCAAGGCTGCCCGCTCTCCCCTCTCATCTTTGCTCTAATAATGGAACCACTGGCAGCAAAGATCAGAGGTGACAAACGTATCTCCGGCATCGAACACAATGACATGGAGCATAAAATAAGCCTTTATGCTGATGATGTCATACTTCTAGTCACAAAACCAACACATTCCATGCCTGCAATCCAAGAAATCTTAACTCAATTTAGTATGGCCTCCCTCTACAAAATTAACTCCTCTAAATGCCTAATCCTCCCGCTTAACTTGACACACGACCAACAGTCCCACCTGAAGGGCACTCTCCCTTATTCCTGGACGACACAGTCTATTCCTTATCTAGGAATAAAACTAGCCCCCTCGCTGTCTCAACTTTATGACCTCAACTACCGCACTTTCCAAAAACTACTTCCCCAACTATTATGTCAACTGCGCTCTACAGGTCTCTCTAAACTAGGGCGTATTGCCTCCTTTAAGATGCTAATCCTCCCTAAACTACTATACCTATTTTGCACGGTAATTCTACCTATACCGAATTCCTTTTTCACCTCCATACAGAAACAACTTTCTAGATTTATATGGGAAAATAAACCACCCAGATGCGCTCAATACATTTTAACAAGACACCATAAGAGAGGAGGGGTGAGTCTCCCCCACATTCAAAGCTACTACTATGCGGCAATACTCGACCAGCTATATTACTGGTGGCACCCAACACCCGATAAGACCTGGTCTATCATAGAATCTTCAGTCTTTAAACCACATACTTTATGAGATTTACTCCTTGCCACATCGATGAACTCTCCCTCCAATAGACTGATCAATCCCCCGTCGATTACGGCATCACTGTTAGCTTGGAAGAAACTTGCCCAAACGATATCTAACCATCCGTCTCACAGACTACAAATCCCCCTTAGTACTCTGACGATACACATACCTGACTTAAATCTGGTGAAGTGGCAGACACTATCGATAACTAACGTCTCAGATCTCTACAACACTAACGACACTCTGAAAACCTTTACAAGTCTCCAAACTGAATATAACCTCCCCCACACGGAAATTTTCACATACATGAGGATCTCTCATTATCTTCAAAAAAACAAATTCTCTACTGTAGCCAAACTCCCTGAACCTATACACAATTTCTACACACACACGACATACCCGAAACGTGGCATATCTACGATATATTCTACGCTCATCGACGACCGTCCCTATTCCCAAATACCATCCCTTTCAAAATGGGTGGAAGAACTAAACATTACTATTAACCCCGACATGTGGACACGTGCCTTTCAGCACACCTTTACGGCCTCCCATTGCTCTAATCATTGGGAATCATACCAAAAAACGATTCATAGGTGGTATCTCACACCCTATCGCCTCTGCAAATTCTTCCCTGGCCATCCCCCTACCTGCTGGCGATCTTGTGGAAGCACTGGTACCATAGCACATATCCTATGGTATTGTAAAACCCTAAGCTCATTCTGGAAACAAGTTTTTGCCTTAATCTCCACCATTTCACAGATTGCAACACCACCTAATCCCTCACTAGCACTATTACACCTTGGAATAGACAAATTCCCACCCAACTCACGGGTAGTGATAATTCATTTACTACTCGCGGCAAAAATTAACATCACGAAACTCTGGAAAACCACTGACTCACCAGCCATTGCAAACGCAATAACCGATTTGAATCATCAATGTGCAATGGAAAGTCTACTTGCTAGAAAAAACTAAATATGGAAAAGTTTTTATATAACTGGCAGGTCTGGCTCACACATCCAAAATGTACTGTAACCTCCTGATGTATTATTCGTATTGCAATCCTCTCTCATTCGTGTAAGTCCTTCTATCATCCTACCCACCCCTGTGAGGTAACAATAATGCTTGTTTAGCTGGTGCTCCTTCTCCCCCCCCCCTCCCCCCGTCTGGAGTTATTGATTTACCATTGAGTTATCAAGTTAATGTTGAGTCGATATGTTAATATGTTACCATACTAAACAGGATTAAGTCAGGTTCTATTCGACTGTGTAACTTTCTCTATATAGCTTAATGCAGTGTTATATAGATTGACATCACTTGCTTCAGTCGGAACATCTGACATATTGTAAAGTATGTATATCCTGACTACCTTTTCCTTTGAAAATAATAAAGAAATATTGAAATAAAAATAGTTAATTTAAAATATACATTTTCATAAAAATATTTTTTTTATACATTTTTCTTTATGTATATCAATAAATCGCAGTAAATTTGGTACAACAGAAGTTGAAGTATTGAAGGAGTTAATGTTTCTTTTACCAGAAGATCCAGCAAAGTAATAAAGCTGATCAAAAATAAGTTCTGTCAAATCCTTAGGCTCCATGTACACTGGACGCTAAAAAAAGCTATAAAAAACGCCAGTAGCTTTGCAGGGAGCCTTTCAACGTTTTTTAGCGTTTTTGCAATAGCGTTTATTAGCGTTTTATAGTGTTGCATTTTTTAGATTTTTTATTTTTCAATGGATCAAAAAATGCTAAAAAACGCTGGCGAGCTGCATTTTTGAGCATTTTTGAGCGTTTTTCTGCGTTTTCTGCGTTTTGCGTTTTTTTACGCCGAAAAAACGTCACTTTGAACGCAAATTTCTTGCGTTCAGAAAAAAGCCCATTAACTCCACTGCTCATTAACACTAAAAAACGACCATGAACACATAGGCTAACATAGAGTGCAGTTAATGGGCTTTTAAATATCAAGATGGCTAAAAGCCTGATCCTGATTAGTAACTTTAGCTGCAACTTTACTGAACTTGTTCAGCATCTTTCCTCTTGGAATCCAATGATCTAACACTATGGGATAAGGAATTAAGGGAAGTCACAGCAAAGGAAGTTGTCAGGAGTTAGGAGTCAGGACCAACTGATGTCCTGTACCTCTCTCAAAAATTCAAAACACATTTGTTTTTAGGGTTATGTATAGCCAAAACATTTGTTTATTTTAAAGCAGAGCTCCCCCCTAAAGTGGAACTTCCGCTCATCGGAACCCTCCCCCCCTCCGGTGTCACATTTGGCACCTTTCAGGGGGGAGGGGGTGCAGATACCTGTCTAAGACAGGTATTTGCACCCACTTCCGGGAGTCCACTCTGCGGGTATTCTGCGGGTAGTACGTCACTTCCCGCAGAATACCCATTGTGTTCTGGGAAACACTCGGCTCCCAGAACACAAGGGGACCAGTGAGAACGGCGCAGCGCGACTCGCACATGCGCCGTAGGGAACCGGGCAGTGACGCCGCAAGGCTTCACTTCCTGGTTCCCTCACTGAGGATGGCGGTGGGGGCAGCAGAGTGACGAGCGATTGCTCGTCTTCTGCTGCCGACGACGTTGGACTCCAGGACAGGTAAGTGTCCTAATATTAAAAGTCAGCAGCTGCAGTATTTGTAGCTGCTGGCTTTTAATATTTTTTTTTCAGGGGAGCTCCGCTTTAAATAGAGTAGGGAAGGTTTAAAACCCATGTGAGCATTTTTGTTTGCTTTCTGCATTCCATTGGGGAGATTTTCCTTCTTTATCCATTCATTACCTAGAGACATAAGATAACGGACAGAACATTTCTCCAAAATGAGGGAAACAAGTACCCTCAGAATCAGAATACTTTATTAATCCCAAAGGGAAATGGTTCCTCATTGGAAGATTTCCCTGTACATTCTGCCCTGGTAATACTTGTATAATTTTGAACCTCTCAAGTGCTCTCAGGGAAAATAGAGAAGGTGAATATCACCACCAGGGACATAGTAAACCTATGACAGGAGTTCTAGACCTTCCCCACTCTATAAAAAAAAAAAAAAATATCTAGAAATATCATTTGAAAACCTTTATGCTGTAAAAAAAAGTCACAGCTTGATTTAGGCAAGCGGGATGGCCTGTCTGCCATCTTGCCATTTGGTGAGTATTCCATTATACCGTATTACAGACAATTTGGAAAGTCATGTTTTTCTCCAGATTTATGTATATGTATTTTGTATTGTGTGCTTTTAACATCTTGATTTGTTTTCCAACATTTTCTCATAACAAATGGGGAGGAATAGCAGTATGAAATTGTCTGTAACATGAAGGAAATGAATGCTAGAAATGAATAGGCAAGTTTAGCATTAAAGTTGCTTACAAAAAATTTACAGACAGACTAAAACAAATGTAGGCTGCTTGGGTCTGTAAAAAGCATTACAAATCTAGCTTTTTTGCTGATTTTGGTTATTAACTAGTAGGGATGAGCCGAACATCCCCCAGTTCAGTTCGCACCAGAAGCTGCGAACAGACCGAAAGTTTGCGCGAACTTTAGAACCCTATTAAATACAATGGACTCGAACGTTCGAAATCAAAAGTGCTAATTATCAAGGCTAATATGCAAGTTATTGTCCTAAAAAGGGTTTGGGGACCCGGGTCCTGCCCCAGGGGACATGTATCAATGCCATTTTTTCGAGAGCAGTGATTTTGATGATGCTTAAAGTGAAAAAAAAGTGAAATATTCCTTTAAGTATCATACCTGGGGGGTGTCTATAGTATGCCTGTGAAGTGGCACGTGTTTCCCGTGTTTAGAACTGTCCCTGCACAAAATGACATTTCTAAAGGAAAAAAAGTGATTTAAAACTGCTTGCGGCTTTAATGTAATGTGTGGTCCCAGCAATATGAATGAAAATCATTGAGAAAAATGGCATGGGTACCCCCCCCCCCCCCCCAGCACATTACCAGCCCTTTTGGGTCTTGTATGGATATTAAGGGGAACCCCGCACCCAAATAAAAAAAAGGCCCTATATACTCTGAACAGCAGTATACAGGCGGTACAAACAAGACAGGGACTGTAGGTTTTTCTTAAGAAGAATCTGTTTTTAATTTGGAACAGGTAAATTTTTTAAGTGTAGCTCCAGCCAAAAAATCTATTTGTAAGCTTTTTGGAAAGCATAGGGAAGTATTATCACCCCTATAACATTTGTTTTGCTGTCTGTGCACCTGTTCAGAACATTTCACCTCACTTTCCGTCCAAATGACAAATGTTTTTTGAAAATTTTTTTTTTTATTGAAACAAGGATTGGTGATAAAGCATCAATGGAGAGGAGACACCTTTTTCCCATATTCACTCTTACAGGAGAGAATTTGCCTTCCTAGGGGTAGATTTCCTCTCACTTCCTGTTGTCTCCTTCCGTTTGCAAGTAGGAGTCGTTTGTAAGTTGGATATTTGAAAGAAGGGGCCTGCCATATATACTCTGCAGAAATTTGGCCCTTAGGTGTTGGTGTTGCCACAACACTGTAAGCCCTCACAGTTCCTCTTGGTGGGCGCTGGAACACCCTGCTGTTAACTATTATATCAAGAATTGTAATTACATGCCATTGTTGAACAGTGGTAGGAAAAATTAAGCCTTTGGTGGTGGTGGTGGTGGTGGTGGTGGTGCTGGTGTAAATAAGTTCTCACAGTTACTCTTGGTGGGCGCAGGAATGGGACCAGCTGTGAAATATTAGATCAAGAATTGTAATTACATGCCCCTGTTGAACAGGGGCAGAAAAATTGGGCCTGTGGCGGTGGTGGTGGTGTTGCCACAACACTGTAAGCCCTCACAGTTACTCTTGGTGGGCGCAGGAATAGGCCCTGCTGTGAATTATTAGATCAAGAATTGTAATTACATGCCCCTGTTGAACAGGGGCAGAAAAATTGGGCCTTTGGTGGTGGTGGTGGTGTTGCCACAACACTGTAAGCCCTCACAGTTACTCTTGATGGGCGCAGGAATGGGCCCTGCTGTGAATTATTAGATCAATAATTGCAAGTACATGCCCCTGTTAAACTGGGGCATAAAAATTGGGCCTTAGGCACTGGTGCCACAAGACTGCAACCCCTCACAGATACTGTACTTGGAGCGCAGCAATGAGCCCTGCTGCAAAGTATTGCATCAAAAATTGTAATTACACGCCCCTGTTAAACAGGGGCAGAAAATTGGGCCTTAGGCACTGGTGCCACAACACTGCAACCCCTCAGAGATACTGTACTTGGAGCGCAGCAATGAGCCCTGCTGCAAAGTATTGCATCAAAAATTTTAATTACACACCCCTGTTAAACAGGGGCAGAAAATTGGGCCTTAGGCACTGGTGCCACAACACTGCAACCCCTGAGAGATACTGTAGTTGGAGCGCAGCAATGAGCCCTGCTGCAAAGTATTGCATCAAAAATTGTAATTACACACCCTTGTTAAACAGGGGCTGAAAAAATTAGGCCTTAGCCACTGGTGTCGGTGCCCAGAACCAAAAATGTTCTTACAAGCTATCAGCATGATCATTGAGGAGGAAGAGGATAGTCACTCAGCATAACAGGATAGTCACTCAGCATCAGCATAGGCCGTCTTGAAGGGATCTCACATTTAAAAAAAAAAATCAGGTGCTTGGTAGCTGGTGGTGATCCAAGACTGATTCATTTTTATGAAGGTCAGTCGATCGACGCAGTCGGTGGACAGGCGCAACGTGTGATCGGTTACAAAGCCTCCAGCAGCACTGAATGTGTGTTCCGAAAGAACGCTGGATGCAGGACAGGCCAGTAGCTCAATTGCATACTGTGCAAGCTCTGGCCAGTGATCCATCCTCAAGACCCAGTAACCCAGAGGATTTTCGGTGGGAAAGGTGTCCAAGTCTGATCTTGCCCCTAGGTTTTCCTGCACCACGTAAACCAGACGCTGGCGATGGTTGCTGGAACCGATCATACCTTGGGGCTGCGGACTAAAAAATTGTCTGAACGCATCGGTCAGACGGCCACCTTCTCCACCGCTCCTTCTGCTACTGACCGAAGCCTCAGCAACTCGTTGTCCAGGACCAGGAGTTTGTAACCTCCCAGTCTCTGGGAACGCGTTGCACAGACCTTTCTGCAAGGCCTCCCGGAGATGTCTCATCCTCTGCTCCCTCTGCGACGGCAAGATAAGGTCCGCAACCTTACCCTTGATCCGTTGATCAAGGAGAGTGGCCAGCCAGTAATGGTCCCTCTCCTTGATCCAAAGAATACAAGGATCCTTCCGCAGGCTTTGCAGGATCAGGGAGGCCATGCAGTGTAGGTTTGCTGAGGCATTTGGTCCAGGGTCCTCTGGGTCACTCAGGACGACATGATCCGCAGCCACCTCCTCCCAGCCACGTACAAGTCCATGGGTGTCTTGGGACTGTAATTGATCCCTTGAAGACTGCTGCTGATGCTGAGTGCTAGGCTCCACCTCCATGCTGACACAATCCCCCTCCTCCTCCTCTTCCTGTGTGATAGCCGGGCCAGCAGGAACACTGTCTGGATAAAGGGGGCCTTGAGAGGTAAGGAAGTCCTCCTCTTCCTGCCTCTGTTCTGCCTCAAGTGCCCTGTCCATTATTCCATGCAGCGTGTGCTCCAACAGGTGGACAAGAGGGACAGTGTCACTGATGCATGCACTGTCACTGCTCACTATCCTCGTGGCCTCCTCAAATGGTGCCAGGACAGTGCATGCATCCCTGATCATGGCCCACTGGCGTGGGGAAAAAAATCCAAGCTCCCCTGACCCTGTCCTTGTGCCATATTGCAACAGATACTCATTGATGGCCCTCTGCTGCGTGTGCAGCCGCTGCAGCATGACCAACATAGAGTTCCACCTGGTGGGCATATCACAGATTAGGCGGTTCTTGGGCAGGTTGTAATCCTTTTGCAGGTCAGCCAGCCGAACACTGGCATTATTTGACCGGCGGAAATGCCCACAGAGTTTCCTGGTCTGCTTCAGGACCTCCTGTAAGCCCGGGTACCTGCCCAAGAATCGCTGCACCACCAAGTTAAGGACGTGAGCCAAACCCTGACAGAATCTCTGCCCCAGTGTGGCTCCTGTCCCCCAAGCACACCAGCTCAAGCACCGCATGGCATCTTTTTGCCTGCGTACTTGAACGCCTATGGAGCACCGCTGGTTCCGAGGACAAAGCACAGGTAGAGGCCATAGAGGAAGAAGAAGAGGAGCGGGTGGAGGAGAGAGGTGTGTCAGAATCACCAGTAGTAACATTTTGGAGGCGGGGTGAACAACCTCCAACACTACTGCACCTTGTCCTGCATCCTTCCCAGCTGCCAGCAGAGTCACCCAATGCGCCGTGAAAGATAGGTAACGTCCCTCTCCATGCCTGCTGGACCATGAGTCAGCGGTAATATGCACCTTACCGCTGACCGCCCTGTCCAGCGAGGCCAAGGCATTGCCTTCCACATGCCGGTAGAGAGCCGGAATCGCCTTCCGTGAGAAAAAGTGGCGTTTGGGAACCTGCCACTGAGGAACCGCACATTCCACAAACTCACGGAAGGGGGCAGAGTCTACCAACTGAAAAGGCAGCAGTTGAAGTGCTAGCAATTTGGCCAAGCTAGCATTCAACCACTGGGCATGTGGATGGCTAGGAGCGAACTTCTTTCGGCGGTGCAGCAACTGGGGCATGGAAATTTACCTGGTACAATCTGACGTTGTTGTACCAATAGCAGATTGCCCGCAAGTACTTGGCTGTGACACACCTAATTCTACACCTTCATTCCTCTCAGTGCAGTTTTCAGAGAGGACTGAAGGTATAGTGGGGTTGGAGATCCCAGCTGATGGGGAGCAAGGAGAGGTCCGCTTTTTTTTTTGGTGTAGGTCTTTTAGGTACGCTTGCCAATAAACTGCATGGCAGGTCGACATATGCCTGGTCAAGCACGTGGTGTCCAAGCGGCTGATGTTTTGGCCACGCGAGATACGCTTTAGACATATGTTGCAAATGACAATGGTGCGATCTTCTGCACACGTCTGAAAAAAGGCCCACACCAAAGAACTTTTGGAATAACGCGCAGAGACAGCAGCGCCCTGCACATGCGGAGCTCTGCGGTGTGATGCAGTCGGTGTGCTGCCCTTAAGCTGGCCCCTGGAGGGCATCCTGCCTCGTTGGAGATGTGCCTCCTCCTCCTTCTCCTCTCTCCTATCAGGCACCCATGTGGAGTCAGTGACCACATCATCCCTTCCCTCCTCATCACTGGAGCAAATCTGGCAGTATGCTGCAGCTGGGGGAACATGACTGCCAGAAAGCTGTCCTTGTTGGGCATCCCCTCTCTCTGGGCTCACGTTACTACCCCCTCTCTCTGGGCTCATGTTACTGCCTTCCTCTAGCTGGGTTCCATCATCGGAGCCTTCAAAACACTGGGCATCTTCCTGCAACATGTACCCAACACTATGGTCAAACAGTTCGGGGGACTCCTCAGGAGGACATGGTGGGGCTAGGGAAGGAGTGACTGATGCCATTGAGCCGAGGGAAGAGGCCACTTTGGCATCTGCTTTGCCAGACAAAGTACCCTGAGCCTGGGTGAGAGAGGATGAGGAGGATGAGGACGGCTTGGTCATCCACTCTACCAAGTCTTGGGCATGTTGCGGCTCAACATGGCCAGCTGCCGAAAAGAAGGACAAGCGTGTCCCATGGCCACGTGCTGATGAGGATGCACCGTGTCCACGACCAGCACTGTTGCCTCTAGACACAGAGCCTGCTTGCCCTCTTTTATTGCCTCGTGACTGTCTGCCTCTCCTTGTTTGCCTTCCAGACATACTAATTGCCTGCAGTGAGATGTAGCTGCACAAAGGTGGGATGTATATATATATATATATATATATATATCTGTACTGATTATAATCCGGCTATCAGAATCAACTGCCTGCTGTGGTATTAGTATGAGAACAGCAGCAATTGTCTTCAGTTAGTTTTAGGTGACCACTGTGCAGAGGACACAGTACACTGACTGAAAATACTTGCAGCTCTCTGCCTGTGGTTTTATTATGAGAACACCACCAATTGTATTCAGGTTCCTTTAAGTGAACGCTGTGCAAAGGACAGAAATTAATGCAGCTCCCTGCCTGTGGTTTTATTATGAAAACACCACTAATTGTATTCAGGTGAGCTTTAGGTGAACGCTATGCAAAGGACACAGTACACTAAGTGAAACACTGCAGCTAGCACTGTGCCTGCCTGTCACAGTATAGAGAATAAGAGGAATGGATCTAGCTAAACTGAATACAGTGTATAAATATATATACAACACCTAGGATGCATATATATCCTCTACACACTGTAACTGCAGCTAACTGACTCGCCTGCCTGCTCTATCCAACTCAAATCAAAATACACTCTCTCTCTCTCTCCGTCTGTCTGTATTTTAACCAACACCGCAACACACTACACAAGGCCGACTTCCAGGCCGCCTTATATAGTGTGGGGCGTGTACTAAATCCCCTGAGGTATAATTGGCCAAAGCCACCCTGGCTTTGGCCAATTATGGCTCTCCGTTTTTTGCGCGCTGTGATTGGCCAAAGCATGCAGGTCATAGTGCATGCTTGGCCAATCATCAGCCAGCAATGCACTGCCATGCCGCAGTGAATTATGGGCCATGACGCGCCACTCGAATTTGGCGCGAACGGCCCATAATGTTCGCAATTCGAACACAGTGCTAGTTAATGTGATACATGACTGAACATTGGGCAGCAATATTTTCTTGTGGGGGCCATGTAGACTCATACCAGGACCGGTGAGGCAGGCTTGATGTGATCCATCCAGGCTGAGTTTTTTCATATTTTGTGAAATGTGAAACATCTTATCTGGTTACCTTCTCTGGATCAGCCATATTCAACCAACTCTATCTATTCAAGTGACAGACTGCGCTTCTGGGCCTTTCCAACGGCTATAGTACCCTGGTGTTTTGCCCCTAGTTGTTGGGTGGACCTAAATCTGACCATTTGGACTTCACGCTCAGTGCATCTGATTGTATGAGCTCCTGAAGAAGCTGATAACTGACAAAACACATAGAGATCAAGATCAATACATTCAATACACCAGCCAGCTACAGCTATGTTTATTGATGTTTATAATTACTTTATTTGGATACATACGTGATGTACATGGGCTAGATTATGATGGGTTAACCAAGCTTTAGTCCTATTGGGGATCACAGGTCATACATGTTATTAACAGTTTTATACCATTTTATTGAAATATATCATGAATAAATTTTGTAATTTTGTACTAATATTTTGTGTACTCACTTCTCTTACCTGGGGTTATAACGTGGCAACCTTTAAAGTCCTTTTTTCCGCTCTCTTGTTTTCTATTCTTATATTGGATGTGGTGCCACACAAAGGACCTGCACTTCACTATTGTTCATATTACTGAACATTTATTTTGGCCTCACAAATAGAAATGATTTCTCCAAATTACAAAAACGAATCTGTAGTTCCTCATTACAACTGGCAAGGACCCACAAAACTGGTCAGGTGCACTCAGAATTTTGTGTGGGCTTTACCCCAGATGGAGAAACAATAATGGATAAGCATTATCACAGCTTCAAGACATGTGGTTGATTTTTTGAAGAGCTATTTCTATTGAAAGATTTCACCTATATAAATGGTGTGACTGTAATACATTTAAGCTACCTTGTGTATGTTGCTTTAAAGGATACAGTGACATATAATGATGTGCGATTTCTATATTTGGATGAAAACATGTGCAAACTGGCACATATAGAAAAGGTAAGACAATTAGCATAGAATCATATATTTTTAGATCAATATCTTACATAAAGCACCTCCTGGCAGAACCAGTTTAGGGTGACTGCCATGCCTGGATTGCCATTATAGGAGGAGAATAAGACATGATTATAAGAGATATGCTGTCCTGTGTAAATACTGATACACAGAACTGCATATTGCATTTATGTATAATGCATGTATGCAATACCCTAAAATATATAACTATACAGTATATCTGACAGACAACATTCATCTGGATATCTTGCTGCAGATATTATTTGTTCTTTGAACTTTGGGTGCAATATCATAGCCTTATGCCCCGTACACACGATCGTTTTTAATGTCATTTTTTAAACCGACGTTTTTCTCCTCGTTTTTTTTCATGTTTCCTCTCAAGCCTGCCTTGCGTACACACCATCATTAAAAAAAACGATCAAGCAAAGCGCAGTGACGTTCAACACGTACGACGGCACTATAAAGGGGAAGTTCCGTTCGAATGACGCCACCCTTTGGGACGCTTTTGCTAATTCCGTGTTTCCGCGTGTTAGTAAAAGTTTGGTGAGAGACGATTCGCGCTTTTCAGTCTTCGTGCTTTGAAGATCGTTTTCGGGAGTTCAGATTGCGCCTGTGGGTTCGTATCTGTTTAGCACTGCTTGTAGTCAGTTCGTATCTGTTTATTCAGTGCGGCCTGCTCTGCACGTTCGTGTTTTTCAGCTTGTTCTTCATAGGCCTTGCTGTTCTTCCATGCGTTCTTCTAGTTCGTTCTGTTCAGCCGACCGTTATCTAGCCATGTTGCGGCTACGTACTCGTCGTAGAGTTCGTGCTGTAGTTGGTGCAGGGGTTCATGCTGTATCCCGAGTCCATGCCATGAGCAGGGTCAGGAGGAGTTCATGGACCAAGAATTGGTTGCTCCAGCGGCACCAATTCTGTCACATGCCTTTGTTGCGGGAGATCAGGGAGAATAATCCTGATGATTTCAGGAATTTTCTCAGGATGTCTGACCCCGTATTTCAGCAGCTGTTGGCTTTGGTGTCCCCCTATATTACCAGGCAGGACACCGTTATGCGGGAAGCCATCAGTGCTGAGCAGAGGCTCATCGCCACGTTGCGATACCTGGCTACTGGGAGAAGCCTGCAGGACCTTAAGTTCTCCACAGGCATATCCCCCCAGGCTCTGGGGATCATTATACCAGAGACTTGTTCTGCCATCCTTCAAGTTTTGCAGGAGGACTATATTAAGGTAAGTGTTCTTCTTCAGAAATTCACATTGTATGGTATTTATTTTTGGATATTTTTAATTTGCTTTATTTGCAGTCCCTAATTCACATGATTCTTAGCTGCAGGGAATGTCCCCTTTCTCCCCATGTTTTATTATTTAAAGTTTGGGGTTTGAGGCCTACCTGTAAATTTGGCTTACCTAACCTCTCCAGCATGCTATCCTGGGGCCATACCTACCTTGCCTAGTCATTTCCATGTTTTTTATTATATGTTCCATCGTAGTGCTTTACCCAAAACGCACCCTAAATTTGGCCTAGGAATGTTTCATTTTTGTTAACTTCAATACAGAGTGCTACAGCCTTCATGTGTGATATTACCAACTCATCTTCAACCCTTACCCCCCCCCCCCCCATTATTTTTTTTTCTTGCTTCCAATTTTTTATGTTTTGAACAGTTTCTACCAATGTTGGCCATGAATGTGTGTATGAAATCAGCTTTCAATGTTTCTGGCTCCAAGTATTAATTTGTTATTTCTTTAATTCCACAGTTCCCTTCTTTGCCACATGAATGGCAGAATGTGGCTTCCGAGTTTGCCCAGCGATGGAACTTTCCGAACTGTGGAGGAGCCATCGACGGCAAACATGTTCGGGTCGTCCCACCACCCCATTCGGGATCCTTTTATTATAATTATAAGGGGTTCCACAGCGTCGTGATGATGCCAGTGGTGTCGGCCACCTACGAGTTCCTCTATGTGGACGTTGGCAAGAATGGCAGGATGTCTGATGGAGGAGTTTTTGCCCAGACGGAGTTTGGAGAACGGCTCCTTTTGGATCTGCTGGCCTTGCCACCAGCGGAGCAGAATGTGGAGGGACTACCTTTTGTGTTTGTGGCGGATGAGGCGTTTGGCCTGGGACCCCATTTGATGAGGCCATTCCCGCAACGCACCCTCACCCCTGAGAGGAGGGTTTTCAATTATTGGCTGGCCAGAGCCAGAAGGGTGGTGAAAAATGCGTTTGGGATCATGGCCAGCCGATTTCGCCTCTTCCTTACCTCCATCCACCTTGCCCCATACAAATGGAACCATGTGGTTATGACGTGCTGTGTGCTGCATAATTTCCTAAGGGTGCATTCAACGAGTTATATATCTTTGAGTGGGCCTGAGGCCTCTTTAATCAATGCCGAAACTTTGGTGGCCCTGGAACCTGGCCGTCCTGGCTTGGCCCCCCCAACCGGACGTGAGGTCCGTAACCAATATGTGGACTATTTTATGGGTAGGGGGGCCATTGAAATGCCAGACAATCTCTAATAATTTTAGACCAAAAAAATCAAACTTTTAAAAAAAGTAAAGATTGGTTTGTCATTTTTATTGTATAATGTTTGATGTTTCTGGTAGGTTTACCTAGTGCACTTGTTTTGCCATGTGGATTAAAAAATCTTTTAATTAGCCTTCATTGTCAGTGTAAACACCAAACATTGATTAGTTCACTCAGCACCACATTTACATAATGAAGCCACAA
Source organism: Rana muscosa (assembly GCA_029206835.1). Lineage (NCBI taxonomy): Eukaryota > Metazoa > Chordata > Amphibia > Anura > Ranidae > Rana > Rana muscosa. Next base: position 681,328,560 of record CM055117.1, on the reverse strand, counting down.
TGATTTGTTATGTAAAAATACCTTTATTTTTTTTTGTTTAGGTGGGCAACTTCCTTAGAAATGTGGATGTTCCCTTAATTTCAGGTGTATTAAAACACATGACCAGCCATGCATAAACAAACTATATTTCTCCAAATTTAGAAAAAGCTAAACATGTGCTAGTCATTAAAGGGTAAAATAACCAAAAAAAATAGAAATCTCTGCAAGTAAAACGTTATTTGGTGTAAAAACATTAGACACGCCCAAGCACAGCCATGATATTTTGGAGCCTTTCCTCCACCCGCTTTGTATTTGCCCTGATCTCTAGCAAATCTCCCTTAATTTTTTCGAGGTCACGACAGCAGACCATCAGGTATTGGATCAGGATCTGGGCACTGTGATGTGTCAACTTATTGGGGTCTTCGGCCAGAACTGCACCTAAATGTAAAAAGAAATATGTAGGATAGAATATGTAGGCCTACATCTATTTAACATGCATGTGTCTGGTTTCACTCTGACCTGTGGTGGTGCCACTTTCCACTTCCACAACATCACATTCCTCTCCATCCTGGGGTTCTGGGGGTATTGTTGTAGGTATTGCAATTCTCGTCTCATCTGAGGTAGCTTTTCGAATCCCTAGGAGATTGAAATAAAAGGAATAGTTTCATTAGTAGCGACTCAATTTTGCTAAAATAAGAAACATGAAAAAAAACTTTGTAATCATTCTTTTGAAGCATGCTCCATTTTAATTTTTACCCCCTGTGCCAACCGGGACAAATGATTGGATACATAGGCCAAAACAGAGCATATACATTTTGTAAACAAATTTGAAACATTGTAACACCCCAAAGTATCTACACTGGATCACCTGTGTGTGACTCCCTCAAGCTTTTTGGCTTTAGGCCCACACTTGTACTACTGCGTTCAGATGTTTCATCAGCTGCTGAGCATTCACTCCCTTTAACATTACCATGCATATCGTTTTTTCAAATGAACAAATGTCCTTTGGATTAGCACACCAAAAATAAGTGTGGCCCAAATGTACTCCCCCAAATAAACCAAAAAACATGGGTGTTCACACTGGATGATCCTAAAACATCGTTTGAGGAACTGTACGGAGAAAGAGGTTTAATACGTCCGTTTACTATGCAGACGAACCTAAAAAAGATGGTATCTTTCAGTGTACTATATGAAAGTTCAAAATACACGACAGAATACCAGAAAATAATATGTACCATTGAAAGTAAAAAAAAACAACTTACTTTTTAATATAACTTTCTTGATTCTTTTATATTGGTCGGCCTCCCGCAACTTCAGATCTGACCATCGTTTTCTGAGCTGTTCCTTCGTTCTGCACACCCCGAATTTTTGGTGGAGACTTTTGACCACTTTGCCCATAATTCTGGACTTGACCAGATTAGGCCTTTTATACGGACCATGCTTGGCATCATAATCCTCCTTCTTTAAAATGGCGACCATCTCCACCATTTCCTCGAATGACATGTTGGATGCCTTATATCTCCTGGGTCTTGATTTGGGCTCCTCTGTAATTTCATCCTCTGTAGAGGTAATCTCAGCCACCTGTGTCTCCGCCATGTTTTGTTCAGCACTACGAGCGAGAAGGGGCGGGGAAAGTACAATATCGAACGTCAGGGGCGGGGAAAGCGTGCAGAGTTTCACGCATGCGCTGTGTATATAAAGTGAAGATCCATGTCTGGGAAATACGTTCATTTTTCGGGAGAGAGAGTTAGCAACGAACGTCGTGACCAAGGTACCTAACAATTTTACTTTTTGAGGTTCATCAGACGAGGAGATTTGTGTGCTCAAAATATGTAGACAATGCACAGTTGAGGAATGTTGCCTGAAATATATATTTTTTTTGGTTTCTCGCTTTTACAGATATCATGAATACTTTTAAAAACCCAGACTTCATGGGGGAGTTCATCGATAAATGGCAAGAGCTCCCTATATTATGGCAAACAAAAAGTGGTGGTAATAAAAATAAAGACGCCAGGAAAGCAGCACTGGAGAGCCTGCTTGCATTTGTGCAAACAAAGATACCCACAACAACTCTCCAAGATGTCAAAAACAAAATTGGGACCATCAGAGGGACATACAGGACCCAGAGGACTATGGTCCTGAGGTCCCAGAGGTCAGGTGCACCAGCAGATAAGGTTTATAAACCCAGTCTGTGGTACTACAGTAAGCTTGCTTTTCTGGATGACCAGCTGGAAGTGCGGGAATCTCTCTCCACCCTTCCCCCCAGAGGTCAATCCAGCCTTCCTTGTACCCAACCCTCCAGCCTTCCCTGCAGCCGGTCCTCCAGCCTTCCTGTCAACCCTGCTCTGGCTTCCTCTGAGGATCAAGATCAGGGCCTTGAGGAGGCAGATTTGGAGATATGGAGCCAGGTAAAGTTTTGCTATCTATATTTCTATCGTACAAAGTTGTAGATTTTAAATAGATGTTAGTATTGTTAAAGGTATGTACACTTCTACCAATAAAGTTTGTGAAGAGCAAGATACAGTAGTGGCCTAATTTTATGTGTCCAAGACAACAAAACCAGGATGCGTAATCAATGAAAAGGACATAACTTTTGGCATTGATTTCAACAATGTCTAGAGGTGAACAATGTCTGTGAATGATGATGTGGCAAAATAAATAATGTCCCTTTCTTTTTTTACAGCCAGAGCAGAGCCAGGAAGAGGGTGATGTTGGGGATCAGGAGGAGGCAGGGCCCAGTGGCACCCAGGAGGAGGCTGGGCCCAGTGGCACCCAGGAGGAGGCTTGGCCCAGCACAAGAGCCCAGATGCCTCCCCTGGTAGTTAAACCACGAGGGCCAAGGAGAGGTAGGCAGGTGGAGGAGGAAACCAGGGCCTTCCTCAGAGAGGCAACAGCGGCCCTCAGAGAGGCACCCTCTGTTGATGAGGGATTTGCCGCAGTCCTCGCCCACAAACTAGGGCAAATGGAGTTGCAGCAAAAAAAATTCAGTGAGACCCTGCTATTGAAAGTCATCAATAAGGGCGTGCTGGGTGAACTCACTAGGTACACGGACATAACGGAGGTTGTCCCTACTCCTCCACCTCCTCCTCCTCCTCCTACTACTCCTCCTGCCACAACCTCTCCTCCTGATCCCCAGCCTCCAAGGAAGAAACCAACCAAGGCTGCAGAGAAGGCTGGAGAGAAGGCTACAAGGAAGAGGAGAAAATAATGCCTGCTGTAGTACCACAGACTGGGGACTTATCTGCTGTGACTCCTGACCTCTGGGAGCTCAAGACAAGATTGGGCTCATTTTTTGGGGGGATCTAATCTCTATTTTGGTTTGGACATCTTGTATGGTTGTTGTGGGGTGAAAGGGATGCACAAATGCAAGCAGGCTCTCCAGTGCTGCCTTCCACTTTAATTTGTTAATGTTCTGAAATAAAAAAAAATTGAGTGCCCTTTAAATACTTGACTATGTGATTTGTATTTCAAAAGAGAGCTTGCTAGGAAGCAGGCAGGGACATCTCAAAGTAGGATTTTTAAAACAGCTTACCTGTAAAATCCTTTTCTTGGAGTACATCACGGGACACAGAGCAGCATAGTCATTACTATGTGGGTTATATAGAATTACCTTCAGGTGCTGGCACTGGCAACTTCCAAAACAGGAAGTACCCTCCCCTATATAAGCCCCTCCCATCCGGGAGTACCTCAGTTTTGTAGCAAAGCAATACGTGTCCCCAAAAGAGGGGTGGGAGCTCTGTGTCCCGTGATGTACTCCAAGAAAAGGATTTTACAGGTAAGCTGTTTTAAAAATCCTACTTTCTTGTTCATACATCACGGGACACAGAGCAGCATAGTCATTACTATGTGGGACGTCCCAAAGCAATGCCACATGAGGGGGGGGATACACCATACATAAGCTGGGCGCCATCAGGCATGAGGATCTTTTGCGGCCTGCAACACACTGCGCCCAAAGGCGACATCCTCCTGACTTCTAACGTCCACCTGGTAGAACCTAGTAAACGTGTGTACTGAAGACCATGTTGCGGCCTTACAAATTTGCGCCAGGGAGGCCTGGTGATGCACTGCCCATGAAGTTCCAACTGCTCTCGTGGAGTGCGCCCTAACTTTGAACGGAGGCGGTCTACTTCTCAAGCCATAGGCTTGTATTATGACCTGTCGAATCCACTTGGCTAAAGTAGATTTTGATGCTGCCTGACCCTTTCTGGGGCCTTCCGGCAGAACAAACAAAGAATCCGTTCTACGAATCTGAGCAGTGGCTTTTAGATAAGCTTTAACTGCTCTTACTACATCCAAAGAATGCAATAACTTTTCCTCTACCGAGCTTGGTTTGGGGAAAAAAGAAGGAAGAACCACATCCTGGTTCAAGTGAAACCTCGATACCACCTTAGGAAGAAAGGCTGGGTGAGGACGTAATACTACTCTGTCCTTATGGATAACCAGATATGGCTCTTTACAGGACATGGCGGCTAATTCCGACACTCTTCTAGCCGAGCATATGGCTACTAAAAATATCAATTTCCTGGTGAGTAGAACCAAGGAAATGTGCCGCAAAGGTTCAAATGGCTGCTTCTGCAGAACCGACAGAACCAAATTTAGATCCCATGGGCATATGGGAGCCTTAATCGGTGGAATAATACGAGTCACACCTTGCATAAAGGATTTGACAAGTGAATGCATAGCCAGGGGCCTTTGAAATAGTATTGACAAGGCCGAAACCTGGCCCTTGATAGTACTTAAGGCAAACTTTCTGTCTACAGCCCACTGCAGGAAGTCCAGAATTCTGCCTATAACGTACTTACGTGGATGCCATTTTCTGGCCTCGCACCAAGTGATGTACGCCTTCCAAACTCTATAGTAGATCTGCCTGGATACAGGCTTCCTGGCATTGATTATAGTTGATGCCACAGAGTTAGAGAGACCTCTCTTCTTTAGGATGTGGGATTCAATAGCCAGGCCGTTAAACTTTGAGTTAGTAAGGAAGGGTGGTATATCGGTCCTTGCGAAAGCAGGTCCGGACGACGTGGAAGGGTCCAAGGACTCCCCACAGACATTTTGATGATCTCCGCGTACCAGGCCCTTCGGGGCCACGCTGGAGCCACCAGGATCACCGGCTTCTTCTCCAACCTGACTCTGCGAAGGAGTCGAGGCAACAATTGTAGCGGAGGGAATGCATATATCAGTCTGAACTGATCCCAAGGGAACACCAGAGCATCCGAGCCGCAAGCGAGGGGATCCCTTGTCCGGGAGACAAATCTGTCCACCTTTGCGTTGAATCTGGATGCTAGCAGATCTACATCCGGTGTTCCCCACCGCTGACATATTGCTCGGAAGACCTCGGGATGAAGGGACCATTCCCCTGGGCATAACTGTTGGCGACTCAGAAAGTCCGCCTTCCAATTCTCCACCCCTGGAATGAAGACAGCTGATATACATGGGACATGCTTTTCTGCCCATTCCAGGATGTGACTTACTTCCCTCTGGGCTGCACGACTCCTGGTGCCTCCCTGATGATTGATATATGCCACTGCTGTGGCATTGTCTGATTGAATTCTGACAGGGGACCCTTGGAGTCTGGATGTCCAGGCTACTAGAGCGTACCGGGCTGCTCGTATCTCTAAGAGATTGATGGGCAGGGTTTTTACTACATTTGACCATCTGCCCTGGAGAGACCATTGCTCCAGTACTGCCCCCCAGCCTATAAGGCTGGCATCTGTAGTGACTAGGCTTGTGCAATTTGTTTCGTAACAAATCGAAATTCGTCTGAATTTAGCAACTTTCGGACATTCGGAAGCATTCGAATTTCCGAACAAAGCAATTACGAATAAAACCGAATCCAAAATAAATTATACCGCAAATAGCGAATGCCCGAATGTCTTCGGCATAATTCGTTATGAAAAAAGTTACGAATGTACGAATCCATTGGAAGCACAATAACACTCACTCTGCTCTCTGCTTCTCCCTCACCGTGCTGAACTCCCTCTCAAAATGGTGTACAGGGGCGGAGGCTATAGCCGCATGAAAAAACGAAAGTAAAATACGAGATTTCGAATCCATTCGAAGCACAATAACACTCACTCTGCTCTGCTCTCTGCTTCTCCCTCACCGTGCTGAACCCTCTCAAAATGGTGTACAGGGGCGGAGCCTATAGCCACATGTAAAAAACGAAAGTAAAATACGAGATTTCGAATCATTACAAATAACCGCTATGTATTTAGAAAAGTACAAATCCATTCGAAGCACATTAGGCATAATAGGCAGCGTCGTTGTGAGAGAGACACGGAAAATTACGAATCAACGAACCCAAAAAAAGTTACGAAAGTAGGAGTTGTGTCCAGAATCAACGAAAAACAACGTACTCTACCGAAAGTACGAATTATAAAGCAACAAAAAATTCAACAAAAAATGTCGCTTGCGAAAATACGAATTAGTCCGAACACGAAAAATCCCGTCTAGCAAAATTACGAATGATTACGAATCAACAGGACCAAAAAGAAACGAACCGAAACGGAACAAATTTTTCCGTTGTGCACAAGTCTAGTAGTGACCACCTTCCAAGATATCGGGCTGAAGGGTTTTCCCTTCTGGAGATTCTGGGGGATCAACCACCAGCAGAGACTCTTCCGAACGGAAGGGGACAAAGCCATCGGGAAGTCTAGAGCCTGAACTTTTCCGTTCCAGGCTGACAATATGGCCCTTTGTAAATTCCTTGAGTGGAATTGGGCGTATGGCACAGCTTCGAATGATGCTACCATCTTTCCTAGCAGCCTCATGCACAGGCGTATGGACGGCTGTCTTTTTGCACAAAGCAGACGGACCAAGGCCCTCAAAGAGGATACCTTGTCTAGAGGTAAGAAAATCTTCCTCTGGTCTGAATCCAGCCGTAGCCCTAGATATACCAGGTTTTTCACTGGCTGTAGGGCTGACTTGTCCAGGTTGATGACCCAACCGTGAGATTCTAGATACTTGATTGTATCGACAATTACCACTTCTAGCTTGGCAACTGAGTGGTCCATCAACAACAGGTCGTCTAGGTATGCCATTATCGTTACACCCCGTGTTCTTAGATCGGCCAACAGTGGGGCCAGAATTTTTGTGAACACTCGTGGTGCTGTGGCCAGACCGAATGGTAAGGCTCTGAACTGAAAATGGCGCCCTTCTACTGCAAAGCGTAGGAATTTTTGATGACCTGGAAAGATGGGAACATGCAAGTAAGCATCTTTGATGTCGATCGAGGCTAACCATTCCTCCCCTTGTAGGGCAGCGGTGACCGATCGGATCGACTCCATCCGGAAAGACCGGACGTTTAGAAATTTGTTTAGACTCTTTAGGTCCAATATGGGTCTTATGTCCCCGTTTGGCTTCGGGACTGTGAAAAGGTTTGAGTAGAAACCCAACCCCCACTCTTCCATAGGAACCTCCATAATTACTCCTTGGAGCAATAGTTGTTCTAACGCCAATAGGAGAGACCCTCTTTTCAGAGGGTCTCTTGGCATGCCTGACCACATAAAATGGGACGGAGGAGACTCTTTTAACTCCAACTTGTATCCCAGAGTTACTGCGGAGAGCACCCATCTGTCTTTGATCGTCTCCCGCCAGGTCTCTGCGAACAACTGAAGTCTTCCCCCCACCCGTTTGAGTGGGGGCAGCCCTTCATAGGCTTGACTTGGAGGCTGGTTTAGTACCTCTTCGGATCCAGGGCTTTTTATTACCCTGTGGCTGTCCCTGATTTTTACCTCCTGAGTTTGACCGAGGAGGCCGTCGGAACTGCTTAGTAGCAGACGTCGCAGGGATAGGAGAGGTAGTCCTCTTAAAAGATGGACCCCTAGACCTCTTTTTACTCGGTAAGAGAGTACTTTTACCACTGGAAATCTTCTGGATATACTTATCCAGGTCTTCGCCAAAAAGGCGTTCCCCATGAAATGGGAAGCTAACTAAGAGCTTCTTACAGGGAGCTTCAGCAGACCAGTTTTTGAGCCACAGAAGCCTACGCATATGTACCAAAGACAGCGTGAGGCGGGAGGCCTGATGGATAGAATCCTTGATGGCGTCAACCGCAAAGCATAATGCTCTAGGCAGATCAGCCAGAGCCTGGGCCTGCTGGTCTGGCAAATCCCTCAGGACCATTTTCATTTGATCCTTTAAAGCTTGGCAGACCCCAATAGCTGCCACTGCTGGCTGTGTAACAGCCCCTGCTGTGGAAAAAGCAGATTTTAATAAAGATTCCAATTTTTTATCCACTGGATCTTTGAACATTTGAACATTATCTACTGGACATGTCAGTGATTTGTTCACAGAAGAGATGGCTGCATCCACCGTAGGAACATTCCATCTCTGGGTGAACTTTCCCTCCATGGGATAGATCACCGGAAACCTTTTAGGCGGAACAAATAGTTTATCAGGATGTTCCCAGTCCTGGTATATAAGTCCTTCCAATAATGGATGTATTGGAAAGGAGCAATTAACCTGGGGAGCTTTTAGCGACCCCAATGAGGAGACAGCAGTAGTTGATGGTTCAACAAGAGGCATTTTAAATGCAGATCGAACCATGTCAGTTAGGGTCTGGACCCACAATCTTTCAGTCTGTGATGCTGAAAATGGTTCATCTACTGTCGATTCCTCAAAAACAGAGCTAACCTCCTCCTGATCCCCTTCAGGTAGGTCGGTCCCTTCCTGGGACTGTTGCTCTGCCAACAGGCACTCTAATGGAGGTGATGGAGATCTGGCGCGCTTTCTTTCCTGTAGAGAAGAAGCGATCAATGCAGCCAATCTCTGCTCCAATCCCTCCAGAGTTGAGGAAAAAACCTCCTCTGTTATATATGCAGGAGCAGGTGGACTGAGGACAGCCGCAGTACCTGGCACTCCCGGGGGTTCCTTATGGGTATTAACCTCTGATTTCTCAGGGGAGGAGGGTGCAGATGACTGCTCCAGATCCTCAGAGCCCGATGGAGACCCCCTACACTTCCTGAGAGGTATATCTCGGAGTTTTTTAGGCGGCATATTCCTTAGTTCAAAGCTGAGGTATTCCAGCCGCAATACACCCCTTACTGAAATAGTCTAATGCAATTTGCTGCTATGTACATCAGTGGGTGTCTACTAATGCGTCTTTCTGGGGATGCCTGTATCAACCGCCCGCTGTAAGCCCCTATACCATGCTACCAGCTCCTTTTCATGCTCTGTGTCCATAGCAAACAGCGTGGACTGAGTCCTTTTATCTTGCTGGGACGCCCGCACATGCGCAGAAGCGCTGGGCGCACAGAGCGCATCATCCGCCAGGCTCCGCCCCCTTTTTTGAAGCTAAACCTTATAAAAGGAAAGCATGTGTGCGCGCGCGCGTGCACGTGTGCGCTCTTGGCGCCATGTAGGGAGAGGAGCCAGGGTCCCTGTTTCACCAGGACTCAGGGATGGAAGGAAACTACTTGGCAGCATGACAGAGGAATGCAGCTTCCCTGATAGAGAGCTCACTCATCTGCCTGGACTTTCACCATGGAAGGAATAGTCCCAAGAAAAAAGACATTCCACAGCGGCCTCTAGTGGACAAACACAGGTACCGCACCTTTGTCTTTTTTTTTTTTTTTAAAACCTCCTTTATGAAAAAACATTTCCAGGTTTACAGTTTTTTTAAAATTTCCCTTATGAAAAAACATTTCTAGGATTTCTTAGGCATATACAGCTATTAGCGGGAATACCCTTTAGGTAACAGGCAGAAAGACATATTAGGCTTGGGGGTCCCCTCAATAGAACCAAGTTCCTGAGGGGCCCCCACTTACCTTTTCCCCGCCGCAGGACTTTGTTTGGTCCACAGAAGCCCAAACTTCACCTCTCACGGCAGGCATTGTACTAGACCTTCAGGGACCGGGTTCCCAAGGATTCCACTCCCCTGGACCTGTATAGCACCCTGCACAGATAGCCTCTTGGTTTTGGGTATGACCAGAGCTCTGGATCCCAGGGTCCAGCCCTCCTAAGAGAGGCATTACAGGCAAAACCCTGCTCTTCTCTGCAAGGCCCGGGTACCGACCGTTTAGCTATGAAGCTTTTTTTGGTCGGATCCGGAATAGCTTGCTAAGGCCCAGAGAACCTGTACACAAGCCCAGATGAATACATGTTAACCTTGGCCAACACCTTAGACACTGGCAAAAAACTGAGGTACTCCCGGATGGGAGGGGCTTATATAGGGGAGGGTACTTCCTGTTTTGGAAGTTGCCAGTGCCAGCACCTGAAGGTAATTCTATATAACCCACATAGTAATGACTATGCTGCTCTGTGTCCCGTGATGTATGAACAAGAAATTATATTATTGTTATTATCAGGGGACACAAACCTCCCTGAGGCCAAATGAGACACATTTGGAAGGTTGTTGTGGTAACTTTACACAAGAATAATTTAAGCCAAAATACTTAAAAAAAGGCCCAAAAAAAATAACCAAAAATAATATAAAATTTAAAGAAAAAAGGAGAATTACATTATTTTATTATTATTAGTATTATTTAGGAGGGAGGTGCGGCTTATAAATAATATTTTATAATCATTAGAGCAATTTGGAATTACTTTAGAAACAAGTTTGGCATAAAACTCTCAATGTCATTATCAAAAGAGGGTAATTTTAAAGCATTATCAAAAGAAGAACGGAATGTGCAGCATTAAAACGATGCTATTAATTCCACCGTGACGAATGTGCCATCTCCATTTCCAACATTAGCTTTACCAAAACGAGCGCTCCCGTCTCATAGTTGCTTCTGAGCATGCGCGTTTTTTTTCACGTCGTGAAAGCATACACACTATCGTTTTTCACGTCGTTAAAAAAAACGACATGAAAAACGACGTGAAAAAAGAGAGCATGTCCGGAATTTTTAATGGCCGTTTTTCACGTCGTTAAAAATGCTCTGGAGCCTACACACGATCATTTTTAATGGCCATTTTTTAAAATGGCATTTTTAACGGCATGAAAAACGATCGTGTGTACGGGGCATTAAAGTCTTATATTGATTAATCAACAATATACAATTTCTATTTAAGCTGTAAATATCAACATTCTTTAGTGCATATGGAAGCATATGCAAAACACATAATGACACGTTGGCTTGATCCTTAGGTTCTGGCTAGACAAATATTTTATTATAAATATGATTCAAAATTTTTTATCTCAGTTGTAGCATGATTTATTATTATGGATGGATCCAGTTAAATTTATTCAGAGGGAAAATTTTAACTAACAGGGGAACCATTTAAAATTATTTTGCTGGACACCTACAGTACTAGTATTCTACAATCATACTAGATCCATCATTAACATTACATAGATTTTATGTTAATTTATCGAGTACAAAAAAAGGACTTTACATGTGCTCCAAGGAAACTATGACACCACTCATAATTTTCAAATCAAAACATCACTCCATATTTCATCCATATAGTCCATATTTATGTATTATAAGCAAATCCCTCAAATTTTCCACTCGCCTACTCGCATTTTGCAAGTGGAAAATGAGGGCTGGCAAGCGTAGGCTGCCTGGGAGCAGGGGGGGGCGAGCACCGCCGGCAGGTGGGGTTGAATGGGAGCCGCTCTCCCAGCGATCGCCCCATGGAAGAAAGAAGAGAGCAGGCGGCCCGATCATAAAAGCGCAGAGGAACATCGCTGTAACAGCTTTCATTAGAATTGCAGAGTGTTCCCCGCACTCGCTGTCACACACAGCCCCGCCTCCTGGCCTGGGTACTTTGATAGACAGAGCACCTGTCCAATGCCGGGATGTGTGACGTGTATCAAAGTACCCAGGCCAGGAGGCGGGGCTGTATGTGACAGCAAGCGACTGGAACACTCTGCAATTCAAATGAAAGCTGTTACTACGATGTTCCTCTGCACTCTGATGATCCGTCTGGCAATCCTCTTCCTCTCCTCTCTCTTCCCCTGCACAGGTAGACTGCATTGATGGACACAGGTAGACTGTGTTGATGGACACAGGTAGGCTGCATTGATGGACACAGGTAGGCTGCGTTGATGGACACAGGTAGGCTGCATTGATGGACAAAGGTAGGCTGCATCGATGGACACAGGTAGGCTGCATTGATGGGTACAGGTAGGCTGCATTGATGGGCACAGGTAAGCTGCATTGGTGGTCATGGGTATGCTGCATTGATGGACACAGGTAGGCTGCATTGTTGGGCACAGGTAGGCTGCATTGTTGGACACAGGTAGGCTGCATTGTTGGGCACAGGTGAAGCGGCATTGATGGACACAGGTAGGTTACATTGTTGGGCACAGGTAGGCTGAAATGTTGGGCACAGTTGAAGCGGCACTAATGGACACAGGTAGGCTGCATTGTTGGACACAGGTGAAGCGGCATTGATGGACTTGGGTAGGCTGCATTGTTGGGCACAGGTGAAGAGGTATTGATAGGAACAGGTAGGCTGCACTGCTGGGCACAAGTGAAGCAACATTGTTGGGCACAGGTAGGCTGCATTGTTGGGCACAGGTGAAGCGGCATTGATGGACACAGGTAGGCTGCATTATTGGGCACAGGTGAAGCGGCATTGTTGGGCACAGGTAGGCTGCATTGTTGGGCACAGATGAAGTGGCATTGTTTGGCACAGGTGCATTGTTGGGCATAGTTAGGCTGCATTGATGGACACAGGTAGGCTGCATTGATGGGTACAGGTAGGCTGCATTGATGGGCACAGGAAGGCTGCATTAATGGCACCAGGTATGCTGCATTGATGGACACAGGTAGGCTGCATTGAGGGACACAGGTAGTCTGCATTGTTGGGCACAGGTAGGCTGCATTGTTGGGCACAGGTAGGCTGCATTGTTGGACACAGGTAGGCTGCATTATTGGGCACAGGTGAAGTGGCATTGATCGACACAGGTAGGTTACATTGTTGGGCACAGGTAATCTGCAATGTTGGGCACATGTGAAGCCGCATTGATGGACACAGGTAGGCTGCATTGTTTGGCACAGGTGAAGCGGCATTGATGGACATGGGTAGGCTGCATTGTTGGGCACAGGTAAAGCGGCATTAATAGACACAGGTAGGCTGCATTGTTGGGCACAGGTGAAGCGGCATTGATGGACACAGGTAGGCTGCCTAATATGTCTTTCATTGTATAATTCAGTGAGCATCTTAAAGTGGAATTAAACTTCACTTTTGAACTTTTACCTACAGGTAAACCTATAATACGGCTTACCTGTAGCTACAGTGAATATCTCCTAAACTTGCACTGATTAGGAGATTTTGACACAACATGCAGCCAGTGACGTCACAAGCGCATGCGCACTAAAAGGATGGCATACTGTGCTCGACCTTTAGAGCTCTGTGCTGAAGCCGAGGGCTCCCATGCAAATGCATGGAAGTGACATCATCATGGCTCTGGCCACTCATACAGCTGGGGTCCACGTACCCAGGTGAAGATGGCAGTGTCGCTGAGCAGTGACAGCGCTGCTCTGCGCTAGAGGGCTCCGTGTACAAGTAAGTGTGTTGTGCATACTAGTACATTATGACTAAAACCTGCAGGGAGACATTGCTATTTATTTTTCTGGTAGTTTTCTACCATTATAAAGACCATTTAATCCTTCTGAATGAAATCCGTTCAATTAGAGGACCACCTAATGAAAGGTCTGGTTGTCTATACTTGGTTCCTCTAAACTAAATCTCAAGTTTAAAGTAAATTTAATTTAATTTAAAAACATGATTTTATGTATATGTTATACTGTATATTAGTCAGGTACTGTATGTACTGGGATAGATGAGTTTTTTTTTGTGTTTTAGTGACCTATTTGGTGTAATGAAGGTTATGATTTTACATATATGGATATGCCTTTAGAAACATAGAAACATAGAAAAGTGACAGCAGAAAAAACACCAAATGGTCCAGTAAAGCCGCGTACACACGATCGGTTTTACCAATGAAAACAGTCCGATGGATTTTTTTAATCGGACAAAACGATCGTGTATGAGCCCCATCGATCTTTTTTCCATCAGTGTCAAAAAATAGAACATGTTTTAAATTTTTCCGATGGATAAAAAAAACGATAGCAAATTCTGATTGTCTATGGGCAAATCCATTGGTTAAAAAACCCACGCATGCTCAGAATCAAGTCGACGCATGCTCAGAAGCATTGAACTTCATTTTTCTCGGCTCATCCAAGTGTTTTACGTCACCGCGTTTGGAATGGTCGGTTTTTTGACTGATGGTGTATAGGCAAGACTGATGGAAGTCAGCTTCATCGGTTTTCCGATGAAAAAATCCATCGGTTTAAAAACCATAGAAAATCCGATCGTGTGTACAGGGCTTTAGTCTTCATCGTTTTCTTTTATGCTATACAATATGGCAATATGGTGTTAAATATTTTAGATGTGTAATGTAATCACCAAGCCAGGAGATTTTTCAATACTGTTGTATATGCAAAAACTTTGTTCCTCATCTCCCCAGCCTGGTAATCTTAAGCATTCCCTGTTGGGAGTTTGGATCTTGGTCATCTGGGCCATTACATGAATTTAATTACAAATGAGTGTTAGATTTAATGAATTTACGAGTGTTTGGTGTTCTTTAACTGGATTATGAAATTTGTGACAATCACTGAAACTAATGACTTTTCTTCAGGAAAAGAAAATAGCCAAGAGTTATGGGCATGTTACGCATAATGAAACAAACATGCATATGTGGAGCCAAGCTGCAGAGATACAGTCCACTGATATCCATATGGCCCTTTATCAGCTGGCAATCTGCAACGTCTGGAGTAGATCCAGATACAAGTGATGTTCTTCCATGTTTCTTTTAGGTTATTAATACACCATCAAGCATTTTTAATAAGCTTGTTGAAAAAGCAGTTTTGCAAAGTAAAGCAACCTATTGTTAGAATCAAATTTTTTTTTTCGCATGCAATGAAATACATGTGAATATCCATATGTGGGCTAATAAACAGTATAAAAGTATATCTAAAGTCAAAGCCTTTTTTCAGTTTTGGATAAAGTTAAGAATGGTTAAAGCCCAAGTCATATTTTTTGCCATTTTCATATTTTTTGCCAAATTCAGGCTCAGTCTAGGGGTCATTTTACCTTTTATTGTAGCTGGAGAAAAGTGCAGGGAGGATTAAAAAGGTTGCAGGCTACACAAAGAGAATTTAAGATCTTGGAGGTCATAATAAAAATCCTTGTTCGAGCAGCCTCAAAAATAATGCAGCTAAAAGTGGGGACAGCCAGTGAATCCGTATTGTCACAGAGATGGTCCAGGCTCCGAAAATATCTTACGAAAACAGAAAAAAACAGAATGCATGCACACCTAGTGCATTACCAAAAATATTTAATCAAGAAATAAAATTGATAAAAATGGATGCTCACCAGGGCTTTTTTTCTCAAACAATAAGTGCTGGAACTAAACCACGACCCCCCAAAACCCCTCCACCCACACACACCCTCCAAATCACATCAAATAGTGGGTGTGGTCAGTCAAATTTCATGAACAGTAGGAGGGTCTTAACCTCCCTGGCGGTATGATTATTTCAGATTTTAGGTGCTGAAAGCGGTACCATTATTTTGCATGGAAATTTGGCGTTTTATATTGTAGGCCTGCAATTCTTAGGAATAACTCACTTA
Organism: Rana muscosa; assembly: GCA_029206835.1. Lineage (NCBI taxonomy): Eukaryota > Metazoa > Chordata > Amphibia > Anura > Ranidae > Rana > Rana muscosa. Next base: position 681,312,993 of record CM055117.1, on the reverse strand, counting down.
AATCTGTCCAAACAGGAGTCTAGTAGAAATCCTGGGTATGGTAAAGTTTGAAACACATTTAATCATAAATTATAATATAATAAATTACTAAGATAATTATAACAAATAATAATATAATAATAATAAATGTGTTTTTCAGTGTTTGATGACGAATTTCCCCACAAATCACTAATGCTCAATTCTGCAAGTGATTCTAATTTATTATTGCTGTTTTCTAGCTGGTCTAAAACCTCTTTTGATATAAAGGGACACTTTTTGGTTGCTATGGACAATCTCCAGTTTCCAGGCAGAAAGAAAAGTATTTATAATATAAAAGTGCATGCAGGGCACTGGACAAACCACTAGGGACAAAGGGGGTGTGTAATTATTTGATACAGTACTGTAATCTGTAAGATTACAGTGTACTCGATGTATTGTGTGTTTTAACTTTTTTGAATTTGGCGCCGTACTCCATCCCCGTGCGTCGCAACGTCGCAGGGAACGGAGCTCGGCACTCGGCAGTGTGAATCGAACAAGAGGACAGCTCGCAGACACAACGGGGAGACATCGCAGGATCCAGGGGACAAGGTAAGTTACTTTGCCTGGTTACTGCGATGCGATCCCGAGTCTGGTTTGGGGTTACCGCTAATGATACTGAAATCCCACCCCGAGCCCGACTCGGGAATACCGCTAGGCAGGTTAAAGGGGCATTAAATACCAGGATTGCATTACATACAGAGTGCAGAGTACAGAGGGGTTACACACAGAGTGCAGAGCTGTTACTTGTAAACACAGAAACCAGACTTCTGTGTTTACAAGTGATTGTGGTGAGTAGGCCCCACCCCCAAGGGTCTGAGCCAGAGGTGGTGGTACTGAGTTACACCCTTTTTTCCCCCTGAAAAAAAGCCCTGATGCTCACAAAGAAAAATAGTTAAAAAAAACAAACTGAATTCTCTTCTCCCTTTTCTAATCCCAGAGTATCCCATATCCTCCACGTTGTCTCTCCTTTGGGAATACTTACAATGTTACTATACCTATATGCTGTGTCTAAATCAGACCATCCTCCTTGAATATTTGCATGTTGATATAATATAGATATGGCTAGTTTATTTACAGATCATTGTAAACCTTAGTACTTGTTTACCTTCTTCTCTTCATGTTTGTCAAGTTAATAGTCTTGTGTAATCTACATTGCCTTTCCTTAGGTGTAATGTACAACCATGTCTTACTCCTTTTTTTTCAATAAAGAAAAATTGTTTAAAAAAATGGATACTCACAAGATGGCAAGTAGACATGAGCCATAAAAACACAGTGCTGAACAGGAGGGACTTGAATGTGCCTTATATCAACACAGGGTGTAGAGCTGACGCATTTCTGGGGCGCACCCCCTTCCTCAGAGCTAGGCTACCATATGGTCAGAATGTACCCAGGCACCTAGACCAGCAGCTGGCTCAGCCACTCAGTGAGCCACCGAGAGACTTAGCCAGCTGCTCCATCCCCCTCCGCAGCCCAGCACTCTAGAGAGCACTGGATGGGCAGAGTAGAGAGCCGGTGACTGACATTCACCAGCTCTCTTCAACCTGAAAACCTGAATCTGCGGGGGGCAGATGAAGCATCAGATCGAGGTGAGTTTAAATCTTTATTTTTTTTAAACTCACACTTCTCTTTTAAAGTATACCCATGAAAAATCAGGCAATATTTATACATGCACATGCTAATGTGATTTCTGCATATAGCCCTGAATAAAATAGCTGAGGTAAGTTAAGCAAACATACACTGTTACTTTGGACAGGTTGTCAAGTCTCATTATTTCCATTTCAGATGCATTTCACCATTCTTACTTTTAAAATACAAGGGAGATTAAAGAGGCAGAAATAAAAACGTATATATCTGAACACATTGCAAATGATTAATCTTAAGCTTCAATTGGGAGGATTAAAATTGTAATTAAAACCAAAGGGATTGTCTTAAGCATTTGACTGAGAAGAAGTGCAGTCTGCATTTCAGCAGCAATTACTGTTACTTCAATGGAAGAGTTGCTGACTTCAACCTTGTTATTTAGCAGTTAGAAATATCACTATTTCTATTAAGGAAAATCATAAACAGAGAGTAGAACAAAGAAACCCTCTGTTCATGATAGAATGACTTACATTGTAGCAATGAAATACATTAAAGCCCATCTACAGTGTAAATGTAACCCTCCTCCAAAGACTCCCTCTCACCCACCTTTCTAATAGCTGTGGTGTTAATAAAAAAAGTTTTCAAATTCCTGTCTTCATTTCCTTTAAGCCATGATCAGCTGGTCATCCAGCATGGGTCCTTCTTTTCTCTGTTTATTTCCTGTATGGGGCATTCTTCCTGGTGTCCATGTCACTGCCTGTGTAACGTGGACTGTTCCAATTGACTGGCCAGTGGAGGAGTCCTTTCAGAATCAGAAAATTGTAAAAACAACAGCAAGAGCATGTAAATCCTGCTATTAGCAGCTTATGTAGAAACATATATAAATATATATATATATTGTGAGGGGGTTAGCTCGGCAGCGGGTGTGTGTGACCCCCGGGTTGGGCTCCCCACACAAAAACAGGCCCAGCAAACGGAGGTTGTGGTTTTCAAAATCAAAAAAAAGTGCGGTTTATTTTCTATTTACAGTGACAAAACACAGCAAAGCCAAAAGAAACATATAAACAAAATAAATCCTGGTCAACTTGACCTCTGACTAAACATACAGGTTTCCTAACTAACAACTGGGATCAGCCTAGTGCTGTCCTAGTCCCTAAGTCCCTGGTTTTAAATGTCCAAGCAAATAGCCACACAGGCTTTTTCTCACCGCACAGGGGTTCACTCTCCCTAGACAGTCCACACAGGTCTGGTTCCAGGCATGAGCTAACATCTAATGAAGCTGGGAGTTCTTATAGAGGCCTAAATGAGCTGACAAGGTTCAGCTGGTCTCCTCATCTCTGTCTGCACGACGCCCCACACTCTCCCTAGAGGTATGAGTCATCCACGAGCCCACTAGCCTTATACAACTCTCCACCTAGTTGTATAAGTCGGCGTAAAGCCTGAATCTGGGCGAAATATATCTACCCCCCTGGATGCAACCAGGTGACTTTACCTTCCTGCTGTCACATACCCCCCCCTCTTGTTTTAACCTCGGGGTTGGAACACCAGCAATCAGGCATTCATGTACTCGAGACAAAGCATCCACATTCCCCATTTGAACGCCAGGGCGATGCTTTACTGTGAAGTTGAATTCCTGGAGGGCCAGGAACCACCTATTCACTCTTCTATTTGTTTCCTTGTTTTGAGCCATCCACTTTAACGGAGCGTGATCCGTAACCATGTCAAAGTGCCTACCTAGCAGGTAGTACCGAAGGGAATCTAGAGCCCATTTCACCGCTAAACACTCCTTTTCAACGGTGGCGTAATTTACCTCATGGGACTTCAACTTCCTGCTGAGGTAAATGACTGGGTGCTCTTCCCCGTTCCAGACCTGGGACAATACTGCTCCTAACCCCACATCTGACGCATCACTTTGTACGACAAAGTCTTTAGAGAAGTCGGGTGAGTACAACACTGGCTGGCTACATAAGGCTTGTTTCAAGAATTGGAATGCTGCCTCAGCCTCGGGGGTCCATTTAATCATGACCGACCCTTTCCCCTTCGTTAGGTTGGTTAGGGGCACAGCCTTAGAAGCAAAGTGGGGAATGAATCGCCGATAATACCCAGCGATTCCCAGAAAGGCTCGTACCTGCTTCTTGCTGTTGGGACGTGGCCAACTCTGGATGGCCTCGACTTTGTTGAGTTGGGGTTTTATTACTCCCCTCCCAATGGTGTACCCAAGATATTTGGCCTCCTCCTGCCCAATGGTACACTTCTTGGGGTTAGCCGTAAACCCCGCTTCCCGAACAGAGTCCAGGACTGCTTGCACTTTTGGCAGATGTGAGGCCCAATCTGTGCTATGGACAATTACGTCATCCAGGTAAGCCGCAGCATACTTCCGATGGGGCCTCAGCATCTGGTCCATTTTCCGCTGGAATGTGGCCGGCGCATTCTGTAACCCGAACGGCATTCTTTTATATTGGAACGCCCCGTCTGGGGTTACAAATGCGGTTTTCTCTTTGGCCAATTTGGCCAGGGGGATTTGCCAATACCCTTTTGTGAGGTCAAGAGTCGTCATGTATCGGGCTGTTCCCAGACGGTCGATCAACTCATCTATACGTGGCATGGGGTAGGTGTCAAATTTTGTAACTTTGTTCAACTGACGAAAATCGTTACAAAATCGCCAGCTCCCATCCGGTTTAGGCACCAACACAATGGGACTAGACCAATCACTTTGGGACTCCTCTATCACCCCTAAGTTCAGCATTTTCTGTACTTCCTCCCGTATTGCCTCCCGTCGGGCCTCTGGGATCCGATAGGGTTTTAACTTCACCCTTTCACCGGGCGGGGTAATGATGTCATGCTCTACCCCAAATGTTTGTCCCGGCAGCTCAGAGAATACCTCCTTGTTGCGAAGCACAAACTCCTTAACCTCCTGTTGTTGGGGTTGTGACAAGGTGGCTGCTATTCCAACCTCAGGAATCACGCAACCAGTTTGAGCTGGTGACCAAGTGTCTGCGACTAGGGACTCTCTATCCCTCCAGGCTTTCAACAGATTAACGTGATAGATCTGTTCGGGCTTTCGCCTTCCTGGTTGTCTGACCTTGTAATTCACTTCACTCACTTTTTCCATTATCTCGTAGGGGCCTTGCCATTTGGCAAGGAATTTACTTTCAACCGTAGGGACAAGTACCAGTATCCTATCCCCCGGGGAAAAGGTACGGGTCTTGGCTCCACGGTTGTACACTCTCTGCTGTGCTAACTGCGCTTGGGCCAAATGTTCCTTCACGATGGGCATTACCTGTGCAATTCGGTCTTGCATCAGGGCGACATGCTCAATCACACTCCTGTGGGGAGAACTCTCACTTTCCCAAGTTTCCTTGGCAATATCCAACAGCCCTCTTGGGTGTCTCCCATACAGTAACTCAAAGGGGGAGAATCCCGTAGAGGATTGGGGCACCTCCCTAATAGCAAACATCAGATAAGGAAGTAGACAGTCCCAATCCTTTCCATCTCTATCCACCACTTTCTTCAACATTTGTTTTAGGGTTTTGTTGAATCTTTCAACCAGCCCATCGGTTTGGGGGTGATACACAGATGTACGTAATTGCGTCACTTTGAACAATTTACACAGCTCCTTCATAACCCGGGACATAAAGGGTGTACCTTGGTCCGTAAGCAGTTCTTTACAAATACCCACCCGGCTAAACACAAGAGATAGCTCTTTGGCTATGGTTTTGGCCGAGGTATTTCGGAGAGGGATCGCTTCTGGATAACGGGTGGCATAGTCCATTATAACTAATATGTACTGGTGCCCCCTAGCGGACTTGATTATAGGACCTACCAAATCCATGGCGATCCTCTCAAACGGGACCTCAATGATGGGTAGAGGGACCAGCGGGCTACGGAAATGTGGCATCGGGGCCGACCTCTGACACACAGGGCAGGAGGAACAATAATTTTCTATGTCCTTCATCACCCCCGGCCAATAGAATCTCTGTAATACCCTCTCTCGGGTTTTCTCTGTCCCCAGATGACCTCCAAGAATGTGCCCATGGGCCAACTCCAACACCAACTTCCTGTAAGGTTTGGGCACCACAAGCTGCTCAACGGTTTCTTCTGCCCTTTTTGCCACCCGATACAGTAGGTCCTTCTCTACGCTGAAGTATGGGTAAGTGCAGGTATTATCTGGGTTCACTAACTCGCCATCTATTTTCACTACGTTTTCGCGTGCCTTTATTAGGGCGGGGTCTTTCAACTGTTCTGTGGCAAAGTTTTCCCTGTGAACCTCAAGATCAGAAAACTCCACAGACGGTAGGTTTTTGTCTGAGGAGGTGGGCTCCTCTCCAGTTTCTTGAGTCTCCCCTGCCAATACTGATAAGGGAAATTCCGGAGAGTCCTCACCACTCTCAGGGGAGTTCTGGCTATCACATTCCTGGTACATAGGGGCACCAGTGGGGGGCTCAGGATCATCCCACAGTTCCCAGAACTTCGGAAAATCCCTTCCCACAATGGCGTCATACGGTAACTGAGATACTAAGCCCACTGGATGAGAGAGGGTACCTTTGGGGGTCTCGAAACACACTGTAGTCACTGGATACTCTCGGGTGTCCCCATGCACACAAATAACAGCTACCTTGCTATTCCCAGAGACCTCTGTTTTAACTAACTCAGCCTTTATCAGGGTCACAAGGCTACCTGAATCCAGCAATACCACAACATTTCTACCATTAACACACATTTTGCATAAATGTTTCTCAATTCCTCGAATGGCAGTGCATGCGACTGTCGCACACAGCGACTGACGTCTGCCCGTCAGAAAGTCACACTGCATGGGTTCCTCCACAACCGGGCAATTGGCTGCAATATGTCCCACTTGCCGGCAGCGGTAGCAAACGATCCTTCTTGCCGCCTCTTGAGCCGCTGATTTCCCAGGCTGTTCTCGCCAAACTTGGGGTAGAGCTCCCACCCTCTCACTCTCTCCACCCTTACCCCTTGGAATCCTCTTATCCGCCCCTGGGGATGGTCTGGTCTTAGGGTGGAAAGTCCGAGTGTCTCTGGAAGAGGCCGTCAGGTTCTCTGTAGCCAAGTATTTCTCCACACGATCCACAAGACCATCGGCCGTCTCTGGGTCTCCATGGCTTACCCACTTTTGGATGGCAGTAGGAAGAGCTCTCAAAAACCGATCCATTACAACACGTTCCACAATCTTTGGTGCGGACAAAGTCTCTGGCTGTAGCCACTTTCTGCTCAGGTGAATGAGATCATACATTTGAGACCTGGGGGGTTTTCCAAGCTGGAAAGTCCAGTTATGCACACGCTGAGCCCGGACAGCCTGGGTGACACCCAGCCTTGCCAATATCTCAGCTTTTAGCATCACATAGTCTTTTTCTTGGTCAGGCTCTAGGTCATAGTAAGCCTTCTGCGATTCACCAGTTAACAGAGGAGCCACCAGTCCAGCCCACTGCTCCTCAGGCCACTTTTCTCTTTCAGCAGTCCTTTCAAATGTGGTCAAAAATACCTCTGGATCATCCTCTCCAGTCATTTTTGTCAATAAACGACTCACCCCAAAGGACGCGGTATTAGTGGGACGGCTTTCCTCACTGGTCTGCGGACGTTGCTGCATTACTGCTTCCATTTGTTGTAGTCTCTGCTCTTGCTTCTGTAACAGGTCTATGAAGCGGGCCTCAGATTGCTGCTGGGCTTGTTGCTGAGCTTCCAGACTCTGTTGGTGAGCTTGCTGCTGGGCTGCAAGGCTCTGTTGATGAGCTTGCTGCTGGGCTGCGAAGTTCTGTTGTTGAGCTGCAAGGCTCTTTTGCAAACCTGCATTTGTCTGCTGTTGATTGGCATTTGCTAGAGCCAGCTGCTTCAGTATCTCCTCCATGCTGGCTTAAAAAAAACTGCCACTGGTTCTCCACCAACTGTGAGGGGGTTAGCTCGGCAGCGGGTGTGTGTGACCCCCGGGATGGGCTCCCCACACAAAAACAGGCCCAGCAAACGGAGGTTGTGGTTTTCAAAATCAAAAAAAGGTGCGGTTTATTTTCTATTTACAGTGACAAAACACAGCAAAGCCAAAAGAAACATATAAACAAAATAAATCCTGGTCAACTTGACCTCTGACTAAACATACAGGTTTCCTAACTAACAACTGGGATCAGCCTAGTGCTGTCCTAGTCCCTAAGTCCCTGGTTTTAAATGTCCAAGCAAATAGCCACACAGGCTTTTTCTCACCGCACAGGGGTTCACTCTCCCTAGACAGTCCACACAGGTCTGGTTCCAGGCATGAGCTAACATCTAATGAAGCTGGGAGTTCTTATAGAGGCCTAAATGAGCTGACAAGGTTCAGCTGGTCTCCTCATCTCTGTCTGCACGACGCCCCACACTCTCCCTAGAGGTATGAGTCATCCACGAGCCCACTAGCCTTATACAACTCTCCACCTAGTTGTATAAGTCGGCGTAAAGCCTGAATCTGGGCGAAATATATCTACCCCCCTGGATGCAACCAGGTGACTTTACCTTCCTGCTGTCACAATATATATATATATATATATATAGATCACTTCAACACCTGTCAGGATGGGTTATAGGGCTCACTTACTATTGAGGCACCAGCAGTAAGATGTACATCCATTTTCAGGATTTCTACGGCAAGTCACTATACTAAAAGTACCACTTACCTTGAACACTAGTGCACTTATTCCAGACTCCAACTTCTTGCATCTTCCCATAGGTGCTGATGATGTCCCTATGCCTCACTAAGAAAACATGGTATTTTGGACATAGAAGGGTATAGGTTAGACCCGTGTCAGATTTTTGTGTTCTCAGTGGGGAGATTCACCCACTCTGTTTGTCCTAGGTGACCGCTGTCAGCAGGACAAGTAGTGTTAGGAAATTAGATTTTATACTCTGACCATAAATATGTTTTAAGTTATCAGGAGCCAGTTGTCTCTTCCTGGTTCCTGCAGCCGGCTCCCTGATGACATGCCACCAGGTCCCTCCTCTCCAGACCTAAACTGGAAATCTGGCAATTCTGGTATTTTCTAAAAAGAATGACTTATTTTAGGGCATGTTAGTGTTAGCTCTATCTCTTTTGTGTTGTTAAGCCTTAATTAGCCTTATCTTGGTAAAAATGACAACATTCTTTATTTCTCTACCTTACAGATCATACATAAACTATAGAATAAAAATAATTCTCCGTGAAAGATTTGCAACTACTTGTTCAGGATTTCAACTGATGCCCTGTACACACGATCGGATTTTCGATGGAATAAAATACGATGGATTTTTCAATCGGATGAAGCTGACTTCCATCAGTCTTGCCTACACACCATCAGTCAAAAATCCGACCGTCCCAAACACTGTGACGTAAAACACTCCGAAGAGCCTAGAAAAATTAAGTTCAATGCTTCTGAGCATGCGTCGACTTTATTCTAAGCATGCGTGGGTTTTTTCCCTGATGGAGTTCCCCACAGACGATCGGAATTTGCTTTCGGATTTTTTTCCATCGGTAAAATTTAAAACATGTTCTATTTTTTTATACCACTGGAAAAAAGACCGTTGGGGCCCACACACATTCGGTTTGTTCGATGAAAAAAGTCCATCGGTCTTTTTTCATCAGAAAAAACGATCGTGTGTACGCGGCATTAGACAACTGAATTCAAGTTTGTATAGAAACAATACAGACACTTTATACAATGAACATCCTTAAAACATTACTGATTACTAATCTACAGAGAGAGTTTTCTCTACTAAATCATGATTTGTACAAATAGCTTCATTTTTTTTTTTTAGTCCACAAAGTCTCTTGCCAAATCACCTAAAGGGGTTGTAAAGGGAGAAGCCTTCTGTGTGCAGCAGCCCCCCTCAGCCCCCCTGATACTTACCAGAGGTCCCTCTAGCTCCAGCGATGTTGTAGGAATGTCTCGGCCATCCAGGACTCCCCTCCGCATTGGCTGAGACAGAGGCGTGGTGCCATTGGCTTCTGCTGCTGTCAATCAAAGTCAGTCAGTCAATGAAAAAAGAGAGGGGGTGGGGCTGGGCCACAGCTTTGTGTCTGAATGGACACAGGGAGCTGTGACTTGACTCGGGTGCCCTCATAGCAACATGCTTGCTGTGGGGGCACCCAATAAGTGAGCTGAAGAGGGACCCGAGAAGAGGAGGATCCGGGCTGCTCTGTGAAAATCCACTGCAACAGAGGAGGTAAGTATGACATGTTTTTTATTTTTAATTTAAAAAAAACAAGACTTTACAATCACTTTAACCACCTCGCGCCCGCCGTACGAGAATATACGGCCGCAAGGTGGTTGTCAAATGCCGGGAGGCCGTTAATATACGGCCTCCGCTATTTGGCCACTGGGGGGCGCACGAGCGCCGCCGGCGGCACGCGCGCGCGCCCGGCGCATCACTGAGATGCCGATGCGCGTGCCTGGCGGCCGCGATGTCCGCCAGGCACCCGCGATCGGCGGTTACAGAGACAAGGACATGGATCTGTGTGTGTAAACACACAGATCCATGTCCTGTCAGGGAGAGGGGACCGATGCTGTGTCCCTTGTACATAGGGACACAGATCGGTCACCTCCCCCAGTCAGTCCCCTCCCCCCACAGTAACAATCACACATAGGGAACACATTTAACCCCTTCCTCGCCCCCTAGTGTTAACCCCTTCCCTGCCAGTCACATTTATACAGTAATCAGTGCATATTTATAGCACTGTTCGCTGTATAAATGTGAATGGTCCCAAATTAGTGTCAAAAGTGTCCGATGTGTCCGCCATAATGTCGCAGTCACGAAAAAAATCACTGATCGCCGCCATTACTAATAAAAAAATAAATATATAAAAATGCCATAAAACTACCCCCTATTTTGTAAACGCTATAACTTTTGCGCAAACCAATCAATAAACGCTGATTGCGATTTTTTTTTACCAAAAATATGTAGAAGAATACGTATCGGCCTAAACTGAGGAAAAAAATATATATAAAAAAAAATTGGGATATTTATTATAGCAAAAATCAAAAAATATTGCTTTTTTTTCAAAATTGTCGCTCTATTTTTGTTTATAGCGCAAAAAAATAAAAACCGCCGAGGTGATCAAATACCACCAAAAGAAAGCTCTATTTATGCGAAAAAAAGGACGTCAATTTTGTTTGGGAGCCACTGCGCACGACTGCGCAATTGTCATTCAAAGCGTGACAGTGCTGAAAGCTGAAATTTCGCCTGGGCAGGAAGGGGGTATATGTGCCCAGTAAGGAAGGGGTTAAAGGCATTGAGACCTGTTATCCTCTTCTTACATCTTCCTCAGCAACTAAAAAAATCAACAGGTATAATGCAATGGGAATAAGATTATTTTCACAACTACTTTTAAAGGAAGAAGACCTACTACTGGGCTCAGTACCTCTTGAACTGCATTACAAACTGGAAATCATTATTGAAACTTTTGCATGGATGGTATTACACTCCCCAAAAGCTCTCTCGTGTCTTCCCTACTCAGTCCCCTCTATGCTGGAAGGAATGTGGCCATACAGATAGCTAATATCATCTTTTTTGGAAATGTCACAAAATCACTTCCTTCCAGAAAAAGTGTTTCATCTCATCTCCACATTAACATCTATCAACACAGTGCCACAACCAATACTTGTTTTTTTTTTCATATAAGAACTGATCACTGACCGGTACAGGGCTTCCTTGCCCTATACTGTTATTACATCAAACAGGCTCCAAAGCATAGAAACAACAAAGAAGCTCTACTCTCAGCAATCTTGTTTGACTTATTAAAGAACAGACTTCCATATGCCCATTTTACAGCCCTAAATGGGAAGCATTCTAGAAAAATGGCACTGGAAGCTCACAGATTCTAGATGCATTCTTGTTTAGTACCTACCCACACCCAACTCAATGTCAATTAAACCCTCATGGGCTGCCATGCCAAATTTGAAAAGGTATGGGAGGGATGGGTGAACAACCTGGGTTTTTCCCCTATCGATCTAGTGTTGCAAAGGCTACTTTGATGTACTGCATACCATACGTTTGTTTATCACTGTGTCACCATACCACTTAGTGTCTGTATGCTTCAAAGTATGATTGTCAAGTACTGTGAATTGTCATGTTATGAGGTTTTCATGGCTGGTCTGCTCTGGAATTGTGCATTCGTTTAATAAACTTCTTCAATTTCAATTAAACTACAGCTGTGTACCAACAATCAGAACCTCTTAGATCTTGCAACTATTTGCAAATATCACAATAGATATAAACCTGGTGCTACTCTAATTACAATCTCCTCATTGTTTATCCAGATAAGCATAGCAACATGATCATTTGAATTACATATTTTGTATCATCCTGCTTGTTATATATTCAATGTATACATTATACACTAACTTTACTAAACATGATTGTACAACACATGGCAAGTCTTTATTTCCATGCTGATATGTTAATCCGACACTGTATGTTTATAATACATGACAACAAAAAATAATAAAAATATTTTACTTTTTTTTTTTTTAAATTACAACATCTGGCCCCTAGTATATTACACATTTCTTGTCAAATTAAAGTTTATTATACTTGTCATATATCAACATATCTTATTTTTTTCATCCCTTTGTGCTGTGTGATTTCTCTTTTTGCACACATTGTCCACAACACATAGTATTATAAACATATTGCATCGTAATAATCTCAAGTTTTTATTCTAGGTTCTGTTTCCGGAGCCTAAGTATCCTTATTTTGCTCCTCAGAGCTGTGGATACGATCATGTCTGAAAGGTGTTCTCGTCATTTTCTCTGCTAGATTTGCACATCCACTGCAACAAAAAAAGGCTATAGTTGTTTCCTGGTAATCAGTGTCTGCTTCCTGCACCAGCACAAGTGCCAGATTGTTGACACTGTTGAAAGAGGAGTATCCCGCATTTTAAGCAAAGGGCAAATATAGCCTTCAGAAGAATGTTTAGGAAATCAGCACTGTATGAATAAGAGCTGGTGTCACACCATATGGAGCTTGGTTCGCTGACATATGGTTTGAATTAACAAGTTTAAAAAGCTGTTATGATCAGTTTTTATTTCACAAAAGGCGAAAGCCACAAGATACACTGAGGTGAGGTTCAGTTCCATGAAAAATCTAAGCATGTCTACAGAATAGTGTTAGGTTTTACTAATGAAGCAGAATTGCATTCAACAATCTGACTTATAATCATCAGTGCTCCACGCAAAAATGTGCATTCAAAATGTATTAAGGGAGTAAAGACTAACATATTTGACTTCAACTCTCTGTTAATGCAATAAGGATGACCCATGATTTGTACAGTTCTATCATAAACCTTTACTTAAATGTATGGAAATAAACCACATAAACTCAGGCAGCGAAATCCTTCATCCTTTTGTTCAAACGATACAGTAAATGTACTGATATTTATTCAAAGATGTGCCAATTCATTTTTACCCCAGTTGAAATACTATTGAAACCTCTAAGGGGTCCATTACGAGGCTTATTTGCTAAAATATGTAAATGGGTTTGAAGTGAACTATTTGATCATTTGAAATATTTAAACAGGATAGAATTATTATTTTTGTCTTAAAACAAATATAACTTTTAACTGGATGACGGTTGGTTTGCTACCATGTTTCTCCGAAAATAAGCCTGGGTCTTATATTAATTTTGGCAACAAAAGACACAGAAGGGCTTATTTTGGGGGTAGGTCTTACCATGTAATGTGCTGTCTTCTCTCTCCCTCTCTCTCCCTGCCTGACAGGAATACCCAGTGTAAACTGAGTTAAAATGCTTGTAAAATCCTATAATCCACTCTATTACAATAGTATATAATGTACAATGTGTTTGTTTCTGTTACATAATTGTGCCAAATACCTTCGTTATAGCGCCGCTCTGCGCTTCTGTGACCTGCCGGAGCTCTCTTCCCTGCAATTTTATTACAGAAACACACACATTGTACATTATATACTACTGTAATAGAGTGGATTATAGGATTTTACATGCATTTTAAACTAGGGCTTATTTTATGGGTAGGGCTTATTTTCGGGGGAAACACGGTAGTGTAATATATGATAAACAACTGTTTTTTTTTTTCAGAAGATACTGTTTGTGTATTTTTTTTTCTGTTTTGCAATTCAGTGCTGCTTATTTCATGTGGCCTTTTAGCAGAGACTTCCTGTCTATATGCACATTCTCCAGCAGCAGTTGCATGTCATTGCCCGGGGTGGGTTTTATCATGGTGACAGCACAGCCACCTATAGTCCCCACCAAAAATGCATTTAACAATGTGTCAACCTGGGAGTAGTTGGAAGACAGGAGCAAAGCATCATTACCCCATAATGTTGGGTGCCAGAAAAAGGTAATAATGGCAGCATTACCAGGTAACATTTCATGAAATCTGTAGTTTTAAAAAGATTAAACATAACTTTTGAAACTGCACTACCATATGATAGGTTCTATGAGATTTTATTGATTGGGTTTATAACTATGTGAAAATCTTCCCATTTTGCAATCATCTATCAGCAATAGCTATACTAGATAGGTAGATAGATAGATAGATAGATAGATAGATAGATAGATAGATAGATAGATAGATAGATAGATAGATAGATAGATAGATGGACAATCAATTATCTTCCTACTTTGCACCACCAATGATAGATAGATAAATAGATAGATAGATAGATAGATAGATAGATAGATAGATAATGAATTATCTTCCTACTTTGCACCACCAATGATAGATAGATAGATAGATAGATAGATAGATAGATAGATAGATAGATAGATGGACAATCAATTATCTTCCTACTTTGCACCACCAATGATAGATAGATAGATAGATAGATAGATAGATAGATAGATAGATAGATAGATAGATAGATAGCACAATTTGTTTTCACCAGGATTGTAACTATTATGCCACGTACACACGGTCAGATTTTCCGTCGGGATAAACTCCGACGGATTTTTCAGATGGAATTCCGTTCAAGCTGTCTTGCATACACACTGTCACACCAAATTCCGACCGTCAATAACGCAGTGACGTACAACACTACGACGAGCCGAGAAAAATTAAGTTCAATGCTTCCGAGCATGCGTCGACTTGATTCTGAGCATGCGTGTTTTTTTCTCTGTCGGAGTTCCATACAGAAATTCCTGATAGAAATTTTTTTCGTCGGAAAAAAAAGAGAACATGTTCTCTTTCTAACTCCGTTGGAATTTCCAAAGGAAAAAGTCCGATGGGGCACACACACAGTCGGAATATCTGATGAAAAAATTCCGTCAGACTTTTTTCATCGGAAATTCCGACCGTGTGTACGCCGCATTAGAAGCCTTCGGAGGATAGGTCTGAACCAGAAAGAAATATTTCTTACCACTGCAACCAAACAGTTAAATGATCAGTCGGGCAGCAAGTATAAATAGTGTATGAGCAATACACTTATCTTATGTACAATTGGTTGAGTTGGCTTTTTAATAGAGTGACAGACTAAATATTTATTTCATGTTTTACAAGACAGGTCTACTGAAAGGCATAAGAAAATGTATGACTTTCTAATAACTGCAAATAAAGACTCATTTATTTTGTGTATTCCCTATCAGTCTTCTTTGTTTTATATAAAAGAATGGCACCCAGTTATAGATGACTAGAAACCTCACATCAAGTCTCCTGATCACCTCTAATTGAACCTTTGCAGAATGAATTGTGCTGAAAAAAATGTTTCAAAGATTTGAGATCAAAATTACACAAACATTGTGTTTCATTTAATCAAAACTGCCTTTGAAGTAAACCACTTGAAGACCACCTGTAGCTTTGAAATGTAGTCATAAGTAATCTTCTAAGGGAGACTCTATACAGCTCAAATATCCTTACAAAAAAAGACAAAAATAATGTGTGCATAAAAATGCCTTTTTATATTCGTGTTTCTATTAACTAGTCTTTTATTTCTGTATAGAACCAACTTTCTGAGGTTACAACAATGTAGCCTTTATTAACAAAATAAATGTAATTGAAATACTGCTTCAGGTTCCGCCTAAAATGTCTATTGTTTTAGCTTTGATTAAGTTCATGGCTGTAGTGCTGTACATGAAGAATGTATTCTTTAGACTAATATAAGCTTGAACTGTCAGATTATAATGTGCTGTAAAGCACAATACATTGGCATTATAATTTCCACAATTTCTTGTAATTTATTCAATTAAATATTTAACAGCATTTGTAAAGGTTTTAGCATTATTGGTTAAAAGAATTTCACAATATCTAGGTCTCCTCCTTTAGTGACACATTGGGAACTCATTCTGCATCTCTAGGGTGTTTAGCTGGACCCTTATGCCGTGTACACACGATCGGATTTACCGATGAAAACAGTCCGATGGACTTTTCTCATCGGACAAACTGATCGTGTATGGGCCCCATCGGTCTTTTTTCCATCGGTGAGAAAAAAATAGAACATGTTTTAGATTTATCCGATGGGAAAAAAAACGATAGCAAATTCCGATCGTCTGTGTGAAACTCAAAAAAAACCCACGCATTCTCATAATCAAGTCGACGCATGCTCAGAAGCATTGAACTTAATTTTTCTCAGCTTGTCTGAGTTTTTTACGTCACGGCGTTTGGGACGGTTGGATTTTTGACTGATGGTGTGTAGGCAAGACTGATGGAAGTCAGCTTCATCGGATTTCCGATGGAAAAATCCATTGGTTAAAAATCCATAGGAAATCCGATCATGTGTACAGGGCTTTACTGTTGTTTAGATTTATGTACTGTTTTTATTGGCGTATAACACTCACTTTTTTTTCCCTTAAATAGAGGGTAAACTGTGCTTGCGTGTTATACGCAGGGGGCTGTGGAAAGTTTTTTTCCTGAAACTTCCCTCTTAAAGTTAGGGTGCGTGTTTTACGCCTGTGCGTGTTATACCCTGATAAATACGGTAGCTATAATTTAATTCATCTAGACTATTTTAATGTTTGAATATTAGAGCTTCAATATCACGATAAAATTAAAACCAACACAGAGGAATTCTAAGTTTCTATTTTTCATTTCTAGAAAGATGGAGATGGATGGAAAAGACCCTGTGTTTTCATTTTCACAAAGATCAGAACTAATGTTTAAATTTAGGTAGTGGACATGATGAGCGCTATAGAGGGTAAACTGCAAGTGGGTGACACAAGGCTGTAAATAAATATTCAGATGTATATTGTATATATACAAGGTAATCAGTCCACAATAGAGTCCATCTGAAATTAATTAACCCCAAGATGGGGCACTTTACCAGATAGGCATCTGGCTGTCAGAGTTAAAAGCGGCTCTGTAGGTATACAAAAGGCAAAGAGAGCAGCGCCAATCTAAGTGCAGTATGAAGTAAAAGAGTCATGTTTAATACAATGATGCACTCATAAGATATAAAATGTAAACGGCATGTAATAATCAGCCATGCTGTGTTGGATCCATCTGAGTGGAGAGTTGGAGTCTGTGGGGTCCCACATTCCCAGCTGCGCCGTTGGTGTCCAGAGCTCCTGGACAGTGGGCAGGAGGACAAGCCAAGCGGTCATTCTGAGGCTTGAAGAAGCGCTGCTATGACCACACTGTCTACATCGATAAGTACATAATTTTATTAAACGTCACTTTTTTTACTTCATACTGCACTTAGATTGGTGCTGCTCTCTTTGCCCTTTCAATGTTTAAATTTAGGTGAAGAAAAAAAATAATTGTTTTCAAGAAGTAAAGAAGGTTTAAAACGTCTGCCAGGTTTTTATTGTTTGTGTTCCTGCAAAGAATAATCACCCTCTCTTTTTACCCTGTCCTCATTGTTACCCGGGCAAATATTGATGGTAAATCATACATTTTGCAATTGCCTCTGTAACAGAAGGTGGGAGTAAATCTTTCAATGGGAACACCTGCTCCATTGGAAACTGTCTAAGAGAGCATTTCCACTCACTTCCTGTTAAGTCTCCAGATTTTACTGATCCTGTGACTGATCAGACTCTCCCAAATTCACAGATCTTGTTACATGGAGTGTCATCAATGATTGAAATGTTCTCAATGGAGAAGAAGGAAAGTTTTGGCATGTTCCTGTTGGACCAACTACTATTCTGCATGAAGACCCAAAACTATTAACTATTGCTGCACTGGACGTTCAGAGACAGGAAGAGGATCGTTATCTCTGCGGTGAAGATTTCACCAGGATCCAGCTGCCTGCACAACGAGGGACTTCATTACAGGTAAGGGATGTGACTAAAGCTGTAGGGTTTTTTACTTTAGCTAATAATTAATTTAATAATTTAATTTATAATGTTCTGAACAAGGAACTACCATTGTGTGTTCAATAAATACATGCAGTTCTTAAAAATGGGAACATCATTTCATAACATTATTAAAAGTTATTGCATATGAAGCCGGCATTGTCTTTTGTATAAAGTCATTAGTCAATGCTAGTGACTTAGCATATCAAGTCACTGCTGGACACCATTTTTTAAGCCAAATACATTTAGCAAACAAGCATAAATTGTGTATTTAATACAATTTTGAAAAATGTTTATTAAAAAAAAAAAACATGCAATATAATCCCAAGCATTGCATATAATTGTAAATTAGTTGATAGTGTGGAGAGGTACATGGTACTTCCAGGTATGAAAATGTATGTCACTCACTCCTTTTTCTTTCACATGACAGCACTAATTCTTTGTGATTAGCCCAGTGCTGTCATATAGGGGGGAAGAGAGTGTCCTAAGCCGTGTGTAAGCTCCTGCAAGAGCAACTAAGCAACTAAGAACTTACATATGGCTTCATTTCCTCTCTTCCAGTGGTTTGATAAATGGGGGGGGGGAAAGTAAGCGAGTATGAACTACTTAAGAGAAGGAGCAGCATTAAAGCAAACCTGCCTGTGCAAAGAAACTTTGCAGGTTTTTTTAATCATTCATCCCTTTTGTTTATAAAACCTGCACTGAGAAAAATATATATGAGTTAACACTCGCGCAATTCTACTAAAACGAGTTATTGAGCTTTCCGTAGCTTCAATGCTTCCTGAAACACCAATCTGCAGCTAACATCAGGTAACAGATCAGAATCTCAAAGTGAAGTCAGAATTCCTATGAAAGTAAAGCCCTGTACACACGATCGGATTTCCTATGAATTAAAATCCGGTGGATTTTTCCATCGGAATTCCGATGAAGCTGACTTCCATCAGTCTTGCCTACACACCATCAGTCAAAAATCTGACCGTCCCAAACGCCGTGACGTAAAACACTCCGACGAGCCGAGAAAAATGAAGTTCAATGCTTCTGAGCATGCGTCGACTTGATTCTGAGCATACGTGGGCTTTTTCTCGGATGGAGTTCCACACAGACGATCGGAATTTGCTATCGTTTTTTTTTCTCCATCGGATAAATTTAAAACATGTTCTATTTTTTCTCACCGATGGAAAAAAGACCGATGGGGCCCATACACGATCGGTTTGTCCGATGAAAAAAGTCCATTGGACTGTTTTCATCGGTAAAACCGATCATGTGTATAGGGCATAAGCCAAGCAATTAGCATTTTCAGAAGAGGTCAAACACTCATGTTCTTACAAGTTCCTTGTAAAGCTGTCTTGTTTAAATGCTGAAACGTAACAACGTACAGATCATATGTAAAGCATGTTATATGAGCATGATAGCATATTTACATATTTATTGTGAAAAATTATTAACATAACATTTGACAGTTTTAAAAGACAGAAAGAATAGCAGAACAATGACACTGAGACATATAGGCCCCTTTCACAGGGGGTAGATTCTGTTTTGATCAGCAGAGCTGGCTGATGACAAGGTGACTTGACAAGGCGCAGAGCGTGAAACATGTCGTCATGGTGACAGGACCATGCACATGACCTGCCTCCCCGTGCCACTCTCTTCACCTCTTCCATTGGATACTGTCCTGTCCTCTGGCGCAGCAAGTGACGTCATCGCGAGTCGCCGCCCCTGCACGGTGTCACTAGAGAAAGATCTGCACCGTCCCCAGCTGTTCTTATACCATCCCCGGAAGTGCGCAGAGGCTCTCCACCTTCCCACCCACCCTCGGGATCCAACAAGCCAACTACATTGGCAAGTGGAAAGACACACCCAGGACCATTTCATCTGAGGACAGGCATGGTTTCTTAGCCATTGGGACTTGTGGACAGGTACTGGTTGTCCAGATTGGCAGACTTCATGTAAGTTTTTCAATAAACTATTTTTAACTACGGATTTCTTAGAGGCTGTCATCTACATGTAATATGAGAGACTTTTTTGCTTTCCGCTATATCTACATCGAAAAATACATGCTTTAAGGATTTTTTCTGTTGCAGCTCTCTCATGATACTCCCTCCCAGGAGTTATTCCCAGCAGCTAAGAACTACAGGATTGACACCAATCCCCCTGTATAGATCTCCTTAGCAGGCACCTGACCTGATTTTTTTGTTGTTTTGATGACAAGTCCATGTCTGCTCGGTTTCTGCAAAGCGGATAAAGATAGAGCCCGCTCTGCTCTATGGGAGGCCGGGAGTAAATGGACTCCGCTGTCCATTTTCACCCGACTGCCCTCCTACTGATCTGCTTAGATGGAGAAGGACATATCTCCTTCCATTTTTTTATTTATTTTTTTGCAGACCAGATCAGATTGAAGGTATGGTGGCCATAAACGAATGCAAGTCTGTTTCAGACCCGCCGGTCTATAAGGATAAATGGATTGTCCTATCAGGTCCGCCAGAAAAACTGACAGGCAGGACTGATCAGAACGGTCGTGTTAAAGAGGCCATATGGTCTACTCGATCTATGGGCTTGCAGCTAAAGTTATGATAATATGCTGGACGGGGAGGGGGATTTACTAAAACTGGTGCACTCAGAATCTGGTTTAGCTGTGCATGTTTTCCAATCAGCTTGTAACTTCAACTTGTTTAATTAGGCTTTGACAACAAATCCTGGAAGCTGATTGATTTCTATGCAGAGCTGCACTAGATTTTGCATGCTCCAGTTTTGTTAAATATCCCCCTGTATGTCTTTACATATTATATTAGGAAGTAGTATATGGCAATTAAATTAGGTGAGGCAAGCCATATGAGCTCAGCCCTCAAACTTATCACACAAGAATAAGTATCCTTATTTTTTTTTTAAATAGTGATTTTCAGTTGAATCCGATTAAATGAGAAAATTACAATCACATGGCTTTGGCTGGTGCTGAAGCTTTGTGAATTGAGCCTATAAAAATAAAACTGTTAAAAAAGGGACTGAAAAGATCAGACAGAAAACAAGAAAGACAACTGCTGAAGGTGAAAATGATTGCCATGGGTTACTGCACATTACTTTATTTTAGTTTAAGTCTGGCCATGCATTATACAATTTTCTTGCACATCTTTCCTTTAGATTAACCAAAACCATATATTATGAGGTCAGACCTGAACACTTTCAATTTGTATGCAATCATTCAGGACCCTTGCACTACGAAGTTGAAGGTAAATCTTACAGAAAATGTTATAATGTATGGCCAGCTTTACTCTTGTGCACTATCACTCTGAAAAAGCCTACTAATTTTGTACTAAATCTCACATTTGCAGTACTCAACTACATGTGAGACTTTTAACTGATTAGTTCCTTGACATTACCCCTTGTTGGCAATGCATGCAACAAGGCGCTGTTAGCAGCAAAGGATTTATTTCCTACAACTAAATGATTAGAAGTCTCACAGGCATCTGAATCCCTACTTGTGTAAACAAAGTCTTTATAACATTAAAAAGAATAATGAAAGATGAGCAAAGAAGCTTACAAAAGTATTGATGACATTAAGCAAGTTGTTCATTCTGCATAATTAGTTTGAGAACACTTTCTTTTTCTTTGTAAAAGGATAAATAATTGCCTAACTTTTGAAAGTAATATATTTATTGCTTTGTTGTCTTTTATAATCTTTGTTCTTGGACTAGGACCACATTATCTTCAATATATATTGCGGTCATCACATGTTACCATTGCCACCCTACGGTAAACAATATTTGTAATTATTGCCAACAATACAAAACACTAAACAAACTCCCAAAGAAGAATATATATTTGATTTGCATGGATTATTTATTTATTTTGTAACCACATTTAGATGTAATTGGAAATGAAAGGCCGCGGAAAGCAGCCTGATAAATCTGGTTATCAGACTCTGGGGAGAATGGAGGGGGGGGGGAAAGGAGCTTGCAAGAGAGACAAAAGTATGAGGGGTTTCTATGACTGGCAGTTCCCATTTCTTTACAAGTGTTACATTTCAGTCCCCTGCCATTTCCACATGTTTCCTGTTCACAGATAATTTGTACAACATATTTTATCATTCAGTTTTAGACACAGTTGAAAGACTTTTGCCTAAGGCTTGGAACACTTTGAAAATTGTATACCATTTGCAAGGCTTTCTTCTGCTTGGCTGTACAATTAGGTGACTGTCTTTACATAGACGCTGGGATTTATTCTTTTTTTGGAAAAGCTATGCCAAGGTGAACTATGAATGATAACAGATAGATGAGGGATTAGTGACTGTGACAGTTATTGCAGCAGAAATAGAACTTGGAAATACTTTGCATTTCTAAAAAGACTAGATTTGTTGTATAAAGTAAGGTGATTTATATACATAAATAACCTCTTCATTTTAAGCTTTAGAATTAACATTGATCAATTATCTCTGTTAAAAAAAAAAAAACTGCAGTCTAATTAAAGAGCAGAATACTGGCTTAAAATGAGATACTGTTGAAAATTGATAAATATAAATCACATTGATGCCTCTTTTCATACAATTAAAGAGCAGCTAATTTGCAGCTTAGCCCCTGACACACTTGATAATTATATGTCTATTCCTACCCCCTTCACTACGACATGCTGACTGTATAGTTTCTGCATAGAAAAGTGCTAAAAGCTTGTATAGCTTTCTGGCAGAAAAGTTTTCTTTCATGGTTCAGACCCACTTTACCATGACACGTTGATGAGGAGGAAGTAGTATCTACAGGAACAACTCTTCAAACGTTTCTGAAAATGTTTGACATACGAAAACAATAAAAAAAAAATTTCATTGACAAGATTTTGTTGTTTCCTAAATTATATTGTGGATATTATATAGGTCAGCTACCTGTTTAGGAATGATGATGCTCCAGCACTTACCACCTGAAGTACCAACATCCAGTGAGCTTTATGTGTCACCATATTGGGGTATCTAAACACAGACTAGACAGAGAATGTCTGAAAAGACCAAAGACAGTAATGGAAATTCAGACTAAGCAATAGGGGTCAGAAGAAGAAGGCCAAAGGTACCTGTCTGTCAGAAGGTTTGAACAGCAGTATGGTCAGAGACAAAGTTCATACCAGGAGGTCCACTAGCAAGGACAGGCAGAGTTCACTAAGGATCACTATGCTCAAAAGAAATCTATGGCTACAGTATACATTTTCATTTTATAACATCAGCATTGTAATACCCGCAGTACAAAATGAAGCATAAACTGTTGATGTGGCACCACATCCAATAAATGTCAAACTCAAACAAAAAATAAAAGGAAAGAGAGGACTTTAGAGGTTGCCACATATAAGCCCTAAATAAAGGAGATGAGTACTAGAGTATTGTGTATAATACAAAATACAGTACTCTAGTACTCATCTCCTTTTTTTAGGGGTTTATGTGGCAACCTATAAAGTCCTCTCTTTCCTTTATTTGTTTTTTTGTTTGAAATTGTAATACCAGTACAAACGATAATTTTTTTTGACAATACAATATAAGCTGACATGAAAAATCTCCTTTTATGTGTTGAGTTATGTCTGTCTGCCAGTCATCTCTTTCCTGAATTCACTGCATGTTTTTAATCTTCTCCTCTGCTGTTTACTTTCAGTTTCTAAGGACTACACATCCCACGGTACCTTGCTGCCTGCAAGCAGTGATCCTGTACTGACTCGGCCTCCTGAAACTCTTCCTCTCAGCACCTCTGACATTTTGAAGTCAGGCTCTGTAAATTCTGTGACACCACAGTGCCTACTCACAGGACGTAGTGAATACAGGTCACAAAATGTAGGAACTAAATGTGTGGGGATCTTCATGAAGTAAGTTTACAAACATCAAGATGATTCAGATTAATAAAAGTAGGCTAGAAATAATTGAAATACAACATGGAGATGGATATATATAATTTTACATTTTTACAATCTATTAGTAGCATGCTTTCATGTACATACAGAAGCTTGGGCACATGAGCAAAGACGGGTTACTTAGGGGAGGTACGGATGAAGGGGGAGTAGAGAAGGCCACAGACACCCAAGCAGAGAGAGGGGTAGCAGCAAGCAACCACACAGCAGAATGTGAGCCCAACCATCCAAGGGAGTACCGCACCACAGAATGATGACTATCTGGTAATTGACAGCTAGACAGTTGACCAGACAGCTGGGTGGTTGACCAGACAAACAGGTGAATGGGAAATTCATTGCTGGTATAATAGAAAACCAGGGACACTGAAACCTGCAATTTGAATTTGTTTTAGAAACAGACTGCTAAGATGTTGGCATAGAGATATCTGACTTCACACACACTATTTAAAGCTCTACATGCTGTTAGTTTAGTCAGAGATGCTCCAACAAGGGGAGATGATGATAAAAGAACATAAAAAATAAGCAAATCTCTCTCCCTTACAAGCAAACAAAATTAACAGAAATATATTAAGTGGCTTCATTTTCTGTAAAATCTAATACAGTTCAGGCACTCATGTGTATGCACCACAGCAACTAGGTTTTATAACATTGACCTAATACCTGCATGTGGATTGACCTATTTACTTGGTGTAAATCCTGAAAAAACATCTGTTTTGTTAGCCAGCAACAAGTATAGGGATTGATTTATTAAAACTAGGTATGGGCCTCATACAAAGTGTGTGGGTGCCTGGGTACTGCCCAAGGGGACATGTATCAATGCAATGTTTTTTTTTTTTTAATTATCATTTTTAAAGGAGCAGTGAATTTAATGATACTTAAAGTGAAACAATAAAAGTGAAATATTCCTTTAAATATCGTGCCTGGGGGTCCCCTTAGTCTGCCTGTAAAGTGGGGCAGCTGTGCAATGTAAAGGGCATGCCGCAGCAATAACGACATTTGTAAAGGAAAAAATGTTATTTAAACTTGCTTGTGGCTGTAATGTATTGCTGGCTCCCGGCAATATAAATGGAATAAAAATGAAAAAACGTAATCAAGTGACCTCATATAACGTCAGAAGGGAGCGGGGTCACTCGGTTACATTACCGTGTGGCCTCACCCTTGCCTATATAACAGCTGTTAAAGCGAAGAGACAGCAGTCTCCGGGAGGCCTCCCATCGAGGCGGAGCATCTTCTATTTTTTCTATTTTCCAGGTCCATCGGGCGGCGTGATTGATGGTGTATGTACATCGTGGGACACTTTTTTTTTTCTTTTTTAATAAAGGAATTGTCAAAAACTGTCAAACTGTCAAAAACTGGTGGCGGAACAAGTTCCAGCACTGAACCCTGTCCTGCATCCTTCCCAGCTGCCAGTAGATTTACCCAGTGCGCCGTGAAGGAAATGTAATGTCCCTGACCATGCCTGCTGGACCATGAGTCAGCAGTAATGTGAACCTTGCTTCTGACCGACCCTGTCCAACATTGCCTTCCACATGGCGGTACAGAGCTGGAATGGCCTTCCGTGAAAAGAAATGTATTTTTGGAACCTGCCACTGTGGTATAGCACATTCCGCAAATTCACAAAAGGGGAAAGAGTCTACCAGATGAAAAGGCAGCAGTTGTAGTGCTAGCAATTTGGCCAAGCTAGCATTTAGACGCTGAGCGTGTGGATGGCTGGAACAGTATTTTTTTGTACGATTCAGCAACTGGGGTAGCAAAATTTGCCTGCTAAAATCAACAGGTGGTGTACTGCTAGCAGATTGGGTGCAAGTGCTTGTGGCACCCATTGCTATACCATAATTTCTCTCAGTGCAGGTTTTTGAGAAGACTTGAGGTATAGTAGGGGTAGAGATCCCAGATGAAGAGCAAGGAGAAGTCTGCATGTTTTATGTTGTGGGTCTTTCAGGCGCTGTTGACATTGGACTGCATGGCAGGTCGTCATATGTCTTGTCAAGCATGTGGTGCCCAAGCGGCTGGTGTTCTGGCCATGCTTGATCTGCTTCAGACAGAGATTGCAAACAGCAACGCTGCAGTATGCTGCACATGTGTTGAAAAAAGCCCACACCAATGAACTTTTGGAAGTCAGCGGGGAGTCAGCAGCGCCCTGCACCTGTGGAGCTCTGTGGTGTGATGCAATAGGATGGCTGCCCTTAAGCCGGCCCCTGGAGGACATCCTGCCTCATTGGAGTTGTGCCTTCTTCTCCTCATTTTCCTCCTCTGTTCTCTCAGGCACCCAAGTACAAAAACAAATGGGATCAGTGGTGACACACCTACACTTCAGTAGCACCACAACACTGTGTTATTCACACTGTACTGCACTGTATTTTACACACTTAACCACACTGAGTTATTTACACCGCACTACACTGTATTATATACTCTGCACTGCACTGCAATATATACTCTGCACTGCCCTATGTACTCTGCGCTGAACCATAGTATATACTCTTCACTGCACTATATACTCTGAACTGCACTGTAAGATATACTCTACACTGCTCTATATACTCTGCACTGCACTGTAGTATATACTTTGCACTGCACTATAGACTCTGCACTTCACTGTAGTATATACTCTGCACTGCACTGTAGTATATACACTGCACTGCACTATATACCCTGCACTACAATACTCTGCAATTCTATAAAAGGTACACAACAACCAGTCCGGAAACTGTTTATATTATTAATAAAGAGTATGCTGAATATACCTTGCCCTACTACTAGCCAGGTACTAGAAATTTAGGTTCTAGTACCTGCCTAGTACTAGGGCAAGGTATATTCAGCATACTCTTCATTAATAATATAAACAGTTTCCGGACTGGTTGTTGTGTACCTTTTATAGAATTGGAGTTTTTCAATAATAGCTGTTATTGACCTCCTAATTTATAAGTTTCATATAAAATGAAAAAAAGAAAAGAAGGAGAAATGCTTTTTTTTTTTGTGTTAACATTTCAAATAGCTAGCACTGTAGATACATGTAAAACGTTTTTGTCCCATTTATTACAACTCTAATAGTATGTTGCTAGTAAAATGCATGGAATGTTATTTACAAATTTAATAAAAGTATTTTCAATTCTGTATGCTTTGTCAAAAATAAACTAAAAAGTAAATGCAAAAAGTACAAAAAATGTTTTTGTTTGAAAAAAAGAAAACAATTGGCAAGTAAAAATTGCTAAGTCAAGAAAGGGAAGGAACTGGTTAATAAGGCAAACAAAGCCCAACACAGGAGGAGAAAGGGAGGTTTCTGTAGTCCTGACTTGGGGAGACAACGGTGCTTCTCCATACACCCTTAAACAGGAAGTGTGTTTTTAGTTTGATCCTCTGGTAAAAATAAAGAGAAAAAGGCATGGAAAATGTAAACTGCTGCAGCCACTACATCGAAGGCCTGGTAACCTGCAGTATAATACATTTTTGTTCGTAGGTTTACATACATTTTATTACTTAGCACTTTGCGCTTTGCACACTTTTGTACATTTAAACATTTTTGTGCATCATTCCTAAATAGAAGCAGCAGAGAACCTCCTCACATGTGCCAGTGCCTGTACACCCTTAAATATTTTTGACTCCCAGAAGCATTGTCAGGCAGTTGCTAGACATACCTCACTTACTCCAGCTTTTGATTACCTGATTTCATTGATAGGAGTGAATTCAGGAAGAGATGTTCCTCAGAGAAACTATGCAAGTGATGAAAAAGTGGGCATGGGCAAATGCAGCTGCAGATTGCTTACTGGCAATGATTTAGCATTCACAAGAAACTTGTCCGACACTGTTTAAAAAGATAGACTTGCCTGATATAGCTTTAATAGGGTGTACTGTACATTCTCAATGCATGTAGGTTTGGTGAAGGCTTTGTTCCTAAATACTTTTAAAGAGCCCTTGAAAGACAAATTAGCAATTACTATACTTCGTTATCTGCATCTGCTAACTATTAATAGTGTAGACCACAAAACCACAAACTTAATCAGAAAAATTACAAGATATTAATTGGTATAACTGGTCCTCTGAAATATAAAGTGACAAACTATTTTATTTTAATAAATATTCTTCCTGCGAAGCCAAATTATACACACTACCATCTTAAAAAAAACACAATGTTGTCTCATTACACATTCCCTCATAAATACATTGTGGAATATCAATCTTCTGTTTAAATCATTACTGCTGTAAAGCCTGTCATGGAAACATAATGTCACTTGATAGATATTTTAGCATTGCAGCCCATGCCATGAATTGGCAGTGTTAAATATGTTAGTTTCCAGCATGGCACTGTGCTTATTATTTTGATATCAACATAGTCTAATTAAATTAGCAGCCCTGCATCTCTGCAGGCCAATACTTAAGGAACGTCCCTTCTGTTTTCAAACCCTGAAAATATAATATAACATAGGTTTCCAAAATCAAAACTTTACCCATCCACCTCCATTTGGATCCATGGCCACTGGGAAAACAGAGGCCTGGTGTAACTTATTTCAACAGATCCATGGAAGATCCTCTCACGGTTCCAACCTCAGAGCAGTCACAGTCCATATGCTATGTCTTAACGACCCATAAGGTTTTAAGTCAGCCTCTTCTTCATTCTGAATTATGAATTATAAATACAGCTGATCTTATACACTGCAGTGTTTGCTTGTGTGCAACGCGTTTCATCATTTACTTCTTCAGGGTGTGGAATCTGTGACTGACTTTATGATTGGTAGATCTCTGCATATACTCCTTATCTAATCATTTATTGCACAGTGATAAAATAGCAATAGTGGTTGGTAAACCTAATCTGTTCCCCTAGAAAAATATGTATTATAACTGAAGCAAAGTTTTGGCCTATAGGCATCAAGCTTCTTGTTGATTTCTATAACATGACTAACTAAGTTAAAAAACAGGTTGTTAGAGAGATTCACATGGCGTAGTGTCACATGCCATATGTCATGTATTGGCAGTGCTAAATGGGTACACTAGTTACATGTTCTACTCCATTAGTTTATGATAGTTGTCTACTGTGAATGGAATAATTCTGTTCTAATGACATTCACTTTCTAGATTATACACTACCCCCTCTTTCTACAAGTTCACTCCACTGATTACAAAATGACAACAACAAGCATATTTTATCTAGCCCTCTGTCTCCTGAGAGAATGAAAAAAAATAATAAAAGAAAGTGTGTATTATAAAAGCTATGAAAGCTTATTTTTTAACCTACTCGGAAAAAAATGTTCGCAGTGTAATTAGATAAATAACAGGCCTGGCGTCTATTTTTGCTTTTCTCTTGATGAAGGGGCTTTGCTGGAGAGGTTGCTGATAGTTAATTCTCCTAACAACAATCCGTGCAATCACAAATCCCAATTAGCCGAGCCTGCTCTGTGCTATACAAACTATTTCCTTAACGTTTCACATCACTACTTTGTAATTAGCTTTCATCTGCACGAGGCTTGACTAAAAATATAAAAAAAAAGTGTAAATGATTGTACCGGCACTGAATATTCTACAGAATAATCGCAGACGATTTCAATCAGATTAATTTTATCACCCGTATTAAGCAAAATTACCTTCCTCTTCAATCCTTGCAGGTGAGGGCTATTTTACGTCTTGAGCTGTTCATAAAGGCATAATATAGAGCAATCTGTAAATGTAAATACCCTTCTCTAATAACTCTGAGATATTTCTTTAATATATCTTTACATTTGGAATTTCCGTACCATAAAATACAGTAACAAGTGTTTTATTATGCTTTAAGTGTGAGTTGTTAAACTGGACAACTTCGTGCTGTCCTTCCTGTTTTTACACAGGGCTATATTTAACTTGCACATAATTGGAGTAATGTTTAAAAGTGATGGAGTGGAATAATGGCATTATAGCATCAATATATCTTACCCTAGAAAGGAACTTTATAGCCCCGTTTTAGGGTGGCCATTATGAAACTCATTGTTCACACTCTGGCAACTTTCACCTTCCCCTACTCTAAAACAGGTATAAAATCAAATGAGACCTATTTCTTCATAAAGCTTTAGCAGAGATGAGTCGCACAAATGTAGATATCCAGTGAGTTTTTTAACAGTTAATTAGTACATATGCCTTTTGAAGTATATTCTTGCTGATACTTAAAGGCTAAGTTCACCTTTGTTCATCTTCTTTTTTTTTTGCCAACCCCCCTATGTACCAATATAGCATTAATGTACTTCTTTTGCAAAAATGAAACAGCTTTCCATTTATTCTACACACGCTTACCCCACTTTCTTCATAGCTGTTTAAAAACACTGCTCCATTACTTCTGCCTTACTTCCTGGACAGACTTTAGGTCATGACACAGGAAGGAGTTGACCAGCTGATCTCATTAGCACACACCCTGCATCATCTACTCCTAGCTAGTCAACTCCTTCCTGTGTCATGACCTAAAATCTATTCAGGAAATGAGGCAGAAGTAATCAAGCAGCGTTTTTAAACAGCTATGAAGAGAGTGAGGTAAGTGTGTATAGAATAAATGGAAAGCTGTTTTATTTTTGCAAAATAAGTACATTAATGCTATATTGGTACATAGAGGGGGGGGGCTGACATTTAGGAAAAAAAAGTGAACTTAGGCTCCATGCTCCCACCCTCCCCTGAAAGTTTTTCCAGTGTGTTTTGTTTCATTTTTTACTATGTACATTTTTTTTATATCTTCTGACTGTTTATGTGACATGCCAGTATCTCTTCCCCTCTAGTTTTACTTCAGAGGTGGACACTTCCCTGAGATGCAGAGAGCAGGTCAATGTCATCAGTCTGCATCAATACATTATAAATTAAGGGTGATACAGTGACGCCCCCTCAGAGGGTAGGGCCATGGTGCCCTGCATCCATAATATGTCCTCAGCCTTCTGGGATGAAAGAAACTGGGTACATGACCCTAGAACAACTGGGTACATGACCCTAGAACATGTCCAAGCATTATTTTACCTTATTTACCTTACCTTATTTTACCTTATTTTACCTTATTACCTGCAGCAATAAAAAAACGGTATTACTTCCTTTGACATCTTTGTCAAACATGTAAAATTCCTGCAGGGGTACCCACTGGGGCCTGTGTTCCTACTGACATAAGCAAACCCCAGAACTACATCTCCCAAGAGCCTTTTCATTACAGAAAGTATGTGGGAAGACCCTCAAGACTTAAAGCAACAGCATTGTTTTGCCGGCAAATAAATCAATATATGCATGGGTGTTCTGTAGTCTAGCAGGCATTGGGATTTCAATAGAGCTTAAGCATTGTGTTGTTAGTTCAAATAGGAAGTTAGGGGCACATTGAACTGCTGGCAGGAACACTGGTTATTTTACTCCACCTGCAGCAATTCTTAAGGGATAAAACAAGGGGAAATGTGCATGTAATACAGAAATGTACTGCATTTGTTTGGTTTTCTGTTTGTTTTTGTTTTTCTCACCCATACATTGTCAATCTTTCAGCAGCTTCTTATCACTGAATCATTCATTCAACATTTTGAAAGGTTTCACTTTGCATAATTTACAGTACACATAATAAAACTGTTAATACTCTGGCAGAGGCATCTTTGATATTAATAGTAAAAATAATAATAACTACAATACCAGTAAATATTTTTTAGCTTTGTAAAGCATGATGAGGGGTTAGAACCCCAATAAGGGCTGTTTATGTCCCCTCTGGGCAGAGATTTTTCATCACTTCCTGTAATAGTAATACCCTTTGTAACTGGGTATGACAAAATTATTTTTATTTTATCGCACTAGGAGATTGTATTTATTTGCTTATTTATCACAGGTACTTATATAGCGCAATTAATTTACACAGCACTTTACATATATATTGTACATTCACACCAGTCCCTACTCTCAAGTAGCTTAAAATCTAAGGTCTCTAACTCGCATTAATGTATATACTAGGGCCAATTTAAGTTACTTGGCTCCTGTCTAAATTGGCCCTAGTATAAGTATCCAGAAAACCGTGGATTTTTTTCAGACGGAATGTTGGCTCAAACTTGTGTTGCATACACACTGTCACAAAAAATTCAGATCGTCAAGAACGCGGTGACGTACAACACTACAACGAGCCGAGAAAAATGAAGTTCAATGATTCCGAGCATGCATTGAATTGATTCCGAGCATGCGTGTTTTTTTGTGCGTCAGAATTGCATACAGACAATCGGAATTTCCGTCAAGAACTTTTCTTGTCGGAAGAATTGAGAACCAGCTCTCAAATTTTTGTTGTTGTAAATTCCGACAAAAAAAGTCCAATGGAGCCTACACATGGTCGAAATTTCCGACCAAAAGCTCACATCTAACTTTTCTTGTCGGAAATTCCGACCGTGTGTACGCAGCATTACCTGACAATGTGTGGGCCTGCCAACAAGTCAATCTGCCCCAGGGCATTGTATTGTGGTATGGGGCAGGGGCATGTCTTAATTCAAGCACACACAGAAGAGGAGAGATCTCTGGGCATCTACAGGCTGTACAGGATGGAATGGTATCCAATAGCAGCTTATGGTATTAGCTATTAGATAGCACTATTGCTTTAGTTACTTGGCAAAGCAGACAGTTTTGCTTTAATGTGGATAAAACTTTTTGTTGCTCTTTCCTCCCTCCAACCCACTTTTGCCTAATAATAGCAATCACTACTGATAAAATGTGAGTTCCACCAACTTTTTACTCTTAGTACTTGTTTTTAGTATCCTGGATTGAACTCTCATTCTTTCTTAAAGGGGTTGTAAAGGTACATGTTTTTTCACCTTAATGCCTCCTTTGCATTAAGGTGAAAAAACTTCTGTCATTGCCCGGCCCCCCAGCCCCCCCGTTTTACTCACCTGAGTCCTATATTCCCCCGCGGGAGACGCACTCTTCCTCTCTACCCGGGGTTCTCGGCTCTTGATTGGATAAATTTTTATAGCAGCGCAGCCATTGGCTCCCGCTGCTGTCAATCAAATCCAATGATGCAGGGAACGGGGCCGAGTCCTAGATTCAGAATCTATGAACGCCGAATGCTGGACTCGGGAGCACGCCCGCAAGGTAACCCCCTGGGAGAGCGCTTCTCCTAGGGGGTTATATGATGCGGGGAGGACCTACCAGCACCACCGGGGTACCCCAGAATTTGAGGATCGGGGCCACTCTGTGCAAAACTAACTGTGCTACAACACTCCTGATGAATGGCTGTAATGCCAGGAAACGCGTTGAGTGCCCTTAGATGCCCCAAGTTATCTGTCCCTACAGTGTTTTTTAACCCATCTACCTTAACATGTACAGTTACTATGTTTAATTTCTATTTGTATTGCATGCTATATAGCAGCATATTTAGTGTAAGTTATGTGACTACCTATTTATTTGACACAATATTTTTTAAAATGTAACAATAAATTATGTACTGTAAATGTTATGTTTCTGTTTATATCTGACATGGCGGTAGCCTCACTCAAAGTCCCACAGCTCTCCTTTTCCACAAACCAATTTAGGGATGGAGGTTGCCAATCACAAGGAAAGCATACACTGAATCCACATATAGGTCACCTTCGTTGGGAGCTCAGCAATCCTTTTTTGGTATGTTTTCTTTTTTCCCCCTTAACCACTTCCCGACCGCGTCATGGACAAAAGACGTCCACAGAGTGGTCGAGTTATCCTGAGCTCACGTCCCTGGGACGTCCTCGTGCATTCGCGCTTCCCGCGCGCCCCCTGGTGCGCGCTCGCGGAAGTGTCCGTGCTCGCCGAGTTCACGGCTCCCACTGCAACAAGGATCGCGGTGAAGAGCCAATGATAGCGGCTCTTTACCACCTGATCGCTCCCTCCAATGAGGGAGCGATCAGAATGTAAACAAACTGGGGTCAAACAGAGGTCCAGCTCTCTTCTCTCCTCACACCGATACAGCGTGTGAGGAGAGGAGAGATCCTTTTAACAGTGAGTGTCTCATATATATTCAGCAGTGCCCTTAAGTGCCACACAGTGCCACACAGTGCCACACAAGTGCCAATCTGTGCCCCACACTACCCATCAGCGCCCCTACAGCTCCCCTACAGTACCCATCTGTGTAAGCAGTGCCACAAAAATACTCATCAGTGCCACTACAGTGCCCATCAGTGCCACCAGTGCCACCAGAGTACCCATCAGTGCCACTAGTGTCCATCAGTGCCACCACAAGGCTGATCAGTGCCACCACAAGGCTGATCAGTGTCACTACAAGGCTGATCAGTGTCACTACAAGGCTGATCAGTGTCACTACAAAGCTCATCAGTGCCACCAGTGCTCATCAGTGCCACCTCTGCCACTTCAGTGCCCATCGGTGCCGCCAGTGCTCCACCAGTGCCACTACAGTGCCCAGTGCCACTACAGTGCCCCATCGGTGCCATCAGTACCACATCAGCGCCACTATAGTGCTCATCTGCACCCTCATCAGTTACCAGCAGTGCATCCTCATCAGAACCCAGAAGCACCCTCCTCAGAACCCAGCAGCACCCTCATCAGAACCCAGCAGTGCAGCCTCATTAGACCAGCCTCATCAGCACCCATCAGTGCAGCCATATCTGTTCCAGTTTTCCTACCACAGTTTGTCACCACAGCCCACAGTCACCAGTATGGCGAAAAAAATGTTTTCCGCTGAGGAGGCATACCAACAGCTTTGCTTGACTGACGAGAGCAGCGACGAGCTCTCTGAGTCTGATTCTGGTTCAGAATATGAACCTGTTATAAGCAGTGGGTCTTCTACAGATTCAGAGGAAGAGGAAAGTGTGCCCAGGAAACGAAGGCGTTCTGACATGGATCAGCAGGCTACCACAAGTAGTGCTGTGGCATCAACCAGCAGCTCAGTGCCATCCACCAGTAGCACAGTGCCATCCACAAGAAATGAAGTACCACTACAGCAAAGGCCAAGAACTAGCGGGGTGTCATCTCAGCCCCAAAGGGTTAGGACCCATGCCAGCCTTCCCTATGCCCTTGAAAACCCTCTGTGGCTTCCCCCCAATTCAGGAGCAGCAAACATCCCCCCTTTCACCGCCCAGCCAGGTGTTCAGGTGAACACAGAGAATTTTGCCCCTATTGATTTTTTTAATTTAATTTTTACCCAAGACCTATTATCCTCCATCGTGACCCAGTGCAACCTCTTTGCACAACAATTCATAACTAACAACCCTGATTCAAGTTATGCCCGTCCCTATGTGTGGAGAGAATTGACAGTGGAGGAATTTAAATTATTTTTAGGCCTAACGTTCAACATGGGGCTCTCAAAAAAAAATGAAGTATACTCCTATTGGTCCTCCAAACCCATCCAGCACATGCCAGTCTTTTCATCAATTATGTCAAGATCCAGATACCTCATGATAATGCGCTTTCTCCATTACAATGACAATACCCAGTGCCCTCCCCGAAATGACCCATCACATGACAAATTATTTAAAATTCGGCCACTTCTAAATTTTTTCTCTGAGAAATTCCCCCAGTTATATATCCCCGACCAAAATATATCCGTGGATGAGTCATTGGTCCACTTCACAGGCAGGCTTGGCATCAAGCAGTTTATTCCAAGCAAAAGGACCCGATATGGGGTTAAAATCTACAAGCTATGTGACCGGGTCACTGGCTACATTTACGCCTTCCTGGTGTATGAAGGGAAGGACTCCCAACTGCATCCCCCTGAATGTCCTGAGTACATCGGTGCCAGCGGAAAGGTTGTTTGGGAGCTTATATATCCACTCCTTGAAAAGGGTTACCACCTTTATGTGGATAATTACTATACCAGCATCCCCCTCTTCCGCAACCTTTACCGGAAGGGCACTCCAGCGTGTGGTACAGTGCGAGCCAACAGGAAGGGTTTCCCGCAAAGACTCGTTACTGAAAGACTACGAAAAGGGGAGACGGCGTCTTTGCGGAATGAAGAGCTATTGGCTATCAGGTGGAGGGACAAAAGAAATGTCCACATGCTCTCAACGATACATAACGACACCTACGTGGAAATCCCCAAAAGAAACGGCCCTATCCAAAAACCAGCATGTGTTCATGATTATAATTTGTTCATGGGGGGAGTCGATTTTAATGATCAGATGATTGAACCCTATCTTCCCACAAGAAAAAGCCGCTATTGGTATAAAAAGGTCTCCATATATCTTTTCAGTATGGCCCTTTACAATACTTATGTCATTTACCGTAAATCTACAAGGACCCCCTTATCTTATTTTCAGTACCAAGAAGAAATTATCGAAGCCCTTTTGTACCCTGAAGACCCACCAGAAAGCATTCGCTCAGATTCAGTGAGCAGACTCCATGAACGCCACTTTCCTGATAAACTCCCCCCCCATGAAACAGGCCGAAAACGTCAGAAGAGATGCCGGGTGTGCTCCAAAGAAGGAACTAGAAGAGACACTGTGTATTATTGTCCCGATTGTCCTTCCCAACCAGGCCTTTGTTTTGGTCGATGTTTCCGTCGTTACCATACTTTTCTACATTATTAGGAAAGTATGGTAAACCTAATTGTCATTTACCGCCACACCCCTTATGCCACTGTACATACCGCTGCCTTCTCCGGAACTGACCCTGACCTGCTAAACGACCACGCCTCTGCCTAACGCTAAACTGTACCTACCTCTGCCTGCCCTGGAACTGACCCTGGCCTGTTATACGACCACGCTTCTGCCTAACCCTAAACTGTACCTACCTCTGCCTGCTCTGGAACTGACCCTGGCTTGTTATACGACCACGCTTCTGCCTAACCCTAAACTGTACCTACCTCTGCCTGCTCTGGAACTGACCCTGGACTGTTTGACCACGTTTTTTGCCTGCCTCTTGGATTGATCTTTTACCCTGCTATGCTAATGGGGACACAGGGGTCTCACATATGTGAGGGGCTCCAGAATTGTTTTTCTGGATGAAGAAAACACATTTTTTAGTTTTCTCATTCCCGGATTAGGGTCTGGAGACTCGGAGGCTTCAAAGAGATTTGGGTGGGAGAAGCCTCTACCCCTGTCCCCATTCTTTCCTGGCCTGCTACTTGGACCATGTTCCTGCTTACTACCAGGACCAATATTTTGGCACTGCTGGCAATGTCTCTACTTGCACTGACCTTGGACTGTATATGGACAGTATCTCTGCCTGTACTGACTATGGACAATATTCCTGCCTGCTGCCTGGACAATTACATTCACTGACGCTGACCACGTCCCTGCCTGCTGCCTGGATCAGGGCTCTCCTTCTGTGGACAATTGCACTACTAAAACCACAGGTAATCTTTTGTTTACCATTTACTCAGCAGAATGTAGTTCAGGGTGTAATTCTTGGTATGTACATGCTATATGCTAGAAATATGAAGGGCCTTCAAAAATGTGATAGATTGTAAGGAAATTAGATGCGTAATTTATGTCCCTAGGTCACCTGATGGTGCTTCCT
Organism: Rana muscosa; assembly: GCA_029206835.1. Lineage (NCBI taxonomy): Eukaryota > Metazoa > Chordata > Amphibia > Anura > Ranidae > Rana > Rana muscosa. The sequence continues at coordinate 681,275,925 of CM055117.1, read as the reverse complement.
GGATATTGGGCCTCTATGTGGCCAGGCTGTGTAAAAGTCTCACACATGTGGTATCGCCATACTCAGGAGGAGTAAGAGAATATATTATGGGGTGTCATTTTTGCTATGTACATGCTATGTGTTGGAAATATCTTATAAATGGGCAACTTTGTGTAAAAAAAATGTGTTTTTATTTTTTTTCCACATTTTCCAAAAACTTCTGGAAAAAAATGAACAGTTCAAAAGACTCATAATGCCTCATAGATTATACGTTGGGGTGTTTGCTTTCCAAAATGGGGTCACTTTGTTGGCGTTTCCATTGTCCTGGTGCTCCAGGGCCTTCAAAAGTGTAATAGGTGTTTGAGAGATTAGATGTGTAATTTATGCTCCTAGAACGCCTGAAGTTGCTACTTCAATGTTGGGCCTCTGTATGTGGCCAGGCTGTGTAAAAGTCTCACATATGTGGTACCGCCATACTCAGGAGGAGTAGGAGAATATATTTTGGGGTGTAATTTTTGCTATGTACATGCTATGTGTTGGAAATATCTTATAAATGGACAACTTTGTGTAAAAAAAATGCGTTTTCATTTTTTTTCCACATTTTCCAAAAACTTCTGGAAAAAAATGAACAGCTCAAAAGACTCATAAGGATTCATAGATTATACGTTGGGGTGTTTGCTTTCCAAAATGGGGTCACTTTGTTGGCGTTTCCATTGTCCTGGTGCTCCAGGGCCTTCAAAAGTGTAATAGGTGGTTGAGAGATTAGATGTGTAATTTATGCTCCTAGAACGCCTGAAGTTGCTACTTCAATGTTGGGCCTCTGTATGTGGCCAGGCTGTGTAAAAGTCTCACATATGTGGTACCGCCATACTCAGGAGGAGTAGGAGAATATATTTTGGGGTGTAATTTTTGCTATGTACATGCTATGTGTTGGAAATATCTTATAAATGGACAACTTTGTGTAAAAAAAATGCGTTTTCATTTTTTTTCCACATTTTCCAAAAACTTCTGGAAAAAAATGAACAGCTCAAAAGACTCATAATGCTTCATAGATTATACGTTGGGGTGTTTGCTTTCCAAAATGGGGTCACTTTGTTGGCGTTTCCATTGTCCTGGTGCTCCAGGGCCTTCAAAAGTGTAATAGGTGGTTGAGAGATTAGATGTGTAATTTATGCTCCTAGAACGCCTGAAGGGGCTACTTCAATGTTGGGCCTCTGTATGTGGCCAGGCTGTATAAAAGTCTCACACATGTGGTACCGCCATACTCAGGAGGAGTAGCAGAATATATTTTGTGGTGTTATTTGTGGAATGTACATGCCATGTGAGAGAAATAACCTGTTATAATGACAATTTGGTGTGAAAAAAAATAAAAATAAAAAAAATCTTCATTTTGCAAAGAATTGTGAGAAAAAATGACAACCTCAAAAAACTAACTATGCCTCTTACTAACTACCTTGGAATGTCTACTTTCCAAAAAGGGGTCATTTGGGGGGTAATTGTTCTTTTCTGGCTTGTTAGGGTCTCAAGAAATGAGATAGGCTGTCAGTACATCAGGTGTAATCAAATTGATACATTTTCAGTGATTGGCACCATAGCTTGTAGACCCTATAACTTTCACCCAGACTAAATAATATCCACTAATTTCGGTTATTTTTACCAAAGATATGTAGCAGTATACATTTTTTCCCAAATTTATGAAGAAAAATTACTTATTTGCAAAATTTTATAATAGAAATTAAGAAAAATTCATTTTTTTACAAAATTTTCGGTCTATTTTCATTTATAGCACAAAAAAAAAAAAACCCAGAGGCAATCAAATACCACCAAAAGAAAGCTCTATTTGTGTGAAAAAAAGGACGAAAATTTCATATGGGTACAGTGTTGCATGACTGAGTAATTGTCATTCAAAATGTGAGAGCACCGAAAGCTGAAAATTCGTCTGGTTAGGAAGGGGGTTTAAGTGCCCAGTTGTCAAGTGGTTAATTGGTTTCATTTCACATACACCCCCTCATGTAGTCCCCCTGTGGGAACACATAGATATCTGCCATGATTTCACACACTTTACACCTTTACACATTCAATTAATCTTCCCTTTTTTGATACACATTTTTTCCAGGAACACTATGCACTTTTTGTGCACACATAGTCTATTGGATCAGGCTGTGACCACCGTGTCATGCTCTGGGCGCTGTTCTTCGTCCTTGGAGGGTTCCCCCATCTCAACCCCGGGGGAGACATCATGCCTGTCACCCCCATCTTCCCTGGCGGACACCGGGCCTGGCCTTGGGGCTGTGCAGTGAGTATCCCAGATTGTCCCTACTTTTTTGGGACACATTCTCTCTGTCCTCCCTCATTCCAAGAGTATCATTATTAATCCTTGTCCCTTTCCTTTCCAGTATATTATGTTACAACACTCCTGATGAATGGCTGTAATGCCAGGAAACGCGTTGAGTGCCCTTAGATGCCCCAAGTTATCTGTCCCTACAATGTTTTTTAACCCATCTACCTTATTATGTACAGTTACTATGTTTAATTTCTATTTCTATTGCATACAATATAGCAGCATATTTAGTGTAAGTCATGTGACTACCTATTTATTTGACACAATATTTTTTAAAATGTAACAATAAATTATGTACTGTAAATTTTATGTTTCTGTTTATATCTGACATGGTGGTAGCCTCACTCAAAGTCCCACAGCTCTCCTTTTCCACAAACCAATTTAGGGATAGAGGTCGCCATGTTTGTGCTATAGTTGTGTGTCAGGTCACATCCAATTCACTGTTTGACAAGCTTTTGGGTGGAAGACACCCGTTCCCAGTGACCTGTCACACCTAACATACCTTATGAATTCTTGTTTATTGCCCCTACACTACAACAATGTTCAGTAATTTGTTATCAGATTTATTCCTCATTCCCATTAGATTCCTATGTCAATATCTTCCCATGTATTACCCTTGACCCATTAACCCTTTTAAAATCGCCTCCCAATCCCTTGTCCGGTTCAGCTTGGGTTTGAGGGGGGTTGGGTGTTTTCTCTGTCTCCGGGTTGCGATGTGCAGCAGTCCGTTCCCACCCCCAACTTTTTGGTGGGGCGGGGCTTGGCCTCCTGCTCATCGGCGTCATGCTTCGCCGCCGCATCAGCAGTGTCATTGACGTTGTTTAAACGTCTTTTTTCCATCCTTAGCCATGCACTAGGTGGGTGGGAACTCACTGCTGATGGCTCCTCCACATACAGCTGGGAATCCCCTCCCCACCTCTCCTGTGCAGTATGGCCAATCAGGCATGACGTTGACGGGGCCCCTCCCCTGGAATGGGAGTATATAGCAGCCTTGAAGCAGCCGATGGTTCATTTGCTTGACTCAATCACAAGGACAGCATACACTGAATCCACACATAGGTCACCTTCGTCGGGAGCTCAGCAATCCTTTTTTGGTATGTTTTCTTTTTTCCCCCTTAATTGGTTTAATTTCACATACACCCCCTCATGTAGTCCCCCTGTGGGAAGACATAGATATCTGCCATGATTTCACACACTTTACACCTTTACACATTCAATTAATCTTCCCTTTTTTGATACACATTTTTTCCAGGAACACTATGCACTTTTTGTGCACACATAGTCTATTGGATCAGGCTGTGACCACCATGTCATGCTCTGGGCGCTGTTCTTCGTCCTTGGAGGGTTCCCCCGTCTCAACCCCGGGGGAGACATCATGCTTGTCACCCCCATCTTCCCTGGCGGACACCGGGCCTGGCCTTGGGGCTGTGCAGTGAGTATCCCAGATTGTCCCTACTTTTTTGGGACACATTCTCTCTGTCCTCCCTCATTCCAAGAGTATCATTATTAATCCTTGTCCCTTTCCTTTCCAGTATATTATGTTACAATACTCCTGATGAATGGCTGTAATGCCAGGAAACGCGTTGAGTGCCCTTAGATGCCCCAAGTTATCTGTCCCTACAATGTTTTTAACCCATCTACCTTATTATGTACAGTTACTATGTTTAATTTCTACTTGTATTGCATGCTATATAGCAGCATATTTAGTGTAAGTCATGTGACTACCTATTTATTTGACACAATATTTTTTTAAATGTAACAATAAATGATGTACTGTAAATGTTATGTTTCTGTTTATATCTGACATGGCGGTAGCCTCACTCAAAGTCCCACAGCTCTCCTTTTCCACAAACCAATTTAGGGATGGAGGTCGCCATGTTTGTGATATAGTTGTGTGTCAGGTCACATCCAATTCACTGAGTGGAGGTAAGTATGACATCTTTGTTATTTAACATTCATTCTCTAACAATTGTCTGTTACTGTATGTTTCATAGCAAAGTAATCGCTCTACAAATTTTCATGGTTTCCTAAAGTAAATGAGAAACGAAAAGCCATTATGAATGGACAATTATTTTCTTTAGCCAACTTGGCCAAGAAACTTGATCAAGGATAACAAAGAATCTAAAAATCCCCAAACATTGTTAAATATAAGGGGATTGATTGTCACATTATCTAACACAAACAAGTACCCTAACAAGTTGTTGACATTGAACATACTACACACACCCCAAAAGAACTTCATCAAAATAATTGGGCATGTGAGTATACCCAGCCCTCCTTCTGTCCTGCAGTTTTCCAGTTTCATTTTCTGGAAATTCCCGGCTGTAATTTTGACAGTCAAGACTTGCTTTATTTGCACAGCAGAAGATCTTTCTGCTCTAATGTAAATGTCAGAAAAGAGTCAAGAAGATTGTATTTATTTGCTTATTTATCACAGGTACTTATATAGCGCAATCAATTTACACAGCACTTTACATATATATTGTACATTCACACCAGTCTCTACTCTCAAGTAGCTTAAAATCTAAGGTCCCTAACTCGCATTAATGTATATACCAGGGCCAATTTAAGTTACTTGGCTCCTGTCTAAATTGGCCCTAGTATAAGTATGTATGAATGTGAGTTTTTGTGTAGCCAAGGTATCAGAGAGTTGGAAGCCATTATAGGTCCTATTTTATTTTCTGTTAAAAGGGTTTCTCTTCACTCCCGGTCTGAAAGATAGCACAGTGAGAAACAGGCCATCTTTACAAAAAGAAGGGAAATCTGCCCTAGCTGTCACTGGAACATTGTTCCCTTGGGAAGATTTCCTTTCATCTCCTGTTTTGGTAACAACCATTTTGGCTTATTTCGGTTTGGGATTGTCCTACTAAAAATGGATAGATTTTGAGCAGCAAGGACAGGGTAACCTTTGCTATTTATTCTGGAATCCCAACACTCAATTAGATCCACCACTGGATATCTTTGGACACCACTGATACCTGAAAGGCAAATATTAGTTAAATTTGATTTATGAAAATATTTTTTAAACAGCTATGATATGGTAAATGATACTTAACATGCATACCTACACACAACAGTGAATTGGTTAGACAGTTTGCTAAAACCAATTCACTAGGGAGGGGTTGCCCGCTTACTTATCCACCATAGGCAGGAGGTATATGTCTGCTGTAGTCACGGTGGTCACAACCATTGCATGTACATAATGTTAATGTCTCTAAACATGTTTCCAGTGTTAAAAACCTTCATTTTTTTATCCAAAAGCAAGGCATATGAATATTTTTGGGACCAACACATGTCTTTGCTTATTGAGCTGCTCACATTAGTTTTCTATTCTTAAGTAAATTATTGTCGTGTGCAACAGCAGTCACAAAAGCAGCTTTATTTGGATGTTCAGCAAGCATGGCAAACAAAGACTGTACCGCAATCAGTGTGCAACTTACTAGATGAATTCAGGGATTATGTCTTCTAATGAAGGGAACACTTATATAATCTCTCTATAAAAGGTTATTTTGACAAATTTATAATTCAGTATAAATTGTCTCACCTAAAGAAATAAGAGTAGTGTAGTAAAGAAATAAGAGCTAAGTGGCAGTGTCTATGTAAAGCCCACCCCTTGACCACTTTATACACCTTTTCAGCTCACTCTTGGCAGGTTATCTGTGGCAGGCACTGGAAAATACCTAGTGCTTCCAGGTATGGCAGGGTATTTGACCAGCTATACAGCAGTATAACCTATTAGCCAAAATCTAAGCCCAAGCACTGTCACATGACGGCTATGACAGCAGCTGACAGTGGGTATTGGAAGCGGCTGCAACAGAGGAAAAAATGGTGGAATAGTGCTAGAGAGGTGACTGGTCAGGGGATAGACTGTCACTCAGACAGTGTCACTCTGTCCTCAATAGACAAGGTTTCAGTGTCTCTTTAATGTACGAAATTATGTACAATTGTTACATTGGTTGCAAGTAGGTAATATTTTAGCTCAGTGTTCAACTAACACTTTCAGATATCATTATTAAAATAATAGTATCAGGAAAAAAATGAAAATTTCAACTTTGTTACTATATTCTTCACATTACAGATGAAGTTCATGTATTTTGTATTCAATTACTATTTGTATGGTAAATTTTACTAAACTAGAAGGCATGTTATGGCAATTCAGAATTTTAAGACCGATTTCAACATGTGTTCACTTCTTTGTTACATACTGAATTGAAGATACCACTTAATTTCCTGTTTAATTTCCTGTTTAATGGATCACTTGACTCTTTTTTCTTTCAAGTACAGTCATATTACCTTTATTTATTTATTGTAATGATTTACCCCTCTTTTTTGTTGTTAAAAATTCAACAATATAGATATTTCTTTCTTTTACAGCACAGATCAAATGTACAAAACATAATGAATGATAGAAAAAAAAAAGTAAATTAAAAAAATAAAACACTTAGCAATTCAAGTGGAATGAGAGAGGGACAAGGCAGCTGGGTGCTGAGCAATTCCCTGCCTTAATAGACTCTTCACAATGGAGATGTCTTGAAGCATCTGAGATCCTATTGTCTTATTTGAATGGCAACTACCGCATCATGATGAGAGTGAAAGATCACTAATGATTTAAGTTAAATCAGCTCCATATAAATGCCTTGAACGATTCTTTGGAAGGCTACTGGGTATAAAGCACCTGTAAAATAATATGTTCAAACTCACACCCAACACATCCCAGCTGGGGCTTTGAATAAGATATAAAGAGAATAGTTTTACCATTACAGTTAAGAGGCAATTTCATCATTTGCCTCACACCATTGGTATAGAATGGTCTTCACACCTGCTTAGTGCCTTGGAATTTGGGTTAGATCACAAGGTGGAGTTATTACTATACTGTAAACTATTTTGCTTGTAGCATTCCATATTTTTCTATATCCTTACTCTTGTGAAAAATCACATCTGCATTAAAAACTAAATACACAAGATTTCATGTTGTATACTTTATTAGAATAAGCTATCAGGCACCTTTTTCATCTGGCTTTTCTTCCCAACTACCCAGAGACCTAACAAATTGACAATCTCAATTGTGACTTTTGAAGTTCACTATTTGCCTATGCACTGGCGCCTACACCTCTTCCTAATCTTTATGCCATGTACACACGTTCGGAAAATCCGACAAGAAAACCGTGGATTTTTTTCAGACGGAATGTTGGCTCAAACTTGTGTTGCATACACACTGTCACAAAAAATTCCAACCGTCAAGAACGCGGTGACGTACAACACTACAACAAGCCGAGAAAAATTAAGTTCAATGATTCCGAGCATGCGTCGAATTGATTCCGAGCATGCGTGGTTTTTTGTGCGTCGGAATTGCATACAGACGATCAGAATTTCCAACAAGAACTTTTCTTGTCGGAAAAATTGAGAACCAGCTCTCAAATTTTGTTGTTGGAAATTCCGACAAAAAAAGTCCAATGGAGCCTACACACGGTCGGAAATTCCGACCGTGTGTACGCAGCATTACCTGACAATGTGTGGGCCTGCCAACTAGTCAATCTGCCCCAGGGCATTGTATTGTGGTATGGGGCAGGGGCATGTCTTAATTCAAGCACACACAGAAGAGGAGAGATCTCTGGGCATCTACAGGCTGTACAGGATGGAATGGTATCCACTAGCAGCTTATGGTATTAGCTATTAGATAGCACTATTGCTTTAGTTACTTGGCAAAGCAGACAGTTTTGCTTTAATGTGGATACAACTTTTTGTTGCTCTTTCCTCCCTCCAACCCAGTTTTGCCTAATATAGCAATCACTACTGATAAAATGTGAGTTCCTCCAACTTTTTACTCTTAGTACTTGTTTTTAGTATCCTGGATTGAACTCTCGTTCTTTCTTAACCACTTCCCTACCGGGCACGAAAACCCCCTTCCTGCCCAAGCCATTTTTCAGCTTTCAGCGCTGTCACAGTTTCAATGACAATTGCGTGGTCGTGAGACGTGGCTCCCAAACAAAATTTGCGTCCTTTTTTCCCCACAAATAGAGCTTTCTTTTGGTGGTATTTGATCACCTCTGCGGTTTTTATTTTTTGCGCTATAAACAAAAGAAGAGCGTCCAGTTTGAAAAAAAAACACAATATTTTTTACTTTTTGCTATAATAAATATCCTTTTTTAAATTTTTTTTATTAACATTTTCCTCAGTTTAGGCCGATACGTATTCTTCTACATATTTTTTGGTAAAAAAAAATTGCAATAAGCGTATATTGATTGGTTTGCGCAAAAGTTATAGCGTCTACAAAATAGGTGATAGATTTATAGCATTTTTTTTTTTTTACTAGTAATGGCGGCGATCTGCGATTTTTGTGACTGCGATATTGCGGCGGACACATAGGACACTTTTGACAAATTTTTGGGACCATTCACATTTATACAGCGATCCCTGCTATAAAAATGCATTGATTACTGTATAAATGTGACTGGCAGGGAAGGGGTTAACACTAGGGGGCGAGGAAGGGGTTAAAAATGTGTTTCCTAGATGTGTTCTAACTGTGGGGGGAGGGGACTGACTGGGGGAGGTGACCGATGGTTGTCCCTATGTACAAGGGACACACCATCGGTCCCCTCTCCCACACAGGATGTGGATCTGTGTGTTTACACACACAGATCCACTTTCCTGCTCGGTTACTGGGCAATCGCGGGTGCCCGGCGGCCATCGCGGCCGACCGGGCATGCGCATCGGGTCCCCAGCAACGCGGCGGGTGCGCCCCCTAGCTCCTTTAAAGGCAGGACGTCATATGACGTCCTGTTAGAACGAGAGAGTCTTCCGCCCGCCGTCATTTGACGGTGGGCGGTAGACTACAGGTTAAAGGGGTTGTAAAGGTACATGTTTTTTCACCTTAATGCCTCCTTTGCATTAAGGTGAAAAAACTTCTGTCATTGACCGGCCCCCCAGCCCCCCCCCGTGTTATTCACCTGAGTCCTGTATTCCCCCGCCGGAGACGCGCTCTTCCTCTATGCCCGGGGTTCTCGTCTCTTGATTGGATACATTTTTATAGCAGCGCAGCCATTGGCTCCTGCTGCTGTCAATCAAATCCAATGATGCGGGGGATGGGGCCGAGTCCTAGATTCAGAGTCTATGAACGCCGAATGCTGGACTCGGGAGCACGCCCGCAAGGTAACCCCCTGGGAGAGCGCTTCTCCTAGGGGGTTATATGATGCAGGGAGGACCTACCAGCACCACCGGGGGACCCCAGAATTTGAGGATTGGGGCCACTCTGTGCAAAACTAACTGCACAGTGGAGGTAAGTATGACATCTTTGTTATTTAAAAAAAATTAAAAACGAAGCCTTACAATCACTTTAACATTCATTCTCTAACAATTGTCTGTTACTGTATGTTTCATAGCAAAGTAATCGCTCTACAAATTTTCATGGTTTCCTAAAGTAAATGAGTAACGAAAAGCCATTATGAATGGACAATTATTTTCTTTAGCCAACTTGGCCAAGAAACTTGATCCAGGATAACAAAGAATCTAAAAATCCCCAAACATTGTCAAATATAACAGGATTGATTGTCACATTATCTAACACAAACAAGTACCCTAACAAGTTGTTGACATTGAACATACTACACACACCCCAAAAGAACTTCATCAAAATAATTGGGCATGTGAGTATACCCAGCCCTCCTTCTGTCCCGCAGTTTTCCAGTTTCATTTTCTGGCAATTCCCGGCTGTCATTTTGACAGTCAAGACTTGCTTTATTTGCACAGCAGCAGATCTTTCTGCTCTAATGTAAATGTCAGAACAGAGTCAAGAAGATTTATAACGAAGCAATGCTATTACTGCTTTTTTGTAACTTATCTGGTTCAATCACAGGGTGACCTTTGCTCTGCATACAGTACATCCGGAAAGTATTCACAGCGCTTCACTTTTTCCAATTTTTTTTACCTTACAGCCTTATTCCAAAATGGAATAAATTAATTATTTTCCTCAACATTATACAAACAATACCCCATAATGACAATGTGAAAGAACTTTATTTGAAAATATATAAATTATATATAAATATATAAAATATAAAAATATAAATTAAATATAAAAAAGGAATAAAATCACATGTACATAAGTATTCACAACCTTTGCTCAATACTTAGTTGAAGCACCTTTGGCACCAATTACAGCCTCAAGTCTTTTTGAGTATGATGCTACATGTTTGGCACACCTATTTTTGGGAAGTTTATCCCATTCTTCTTTGCAAGACCTCTCAAGCTCCATCAGGTTGGATGGGGCGCAACGTTGGACATCCATTTTCAGATTTCTCCAGAGATGTTCAATTGAGTTCAAGTCAGGGCTCTGGCTGGGCCACTTAAAGACATTCACAGAGTTGACCCCTAGACACTCCTTTGTTATTTTGGCTGTGTGCTTAGGGTCATTGTCCTGTTGGAAGATGAACCTTCGCTCCAGTCTGAGGTTCAGAGTGCTCTGGAGCAGGCTTTCATCAAGGATGTCTCTGTACATTGCTGCATTCATCTTTCCCTGGATCCTGACTAGTCTCCATGTTCCTGCCACTGAGAAACTTCCCCACAGCATGATGCTGCCACCACTATGCTTCACTGTATGGATGGTATTGGCCAGGTGATGAGCGGTGACTGTTGACTCCAGACATGATGCTTGCTATTCAGGCCAAAGGGTTCAATCTTTGTTTTATCAGACCAGAGAACTTTTTTCTCATGGTCTGAGAGTCCTACAGGTGCCAAACTCCTGGTGGGTTGTAATGTGCCTTCATTTGAGGAGTGGCTTCCGTCTGGCCACTCTATAATACAGGCATCATTGGTGGAGCGCTGCAGAGATGGTTGGAAGGTTCTCCCCTCTCCACAGAGAAACGCTGGAGGTCTGTCAGAGTTACAATCGGGTTCTTGGTCACCTCCCTGACTAAGGCCCTTCTCCCCCGATCACTGAGTTTGGCTGGGCGGCCCACTCTAGGAAGAGTCCTGGTGGTTCCAAACTTTTTCCATTTAAGGATGATGAAGGCCACTGTGCTCATTGGGACCTTCAATGCTGCAGAATTTTTCCTTTACCCTTCCCCAGATCTGTGCCTCAATACAATCCTGTCTTGGGGGTCTAGAGACAATTCCTTGGACTTCATGACTTGGTTTGTGCTCTGACATGCACTGTTAACTGTGGGACCTTATATAGACAGTGTGCCTTTCAAAATCATGTCACTGAATTTACCACAGGTGGACTCCAATCAAGTTGTAGAAACATCTAAAGGATGGTCAGTGGAAACAGGATGCACCTGAGCTCAATTTTGAGTATCATGGCAAAGGCTGTGAATACTTATGTACATCTGATTTTTATTGTTTTTTATTTTTAATAAATTTAATAAATTTGCAACAATTTGAAACAAATTTCTTTCACTTTTTCATTATGGGGTATTGTTTGTAGAATTTTGAAGAAAATAATGAATTTATTCCATGTTGAAATAAGTCTGTAACATAACAAAATGTGGAAAAAGTGAAGCGCTGTGAATACTTTCTGGATACACTGTATGATGTCAGTTAAGGGAACCTTGCAAGTTAGAAAGAAAAATTAAAAACCGTGTTTCTATTTAACCTCTTTGTTACCCCCAGTAACCTAATCCTAATTAACTCCTTACTCTACTTAGCTGTTATTTTGCTGCCTATTTTTTGTATTTCTCTCTTTTTTTAGTACTGAAGAAAACAATGCTTGTATTACTTTGATATCTTAAAGCAGAACTACACTGCAACTTAGCCCTACATACCAAAACACAATTTAATTAATTTTTAATATTCAAAACAAACTCACCCATCCATTCATGCCCCCATGCTTTAATTTGAAAAACACCCCCCTAGCATTTCTGACCATGGCCATTTTGAGTAAGGGCACATGATTCATGTAAAATTAACTTCCTGGAATCCATCTGCCCTTACCTCAGGCATGCAAACTGGAAGGTGTAAGAAAAGAAATGGCTGCACATCCAGGAATTCTGATTGCCTTTTATTGTTCAAAGTGATAACACCAAATACACCACAAGGTCACGTAGACGCGTTTCACACAAACACCTTGTGCTTAATCATTAAGCACAAGATTAAGCACAATGATTAAGCACAAGATGTTTGTGTGAAACGCGCCTACGTGACCTTGTGTTGGTGTCTTTGGTGTTATCACTTTGAACAATAAAAGGCAATCGGAATTCCTTGATGTGCAGCCATTTCTTTTCTTACAAGTTTCCCACGGAGGCGGGCCGGGGCTGGCACTCTACGAGACATTCCACCTCAGGTTATCATCATACACCTGGAGCAGCGGCTCTTTTTCTTTGTAAACTGGAAGGTGTGCTTAGCTGAGAATGCCCCTCCTCCCCTCCTGAAGACTTCTGGGAGTTATGACATTGTCACACAACTGGGTGGGCCCAGGTCACAGTGCTCTGCCCCCCAAGCCCACCCTTTTTTGAAGCTTTAGGCTCTAATCCTGTGCTTCCAAGAAGTAAAAAAAAGCCTCATTAAAATCCATGCATCCATCACCCTGCATGTAGATTAGGGGCCAGATGCATGGATTAAGGGGCGGCGCCCCTACGCTCTACATTACGGGCTGCCACTGCTTCATAGTATCAAAATTTGGCAAACCATGCTTCCTTAGCATGTACATTTTCTCTGTTTTATTTAAAGTGGAAGTAAACCCTCCTATCGTTTTCAGCCAAGAAAGCTGCCATCTTGGACTCTGTTTAATCTCCAACTGCCACAATGCTGCACATGTGATCAGTTATTACACTAGCCATTGGATGGTTTGACAGTTTGGTTGAGAGCACAATCAATGTGACAGTTAGCATTTCCGGCACGCCGGAAATTTAACTGTTTTTTGAAACTTTTCAATCGATGGGTTTACTTCCACTTTAAGTGTGGTGTTATACAAAGTATATTCAGTGGTGTTTATTTACTAAAGGAAATAGGCCGTGCACTTTGAAAGTGCAGTTGCACTTATATTCCTTTGTAAATGTGATGTGGTGAAGAATACCGAATCAGGTGAAGGGAGAAAAAAAAAAACAGCATCACACTAATGATTTCAAAGTCACAATGTTTATAAGAAAATTAAAATAATAAAAAAAGAGATTGTAGTGGTAATAGGGACCAATACAGAAATTCTAAACTCTGGACTGTGGTCTAAACAAATATGAAAATGGTTTGTGCCATTATTATTTTAATTACATTGAATTGTTACCTCTGCTTAGAAAATCTATTCCCTTTCAAGACCATGATCAAAGTTGTATAGATATTTCAAAAGATTTTCACTGCTGTCATCTTATACTTAGGTGTGAAGTGTATCAGAAATCCTTAACTCCAGATCACATGTCAATTCCTCATTAATGCTCCTGATAATAGCTATGTTTCCCAAATTTTACGACAGCTACTGTCAGCTACTGTATGTCAGTACGATAATATTTGTATTATTTTATTCTTTGTGTAAAAATTTGTGATTCCCAGATTCCGTATTCTATAATGTCTGTAAGGTTGCCTTTTCAATCTATCAAGTTAACGAACAAATGGTATAATGTTAACTAGTTCAGCTCTCAAAACGTGTATACAACTTATTGACCAGGCCAAATTGAACATTTCTGCTATAAGACCTAAAGAAAATTTATGGGGGCGATGTCCCAAAGCCTAATGCCACGTAAACACGCTCGGAATTTCCAATGGAAAAAGTCTGAAAGGAGCTTTTTATCGGATATTCCGACCGTGTATATGCCCCATCGGACTTTTCCCGTCAGAATTTCAGACGGACTTAAATAGAGAGCAGGTTCTCTATTTTTCCGTCGGAAATTCCGACTGAGTTTTGCCCGTGGCAAAGTCCGGCCGTGTGTACGTGGCATAAGGTCACCTTTTCCAAAAAAATAACCTATGCATTCAAGGGTCCCCAGTAGGTATTAAAAACTGTAGCTTTGTAAAATGTCCATTAACCTTATTGTTTTACCTGTAAGCCAGCCTGTAAACCTGACAGAAAAACTTGCAATCAACAGTCTCCACATCCTGCTTTTTTGCGCGGACGTGAAAACCACTGGTTTTGGCTTCTGTAAGGTTGGGTTTGACCGCCTATTACAGTGGTTGTCAACAGAAGGCAAATGCTCTTGCGCATGAGCATGATGTCCGAGTTATCTAATGTTCAAAGGATATTTCCTCAGGCCTGGTTGCCCTCCAGGATAGGGGTATCCTAGCAATCAAGAGAGGGAATAGAGAAAAGAGGGGGCACTAGCCTTGTGCATTATCCTTTAGTAAATTTATTTGTAAAAACAGATTAAAAACTACTCACAAACATGTGAAGATAGTTTGTTTTGTAAAAGCCTCCAAATTGTGGCAGTCAATCTAGGTACGACAGTCTCCAGATGGTGAACAGGAGGACTTCAGGACTGCTGCTGGCTTACATGTTTCAAAGGGATACCTTCTTCAGAGCCTAGCAGTGGTAACTCCTTCAGCTAATTATATACACAAAACACGCAATGAGCTGAAGGAGTTACCACTGCTAGGCTCTGAGGGAGAAGGTATCCCTTCGAAACATGTAAGCCAGCAGTGGTCCTGAAGTCCTCTTGTTCACCATCTGGAAACTGTTGTACCTAGATTTACTGCCGCAATTTGGAGGCTTTTACAAAACGAACTATCATCACGTTTGTGAGTAGTTTTTAACCTGTTTTTACAAATACATTTACTAAAGAATAATGCACAAGGCTGTTGCGCCCTCTTTTTTCTATTCTCTCCAGTGGTTCTCAACCCTTGTCCTCAGGACCCACTAAAGGCCCATACACACGATACAAAAATCGAAAGTAAAATTCCATCCAACGAACGATTTGCCGATTTTCGGATAGTTAGTATGGTGCTTTCGGCAGCCGATTCCGATTTTTTGTACGACAAAAGCTGAATGTGCAGCCTATAACATTTTTGTCGGATGTGAACACAACGTCTGATTTTCGTTTAATTAGTATGGTTTTCGTCCAAAAAAAAATCGTAAGAGCAAGACTACGCATGCTCAGAAACAAAACAATACATACAAAACTATTCAATACATTACGTCACTTCTGACGTTGTATTGTGTCATACGAGAATTTTTGTATGGGGAGTAACCTCTTCACTTTCGACATGAGACTAGCATGCAACAAAAAATGAACGATCGGTCGTCCAAAAATATGATCGTGTGTACAAGGCTTAACAGGTTTGCAAGCTAACTGAAATACATCACAGGTGATATAATTTGCTGCTCAGTGATTGCAGTATTCTAGTCTGCATCTCCCCAGGGTAATACTTCCTGGCCTGTTAGTGGGTCCTGAGGACAAGAGTAGAGAGCCAATGGCCTAGCGGTTTTCGTATCCTAAAAACAAGGAAGGAAATGGGATCACTAAATGAGAGTTTTTCAGCAAGGCTTCTTAGGCAAGGGGGAGACAAATGGCCTACAGGTATGACAATAAAATTATTGAATATTTTACAAAGATGCTTAGTTGCAATATATGACATTTTATTTTTTGGGGTGTAATTCCACTTTAATTATTACTGATTTTGGTTAATACAAGGATTAAAAGAAAGATTTAAAAAAAAATGTTGCTTAGGTTGTTGACAGACAAGCTGTTGAATGCTGTGCAGAAGCCTTGTTTTACACAGCAGATGCTACAGCATGTGATATAGAGCAAGTGCCAAGTGTCATTTTGACAGTCGGGATTTGCTGACAATAGTGGCACATACACCCAAAGTACTTTGTTAATGTTTTTAAGGGTGTTTATCATACACCCAATGTCCTCAAGGGAACCAGTCACATCTAGATCGTAGGTTGGACTTGATTTGACTTGTGTCTTTTTTCAAACTCACCTACTATGTAGCTATGTAACTATGTAGATCGTGTTCTGTCTTAAATTATTATAAATGTGCAGGCTTCATTACAAAATATTTGTATTTTCTTCTCCTGATTTAGCGTTGCCTACTTCGTCTGAACATAAGGCCTCATGCACACAGAACAGTTTGGAAACTCTCCTAGATTCCTTAGCTCCCTACAGAAGTGTTTTGGCAGAAAAAATGCCTGACACTTGTAAAAGTCTCTAAGGCCCCTTTCACACTGAGGCGTATTTCAGGCGTTTTAGCGCTAAAAATAGCGCATAAATAATGCATGAAATAATCCTGCCCCAGCATTCTCAATGTGAAAGCCAGAGGGCTTTCACACTGAGGCGATGCGCTGGCGGGAGGAAAAAAAATCTCCTGCAAGCAGCATCTTTGGAGCGGTGAAGGAGCGGTGTGTATAACGCTCCTTTACTGCTCCTTCCCATTGAAATCAATAGGACACCGCGGCTATACCGGCCGCAAACCACTGCTGTAGCCGCGGTTTGCGGGCAATGTTAATCCTTTCTCAACCCCATTATTGCCGTCTAATCAGTGCCACCTATCAGCAGGGACGCTGATAGGGGGGACCACCGGTACTCCTGTAGGGGGCCCAGGCACACAGAGGAGCCCGGAAAGCAGAAGGATGTGGAGAACAATGCCCTCCATGTCACCCAGGTTTCTCCCCCTCTTCCTCACGCTGGCTTTGAGGTGCTGGGAGAGAGACACGGAGGGATGATGAGCCTGGCCGCCAGCTGCTGAGCTCCTTCCCCTGCCCGCACTCACAGCTGGAACAAGGATATGGGAGACTGGACAGAGAGGAGACATCCAGCAGGTGGTGCACTGTATTGTGCTCTCCTTCATGTCAGAAGAGCATTCCACTATACAGCACATGAGACCGCGGATCCCTATTACTGTAAATCGCATTGCACTGTATACACACACAGCGCCCCCTATCCATATTTCCTGCTGTTGGGAGAAGAGCAGACCTTGGAGGAGATAGGGGGTGCTGTGTGTGTATACAGTGCAATGCAATCTACAGTAATATCTGGTCGCATGTCCTGTTTACTGTAGGTGAATGCTCTTCTGACAGGATGGGACAGAACACAGCACACCTCCTGCTAGCTATTAGTGGCTTCTCCCTGTGAGTTGGGGGAGGGGGATGGGCGGCTATCTGTGTTGGGAAAAGTGATGGGGATTTAGGGAGGGGTATATGTGATATGTCGGGGGGGTAGGGGATGGAGGGTTGAACCAGGAAAGGGGATGCTTGTACTAGAGGGGGTTTTCGGTAGGGAGGAAGAATTTGTGCTGGGAAGAGTAACTTAGAGGGGGTTGTGCTAGGAGGAGGGATTTGTAGGAATTTGTCTTAGGAGGGGGATTGTAGGAAGAAGATTTGTGCTGGGAGGGGAGTTGGGGAGATTTTGTGCCAGGAGCTGGTGGGGAGATTCGGGGCTAATAGGAGGGATTAGGGGTGGATTTGTGCTGGCAGGGGGGTTTAGGGGGAGAATATTTGTGCTAGGATAGAAAGGGGTGGCCCCGTCAGGTAGGCTGTATGGGGCCCCATGATTCCTAACAGTGGCCCTGCCTATCAGTGACTTTCAGTGCCACCTATTAGTGCCCATCAGTGCAGCCACATCAGTGTCTCCTCATCACTGCTCATCAGTGCCGCCTCATCATGTGGCCATCGGTACAGTCTATCAATGTCCATCAGTGCAGCCTATCAGTACCCAAAATAAGAAAAATTTAGTTTTTCAAAATTTTCAGTCTTTTTTCGCTTGTTTAGCAAAAAATACAAAAACCCGAAGGTGATTAAATACCACCAAAAAAAAAGCTCTAGCTGTCTTGAAATAATTATAAAAATTTCATATGGGTACAGTGTTGTATGATCGCGCAATTGTCATTCAAAGTGTGATAGCACTAGAACTTGAAAATTGGCCTGGGCAGAAAGGGGGTGAAAGTGGCCAGTTTTAAACACTTCCCATCCCGCGTATAGTCATATGACAGCCGCAAGGTGGCTCTGCCATCCTGGGCGGCCATCATATGACGTCCTCTGCTTCCCGGCCGCTAGGGGGCACGCGCACTCGGGAGCCGATGCGCGTGCCTGGTGGCTGCGAAGTCCGCCAGGCACCCGCGATTGCCGATCACAGAGCAGGGACGTGGATTTGTGTGTAAATACACAGATCCACCTCCTGTCAGGGGAGAGGAGACCGATCGCGTGATCCTTGTATATAGGAACACTCCCCCAGTCGGTCCCATCCCCCCACAGTTAGAATCACTCCCTAGGTAACACATTTAACCCCTTGATCGCCCCCTAGTGTTAACCCCTTCCCTGCCAGTGACAGGGAAGAGCCTGGTATGCTCTTAGAGGGGGAACCCACGCCATTTTTTTTTTTATGTGGCATGGAGTTCCCCCTCAAGATCAGCAGAGCACAAGTCGTATACCAAAGTCGGATCAGGCAAGACGGCGATCCGGCTTTGATCCAACTTTAGTGATATTCAATGGGCTGAAGTAGGATCAAAGTCGGACCAAAGTAGTGCAGGGAGCATTTTCAAAGTCGGACCGACTTGTGTCGGACCAGTTAAGACGGCTCCTGTAGGGAAACATTGATTTTCACATGTCATGCGACATGAGCTCCCAATGTCGGAGCATTTGTCGTACCAGTGTGAACCCGGCCTAATGCCCTCTCAGTTTCAAGTCATATGTTACCACCAAATTGAGCCTGTTCAGCAATCCATGGCTCCTAACCTCATCTTTTGAAATAGAATACAGGCCAGCAATATCATGCAACCTGATTTTAAACACAATTTTTAATGCTTTCATAATGTTTTTTTTACAAAGGTTTTTAACACATGTAGTGCAGAGGTCCATTTTAAGAACTATCAGTGTTATCATACAACAAATGCCGGTTAGACTGCAATAATGATGTCTAAAGCTGGATACACACTGTAGCGATACCCCCCAAGGGGCTGCTGGATTAATTTTCGGTCCTGCCGTTACCCCACATTTCACCGTCCCAGAACTTTAGAGTCTATGTTAAGTAATTAGAATAGAGGTGATTGCCAGTCACTTCAGTCTCTTTCTCAATTTCTTTATTAAACAACTTCAGGTAGGAGGATAGAGGGTAGGGGAAGTTCAGATACCTTGGTTTTGCAGATCACTAATGCGGTTCTTGAATCCAGATGACAACAGCTTTCTGTCTCTGGTTCTTGCGACAACCGGATAGGCCTCTCACACTGACCTAGCAGCCAGTATGAAGCACGGACAAAGTCTCTGCCACAGACTTGAGTGATAAGTAGAAACTCCTGGAAAATCCCCTGCCACAGGATTGTTTAGACAGTAGTCTGTTAGTTAGGTCAGCTGCACAGTACCTGAACCATCCGGCAGTACTGTGAGGTAGGTTAACTTGGGTGCATCCTCCCAACGAGTCACCAGGCCCTTCCTGAGATACCAGCCATCAGCTCGGTCCTCTCCAGTAAGGTCCTCCCCTGGAATATTCTCCGCTTGAGTGGCTTCTTCCCGCAGGACAGACAGCACAGGATCACCTTTCGTTAAGTAGGCCTCAGACAGGCTTCTGGGCCTACTTGTAAACAAAAAACACAGAATGTCCAAGCTAAACTTACCAACCAATCAGCAACCAACCAAATTCACCTGTCTAACGGTGCGTTTAAAAACAGGGGTTTAGTTGCACGCATTTGCAAATGCATGTGTAAGCTGCAGGCCTCGTCACGGCTCCCTGTGTGCTGCAGTCCTAACTCTAAAATTTAAGGTCTCCTCATTGGAAGCACATGTATGCTGATGGATAGATAAAAGGCAGATGACTGGAGGGAGCCCACCCTCCTTAAAGGGGCAGGAGCACACTAAACACCCAGCACATAGAAGCAAAGGTGCTAGTGCATTGCCTGACCACAATGACAAGACAAAAAACAAATGTCACTGCCCCCACCTATGACTGGTCTTCACAGCAAGGAGCACTGGATGGGCTGACACATGTAAACAAAAAACACAGAATGTCCAAGCTCAACTTACCAATCCATTTCAGCAACCAACCGAATTCACCTGTCTAACGGTGCGTTTAAAAACAGGGGTTTAGTTGCACGCATTTGCAAATGCATGTGTAAGCTGCAGGCCTCGTCACGGCTCCCTGTGTGCTGCAGTCCTAACTCTAAAATTTAAGGTCTCCTCAGTGGAAGCACATGTATGCTGATGGATAGATAAAAGGCAGATGACTGGAGGGAGCCAACCCTCCTTAAAGGGGCAGGAGCACACTAAACACCCAGCACATAGAAGCAAAGGTGCTAGTGCATTGCCTGACCACAATGACGACAAGACAAAAAACAAATGTCACTGCCCCCACCTCTTGAATCCAGATGACAACAGCTTTCTGTCTCTGGTTCTTGCGACAACCGGATAGGCCTCTCACACCAACCTAGCAGCCGGTATGAAGCACGGACAAAGTCTCTGCCACAGACTTGTGTGATAAGTAGAAACTCCTGGATAATCCCCTGCCACAGGATTGTTTAGACAGTAGTCTGTTAGTTAGGTCAACTGCACAGTACCTGAACCATCTGGCAGTACTGTGAGGTAGATTAACTTGGGTGCATCCTCCCAACGAGTCACCAGGCCCTTCCTGAGATACCAGCCATCAGCTCGGTCCTCTCCGGTAAGGTCCTCCCCTTGAATATTCTCTGCTTGAGTGGCTTCTTCCTGCAGGACAGACAGCACAGGATCACCTTTCGTTAAGTAGGCCCCAGACAGGCTTCTGGGCCTACTTGCAGCAAACACAGCAGCATAGCCTCAGGCCTGGAGGGCCATGAGGCAAGAAGGACCCAGAAGCACATGGCACTGCCCCTTAAATATCCTTCCCGAGCATGCCCAGCTACAAAGAAGCTCCTTATTGGGCTGTTTTCTGGGGGAAAGAATATCCAATGCACTTCAGCTGGCTGTATTTCTCACACTGGCCTGTGACAACAGTGACACCTACTGGCAACAGTGGGAAATGCACACAACTCAGCCAAAGCTGGAACAGAAACCAACAATTTACATAATCATTCCAAGCTATTTACAGCTCAGAGAATACTAAATTTACAGAATAGCCCCTGTTCAAAAGTAGCAGGGCGCTACAACACTATACAATTTTCTGTAGATTTTTTCCTTTAGATTTACCAAAATCATATCATATGAGGTCAAACCTTAAGACCCCATACACACTATTCGATTTTCTGCAGATTTCTGTCTTCAGATTTTCCAAAACCATGTAGTGCAAGGGCCTGCCTGATTGCAAACAAAATTAAACTCTTAAGGTTTGACCTCATATTATATGGTTTTGGTAAATCTGAAGACAAAAATCGGCAGAAAATCTAATAGTGTGTATGGGGTCTAAAATGTAGTAACCCATAACAACCTATCAGATTTTAGGGAATGGAATACACATCTCTCCCTGTATTGAGCATGAAAAAAAGAGTTCCAGTGGATGTGTCCTAGAATGTAGTACATTATTGGGTTAAAAGGTGAACTGCTATTTTTTAAATGTGGTCTGTATTGTAATCATCAGAATGTAATCATGTTATTCACAAACTCTCAACAGGGATATCTGCAAGTGCAACTGCAACAAAAGGAACTGAATTGACAGCACTTTGACACACTCCTCCGCCGTGTTTGTTTAGGAAGGTCCTAGAAATTGTATTTCACCAGCCACATTCGCTATCAACACACAATTATCTGGCTTAATCATGTGGAACAGTGGCAAATTCACCTGGGGTTTAAGAACTAATGACATTCTCGTCTGAGCTGCTTTAGTGAAATGGCCTAGCACCTGAAGCAGGAATAGCAAGATTGCTCAAGAAAATTTGGTTTTCTTTTTTCATTTCACAGCATAGGATTCTTCTCAAATCAACAAACACTGCTGATTAAATAGCGGTGGTAGCTGACTTACCAGCACTCCTTGTTGTGGCTGTAAATGTTCATTGAGAATCAAAGCCCTTTATAGGGAAATAATGTGTGTTTGTCTGAGTGTGTATATATATATATACTCTTTTTCTTTCTCTTTGTCTCTAGGACAGGAGAGGTGCTCAAATAAATGAGACCTGAGAATATAGGATGGTCATTGTCATTAGCTTGGGTGACCAGGATCTATGCAGAAACATGACATATATAAAGAAGAAAACACAATTCTGCAGCAAATGCACACACCAAGAGCAATTCCAGTGAGCTAATGCTATCCAGCAAACATTGTACCTGTGCTAAAGTAAGAATGTTTACTCAGTTTACCTTGAGGCTGGGTTCACACTGGTACGACACGACAGTCATACAACTTTCAGGCCTGGTTCACACTGGGGCGACAAACGCTCCGACATTGGGAGCTCATGTCGCATGACGTGAAAATGTCGCTCCGACTTTGAGAATGCTCCCTGTACTACTTTGGTCCGGCTTTGATCCGACTTCAGCCCATTGACTATCATTGAAGTCGGATCAAAGTCGGACCGCAGTCTTGCATGATCCGACTTTGGCATGCGACTTGTGCTGTACTGCTCTTGAGGGGGAACTCCAGGCCAAATTTTAAATAAAAAACCGGCATAGGTTCCCCCTCCAGGAGCATACCAGGCCCTTAGGTCTGGTCTGGATTTGAAGGGGAGCCCCTACGCCGAAAAAACGGCGTGGGGGTCCCCTCAAGATCCGAACCAGACCCTTATCCGAGCACGCAACCTGGCAGGCCGCAGGGGAAGAGGTGGGGACGAGAGAGCGGCCCCCCCTCCCTCCTGAACCGTACCAGGCCGCATGCCCTCAACATGGGGGGGTTTGGTGCTCTGGGGCAGGGGGGTGACCTGCGGCCCCCCCACCCCAGAGCACCCTGCCCCCATGTTGATGAGGACAGGGCCTCTTCCCGACAACCCTGGCCGTTGGTTGTCGGGGTCTGCGGGCGGGGGGCTTATCGGAATCCGGGAGCCCCCTTCAATAAGGGGGCCCCCAGATCCCGGCCCCCCCATCCTATGTGAATGAGTATGGGGTACATCGTACCCCTACCCATTCACCTGGTGGAAAATAAATGTAAATAAAAAAAACACACAGCTTTTTAAAGTATTTTATTGCACAGCTCCGGGGTCTTCTTCCGACTTCGGGGGTCTCCGGTGTCGTCGCCGCGCTCTCCGGTTCTTTCTTCTGCCGGGCCTCCGCTAACTTCTTTTTAGCTCTTTTGCTAGCGGAGGCCCGGTCTTCTCCGTCGCCTTCTTCTTCACCCGCTCTCCGGTTCTTCTCCCGCTCTCCGGTTCTTCTCCCGCTCTCCGGTTCTTTCTTCCGCCGGGCCTCCGCTAACTTCTTTTTAGCTCTTTTGCTAACGGAGGCCCGGTCTTCTCCGTCGTCTCGTCCGGCTCTCCGTTGTCCTTCTGCCAGCCCCTCCACTAACTTCTTTAGCTCTTTTGCTAGTGGAGGAGCCGGTCTTCCCGTCGTCGCCGTCGCGTCTTCTTCCTCTTCTCCTTCTCGATGTTGACGCGTCGCTTCCTCCCGCTGTAATACTGGCTCTCCGCTCCGCTCCGCATTAATATAGGCTTCTCATGACGTCACAGTCACATGTTCCCATGACGTCACAGTCACATGCTCCGGGGCCATGTGCCCCGGAACATGTGACTGTGACGTCATGAGAAGCCTATATTAATGCGGAGCGGAGCGGAGAGCCAGTATTACAGCGGGAGGAAGCGACGCGTCAACATCGAGAAGGAGAAGAGGGAAGAAGACGCCGACGACGGGAAGACCGGCTCCTCCACTAGCAAAAGAGCTAAAGAAGTTAGTGGAGGGGCCGGCAGAAGGACAACGGAGAGCCGGACGAGACTCCAGGAGCATACCAGGCCCTTAGGTCTGGTCTGGATTTGAAGGGGCGCCCCGACGCCGAAAAAAACGGCGTGGGGGTCCCCTCAAAATCCAAACCAGACCCTTATCCGAGCATGCAACCTGGCAGGCCGCAGGGGAAGGGGGGGGACGAGAGAGCGGCCCCCTCCCTCCTGAACCGTACCAGACCGCATGCCCTCAACATGGGGGGGTTTGGTGCTCTGGGGCAGGGGGGCGACCTGCGGCCCCCCACCCCAGAGCACCCTGCCGCCATGTTGATGAGGACAGGGCCTCTTCCCGACAGCCCTGGCCGTTGGTTGTCGGGGTCTGTGGGCGGGGGACTTATTGGAATACGGGAGCCCCCTTCAATAAGGGGGCCCCCGGATCCCGGCCCCCCACCCTATGTGAATGAGTATGGGGTACATCGTACCCCTACCCATTCACCTGGTGGAAAAAAATTGCAATAAAAAAAACACACAGCTTTTTAAAGTATTTTATTGCACAGCTCCGGGGGTCTCTTCCGACTTCGGGGGTCTCCGGTGTAGTCGCCGGGCTCTCCGGTTCTTTCTTCTGCCGGGCCTCCGCTAACTTCTTTTTAGCTCTTTTGCTAGCGGAGGCCCGGTCTTCTCCGTCGCCTTCTTCTTCTCCCGCTCTCCGGTTCTTCTCCCGCTCTCCGGTTCTTTCTTCCGCCGGGCCTCCGCTAACTTCTTTTTAGCTCTTTTGCTAACGGAGGCCCGGTCTTCTCCGTCGTCTCGTCCGGCTCTCCGTTGTCCTTCTGCCGGCCCCTCCACTAACTTCTTTAGCTCTTTTGCTAGTGGAGGAGCCGGTCTTCCCGTCGTCGCCGTCGGCGTCTTCTTCCCTTTTCTCCTTCTCGATGTTGACTCGTCGCTTCCTCCTGCTGTAATACTGGCTCTCCGCTCCGCATTAATATAGGCTTCTCATGACGTCACAGTCACATGTTCCCATGACGTCACAGTCACATGCTTCGGGGCCATGTGCCCCGGAACATGTGACTGTGACGTCATGAGAAGCCTATATTAATGCGGAGCGGAGAGCCAGTATTACAGCGGGAGGAAGCGACGCGTCAACATCGAGAAGGAGAAGAGGGAAGAAGACGCCGACGATGGGAAGACCGGCTCCTCCACTAGCAAAAGAGCTAAAGAAGTTAGTGGAGGGGCCGGCAGAAGGACAACGGAGAGCCGGACGAGATGACGGAGAAGACTGGGCCTCCGTTAGCAAAAGAGCTAAAAAGAAGTTAGCGGAGGCCCGGCAGAAGAAAGAACCAGAGAGCGCGGCGACTACACCGAAGACCCCCGAAGTCGGAAGAGACCCCCGGAGCTGTGCAATAAAATACTTTAAAAAGCTGTGTGGTTTTTTTATTGCAATTTTTTTCCACCAGGTGAATGGGTAGGGGTACGATGTACCCCATAGTCATTCACATAGGGTGGGGGGGCCGGGATCCGGGGGCCCTTTATTAAAGGGGGCTCCCGGATTCCGATAAGCCCCCCGCCCGCAGACCCCGACAACCAACGGCCAGGGTTGTCGGGAAGACGCCCTGTCCTCATCAACATGGGGGCAGGGTGCTCTGGAGTGGGGGGGCCGCAGGTCGCCCCCCTGCCCCAGAGCACCAAACCCCCCCATGTTGAGGGCATGCGGCCTGGTACGGTTCAGGAGGGAGGGGGGGCGCTCTCTCGTCCCCCCCTCTTCCCCTGCGGCCGGCCAGGTTGTGTGCTCGGATAAGGGTCTGGTTTGGATTTTGGGGGGGACCTCACACCGTTTTTTCGGCGTAGGGGCGCCCCTTCAAATGCAGACAAGACCCAAGGGCCTGGTATGCCTCTGGAGGGGGAACCCATGCCGGTTTTTTATTTAAAATTTGGTCTGGAGTTCCCCCTCAAGATTCATACCAAACACAGTGCCTGATATTGGCGGGGATCCAAGTCGGATCCCCGTTCATTGAAAGTCGGACATATGTCGGCTTCATGTCGCAGGGCATAGTCGGATCCAAAGTAGGACAGATGTCGTGTCGCACTAGTGTGAACCCAGCCTCATCCTACTTTGCTCTGCGACATCAGTCCTACATTGATCCTACATTGGTCCGACATCCATCCGACATTCATGAACAGGATACTACTTTGATCCGACATTGTGCTAGTCTGACTTGTCCTTTGACCAATCAAAACAATCCCAGGGTGAGATAAATTCCTTTTACTACTGCTGTAGGCCTGGTTCACACTGGGGCGACAAACGCTCCGACATTATGAGCTCATATCGCATGACTTGTGAAAATCAATGAATCCCTATGAAAGCCGTCTTAACTGGTCCGACACAAGTCGGTCCGACATTAAAAATGCTCCCTGTACTACTTCTGTCCGACTTTGATCCTGCTTCAGCCCATTGACTATCATTGAAGTAGGATCAAAGTAGTATCCTGTTCATGAAAGTCGGATGGATGTCGAACCAATGTCGGACCAATGTCGGACCAATGTAGGACCAATGTAGGACAGATGTCGCAGAGCAAAGTAGGATGAAAGTCGGATGAGGCCTGGTTCACACTGGGGCGACAAACGCTCCGACATTGGGAGCTCATGTCGCATGACGTGTGAAAATCAATGTTTCCCTATGGGAGCCGTCTTAACTGGTCCGACACATGTCGGTCCGACTTTGAGAATGCTCCCTGTACTACTTTGGTCCGACTTTGATCCGACTTCAGCCCATTGACTATTATTGAAGTCGGATCAAAGTCGGACCGCAGTCTTGCATGATCCGACTTTGGCATGCGACTTGTGCTCTGCTGCTCTTGAGGGGGAACTCCAGGCCAAATTTTAAATAAAAAACCGGCATGGGTTCCCCCTCCAGGAGCATACCAGGCCCTTAGGTCTGGTCTGGATTTGAAGGGGCGCCCCTACGCCGAAAAAACGGCGTGGGTGTCCCCTCAAAATCCAAACCAGACCCTTATCCGAGCACGCAACCTGGCAGGCCGCAGGGGAAGAGGGGGGGACGAGAGAGCGGCCCCCCTCCCTCCTGAACCGTACCAGGCCGCATGCCCTCAACATGGGGGGGTTTGGTGCTCTGGGGCAGGGGGGCGACCTGCGGCCCCCCCACCCCAGAGCACCCTGCCCCCATGTTGATGAGGACAGGGCCTCTTCCCGACAGCCCTGGCCGTTGGTTGTCGCGGTCTGCGGGCGGGGGACTTATCGGAATCCGGGAGCCCCCTTCAATAAGGGGGCCCCCGGATCCCGGCCCCCCACCCTATGTGAATGAGTATGGGGTACATCGTACCCCTACCCATTCACCTGGTGGAAAAAAATTGCAATAAAAAAACCACACAGCTTTTTAAAGTATTTTATTGCACAGCTCCGGGGGTCTCTTCCGACTTCGGGGGTCTCCGGTGTAGTCGCCGGGCTCTCCGGTTCTTTCTTCTGCCGGGCCTCCACTAACTTCTTTTTAGCTCTTTTGCTAGCGGAGGCCCGGTCTTCTCCGTCGCCTTCTTCTTCTCCCGCTCTCCGGTTCTTCTCCCGCTCTCCGGTTCTTTCTTCCGCCGGGCCTCCGCTAACTTCTTTTTAGCTCTTTTGCTAACGGAGGCCCGGTCTTCTCCGTCGTCTCGTCCGGCTCTCCGTTGTCCTTCTGCCGGCCCCTCCACTAACTTCTTTAGCTCTTTTGCTAGTGGAGGAGCCGGTCTTCCCGTCGTCGCCGTCGCGTCTTCTTCCCTCTTCTCCTTCTCGATGTTGACGCGTCGCTTCCTCCTGCTGTAATACTGGCTCTCCGCTCCGCTCCGCATTAATATAGGCTTCTCATGACGTCACAGTCACATGTTCCCATGACGTCACAGGCCATGTGCCCCGGAACATGTGACTGTGACGTCATGAGAAGCCTATATTAATGCGGAGCGGAGCGGAGAGCCAGTATTACAGCGGGAGGAAGCGACGCGTCAACATCGAGAAGGAGAAGAGGGAAGAAGACGCCGACGACGGGAAGACCGGCTCCTCCACTAGCAAAAGAGCTAAAGAAGTTAGTGGAGGGGCTGGCAGAAGGACAACGGAGAGCCGGACGAGACGACGGAGAAGACCGGGCCTCCGTTAGCAAAAGAGCTAAAAAGAAGTTAGCGGAGGCCCGGCAGAAGAAAGAACCGGAGAGCGCGGCGACGACACCGGAGACCCCCGAAGTCGGAAGAGACCCCCGGAGCTGTGCAATAAAATACTTTAAAAAGCTGTGTGGTTCACATAGGGTGGGAGGGCCGGGATCCGGGGGCCCTTTATTAAAGGGGGCTCCCGGATTCCGATAAGCCCCCCGCCCGCAGACCCCGACAACCAACGGCCAGGGTTGTCGGGAAGACGCCCTGTCCTCATCAACATGGGGGCAGGGTGCTCTGGGGTGGGGGGGCCGCAGGTCGCCCCCCTGCCCCAGAGCACCAAACCCCCCCATGTTGAGGGCATGTGGCCTGGTACGGTTCAGGAGGGAGGGGGGGCCGCTCTCTCGTCCCTCCCTCTTCCCCTGCGGCCGGCCAGGTTGTGTGCTCGGATAAGGGTCTGGTTTGGATTTTGGGGGGGACCCCCACGCCGTTTTTTCGGCGTAGGGGCGCCCGTTCATATCCAGACCAGACCCAAGGGCCTGGTATGCTCCTGGAGGGAGAACCCATGCCGGTTTTTTATTTAAAATTTGGCCTGGAGTTCCCCCTCAAGATTCATACCAAACACACTGCCTGCTATTGGCGGGGATCCAAGTCGGATCCCCGTTCATTGAAAGTCGGACATATGTCGGCTTCATGTCGCAGGGCAAAGTCGGATCCAAAGTAGGACAGATGTCGTGTCGCACTAGTGTGAACCCAGCCTGAATGTCGTATCGTATCAGTGTGAACCCAGCCTTAATCACCATGTCGGATGTCAAATGTCAGATGGTTAGGACAAGGATCCTACTTTGATCCGACTGCAATGATATTCAATGGGCTGAAGTAGGATCAAAGTCGGACAGAAGTAGTACAGGGAGCATTTTTAATGTCGGACCGACTTGTGTCGGACCAGTTAAGACGGTTCTCATAGGGATTCATTGATTTTCACACGTCATGCGACATGAGCTCCTAATGTCGGAGCGTTTGTCGGACAAGTGTGAACCAGGCCTGAGGCTGGGTTCACACTGATACGACACGACATTCATCCGACTTTCAGGCTGGGTTCACACTATACGACACGACTTTCATCCTACTTTGCTCTGCGACATCTGTCCGACATTGGTCCGACATTGGTCCGACATTGGTCCGACATCCATCCGACTTTCATGAACAGGATACTACTTTGATCCTACTTCAATGATAGTCAATGGGCTGAAGCAGGATCAAAGTCGGACAGAAGTAGTACAGGGAGCATTTTTAATGTCGGACCGACTTGTGTCGGACCAGTTAAGACGGCTCTCATAGGGATTCATTGATTTTCACACGTCATGCGACATGAGCTCCTAATGTCGGAGCGTTTGTCGCCCCAGTGTGAACCAGGCCTCATCCTACTTTGCTCTGCGACATCAGTCCTACATTGATCCTACATTGGTCCGACATCCATCCGACTTTCATGAACAGGATACTACTTTGATCCGACTTTGTGCTAGTCTGACTTGTCCTTTGACCAATCAAAACAATCCCAGGGTAAGATAAATTCCTTTTACTGCTGCTGTATTCACCATGTCGGATGTCAAATGTCGGATGGTTAGGACAAGGATCCTACTTTGATCCGACTTCAATGATATTCAATGGGCTGAAGTAGGATCAAAGTAGTACAGGGAGCATTTTCAAAGTCGGACCGACTTGTGTCGGACCAGTTAAGACGGCTCCCATAGGGAAACATTTATTTTCACACGTCATGCGACATGAGCTCCCAATGTCGGAGCGTTTGTCGGACCAGTGTGAACCCAGCCTAATCCTCATTCTTTTTGATCAACTGCAGCCACAATACGCACAGCACCTGGCAGGGTCACCTTCTGAAACCTGTGTTGTGTCATTTCTATTTTTTTTTCTTTGCTAGATGTATAAGTAATCCAATTTAATCCAGGTCTGATCTGATTTGTAACTGTGAGGAACTACCTAGTACTGGCAATTTATTTACTTTTATGCCTAGAAATAGCTTAGTGTTGTAGATAACTGGAGACTAATGCCGCGTACACACAGTCGGAATTTCCAACAACAAATGTTCGATGGGAGTTTTTTGACGGAAATTCCGCCCGTGTGTAGACTCCATCGGACATTTTCTGTCGGAATTTCCGACAACAAAAATTTGAGAGCTGGTTATCAAATTTTCCGACAACAAAATCTGTTCTCGTAAATTCCGATCGTGTGTGGACATTTCCGACGCACAAAATTCCACGCATGCTCTGAATCAAGTACGAGACGGAAGCGTAAAACTAGCGCTCTTAATGGAGATAGCACATTCGTCACGCTGTAACGGACTGAAAAGCACGAGGCTGAAAAGAGTGAATTGTCTCTCACTAAACTTCTACTAACACGACTGGTATTGAACTTCCCTTTAACCCTTTCCATACAGGGCTTTTTATACCACTTCCATACCGGGCCTATTCTGGCACTTCTATCCTACATGTACAAATCATCATTCTTTTGCTAGAAAATTACTCAGAACCCCCAAACATTAAATATGTTTTTTTAGCAGACACCCTAGTGAATAAAATGACGGTCATTGCAACTTTTTATCTTGCACAGTATTTGCGCAATCATTTTTCAAACGCCTTTTTTTGGGAAAAAAAAATGGTTTCACAAATTGAAAAATAACAAAACAGTAAAGTTAGCCCAATTTTTTTGTAAAATATGAAAGCTTATGTTACGCCGAGTAAAAAGATACCTAACATGTCACGCTTTAAAATTGCGCACGGTCATGGAAAGGTGCCAAACTTCGGTACTTAAAAATCTCCATAGGCGACGCTTTGAAAATTTTTACAGGTTACCAGGTTAGAGTTACAGAGGAGGTCTAGTGCTAGAATTGTTGCACGCGCTCTAACGCACGCGGCGATACCTCACATATGTGGTTTGAACGGCGTTTACATATGTGGGCGGGACTTACGTGTGCATTCGCTTCTGAGCGCGAGCTATTGGGGACAGGGGCGTTTTAAATTTTTTTTTATTATTTTTTCTTTATTTAACTTTTTTTTTTTTTATGTTTCCGTTTTTTTTTTTTTTTTTTTTTACACTTTTTTTTTTTTATCACTTTTATTCCTATTACAAGGAACGTAAACATCCCTTGTAATAGGAATGTGTGTGACAGATCCTCTTTAGCCCACGTTCACACTGGGGCTGCGGGAGTGAAGCCTGCGAGTTCAGCTGAACTCGCACGATTTCACTCCCGCTGGCAGTCCCGATTTCGGCCGCGATTTCAAAGACATCTGAAACAGATGTCAATGTAAATCGCGGCTGAAATCGCAAAAAGTAGTACAGAAACTACTTTTTGTAATCGGTGCAGCGCCGCAGATGCGGCGTCGCACCGATTAGGACGGTGCCATTGGCCGCACTTTGCTGCAAATTTAGCCGATTTGACATGCGATTTGACATATCAAATCGCATGTCAAATCGCACCAGTGTGAACCAGGGCTTATGGAGAGATGCGGGGTCAATAAGACCCCACATCTCTCCTCCAGGCAGGAAAGCATGAGATCGTGAAAAAAAATTCACCAATCTCATACTTACTAGCCACAATGGCGGCTTTGTTTACATCTGAGTACCCGGGCATGATGTCATCACATCGCGCCCGGGCCTCTGACGGTCATAGAGATGACTGGTGACCATCACCAGTCATCTCTATGCTCGTCACGTGACCCACCACCGGCGCCGGACGATTCTCTCCGGGTCTCCGATGGCACGGGAGAGCCCGGAGAAGCACCGGATGGCGGCGGCAGGGGGGGGATGTCCCCTCCCGCCGCCTATAAGAACGATCAAGCGGCGGAACCGCGGACAGGGATATATATATATATATATATATATATATATATGTAGCTCTACCCCCAGTTAAGAGAGCCACTGATATTGATTTGGGCCCTGTAGTGCACTGCTGTCAACCCCTGGCAATCGGCTCTAACCTCCCGTGGCACAGCTGGTGATAGAGAGATAGGACCGCGTGATCGCAACTG
Organism: Rana muscosa; assembly: GCA_029206835.1. Lineage (NCBI taxonomy): Eukaryota > Metazoa > Chordata > Amphibia > Anura > Ranidae > Rana > Rana muscosa. The sequence continues at coordinate 681,243,829 of CM055117.1, read as the reverse complement.
TTGGTGACGCAGTCCTATAACAAACATACACAGAATATACTTTAAAACTCCTATTAAAGTAAGCGGAACTGACACCAAATGTACTTTACCCAGATATTTTACTGAGGCTAATGGGCAAGTAATAAACAACAGTATAACAAGTTGCATATCCCTGCAATAAACAGTAATAAAGATAAACAGAGTAATCAGAATAATAAAGTATTGCTATGCAACTCTAGCGCTGCCCTTTTACAGCTACTTCCCCTCATGGGTAGACTAACACCCAGCAATGTCTACCTATGCAGTCAGGCCTGACTGATCTAAATGGAAGTTCAGTGAAACAATATTCGCTAGCAATCTCTCGGTGGTGCACTTGAAGAACAACTTTGTAATCCCAACGAATAGTAAAGATAAAGTATCTGTCTTTAAACAGCTCTCACCACCTGGACAAGTCCAAGTCCGTTTCCTCCATCGATTCGTCTAGGAACAGGAATCCACCGACATCCAAGTCTTCAATCCTTCTGGTGTACTGCAGCAAGGAGGATTAGATGTCTCTAAGGCTCTGCTAGGCTGGCAGAGGGCTCTTTGGAAAGGAGCACACGGCCCGGGCTTCAGGCCTTGTGCACACAGCAGTTCAGCACAGACATCCTCTTGCTAGGAGCGGGGGGTCCAAAGAGAGCGACCAAAACTCCGCCTCCCCTTTATAAAGTCTGCCCCAGCAGTCTCTGTTCTGGAGCAATGCACCCTGGGTGCTGCAAGATGTACTGGGAGATGTAGTCTCTTTCTCTCCTCTGCTTTCACTTCCAGTAATGTCTCTTTACTTCCTCCCGACTCACCTCTCACCTGGAACTTCTTGTCTCTCTGTCTTAAAGGGGAACACCCCGCTACACACTCCCCCCACTTGAACTCTTTGGTCCCCAAAGATAAACTTCAACAAATACTGTTTACCATTTTGGATAATGTCGAGCATGATGTTGGCATAGGGAATTCCCACCAAAACTTTGGGATGGAACTCTCTTGCCCACAGGTCACACTACCATGAGTGGCCTGCCTAACTGTGCCAGAGAGTGAGCTGGGGTTGCCCTCCACCAAATGGACGGTGGAAGGATCAGGTTGTTCAACACTTCTCCTAGCCGTTACAACAGAGTCCTCTGAGCTCATCCCCATTTGGGGGTAAGTTCGTTTCTTGGGAGGCCTGATGACTCTGCGAGCCCTCTGCTCTCTTGGTGCTTCTGACTCTGGCACCACAGGCTCTTCTTCAGGAGTAAGTTCAGGTAACATTGCTGGTTCTGGAACCTCTGATTCAGAAGTCGACTGACGTATGGAATCTCTAGAGTCCTCATCTGCGCAAGTGTCAGGAACATCTTCCCAGTAATCAGCTGAGGGACTGAAGGGTATGAATTCAGTAGCCTCCGGATTCAGCGTTGCATCTGGGGTATCCCCTCCATTTGGGAGATCTATGGCGGACGTTCCCAGAGTCGAGGGAGGCCACAGCCAGTCCAGTTCTCCACCTTCATCTGTACTCAATTGGGAGGCCTCCCCATCTTTGGCTCGAGAGGTCTGGGACCGAGTGTTCGGCCTAGGAATATCCAGGATAGAGGCCGGTTCAGGGGAGTTTCTCAAGGGAGGTATTCTGACTGCCTCAGCAAGTGGGAGCAGGTGGTTCCGATGCCACGTCTTCAGTGGACCCACCTTTCCTTCTGGCTTTAGTTTGTAGACAGGCAAACCGGTCAACTTCCTACAGACAACATAGGGCTCAGATCTCCACCTGTCGGCAAGCTTGTGTTTTCCAGGGACCCCCAGATTGCGTAGCAGTACTCGGTCCCCGGGCTGCAGATCTTGCACTCGAACCTTCAGATCGAAATTTTTCTTGTTGCGGGCCCCCCTTTGATCCGAAGCCGCCTGGGCTTGTTCATAGGCCACCTGCAAGCTACGTCTAAGTCTGTCCACGTATCCCTTGTGGGATGTAGCTGAGGTATTGTCTATAGAAGTGCCAAAGGCCAGGTCCACAGGTAGCCTTGCTTCTCTCCCAAACATAAGTCGATAAGGGGAGTAGCCAGTGGCGTCACTTGTGGTACAGTTATAGGCATGTACTAGGGCTGATATGTGCTGACTCCAGTGTTGCTTCTTCTCTGTTTCTAAGGTTCCCAACATGTTGAGCAGGGTCCGGTTAAGTCTCTCCGGCTGAGCATCTCCTTGTGGGTGGTAAGGCGTGGTTCTGGTCTTCTTTATTCCTAATGAATCCAAAAGTCTTCGGATCAACCGACTCTCAAAGTCCCTTCCTTGATCTGAGTGGAGTCTCTGTGGTAGTCCGTAATGGACAAAATACTTCTCCATAAGTATCTTGGCCACGGTGGATGCCTTCTGGTCTTTGGTTGGAAAAGCTTGAGCATAGCGGGTGAAATGGTCGGTTATTACCAGAACATTCCCCAATCCACTCAGGTCGGGTTCGAGGCAGAGAAAGTCAATGCATACCAGATCCATTGGGCCTTGACTCTGTAAGTGGCCCATTGGGGCAGCTTGATGGGGTAGGGTCTTTGTCTGAATGCATCGTGGACAGGAATGGCAATACTCCTCTACTTCTGCCCTCATGCAGGGCCAATAGAACCGATTTCTGACAAGCTGGAAGGTCCTTTCTGCCCCTAGGTGACCATGATGGTCATGCAGGGCAATTAGTACAGTCTCTCGGTGCTTCTCTGGAAGAAATAACTGCCACTTATCTTCTGAGTCATCAGAGGGGCCCCTTCGGTAGACCACTCCCTGATGTACCTGTAGCCTGTCCAATTCCTTCCTCAACAGGCGAGCCTCCTTTGAGGGGTGATGTAGGAGTTTGTTGGGATCCTGATTCTCCAGGGCTTCGAGGACCAATCTCCCCATGGGGTCATTCAATTGGTCACACCTCAACTCCTTCTTGGACAGTCTCGGTAGGTTGTCTTCCTCCAGTTGAGTTACCCCACAATAGTGTTTGGGGACTCCTACCATGGTAACCCCTATTTCTTCTGCTCTGGAGCCTCCTCTGGCTTGGAATTCAGCCCCTTGACAAAGGGCCCGCACCCCGTCCGGTGCCACTTGGGTCCAATCTTCCCAGTCATTTGTCGTGGCATGAGACCTCCGGGACAGGGCATCTGCATCCCTATTTCCGGCTCCTGGTCTGTACTTCAGACTGAAGTTGAATCCAGACAATGCGGCCAACCACCTGTGTCCGGTGGCATCTAGTTTCGCGGTGGTGAAGAGGTAGGTCAGGGGGTTGTTGTCTGTCTTCACAGTAAACTCTGCCCCATACAAGTAGTCTTTTAGCTTGTCTACTACCGCCCATTTGAGGACCAGGAATTCCAGCTTATGAGTGGGGTAATTCTTTTCTGAGGGGGTCAGGCTCCTGCTCACATAGGCCACTGGTTGCAGTTGTCCTTCATGTTGTTGGTAGAGTACACCACCTAGACCCTCATGGCTGGCATCCACATGTAATTCATAAGGTCTGGTAGGGTCGGCGTAGGCCAGGACTGGGGCAGTGGTTAAGCTCCTCTTCAGAGCATGAAAGGCCTCTTCACACCTTGGGTTCCACTGATCTTGAACTGACTCACCAGGCCTCCTGGGCCCTGAGTCATCCTCTTCCCCTTCTGCCTTTAGCAATTCATTCAACGGGCGGGCAATCCGAGCAAACCCCTCCACAAACCTCCTATAATAGGAGCAGAACCCCAGGAAGGATCTGAGCTCTGTTACTGTGGTGGGTCGTGGCCAGGAAGTGACTGCTTCCAACTTCTCAGGATCTGTGGCCACCCCTTCTTCAGACACTATGTGCCCCAGATAGTTCACAGAAGACTGGTAGAACCGACACTTCTCGGGGGAAAGCTTAAGTCCCTCTTCGCTGAGTCTTCTCAATACTTTCTCCAACCTGGCTTCATGTTCTTCCAAGGTTCTCCCGAAGACAATGACATCGTCCAAGTACACAAGGACTTCTATAAGATTCATGTCTCCAACAGTCTTCTCCATAAGGCGTTGAAAGGTAGCAGGAGCTCCAGACAAACCCTGAGGCATCCTATTGAATTCGAAGAATCCCACCGGGGTTATGAAGGCTGTCTTCTCCCTGTCTTCTGGGTGCATAGGGATTTGATAGTACCCACTCTTGAGGTCCATCACACTGAACCATTTGGCTCCAGACAAACTTTGTAGGGCATCTTCTATCCTTGGCGTGGTGTATTGGTCAGGGATGGTTCTCCTGTTGAGAGTCCTGTAATCGATACAAAGCCTCAACGACCCATTCTTCTTTCTGACCACCACGATTGGGGAGGCATAGGGACTTCTAGACTCCCGGATCACACCAGTCTTCTTTAGTTCTACAAGTTGTTCCCTCAGATCCTCCAGATCTGCCAGGGGGACCCGCCTGACCCTCTCTCGGAAGGGCTTATCTTCTTGGAGGCGGATCCGATGGGTGGCACTTCTTGCACACCCCACATCGAATTCATCTTCGGAAAAGATCTTCTCCCACCTGGTCAGCTGGGCCTTGGCTCTTTCTTTCCAAGCCCTGGGTAGGTTCGGGTTTTCCACGGACAGTTTCTCCCAAACATCTCCTCCGTCACCCGTCCCCTTGACTTCGGACCAAGTGACCGGGGCAGCAGGGCTCACCTGACCAAGCAACACTCTGGCAGGGATCTCCATGGGTCCTCCCGTAGTGTTCCTAACACTCACCGGAACTCTGCCATGGGCCTTCTTCAGGGCCTTGAACGGAATCACTTCTGGTATCACTTCCAGGCCTGAGGACTCTTCCCTTGGGTCTGATTCCAGCATGACAAAGGGGCCAGGTTGTTTCCACGAAAGCTTCACAGTGGCCCTAAGACAGGTTACTTCTCCGGGCTGTAGCACTACTCCTTCTCTGCCAAGTCTCCACACCTTCCCTATCCCCTCTCCCGGGGTCTTCTGCTCTAAGACCAGTCGTTGGTAGGCCGTCTTTAGCATGGGATGGATTTTGGTGGCTGAATGGTTTCTCTCTTTCACTAGAGGGGTCAGGAGTCTCGTGACTAGATCCGTGTTTGTCCCAATGATCAGGGAAATCTTGCTGGCTCCAGGCGGCCGGGGACACACAACTGCCAGGGTGTCAAACACTTCAGCCTTCCCAGCCACGGATGGGTCGAAAGTCATCTTTTTGGGCAGGTACCCATCATAAGGGAAACTCTGGGTTCCAAGTCCCCATATCTCCAGCTCTTCTATCTTCTGGATAGGCAGATGACTCAAGTGCCTATCATAGAAGTCCCGGTATAGTAAAGTCACCTGTGCTCCGGTGTCCAAAAGAGCTTTAGTATAGACTCCTTCCACTTGAATGGGCACAGTAGGAGACGGGCCCACCAGTTCCTTTGGGTATGGCCGGACTGGGGTCACCTCTTTTTTTTGGCTTTTGACCCTTGCCCTGCTCCTTTTGGACTTTAATTTTTCCTGAGCCTGGCATGCATTGACTTTCTCCCTCTCAATGGGGGCACAAACCCGCTGAGGGATGTTATTGTTCCTTTTAGGTGGATGTTCCTTCTTTGGGGTGCTGCACTTCCACTGAGGGGTCTTGCCCCCTCCCTCTGGGGTACATCTTGGTGGGGGTGTACTATACCTCCTCCTAGGAGTTTTGTCTCCTCCATTCTTGGCCTTTTTTTTTAGTTTGGAGCGCACTGAAGATGATGGGCACCCGGTTGACTCCTTCACCGGGGCCCTTTGGAGTTTCCCGCCGGCTTGCAATTATCTGTTCTCTTCTTCTTTGGGCTGGAGCATACGTTAGCAAAGTGGCCACTCCCTCCGCAGTTATAGCAAATCACCTCTTCTCGGTCCTGTAGGGAGGCCGGTGCTGAGGTGTTCGGGAACAACTCCTTTCTTGGGCTTGGTTTCTCTCGTCTTCTCTGATCTTTCTCCATCAAAGAGGTCAGCATCTCCAACACTTGGGCCATTTGCGATTTCAGAGTGTCAACCTCCACATCTCTTTCCGGGCTCTTGACCGAATGGACCAACACTGGTACAGGTGTGACATTCGCCTTGGCCACCTGCTGATCTTCCTGCAGCGCCTCTTCGTCCCTAATAATTTTTATTAGATCAGAGTAGGTTAGTGACATTCCTCCTCCTGAGGTTTTCAGGTGCAGCCAGACCGGGTCTGAGCGCCGCGCTCCCCTCATGATCTGCTTCATGCGTGCTTCATCTGCATCTTTGGGCAGCATTCCCTTCTTCAGTACAATCTTGCATAACTGCCTGTTCAGCCTTCTAACATATTCTGACAGTTTCTCATTCGGCTGCTGGAGAGTGTGTTCAATTTGATAAATCATCTCTGACACCTTCTCCAGCTGACCAAACTCTTCCTGCAGCATGGCCAGGCAATCTTGAGCTGTACAGTTTTCATTTCCAAACCGGAAGCTCTTCACCGCTTCTGCCGCGGCACCTTTCAGACTTTCTAAGACTCGCTGTCTCTTCTGTGCCTCAGGCACCTCCCATGCTTCTACTGCCTGCAATGCCTGTTCCACCCAAGTGTCAAAATCTTCCTCCCCCGCAGGGACGGGGAGCTTCCCTGAGAAGGTGCTAAGCTTCCGGTAACCGGCCTCCACATGCACCGTACTGCTTTTCTGGCACTTAATTACAAGGTCTCCTAGAGCATTCAACAATTCAGGCCCTATAGCGGCCAGCGGTGATCCCGGGCTTAATAGTTCCTTAAGCTTTTCTGCTTTAGGGGATAGTGGTGGAGATAATTGTGGGAGTGATGGCTTTGGTGTCTGAAACCATTCTTCCTTCACTGGCAGCGTATGTATCAAGTGATAGATCTGATTATCTATGGCTTGTATACTCTGACTTTTAAAATGCTCTGGGATTTCGTTTTTCCATTCTACCAGTGCGTATGTAAACGAGATCACTGGATCTGGCCTAAAATCCATCACCCATGCTTTGTGGCTTGGAGACAGTAACAATACGAGCTGTTTTATCTCCTCTTCCTTCCATCTTTCCCCCGGGAGTACAATGACTACCGCCGCGGTTGGATCGGCGCCAATCGCTGCGCACCACTGTGACATTGCCAGCGGGTCCATGCTGGTACTTCTGACCGGCTTGATTGCAGCGTGCAACGTACAAGGATCCCGGACTCGAGCCCCCACGTGTAGCGCTACCCCCAGTTAAGAGAGCCGCTGATATTGATTTGGGCCCTGTAGTGCACTGCTGTCAACCCCTGGCAATCGGCTCTAACCTCCCGTGGCACAGCTGGTGATATAGAGATAGGACCGCGTGATCGCAACTGTTGGTGACGCAGTCCTATAACAAACATACACAGAATATACTTTAAAACTCCTATTAAAGTAAGCGGAACTGACACCAAATGTACTTTACCCAGATATTTTACTGAGGCTAATGGGCAAGTAATAAACAACAGTATAACAAGTTGCAGATCCCTGCAATAAACAGTAATAAAGATAAACAGAGTAATCAGAATAATAAAGTATTGCTATGCAACTCTAGCGCTGCCCTTTTACAGCTACTTCCCCTCATGGGTAGACTAACACCCAGCAATGTCTACCTATGCAGTCAGGCCTGACTGATCTAAATGGAAGTTCAGTGAAACAATATTCGCTAGCAATCTCTCGGTGGTGCACTTGAAGAACAACTTTGTAATCCCAACGAATAGTAAAGATAAAGTATCTGTCTTTAAACAGCTCTCACCACCTGGACAAGTCCAAGTCCGTTTCCTCCATCGATTCGTCTAGGAACAGGAATCCACCGACATCCAAGTCTTCAATCCTTCTGGTGTACTGCAGCAAGGAGGATTAGATGTCTCTAAGGCTCTGCTAGGCTGGCAGAGGGCTCTTTGGAAAGGAGCACACGGCCCGGGCTTCAGGCCTTGTGCACACAGCAGTTCAGCACAGACATCCTCTTGCTAGGAGCGGGGGGTCCAAAGAGAGCGACCAAAACTCCGCCTCCCCTTTATAAAGTCTGCCCCAGCAGTCTCTGTTCTGGAGCAATGCACCCTGGGTGCTGCAAGATGTACTGGGAGATGTAGTCTCTTTCTATCCTCTGCTTTCACTTCCAGTAATGTCTCTTTACTTCCTCCCGACTCACCTCTCACCTGGAACTTCTTGTCTCTCTGTCTTAAAGGGGAACACCCTGCTACATATACATACATACACAGTGAATATGAAAAGTATATAACCCCCTGTTAAAATGTCAGGTTTCTGTGATGAAAAAAAAATGAGACAAAGATGAATAATTTCAGAACTTTTTCCACATTTATTGTGACCTATATACTGTACAACTAAATTGAAAAACAAACTGAAATCTTTTAGGGGGGGGGGGCTGGTTGTAAAAAATAAAATAATGTGGTTGCATAAGTGTGCACACCCTCTTATAACTGGGGCTGTAGCTGTGTTCATCACAGACACAAACACACTACGTCAGATTGTGTTCCCGTTTTACTATATGAAAGCTTTATACTATATAGTCATATGCATAAGACCCTGTATTGAACGACTACAATTATTTCCAAGCAAGTGATCAGTGATTTGTACTCCACATCATATAGGAACGTTGGAATGTAATCTATTAAACTGTATATCATTGTGTGTAATACCTAGCCATGTTCAAATTCAGATTTAGTTCAAAATTTTGCATCAATAACAGCAAACATGAAAAATATACTGTATTGTTGCAAGTGAAAGGCACACAATATGTGGTGAGAGACTGATTAAAATTATTTTGGCACCATTGTGAGACAATCACATCAAGTAATCAGAAACAGAGATTGTAAAGAATAATCTTAGCAAGCTACAAATTTTCAAAACATGATCTGCTGAGTCTCAGATAATAATTCCTTAAAGTTCTCAGTTGTTCAAGAACTGGTTCACAGGTGTGTGCCCTCCTACCGATCTGAGGGCTGTGAATGGAGTAACAGCGCTACCAGTGCTACCTTTCATTTTTATGTTAATTCCTGAACTGTATTGTGTAGCGATCGACTGCCCTCTACTGTTTGCATTTGTGAATAACCTGTGTATCAAAGAGTTATGTAAAATTATGTATCACCATTTCCTGTCTCTGGGGAGCTGCCTGGAAAACCACAGAAGGAGGAAGTGGAGACAGAAAGAAAGAGGAGCTGAGACCACATGTCCCCATGGAAGAACTGTTGCTATTCCAGACCAGAAGCAGGGGTTACCAGGCAAGTGTTCCTGTGTTAATACTTTACTATTGTTGCCCATAGTTTCTGGGTGTATATACAGTATCTCACAAAAGTGAGTACACCCCTCACATTTTTGTAAATATTTTATTATATCTTTTCATGTGACAACACTGAGGAAATTTGCTACAATGTAAAGTAGTGAGTGTACAGCTTGTATAACAGTGTATATTTGCTTTCCCCTAAAAATAACGCAACATAAGTGAGTACACCGCTAAGTGAAAATGTCTGAATTGGGCCCAATTAGCCATTTCCCCTCCCCGGTGTCATGTGACTCGTTAGTGTTACAAGGTCTTAGGGTTGAAAAAAATGCGTGGGGGTCCCCCCAAATTCAATTACCAGGCCCTTCAGGTCTGGTGTGGATTTTAAAGGGAACTCTGCGCCAAATTATAAAAATGGCGTGGAGTTTCCCCCAAAAATACATACCAGACCCTTTATCCGAGCACGCAACCTGGCAGGCCGCAGGAAAAGAGGGGGGACGAGAGAGCGCCCCCCCTCCTGAACCATACCAGGCCACATGCCCTCAACATGGGGAGGATGCTTTGGGGGTCTGTGACCCCTCAAAGCACCATGTCCCCATGTTGATGGGGACAAGGGCCCCATCCCCACAACCCTTGCCCGGTGGTTCTGGGGGTTTGCGGGCGGGGGGCTTATCGGAATCTGGAAGACCCCTTTAACAAATGGGACCCCCAGATCCTGGCCCCCCCATGCGAATTGGTAAGGGGTACATTGTACCCCTACCATTTCACAAAGAAAGTGTAAAAATGTAAAAAACAACACACAGACACAGTTGGAAAACTCCTTTATTAAAAATAAAAAAATAAAAAATAAAAAACACATTCCAGCGATGTAATCCAGTGTCCCGCCATGATCCGATGTCCAGCGCTGCAGTTTCCTCCAGTCTCCACTCCACACTAAACGCCCATGACGTACGAGGGGGCGGGGTCACCCGTCGCATCATAGGGTAAGCCCCAGCTTTCCCTGCTTGCCGGGGAATAGCCAATGACGTAGGCGGGATCCCGCCTACGTCATTCGCTATTCCCCGCAAGCGGGGAAAGCCGGGGCTTTACCCCTATGATCTGACGGGTGACCCCACCCCCTCGTACGTCAGACCCCGCCTACGTCATTGGCTGAGCGGACCTGATGGGGAATGTGATTTGATTCCTCCATAGTGTAATAAATGAATAGACCTGCCCCTTCTCACGCTCCCCATCAGGTCATGTACCTCGTACGTCATGGGGGTTTTGTGTGGAGTGGAGACTGGAGGAGACTGCAGCGCTGGACATCAGATCACTGCGGGACACTGGATTACATCGCTGGAATGTGTTTTTTATTTTTTATTTTTTTATTTTTAATAAAGGACTTTCCCAACTGTGTCTGTGTGTTTTTTTTTTTAATTTTACACTTTCTTTGTGCAATGGTAGGGGTACAATGTACCCCTTACCAATTCGAATGGGGGAGCAGGATCTGGGGGTCCCCTTTGTTAAAGGGGTCTTCCAGATTCCGATAAGCCCCCCGCCTGCAGACCCCCACAACCACCAGGCAAGGGTTGTGGGAGTGAGGCCCTTGTCCCCATCAACATGGGGACATGGTGATTTGAGGGGTCACAGACCCCCAAAGCATCCTCCCCATGTTGAGGGCATGTGGCCTGGTACGGTTCAGGAGGGGGTGCGCTCTCTCGTCCTCCCCTCTTTTCCTGCAACCTGCCAGGTTGCGTGCTCGGATAAAGGGTCTGGTATGGATTTTTGGGGGGAACTCCACGCCATTTTTTTTTTAATTTGGCGCGGAGTTCCCCTTAAAATCCACACCAGACCTGAAGGGCCTGGTAATTGAATTTGGGGGGACCCACATGCATTTTTTTCCTTCAGAAATGACACTTTGTGCAGGGACAGTTCTAAGCACGAGAAACAAGCGCTGCTTTACAGGCATACTATACACCCCCCCGGTACGAAATTTAAAGGAATATTTCCCTTTTATTGTTTCACTTTAAGCATTACTAAAATCACTGCTCCCGAAAAAACTGCCGTTTTAAAAATTTTTTTTGCATTGATACATGTCACCTGGGACAGGACCCGGGTCCCCAAACCCTTTTTAGGACAATAACTTGCATATAAGCCTTGATAATTAGCACTTTTGATTTAGAATGTTCGAGTCCATTGTATTCAATAGGGTTCTAAAGTTTGCGCAAACTTTAGGTCTGTTCGCAAGTTCTGGTGCGAACCGAACCGGGGGGTGTTCGGCTCATCCCTACTGGTCACTGGAAGTTCAACATGGCACCTCTTGGATCTGAAAAAAAGAATTGTTGCTCTATATAAAGATGGACTAGCTATAAGAAGATTGTCAAGACCCTGAAACTGAGCTGCAGCACGGTGGAGGTACTTCCAGCTTAGGCACGTCATAGCCTGCACTTCCCCATCTGCTAAGAAATGGAGATGATCTAAAACCAATCCAGATCCTGCAGTGCCAGACGTGTCCCCCTGCTTAAGCCAGTACATGGCCCGTCTGAGGTTTGCTAGAGAGCATTTGGATGATCAAGAAGAGGATTGGGAGAATGTCATATGGTCAGATGAAACCAAAGTAGAACTGTTTGGTAGAAACACAACTCGTCGTGTTTGGAGGAGAGAGAATTCAGAGTTGCAACCAAAGAACACCATACCTACTGTGAAGCATGGGGGTGGCAACATCATGCTTTGGGGCTGTTTCTCTGCAAAGGGAACAGGACGACTGATCCGTGTACATGAAAGAATGAATGGGGCCATGTATCGTGAGATTTTGAGTGCAAACCTACTCCCATCAGCAAGGGCATTGAAGATGAAACGTGGCTGGGTCTTTCAGCATGACAATGATCCCAAACACACCACCTGGGCAACGAAGGAGTGGCTTCGTAAGAAGCATTTCAAGGCCCTGGAGTGGCCTAGCCAGTCTCCAGATCTCAACCCCATAGAAAACCTTTGGCGGGAATTGAAAGTTCGTGTTGCCCAGCGACAGCCCCAAAACATCACTGCTCTAGAGGAGATCTGCATGGAGGAATGGGCCAACATACCAGCAACAGTGTGTGACAACCTTGTGAAAACTTACAGAAAACGTTTGACCTCTGTCATTGCCAACAAAGGATATATAACAAAGTATTGAGATGAACTTTTGATATTGACCAAATACTTATTTTCCACCATAATTTGCAAAAAAAAATCTTTCCAAATCAGACAATGTGATTGAGGTATACCTAGGATGACAATTACAGGCCTCTCTCATCTTTTTAAGTGGTAGAACTTGCACAATTGGTGGCTGACTAAATACTTGTTTGCCCCACTGTATGTAACTGTGGTATGTAACACATACCTACCAAAATTTTGAGATGGGAATGAGGGACACCTACTAACAAACGTATGTAGGCATACGACACGCCACACCCCCTTAAAGGAAAATTAACAAAAAAAATTGAATCCACAAGGACTTTTTTTTCCCACTACAATTCCTTTATATTGGCTTTTAAAATGTACAAATGCAGCAATGTAGAAATTGGATGAAAGGTTTAGCACTGGGAAACACTTTTAGAAAGATAAAAAGTGTATTTTATATACAACTACCGGTATATAGATCAGACTAAAATGAGGGACAAATGAGGAGGAAAGAGAGACAGAGGGACATTGCTCCAAATCAGGGACAATCCCTCAAAATTGGGGACAGTTGGGAGCTATATGAATTGCATTTTTTAATGTATATTCTTCTGCAGAGGTCACATCAAGGGTCAAAATAAAAAAAAAAAATAGCATTATTATTATTATTATTATTATTATTATGATTAGACATGTCCAATACGTTTTCGGATGAAAATCGGCATATTCGTTCATTCGGAAACAGTCAAATGAATGAAAGACTCTGACGAATGCGTGCAAAAAGAACGAAAATACGAAAGGACGAAAAACGATTCAACCTGAGTGTTTAACGAATCGATTACATTAGGATAATTTAGTTTTTTTGTATTCTTATTCTTTTCGACTATTCTTTATCGCTGAATATAAAGAAATAATAAATGTATTTTTGTTCTTTAACCCGCCTAGCGGTATTCTCGAGTCTGGCTGGGGGTAAGATTTCAGTACCTAAAATGGTAACCTCGAGCCAGACTCGGGATCGCATCGCAGAATACAGGGGAGGATCCAGGGACAAGTTACTTACCTTGTCCCTGGATCCTGCGATGTGTCCCCGCTGTGTGAGCGAGCTGTCATCTCGCTCGATGCACACTGCCGAGTGCCTCCGAGCTCCGTTCCCTGCGAGCGTTGTGGCGCACGGGGGCGGAGTTCAGTGCCAAATTCAAAAAGTGAAACACACAATACACATACAGTATATTGTAATCTTACAGATTACAGTACTGTATCAAATAATAACACATCCCCTTTGTCCCTAGTGGTCTGCCCAGTGTCCTGCATGCACTTTTATATTATAAAAACTGTTCTTTCTGCCTGGAAACTGGAGATTGTCCATAGCAACCAAAAAGTGTCCCTTTACATCAAAAGTGGTTTCAGACCAGCTAAAAAACAGCGATAATAAATTAGAATCACTCGCAGAATTGAGCGATAGTGATTTGTGGGGAAATTCGTCATCAAACACTAAATCTAATGACAGCGACAATTCTGCAACTGAGCAAATTTCTGTGTTTTTGATTTGATTACATTATTGAATATTTTTTATTATTATTATATTATTATTTGTTATAATTATTTATAGTTATTTATTACATTATAATTTATGATTTTGTTTTTTAACTTTATCATACCCGGGATGTCTACTAGACTCTTGTTTGAACAGATTTAAGTGAGTTATTCCTAAGAATTACAGGCCTACAATATAAAACGCCAAATTTCCATGCAAAATAATGGTACTGCTTTCAGCACCTAAAATCTGACAGAACCATACCGCCAGGAAGCTTAAATACATGTACTAGTAGCTGTCTGCGGCCTACTAAATTAAGCCTAGTGTCGCACACCGACTCAGAAATAACGAGTAAAACTAAAAAATCCAAAATAACGAAGGTTACAGATACAACCAATATCCGAATGAACGAATGGGCCTAGTCTGAAGTAACGAATGCTGCATCTAAACTAATGGAATGAAATACAAATGCATCTGAAGTAACGAATGCTGATCATAATGAATGATCCAATAAACAAAAAAAAAAAAAACGAATGAAATAAAAAAAAAAAAAAAAAAAAATTTCGGCAGTGCACATGTCTATGATAGGCATGTTGCCTTCCATTGCCTCATGCTGATATGGATTTTTTGTGTATTGTGTTGAAAAACACATATATGGTGTGAACAGGGCCCATAGAAAACATTTGTTTGTTATGTGTCCTTGCAATGAGCCTGCATTGGTGTGAATGAGCTCAAAGAGGGAATAAAAAGGGAAATTAAAAAAGGGGAGGAGGGGGAAGGGGAAAGACAAAGGAGAGTAGATCATACAGAATTATATTTTCTAGTGTTCAACCATTGACAAAGCACCAACATTTTATATAATGTGATTTAATCAGAAAAATATGTAATATTTTAATATTATTCCTATCATGTTTATTTCTTCTCTGCTAGTTTGCCATTTAGCTTTTAAGGAATTGTATGTGGACATTATTTCAGCAACCATTTTAAATCAATTACCCTTGGCAATAAGATCATGTTTACATTTAAGCTTTGTAAAATTGTATTTTCCAGGGCCTCCTCAAACAATACATATTCATTTAATGGTGTAATGATGGCAGCATTTCCCATGATGCTTTCTGCAGATAAAATGTTATCTTATGTGTGTTGTGCACCATTCTTTGTGCACAAATCAAAATGAACAAGCCATCTTAACTCAATGTGCATCAACACGCAAATACCTATTTTTTTTTTTTGTGAAACTGCCAAAAAGACAGGAATCATGAAAAACATTGTATTCCAATAACTACAGGTGGTTAAACATGCCTTCATTTTTGTATTTCCACATTTATATGCAGACCAAACTGTCCAACAAAAATGAAAGTTACAAAGGTTGTAACACAGCCAATGGGACTTTCAATTTCACCCCTTTATTATATGGTTTAAATCTTCAAAAAAACGCTGCCTAATTGCTTAGTTATCATTATTCCCAACTAGGGATACGGTTCAGGAAAAAAAAAAAATGAAATAGAATATCAAAACATATTAAATATTAAGCTATTTGAACTTGGGTTTTAGGGACTAATAAAGCAGACCTTCCATTTTCTCTTCCCTTTTATACACGTCTCTCAATCATAGAGAAAGGAGTCCTTGTGGGTGGAGAAATAAAAATTGTAGTAAATTAAAACATTATTTTAGTGGACCTTGGAGTGTTTCCTTTGTGTTTGTTTAACCACTTGACCACTGGGCACTTAAACCCCCTTAATAACCAGACCAATTTTCAGCTTTCGGTGCTCTCACATTTTGAATGACAATTACTCAGTCATACAACACTGTACCCATATGAAATTTTTGTCCTTTTTTTCACACAAATAGAGCTTTCTTTTGGTGGTATTTAATCACTGTTGGGTTTTTTATTTTTTGCGCTATAAGAGAAAAAAGACTGAAAATTTTGTAAAAAAATGATTTTTTTTTCGTTTCTGTTATAAAATTTTGCAAATTACTATTTTTTCTTCATAAATTTTGCCCAAAATTTATACTGCTACATATCTTTGGTAAAAATAAGTACAAATTGGTGTATATTATTTGGTCTTTGTGAAAGTTATAGAGTCCACAAGCTATGGTGCCAATATCTGAAAATTGATCACACCTGAAGTACTGACGGCCTATCTCAATTCTTGAGACCCTAACATGCCAGAAAAGTACAAATACCCCCCAAATGACCCCTTTTTGGAAAGAAGACATTCCAAGGTATTCAGAAAGAGGCATTGTGAGTTTTTTGAAGTTGTCATTTTTTCCCACAATTCTTTGCAAAATCAAGATTTTTTTTTTCTCTTTTTTTTTTTTCACAAAATTGTCATATTAGCAGGTTATTTCTCACACACAGCATATGCATTCCACAAATTACACCCCAAAACACATTCTGCTATTACTCCCGAGTATGGCGATACCACATGTGTGAGACTTTTACACAGCGTGGCCACATACAGAGGCCCAACATGCAGGGAGCACCTTCAGGCGTTCTGGAGCACCCAGGCCAATTCTGACATTTCTCTCCTACATGTAAAAATCATCATTTGTTTGCTAGAAAATTACATAGAATCCCAAAACATTATATATGTTTTTTTAGCAAAGACCTTAGAGAATATAATGGTGGTTGTTGCAACTTTTTATCTCGCACGATATTTGCGCAGCAATTTTTTTAACGCGTTTTTTACGGAAAAAAAATGTTTTGTGCTTAAAAAAAAAAAAAAACAGTAAAGTTAGCCCAATGTTTTTGCATAATGTGAAAGATGAAGTTACGCCGAGTAAATAGATACCTAACATGTCGCCCTTAAAAATTGCACACACTCGTGGAATGGCGCCAAACTTCGCTACTTAAAAAATCCCCATAGGCGACGCTTTAAATATTTTTACTGGTTACATGTTTTGAGTTACAGAGGAGGTCTAGGGCCAAAATGATTGCTCTCGCTCTAACGTTCGCAGAGATACCTCACATGTGTGGTTTGAAAACCGTTTTCATATGTGGGCGGGACTTACGTATGCGTTCGCTTCTGTATGCGAGCTCACGGGGACAGGGGCGCTTTAAAAAAAAAAAAAAATTGTATTCTTCATTTTACTTTATTTATTTTAGTTTGACATGTTTTTCCGCCCTAAACATTTTTTTGATCACTTTTATACCTATTACAAGGAACGTAAACATCCCTTGTAATAGGAATATGGCATGACAGGTCCTCTTTACAGTGTGATATGGGGGGGGGGTGTCAATAAGACCCCACATCTCACCTCTAGGCTGGGAAGCCTGAAAAAAATACAAAAAAAAAAACAACAATCCTGGCTTTGATCGTAGCGGTGAGTCGGTAGAAGCACCGGAGGGCGGCGGGGGGAGGGGGGGACATCCCCACTCGCCTCCCGTAAGAATGATCAAGCGGCGGAACAGCCGCTATGATTGTTCTTATGGTGTAGGGAATCGCCGGCTGAAAAAGCTAATATCTGAATGATGCCTGTAGCTGCTCCCATCATTCAGATATCCCCGCACAAAGTCAAGGACGTCATATGACGGCCGGAGGGCGGGAAGTGGTTATTGCAGAGTATTGCCGGGCATTGCGGAGTATTGCCGGGCATTGCGGAGTATTGCCGGGCATTGCGGAGTATTGCTGGGCATTGCGGAGTATTGCGGACTATGGCAGGGTATTGCGGTGTATGGCAGGGTATTGCACGGGTATTGCACAGGGTATTGTGGAGGGTATTGCAGAGTATTGTGGAGGGTATTGCAGAGTATTGTGGAGGGTATTGCAGAGTATTGTGGAGGGTATTGCAGAGTATTGTGTAGGGTATTGCAGAGTATTGTGGATGGTATTGCAGAGTATTGTGCAGGGTATTGCAGAGTATTGTGCAGGGTATTGCAGAGTATTTTGCAGAATATTGCGCAGGGTATTGCAGAGTATTGCGCAGGGTATTGCAGAGTATTGCGCAGGGTATTGCAGAGTATTGCACCAGAGTATTGCAGAGTATTGCACCAGAGTATTGCAGAGTATTGCACCAGAGTATTGCAGAGTATTGCACCAGGGTATTGCAGAGTATTTTGCAGGGTATTGCGCAGGGTATTGCAGAGTATTTTGCAGGGTATTGCGCAGGGTATTGCAGAGTATTGCGCAGAGTATTGCAGAGTATTGCGCAGGGTATTGCAGAGTATTTTGCAGGGTATTGCAGAGTATTGCGCAGGGTATTGCAGAGTATTGCGCAGGGTATTGCAGAGTATTGCGCAGGGTATTGCAGAGTATTGCACCAGGGTATTGCAGAGTATTGCACCAGGGTATTGCAGAGTATTGCACCAGGGTATTGGCAGGGTATTTTGCAGAGTATTGGCAGGGTATTTTGCAGAGTATTGGCAGGGTGTATTGCAGAGTATTGGCAGGGTATAGCACAGGGATGGCTGAGCAGGGATGGATGGATGGCTGGATCTGTGACTGCAATTGTCACAGATCCAGCCCACAGTGCTGCTGCTGCCATCCGCTCCCTCCCCCTCCCCTCTCACACTGTACCGATCGGTACAGAGAGGGGAGGGAGGAACCGGCGTCATCAAATGACGCCGTCTGTTTACAAGTGATTGCTCCGTCATTTGACGGAGCGATCACGTGGTAAACGGCCGCTATCAGCGGCGATTTACCGCGATTCGTGATCCGCCGGGTCCTCTGGACCCGGCGGTCACGGAGTTTCCCGTGTGCGCGCCCCAGGGGGCGCGCGGGAGCGCGATTCTGGGAGGACGTTATATAACGTCCTCCCAGAGTTAAGCAACCACCTTGTCGACGTTATTTGTCGACAGGTAGTTGTTAAGTGGTTAAAGTGGTTCTAAAGGCAGAATGTTTTTTTCCTTAATGCATTCACTGCATTAAAGTGTCAATAAACCCAAACTATGAAAAGCTTTCATTACATGCTATATAACAGAGTGTTCATACTCATAGAGCCATTAAAGCATTTGTTTTGTGTGGAGTGAAATATACCTGGTTGAGCCTGCCTTCAGCTGTCCCATATTCTCTTTGCAGGTTGAGATTGTATAGATCAGCTGGTGTCCTCTACAGAGCATTCTCAATTTCAGTTGCCTTTGAAGCTCTTTATTTGCTCCTTTTTCATATCTGTGCAGCCCACATAACTATGAGGCCACAATTCTGGACATAAACACAGTGCTAAATGACAACCCCTCCCTACCTCCCTCCTCCTCCATGTCCTCCTATTGCTACTATGGGGGCAGGATATTTTATGCTGGTTGATTACATTCACTAAGAAACTTACAAAAATGGTTAGTTTTAATCGAAATCAGTATTAAACATAGCTAATGTATCAGTCTCGGAGCCCTCCACTTTGTGGGAGGCGCATAAGGCCGTCTTCCGGGGACATTGCATTGCTACAGGTTCCCGCCTAAAAAAAGATGCTGCATTTCAATATTCATCTATTATGTCTGAACTCCGTTCGGCGGAGAAGCTCTTGTTGTCATCCCCCACGGTGGCTGGGCTCCGGACTGTTGTTTCCTTACGGAATCGACTTAAGGCATTGAAAATTGATAAAATTGACAAAGCTCTTTTATGGTCTAAACAAAAATTTTATGAATACTCAAATAAACCTCACAAAATGCTGGTAAATAGGCTGAAGCCCCGCCCCTTTCAAACCTCCCCTGACTTTCTTAGGCAAACGGACGGAACACCCACATATTGCCCTCTCACTATGTCCAAAATCTTTGGTGAATTTTATCACCAATTGTACAACTGCCTACGTACGGATTCCAGGTATGAATTTACTCAAGAGAAATTTGATTCATTCTTCGAATCCCTACAACTACCTAAACTTTCACCCGCACACTTAGCCTCCTTGAACTCGGCAGTTACACCCGGGGAATTAGAGGACGTAATAAAACATCTCCCCACCCAGAAATCTCCTGGCCCTGATGGTCTACCGTACTCCTATTATAAGACCTTTTTACCTATCCTAAGCCCTCACTTGCTTTCCTTGTATGCTTCATTATTTAAAGGTACCATTCCACACCCACACTTTTCACATGCCCATGTTTCTGTGATCCCAAAACCGGGTAAAGACCCCTCCATCCCTGATAACTATAGACCCATTGCATTACTTAACTCTGATTACAAGATATTTACAAAAATATTGGCGAATCGATTGTCCCATTTCCTTCCCAGACTCATACACAAGGATCAGGTAGGCTTTGTGAAGACCAGACACGCCGGTGATAATACGAGACGCACGATCGATCTAATAGACCTATTGAACAAAACGTCCCGTCCAGCCCTGATACTGAGCCTTGATGCACATAAGGCTTTTGATCGGCTCAGCTGGCCGTTTATGTTTGCTACCCTCTCCAAATATGGGTTTGGAGGTCCCTTTATTGCAGCCTTGCACGCCCTATACTCATGTCCTTCATCCCAAGTACAACTATCCTCTTATCTGTCGTCATCCTTCTTATTGAGCAATGGTACCAGACAAGGATGCCCATTATCCCCCCTACTCTTCATCCTATGCCTTGAACCCTTAGCCGCGGCTATTCGCAACCATCCTGATATTCGTGGGGTCTTACTTCACCAGAAGGAGTATAAATTAACCCTGTTTGCTGATGATATTCTGCTGACTCTGACTAGACTCCATACCTCTCTTCCAAACCTCATAGCCCTACTGAACGAATTTAGTTCTATCTCGGGTTATAAAATTAACACCACTAAAACCGAAGCCCTACCTATACACATTCCACCCTCAGAACTCACAACTCTCACACAAAATTATTCATTTCATTGGTGCTCGGATTCCCTTAAGTATTTGGGGGTGAATTTAACCTCTTCATACTCCACTTTATATCAGGCTAATTACCCCCCACTCTTCCGAGACATTGATCGGCTCTTGCGACAATGGGATATGTATCCCATCTCTCTCTTGGGTCGCATTAATGTCCTGAAGATGTCTATTATGCCTAGACTTTTATACTTATTTGACACTCTCCCGATTCCCATTCCTATGTCCCAACTTAAAGCTACGCAAAGAGCATTTCTTAATTTCATCTGGCACTATAGGGCTCACAAGATTGCGGGCTCTGTAGTGCTGGCCCCTAGGGCAAGAGGTGGGTTGGGGGCCCCAGATCTCATTAAATATTATTACGCCACCCATCTCAAACCGATCATTGTTTGGTCCTCCAGAATGGCGCCTAGTGTGTGGGCAGAGATCGAAATGAGTGTCACTAGACCAGTACATCCATGCGCTATTATCTGGGCTAACCTGGATTTGTCTATAGGTCAACTTCGAAGTATTTGCCTAGGGCCAATGTTGTTCTCCCTCTCTGTGTGGAAAAAATGTTCACGCCAATTCTCTCTTGCATCCCCATGTCCACCGCTACTAAACGTGTTGTTCAATCCTGACATCCCTGATAGCCTATCTTATATTCGCATGCTTCCGTGGACACAAGCTGGAATCTTTCAACTTCGAAACATTGTACACCCCCTCACTCGTACACTTTTGCCTTGACCTACAGAGGAAATATCAGATCCCTAAACAATTGTTATACTCCTACTTCCAGATTAAACATTACTTTGCTTCTAAAGCAGCTTCTCTGACTCTTGAAAAACCTACCCCGTTCAAACTTTTATGTGCTCAGGGACCATACCAGACCCATCTCATTTCTGATATCTACAAATATTTGCATGACGCTGCCTCACTTACTGACACATCCCATCTATACATGCACAAATGGTCCCAATTAATAGGCCATCCTTTCCCCTTCCTCAATGGAGGACGATTTGGGAGGCTATTTCCAGGTCTTCACGATGTGTAGAACAAAGAGAGACGGCATACAAAATTTTATATTTTTGGTATAGAACACCTGAAATACTACATAAATATGACCCCACAACCCCTCGCGTATGTTGGAGATGCCAGGGCGACGTTGGCTCTCATGTCCACATTTTTTGGGAATGTCCTTTGATTCGCCCATTTTGGTCTTCTGTCCAGACCTTTCTACAGCAGTTGTTGGACGTCACTCCCCCATTAGACCCGGTTCATTTCCTTCTAGGCCTGCCGATCCCTGGTGTCTCCAAACATACCCAAAAATTGGCTACCTATATCATTTTAGCGGCAAAACGGGCGATACCCTCACGATGGTTGTCCCCTTCCCAGCCCACACTTCCACAAGTTCTTCAAATATTGGGACTGATCTGTAAAATGGAACGCCTCACTGCAATGGTGCACGACACTCTTCCTCAATTTTCGAAAGTGTGGGATATTTGGGAACACTCAGATCTCAATCCTAGTGACACTTCCTTATCTTCCAGCGAGGAGACTTTATCTTGACCTTTTATCCCACAATTAGAATGTAGAGGTTTTGTTCACTACTCCCTTTGAAGATTCCATGGTGCTTTCCCCCGCCCCCCCTTTTTTTTTTGTTTTGTTTTGTTTTGTTTTTGTGCTCTCACTCGGTGCGATACCTGCATGGTGCCCTCGATTTCTGGGGGGGCACCCTGGGTGTCTCACTGTCACCAGACCCAGTGAATACAATTTTGCTTACATGCGTTATATGATGTTTAGTTTTGTTTTACCCATTCACTGGCTACTTACTCACTCGCTCAATTCCTTCTGTACGGCTAATATCCCATGATAATTGTATGTTGGCAGTACTGTGATTTGATTGATACACTTTTATTATATGCTGTATGCTCTATTTTATATTCTGACAATCTTTTGTATCTGTTTTTTGTATACATGAAAATTTTCAATAAAAAACTAAAATTGAAAAAAACATAGCTAATGTAATTGCTAATACATGTAAATTAAAAAGGAGCCTTTAAGGCAGATGCCGTCTAAACAAAGTAAAAGCTAATTATCTTTGACTCTGCCTACACCATATTAATGCACAAACAATACATATTTGAAGTTCAAGAAAGATTTATAAGGAGCTGTAAAACAGTTATTTGATATTTATGAACTAATTTAAATTGCTCTTCTATAACTGTTTATTTTTAGTCATCTGGCTGGCACAGCACCAATCAGGGCTGGGCAGACACAGACTCACACTGTACAGCGCATACATAAGCAAAAAAATAGAAGCCCCTTCCAAGGATATTTACCTGCAGATGCCAAAGTACAGGAAAATATAATGGACCACAAAACAGCGCTGTGGGAATAAAGTACTTGGAGGTTTAAAATAAAAATACAGTGGCATGATATATATGATTTATATAAATGAAGTATGGCAATTACAACTTCTCTGTTAAAAACCTTCTGTAAGCAGATCCCAGGCCCCTCAAATACTTACCTGAAACTGATATCAATTCAGCAAAGTGCACAAAAGCAGAGACATTTTTGTCCCTCTCCTTCCATTGGCTCAGACACAGCAGCAGGAGCCACTCAGCAGGGGTAGGGCTCTGGCGGGGGATCTGAGAAGAGGAGGATCAGGGCTTCTCTGTGCATTACCGTTGCACAGAGCATGGAAGAATAACATGTTTGTTATTTTTGAAAAATAAAATTTTATCCTTTAACCACTTGCTTACTGGGCACTTAAACCCCCTTCATACCCAGACCAATTTTCAGCTTTCAGCGCTGACGCACTTTGAATGACAATTGCGCGGTCATACAACGCTGTACCCAAATGAAATTTTTTATCATTTTTTTCCCACAAATAGAGCTTTCTTTGGGGGGTATTTGGTCACCTCTGTGGTTTTTATTTTTTGCGCTATAAACCAAAAAAAAATACAGGAAAAAAAAAAAACACAATATTTTTTTACTTTTTGTTATTATAATATCCCAAATTTAAATATTTTTTTTCCTTCTCAGTTTAGGCCGATACGTATTCTTCTATATATTTTTGGTAAAAAAAAAATGCAATAAGCGTATAGTGATTGGTTTGCGCAAAAGATATAGCGACTACAAAATAGGGAATGGAATTATGACATTTTTATTATATATTTTTTTTTTACTAGTAATGGCGGCGATCTGCGGTTTTTGTCAAGTCTGCGACATTGCGGCAGACATATCGGACACTTTTGACACTATTTTGGGACCATTCACATTTATACAGCGAACAGTGCTATAATTATGGGGTTAACGCTAGGGGGCGATTAAGTGGTTAAATATGTTCCCTATTAGTGTTTCTTACTGTGTGGGGAGGGGACTGACTGGGGGAGGTGACCGATCTGTGTCCCTATGTACAAGGGACACAGCATCAGTCTCCTCTCTCCCTGACAGGACGTGGATCTCTGTGTTTACACACAGAGATCCACGTCCTGCCTCTGTAACAGCTGATCGCTTGTACCTGGCGGACATAGTGGCTGTCAGGCACGCGCATCGGCATCACGCGACGCGGCAGGCACAGCTCGCAGCTCGGCGACGCGTGGCGGGATGTAACACAGCAGGACGTCCAGGGACGTCCACCCGGCACTTGAGAGCCGTGCTGCAGATGTCTTTCGTCTATAGCGCGCGTCTCAAGTGGTTAACCGTTTCAGCCTGGACCATTTCGCTGGCCAAAGACCAGGTCACTTTTTGCGATTCGGCACTGCATCGCTTTAACTGACAATTGCGCGATCGTGCGACGTGGCTCCCAAACAAAATTGACGTCCTTTTTTCCCACAAATAGAGCTTTCTTTTGGTAGTATCTGATAACCTCTGCGGTTTTTACAAACAAAAATAGAGCGACAATTTTTAAAAAAATTCAATATTTTTTACTTTTTGCTATAATAAATACCCCCCAAAAAGATATATATAAAAAAAAAAAATTCCTCAGTTTAGGCTGATACGTATTCTTCTACATATTTTTGGTAAAAAAAAAACGCAATAAGCGTTTATTGATTGGTTTGCGCAAAAGTTTTAGCATCTACAAAATATGGGGTAGTTTTAGGGCATTTTTATTAATATATTTTTTTTTACTAGTAATGGCGGCGATCTGCGATTTTTATTGTGACTGCGACTTTATGGCAGACACATCGGACACTTTTGACACATTTTTGGGACCATTGTCGTTTTTACAGCGATCAGTGCTATAAAAATGCACTGATTACTGTAAAAATGACACTGGCAGTGAAGGGGTTAACCACTAGGTGGCGCTGAAGGGGTTACTGTCAGTACTAGGGAGTGATTCTTACATGGCTACATGTGACACGTTAATGATGACCGTTCCCGATAACGGGGAACAGCCATCAGTGACATGTCACTAGGCAGAATAGGGGAATGCCTTGTTTACAAAGGCATCCCCCTGTTCTGCCTTTGCCGACCGCAATCGCAGGCCGCCCGGGAACATCGAGTTTCCGGGACCCGCGAACACGCTCATGAGGCACGCAGCTGGGGGGCAACTGTAAAGGGATGTACAGGTACGCCAATTTGCCTGCCCATGCCATTCTGTCGACGTACATCTGCGTGCGGCGGTCGGCAAGTGGTTAAAGTGTTACTAAACCCAGCAATCTGAAAATAGGTCATCCGCCCACAGTGCCCACAGCTTATAAATCTTATTTTTACATTAAAATACTGCCACTATATACCTTTTTGGATGATCTTTATACCACGGTTACATGATAAACTGCACAGTTTCTCCAGTGCTGGGGGTTCAGGGAGGAGGAGATTTCCACTGCAGCCTGTATACATGCCCACATGTGTGATGTCAATATCATGTGACCTGGCTAGCTCTGAGAACAGGTAAATATTCTCTCCAGCAAAAAAGACACAACTGAGCATATGCAGGTGGACTACCCTGCCTGTGTTGGCTGGCCTTCCCCAGATAGACAGATAGACAGTGCAGGAGGGAAGGATCTGTGCACACAGGATAAAACAGCCTTTTTACACAATGCAGAGGATTAACACCTTACGTTCCACAGTGAGTATAACAAGCATGCTATGCTGCATATAAAGACTGATTTTACTGTTGTGGGTTTAGTAACACTTTAAAATCACTTTAAGGGCCTTGTAACCAACTTAAAAAAGGTAAGGTAAAACCACAGAGGAATTGGGTATTTAAAATGCTTATTTGCAGCAGAATTTTTTTGTAATGTGCCTCTAAACATGCTAGCAGATTTGACTACTTCAGGAAAGTCAGTTTCTTAGCACAGCCCCCTCCCTCTTTGCATGTCATGGCCCTCTTTTATTCTCCTTTTCCATGCCCCTCCTTATGTAACCTTTTATGTAGCATCTGGTGAAGACTACTGTATAAAGTGCAACTTGAGTGACAGTTATGTGTCTACTGGGTCTCCTGACATCACATTTAAGATGGTGGCACCCAGCAGTCTCAGGGATATTGTATATCTACATATAGGGAGGTTTTACATGTAAATCAAATGCCTAAAATATGGTAAATACACATATAATCTTATTGGAAGATTTTTGTAAAATGTAATTGTCTGGTGGCAAAGTCTCTTAATATATATATATGTTTGGCACCTAAATGGATCACGAAAAAGGAAACACAGTGGAAAAGAACATGAAGACAAAAAAAGGAGGGAAGGAAAAAAAAAAAAGAAGGTGTTTCAACATCATTTTAATTATTTCCACATATTTTATAGCATTATTCACAGTAAGAGCTGTGAAAATGTGGAATAGACTCCCTGCAGAGGTGGTTCTGGCCAGCTCAGTAGATTGCTTTAAGAAAGGCCTGGATTCTTTCCCAAATGTACATAATATAACTGGGTACTAACATTTATAGGTAAAATTGATCCAGGGAAAATCAGATTGCCTCTCGGGGGATCAGGAAATAATTTTTTTCCCTGCTGTAGCAAATTGGATTATGCTTTGCTGGGTTTTTTTTTTTTGCCTTCCTCTGGATCAACTGTGGGTATAGAATTGGGTATATGGGATTGTACGATATTTTTTATTTTTTTTTTATTTTTTTTTATGGCTGAACTGGATGGACTTGTGTCTTTTTTCAACCTGTCTAACTATGTAATAGCAGTATTTAGTACAGCTGTGTACACAGGATTTAGTGTGTAAACCAATAGCTGTGTAAGTGTAAGACATTTTTTCCCCGACACATAAGTGTCTGGAAATTTCTTTAGAAAGCTTCTTGGCCTTCCTCTGGATTCTTAGAGCTGTGATTCCTAAAGAAGACTTCAGGGAACCTCACATAATGGTGAATTTGTTTAACTGACTCCACTAGGGACTTCTCACGAGATTAACCAATAGTCGTTGTGATGTAATACAACATTTTTTTGTAATTGAGTTTAACTGCTTATTGCTAAGTAATGAAATTCACACTTGGGTCCATAAGTATGCCCTTATGAGCTTGTCTTTATATCATTTCTACATCACACAAACGTGCCTAAACTTCTGATGTCCATTTTTGGGTCTGAATGGAAAATAGTGATTTAACATTTTTATTTTATGTATTTTTAAATTGTAAGGTGCCACCTAAGAGCAGACACCCCAAGGTGCCTGCTACTCATTTCTTTCTGGTTTAGTTTTAAATTTTTTACAAAATGCTCCTATTTATGTCTAATCCCTACCAGCTGCCATTTCACTGTTCATGAGCATGCCTCTGGAACCAGTAAGGGTATGTGCATTAACCACTTAACGACCGCCCACTGTAAAAATACGTTGGCAGAATGGCACCGACAGGCAGAATCACGTATATCTACATGATCGCCTTTGTATAGTAGGGGGGTCCGATCGGACCCCCCTTCTGTACAGTGAGCGGTGGTTAAGTGTCCGGGAGCGATCCGGGATGAGGGGACGGCCGTTCGATTCCGGCCACCCCCTCGCGATCGCTCCCGGCGAATGAGAGAGCTTCCCTGCCTGTGTAATGTTTACACAGGCAGAGGAAGTGATGTCATCTCTCCTGCGGCGCTCACATATACCGAGCGCCGCACAGGAGAAGATGCCAGGTTAGTGCACAAAACAGTACACTGACACCAGGACACATAGGCACATAAATCGCCCCCCAGGCCCCCCCAGACACCCCAGATCACCCCCCAGATCACACCCCAGCCCCCAGTCACAGTGTCACTGATTGCAGTGACCATTTATTTACTGATCACTGCAATCAGTGACATTTGTGACTGTAAAAGTGTCACTAAAGTTAGTTTTAGGTCCAGTGTAGCCCCCTAACCCCCCCTAATAAAGGTTTAACCCCCTTAAACACCCCCCAGGTAACCCTTTCACCCCCTATCACCACTGTCGCTAAGCGATCATTTTTCTGATCGCTGTCTTAGAGTCGGTGATGCCGATCGGTAGTCAGTAATTTTTTTTAGGTTCGCTGCAGGTTTTTATAGCGTCGGGTACCCCCATATATTACCTAATAAAGGTTTAACCCCCTTGATCGCCCCCCAGGTAACCCTTTCACCCCCTATCACCACTGTCGCTAAGCGATACTTTTTCTGATCGCTGTCTTAGTATCGGTGATGCCGATCGGTAGCCAGTAATTTTTTTTAGGTTCGCCGCAGGTTTTTATAGCGTCAGGTACCCCCATATATTACCTAATAAAGGTTTTAACCCCCCTAATTGCCCCTAGTTAACCCTTTCACCAGTGATCACCATATAAGTGTTACGGGTGACGCTGGTTAGTTAGTTTGCTTTTTATAGTGTCAGGGCACCCGTCGTATATAACCCAATAAAGGTTTAACCCCCTGATCGCCCGGCGGGTGATATCAATTAGGTTTTAGCATCAGAGAGGGTCTGCGTCACACCCCAGGCAGCGTCAGGTTAGTGCCAGTAGCGCTAACAGCCACGCGTGAAGCATACACCTCCCTTAGTGGTATAGTATCTGAACAGATCAATATCTGATCTGATCAGATCTATACTAGCGTCCCCAGCAGTTTAGGGTTCCCAAAAACGCAGTGTTAGCGGGATCAGCCCAGATACCTGCTAGCACCTGCGTTTTGCCCCTCCATCCAGCCCAGGCCACCCAAGTGCAGTATCGATCGATCACTGTCACCTACAAAACACAACACACATAACTGCAGCGTTCGCAGAGACAGGCCTGATCCCTGCGACTCCAGTGCTGTAGGAGGTGATTTCACCACCACAGTTAAAAAAAAAAGCATATATGCCGAAGCATTGGGGCAGCAGGGGCGGAGGAGCGGAGGAGCGATTTTACTCCTGATGCCGCATACATACGGTCGAAATTCTGACGGAGGCTTGCCCGTGGAAAAGTCCGACCGTGTGTACGCGGCATAACTTTTGCGGGAAGATGCCCCCATGCTTCGGCATATATAAATGGTGCATGTATGCCCATCATTAGAAGTGGGTGGATGAAGGGCGGTATTCTAATGGTGGGCATACCCACCGATCAATCTTTTTTTTTCGTTCCGCCAACAGGCTGCATGAAAAAAATGATTACAATACATGTCCAACAAGGACCAGCAACGTACTGGTATGTTGCTGGACTTTGAATATTTATACCAGAATGATGCCTGCGGGTTTAGGTATCATCTTGGTATCATTCTTTTCAGCCAGTGGCCGGCTTTCAATTAAAAGCAATCCTAGTGGCTAATTAGCCTCTGGACTGCTTTTACAAGCAGTGGGAGGGAATGTCCCCCCCCCGGATATAAAAAGCGCCATTGGGAAATTGGGAAAGCATTTTATCACACCGATCTTTGTGTGGTCAGATGCTTTGAGGGCAGAGGAAAGATCTAGGGTCCAATAGACCCCAGTTTTTTTCAAAAAAAGAGTACCTGTCACTACCTATTGCTATCATAGGGGATATTTACATTCCCTGAGATAACAATAAAAATAATAAAAAATAAATAAATATGGAAACAACAGTTTAAAAATAAAATAAAAAAGCAAAATTAATAATAAAAAAAATAAAAAAAAATAAAAAGCACCCCTGTCCTGCCCTGCTCTTGCCCAATGGCGAACGCAAGCGTCGGTCTGGCGTCATATGTAAACAGCAATTGCACCATGCATGTGAGGTATCACCGCGAAGGTCAGATTGAGGGCAGTAATTTTAGCAGTAGACCTCCTCTGTAAATCTAACGGCGTAACCTGTAAAGGCTTTTAAAGGCTTTTAAAAATGTATGTAGTTTGTCGCCAATGCACGTTTGTGCGAAATTTTAAAGCATGTCGTGTTTGGTATCTATGTACTCGGCCTAAGATCATCTTTTTTATTTCATCAAACATTTGGGTAATATAGTGTGTTTTAGTGCATTAAAATTAAAAAAAGTGTATTTTTTCCCCAAAAAATGCGTTTGAAAAATCGCTGCGCAAATACTGTGTAGAAAAAAAAATGCAACACCCACCATTTTAATCTGTAGGGCCTTTGCTTTAAAAATATATATAATGTTTGGGGGTTCAACATAATTTTCTTGCAAAAAAAAATAAATGTTTTCATGTAAACAAAAAGTGTCAAAAAGGGCTTTGTCTTCAAGTGGTTAGAAGAGTGGATGTAAGCTTCCTAATGTTGTGTATAAAATGCCAGAACAGTTCAAAACCCCCCCAAATGACCCCATTTTGGAAAGTAGACACCCCAAGCTATATACTGAGAGGCATGTAGATTCCATGGAATATTTTATATGTTGATACAAGTTGCGGAAAAAAGACAATTTATTTTTTATTTTTTATTTTTTTGCACAAAGTTGTCACTAAATGATATATTGCTCAAACATGCCATGGGCATATGTGGAATTACACCCCAAAATACATTCTGTTGCTTCTCCTGAGTACGGAGATACCACATGTGTGAGACTTTTTTGGAGCCTAGCCGCGTACGGGACCCCAAAACCAAGCACCGCCTTCAGGCTTTCTAAGGGTGTAAATTTTTGATTTCACTTCTCACTGCCTATCACAGTTTCGGAGGCCATGGAATGCCCAGATGGCACAAAACCCCCCCAAATGACCCCATTTTGGAAAGTAGACACCCCAAGCTATTTGCTGAGAGGTATGGTGAGTATTTTGCAGATCTTGCTTTTTGTCACAAAGTTTTGAAAATTGAAAAAAAAAAATATATATATATATATATATATATATATATATATATATATATATATATATATATATATTTCCTTTCTTCATTTTCAAAAACAAATGAGAGCTGTAAAATACTCACCATGCCTCTCAGAAAATAGCTTGGGGTGTCTACTTTCCAAAATGGGGTCATTTGGGGGGGTTTTGTGCTATTTTGGCATTTTATGGCCTTCGAAACTGTGATAGGTAGTGAGGAGTGAAATCAAAAATTTGCGCCTTTAGAAATCCTGAAGGCGGTGCTTGGTTTCCGGGGTCCCGTACGTGGCTAGGCTCCTAAAAAGTCCCACACATGTGGTATCCCCGTACTCAGGAGAAGCAGCAGAATGTATTTTGGGGTGCAATTCCACATATAACCATGGCATGTGTGAGCAATATATCATTTAGTGACAACTTTTTGTAATTTTTTATTTTTTTTTGTCATTATTCAATCACTTGGGACAAAAAAAAATATTCAATGGGCTCAACAGGCCTCTCAGCAATTTCCTTGGGGTGTCTACTTTCTAAAATGGGGTCATTTGGGGGGGTTTTGTGCTATTTTGGCATTTCATGGCCTTCAAAACTGTGATAAGTAGTGAGGAGTGAAATCAAAAATTTGCGCCCTTAGAAATCCTGAAGGCGGTGCTTGGTTTCCGGGGGCCCGTACGCGGCTAGGCTCCCAAAAAGTCCCACACATGTGGTATCCCCGTACTCAGGAGAAGCAGCAAAATGTATTTTGGGGTGCAATTCCACATATAACCATGGCATGTGTGAGCAATATATCATTTAGTGACAACTTTTTGTAATTTTTATTATTTTTTTGTCATTATTCAATCACTTGGGACAAAAAAAAAATATATTCAATGGGCTCAACAGGCCTCTCAGCAATTTCCTTGGGGTGTCTACTTTCTAAAATGGGGTCATTTGGGGGGGTTTTGTGCTATTTTGGCATTTTATGGCCTTCAAAACTGTGAAAAGTAGTGAGGAGTGAAATCAAAAATTTGCGCCCTTAGAAATCCTGAAGGCGGTGCTTGGTTTCCGGGGGCCCGTACGCGGCTAGGCTCCCAAAAAGTCCCACACATGTGGTATCCCCGTACTCAGGAGAAGCAGCAAAATGTATTTTGGGGTGCAATTCCACATATAACCATGGCATGTGTGAGCGATATATCATTTAGTGACAACTTTTTGTAATTTTTTATTTTTTTTTGTCATTATTCAATCACTTGAGACAAAAAAAAAAATATTCAATGGGCTCAACATGCCTCTCAGCAATTTCCTTGGGATGTCTACTTTATAAAATGGGGTCATTTGGGGGGGTTTTGTACTGCCCTGCCATTTTAGCACCTCAAGAAATTAGATAGGCAGTCATAAACTAAAAGCTGTGTAAATTCCAGAAAATGTACCCTAGTTTGTAGACGCTATAACTTTTGCGCAAACCAATAAATATACGCTTATTGACATTTTTTTTACTAAAGACATGTGGCTGAATACATTTTGGCCTAAATGTATGACTAAAATTGAGTTTATTCGATTTTTCTTATAACAAAAAGTAGAAAATATCTTTTTTTTTTCAAAATTTTCGGTCCTTTTCCGTTTATATCGCAAAAAATTTTAATCGCAGAGGCAATCAAATACCATTAAAAGAAAGCTCTATTTGTGGGAAGAAAAGGACGCAAATTTCGTTTGGGTACAACATTGCATGTCCGCACAATTTACAGTTAAAGCAGCACAGTGCAAAATTCTGAAATTACCTCTGGTCCTTTAGCTACCAAATGGTCCGGGGCTTAAGTGGTTAAGCATAGAGGTGGTGATTGAAGGATCAACATGCAGCAGGCATAAATGTGGTGTTTGATCTAAGGCAAGACCTCCAATGGCACTTATGGCAACACACCAATGAAATCACCTCCTCCTTAAAGTGCTTGACTTATCTTTTCTCAGGAAGCTAATATTAACCACCTGCCGCCCGCCATATAGCAAAATGACGTCGGCAAAATGGTTGTGTTATCCTGACCAGACGTCATATGATGTCCGCAGGATAACAAGCCACTGTACGCCCCCAGGGGCGGGCATTGCGGCGATCATTGTCTGACACACTGCAACTCCGATCTAGGTAGAGTCTCTGGCGGATACTCTTTACTACGTGATCAGCCGTGTCCAATCACGGCTGACCAAGATGTAAACAGGAAGAGCCGTTTATCAGCTTTTCCTCACTCGCGTCTGACAGACGTGAGTAGAGGAGAGCCGATCGGCTGCTATCCTGACAGGGGGGTCTGTGCTGATTGTTTATCAGCGCAGGCCCCCCACGGATGCCCGCCCAGGACCACCAGGGATGCCACCAGACCACCAGGGATGGCCACCAGACCACCAGAGTTTCCCACAAAAGGTTTGCCACCCTGGACCACCAGGAAGATGGCAATCAGTGCCCATCAGCAATGCCTGCCAGTGCCATTAGTGATGCCTATATGTGCCATCTATCAGTGCCGCCTATCAGTGTCCAGCAGTGCCGCCCAGCAGTGCCCATGAGTGCTCAGCAGTGCCACCTATCAGTGCCACCCATAAGTACCCATCTGTGCAGCCTTTCAGTGCCCATCAGTGTCACCTATCAGTGCCCATCAGTGCCCACCAGTGCCAGCCATGAATGCCCATCATTGCCGCCTATTAATGCCCATCAGTGCTGCATATCAGTGCCACCCATCAGTGCCGCCTATCAGCGCCCATCGTCAGTGCCCGTCAGTGCCACCTCATTGGTGCCACCTCATCAGTGCTGCCTTATCAGTGCCCGTCAGTGCCACCTTATCAGTGGCCATCAGTTAATTGTTATACTCCTACTTCCAGATTAAACATTACTTTGCTTCTAAAGCAGCTTCTCTGACTCTTGAAAAACCTACCCCGTTCAAACTTTTATGTGCTCAGGGACCATACCAGACCCATCTCATTTCTGATATCTACAAATATTTGCATGACGCTGCCTCACTTACTGACACATCCCATCTATACATGCACAAATGGTCCCAATTAATAGGCCGTCCTTTCCCCTTCCTCAATGGAGGACGATTTGGGAGGCTATTTCCAGGTCTTCACGATGTGTAGAACAAAGAGAGACGGCATACAAAATTTTATATTTTTGGTATAGAACACCTGAAATACTACATAAATATGACCCCACAACCCCGCGCGTATGTTGGAGATGCCAGGGCGACGTTGGCTCTCATGTCCACATTTTTTGGGAATGTCCTTTGATTCGCCCATTTTGGTCTTCTGTCCAGACCTTTCTACAGCAGTTGTTGGACGTCACTCCCCCATTAGACCCGGTTCATTTCCTTCTAGGCCTGCCGATCCCTGGTGTCTCCAAACATACCCAAAAATTGGCTACCTATATCATTTTAGCAGCAAAACGGGCGATACCCTCACGATGGTTGTCCCCTTCCCCGCCCACACTTCCACAAGTTCTTCAAATATTGGGACTGATCTGTAAAATGGAACGCCTCACTGCAATGGTGCACGACACTCTTCCTCAATTTTCGAAAGTGTGGGATATTTGGGAACACTCAGATCTCAATCCTAGTGACACTTCCTTATCTTCCAGCGAGGAGACTTTATCTTGACCTTTTATCCCACAATTAGAATGTAGAGGTTTTGTTCACTACTCCCTTTGAAGATTCCATGGTGCTTTCCCCCGCCCCCCCTTTTTTTTTTTTTTTGTTTTGTTTTGTTTTTGTGCTCTCACTCGGTGCGATACCTGCATGGTGCCCTCGATTTCTGGGGGGGCACCCTGGGTGTCTCACTGTCACCAGACCCAGTGAATACAATTTTGCTTACATGCGTTATATGATGTTTAGTTTTGTTTTACCCATTCACTGGCTACTTACTCACTCGCTCAATTCCTTCTGTACGGCTAATATCCCATGATAATTGTATGTTGGCAGTACTGTGATTTGATTGATACACTTTTATTATATGCTGTATGCTCTATTTTATATTCTGACAATCTTTTGTATCTGTTTTTTGTATACATGAAAAATTTCAATAAAAAACTAAAATTGAAAAAAAACATAGCTAATGTAATTGCTAATACATGTAAATTAAAAAGGAGCCTTTAAGGCAGATGCCGTCTAAACAAAGTAAAAGCTAATTATCTTTGACTCTGCCTACACCATATTAATGCACAAACAATACATATTTGAAGTTCAAGAAAGATTTATAAGGAGCTGTAAAACAGTTATTTGATATTTATGAACTAATTTAAATTGCTCTTCTATAACTGCTTATTTTTAGTCATCTGGCTGGCACAGTACCAATCAGGGCTGGGCAGACACAGACTCACACTGTACAGCGCATATATAAGCAAAAAAATAGAAGCCCCTTCCAAGGATATTTACCTGCAGATGCCAAAGTACAGGAAAATATAATGGACCACAAAACAGCGCTGTGGGAATAAAGTACTTGGAGGTTTAAAATAAAAATACAGTGGCATGATATATATGATTTATATAAATGAAGTATGGCAATTACAACTTCTCTGTTAAAAACCTTCTGTAAGCAGATCCCAGGCCCCTCAAATACTTACCTGAAACTGATATCAATTCAGCAAAGTGCACAAAAGCAGAGACATTTTTGTCCCTCTCCTTCCATTGGCTCAGACACAGCAGCAGGAGCCACTCAGCAGGGGTAGGGCTCTGGCGGGGGATCTGAGAAGAGGAGGATCAGGGCTTCTCTGTGCATTACCGTTGCACAGAGCATGGAAGAATAACATGTTTGTTATTTTTGAAAAATAAAATTTTATCCTTTAACCACTTGCTTACTGGGCACTTAAACCCCCTTCATACCCAGACCAATTTTCAGCTTTCAGCGCTGACGCACTTTGAATGACAATTGCGCGGTCATACAACGCTGTACCCAAATGAAATTTTTTATCATTTTTTTCCCACAAATAGAGCTTTCTTTGGGGGGTATTTGGTCACCTCTGTGGTTTTTATTTTTTGCGCTATAAACCAAAAAAAAATACAGGAAAAAAAAAAACACAATATTTTTTTACTTTTTGTTATTATAATATCCCAAATTTAAATAT
Source organism: Rana muscosa (assembly GCA_029206835.1). NCBI lineage: Eukaryota > Metazoa > Chordata > Amphibia > Anura > Ranidae > Rana > Rana muscosa. The sequence continues at coordinate 681,208,082 of CM055117.1, read as the reverse complement.
TTTTTTTTTCTTCTCAGTTTAGGCCGATACGTATTCTTCTATATATTTTTGGTAAAAAAAAAATGCAATAAGCGTATAGTGATTGGTTTGCGCAAAAGATATAGCGACTACAAGATAGGGAATGGAATTATGACATTTTTATTATATATTTTTTTTTTACTAGTAATGGCGGCGATCTGCGGTTTTTGTCAAGTCTGCGATATTGCGGCAGACATATCGGACACTTTTGACACTATTTTGGGACCATTCACATTTATACAGCGAACAGTGCTATAATTATGGGGTTAACGCTAGGGGGCGATTAAGTGGTTAAATATGTTCCCTATTAGTGTTTCTTACTGTGTGGGGAGGGGACTGACTGGGGGAGGTGACCGATCTGTGTCCCTATGTACAAGGGACACAGCATCAGTCTCCTCTCTCCCTGACAGGACGTGGATCTCTGTGTTTACACACAGAGATCCACGTCCTGCCTCTGTAACAGCTGATCGCTTGTACCTGGCGGACATAGTGGCTGTCAGGCACGCGCATCGGCATCACGCGACGCGGCAGGCACAGCTCGCAGCTCGGCGACGCGTGGCGGGATGTAACACAGCAGGACGTCCAGGGACGTCCACCCGGCACTTGAGAGCCGTGCTGCAGATGTCTTTCGTCTATAGCGCGCGTCTCAAGTGGTTAACCGTTTCAGCCTGGACCATTTCGCTGGCCAAAGACCAGGTCACTTTTTGCGATTCGGCACTGCATCGCTTTAACTGACAATTGCGCGATCGTGCGACGTGGCTCCCAAACAAAATTGACGTCCTTTTTTCCCACAAATAGAGCTTTCTTTTGGTAGTATCTGATAACCTCTGCGGTTTTTACAAACAAAAATAGAGCGACAATTTTTAAAAAAATTCAATATTTTTTACTTTTTGCTATAATAAATACCCCCCAAAAAGATATATATAAAAAAAAAAATTCCTCAGTTTAGGCTGATACGTATTCTTCTACATATTTTTGGTAAAAAAAAACGCAATAAGCGTTTATTGATTGGTTTGCGCAAAAGTTTTAGCATCTACAAAATATGGGGTAGTTTTAGGGCATTTTTATTAATATATTTTTTTTTACTAGTAATGGCGGCGATCTGCGATTTTTATTGTGACTGCGACTTTATGGCAGACACATCGGACACTTTTGACACATTTTTGGGACCATTGTCGTTTTTACAGCGATCAGTGCTATAAAAATGCACTGATTACTGTAAAAATGACACTGGCAGTGAAGGGGTTAACCACTAGGTGGCGCTGAAGGGGTTACTGTCAGTACTAGGGAGTGATTCTTACATGGCTACATGTGACACGTTAATGATGACCGTTCCCGATAACGGGGAACAGCCATCAGTGACATGTCACTAGGCAGAATAGGGGAATGCCTTGTTTACAAAGGCATCCCCCTGTTCTGCCTTTGCCGACCGCAATCGCAGGCCGCCCGGGAACATCGAGTTCCCGGGACCCGCGAACACGCTCATGAGGCACGCAGCTGGGCGGCAAATGTAAAGGGATGTACAGGTACGCCAATTTGCCTGCCCATGCCATTCTGTCGACGTACATCTGCGTGCGGCGGTCGGCAAGTGGTTAAAGTGTTACTAAACCCAGCAATCTGAAAATAGGTCATCCGCCCACAGTGCCCACAGCTTATAAATCTTATTTTTACATTAAAATACTGCCACTATATACCTTTTTGGATGATCTTTATACCACGGTTACATGATAAACTGCACAGTTTCTCCAGTGCTGGGGGTTCAGGGAGGAGGAGATTTCCACTGCAGCCTGTATACATGCCCACATGTGTGATGTCAATATCATGTGACCTGGCTAGCTCTGAGAACAGGTAAATATTCTCTCCAGCAAAAAAGACACAACTGAGCATATGCAGGTGGACTACCCTGCCTGTGTTGGCTGGCCTTCCCCAGATAGACAGATAGACAGTGCAGGAGGGAAGGATCTGTGCACACAGGATAAAACAGCCTTTTTACACAATGCAGAGGATTAACACCTTACGTTCCACAGTGAGTATAACAAGCATGCTATGCTGCATATAAAGACTGATTTTACTGTTGTGGGTTTAGTAACACTTTAAAATCACTTTAAGGGCCTTGTAACCAACTTAAAAAAGGTAAGGTAAAACCACAGAGGAATTGGGTATTTAAAATGCTTATTTGCAGCAGAATTTTTTTGTAATGTGCCTCTAAACATGCTAGCAGATTTGACTACTTCAGGAAAGTCAGTTTCTTAGCACAGCCCCCTCCCTCTTTGCATGTCATGGCCCTCTTTTATTCTCCTTTTCCATGCCCCTCCTTATGTAACCGTTTATGTAGCATCTGGTGAAGACTACTGTATAAAGTGCAACTTGAGTGACAGTTATGTGTCTACTGGGTCTCCTGACATCACATTTAAGATGGTGGCACCCAGCAGTCTCAGGGATATTGTATATCTACATATAGGGAGGTTTTACATGTAAATCAAATGCCTAAAATATGGTAAATACACATATAATCTTATTGGAAGATTTTTGTAAAATGTAATTGTCTGGTGGCAAAGTCTCTTAATATATATATATGTTTGGCACCTAAATGGATCACGAAAAAGGAAACACAGTGGAAAAGAACATGAAGACAAAAAAAGGAGGGAAGGAAAAAAAAAAAAGAAGGTGTTTCAACATCATTTTAATTATTTCCACATATTTTATAGCATTATTCACAGTAAGAGCTGTGAAAATGTGGAATAGACTCCCTGCAGAGGTGGTTCTGGCCAGCTCAGTAGATTGCTTTAAGAAAGGCCTGGATTCTTTCCCAAATGTACATAATATAACTGGGTACTAACATTTATAGGTAAAATTGATCCAGGGAAAATCAGATTGCCTCTCGGGGGATCAGGAAATAATTTTTTTCCCTGCTGTAGCAAATTGGATTATGCTTTGCTGGGTTTTTTTTTTTGCCTTCCTCTGGATCAACTGTGGGTATAGAATTGGGTATATGGGATTGTACGATATTTTTTATTTTTTTTTTATTTTTTTTATGGCTGAACTGGATGGACTTGTGTCTTTTTTCAACCTGTCTAACTATGTAATAGCAGTATTTAGTACAGCTGTGTACACAGGATTTAGTGTGTAAACCAATAGCTGTGTAAGTGTAAGACATTTTTTCCCCGACACATAAGTGTCTGGAAATTTCTTTAGAAAGCTTCTTGGCCTTCCTCTGGATTCTTAGAGCTGTGATTCCTAAAGAAGACTTCAGGGAACCTCACATAATGGTGAATTTGTTTAACTGACTCCACTAGGGACTTCTCACGAGATAAACCAATAGTCGTTGTGATGTAATACAACATTTTTTTGTAATTGAGTTTAACTGCTTATTGCTAAGTAATGAAATTCACACTTGGGTCCATAAGTATGCCCTTATGAGCTTGTCTTTATATCATTTCTACATCACACAAACGTGCCTAAACTTCTGATGTCCATTTTTGGGTCTGAATGGAAAATAGTGATTTAACATTTTTATTTTATGTATTTTTAAATTGTAAGGTGCCACCTAAGAGCAGACACCCCAAGGTGCCTGCTACTCATTTCTTTCTGGTTTAGTTTTAAATTTTTTACAAAATGCTCCTATTTATGTCTAATCCCTACCAGCTGCCATTTCACTGTTCATGAGCATGCCTCTGGAACCAGTAAGGGTATGTGCATTAACCACTTAACGACCGCCCACTGTAAAAATACGTTGGCAGAATGGCACCGACAGGCAGAATCACGTATATCTACATGATCGCCTTTGTATAGTTGGGGGGTCCGATAGGACCCCCCTTCTGTACAGTGAGCGGTGGTTAAGTGTCCGGGAACGATCCGGGATGAGGGGACGGCCGTTCGATTCCGGCCACCCCCTCGCGATCGCTCCCGGCGATTGAGAGAGCTTCCCTGCCTGTGTAATGTTTACACAGGCAGAGGAAGTGATGTCATCTCTCCTGCGGCGCTCACATATACCGAGCGCCGCACAGGAGAAGATGCCAGGTTAGTGCACAAAACAGTACACTGACACCAGGACACATAGGCACATAAATCGCCCCCCCAGACACCCCAGATCACCCCCCAGATCACCCCCCAGCCCCCAGTCACAGTGTCACTGATTGCAGTGACCATTTATTTACTGATCACTGCAATCAGTGACATTTGTGACTGTAAAAGTGTCACTAAAGTTAGTTTTAGGTCCAGTGTAGCCCCCTAACCCCCCCCTAATAAAGGTTTAACCCCCTTAAACACCCCCCAGGTAACCCTTTCACCCCCTATCACCACTGTCGCTAAGCGATCATTTTTCTGATCGCTGTCTTAGCGTCGGTGATGCCGATCGGTAGCCAGTAATTTTTTTTAGGTTCGCTGCAGGTTTTTATAGCGTCGGGTACCCCCATATATTACCTAATAAAGGTTTAACCCCCTTGATCGCCCCCCAGGTAACCCTTTCACCCCCTATCACCACTGTCGCTAAGCGATACTTTTTCTGATCGCTGTCTTAGTATCGGTGATGCCGATCGGTAGCCAGTAATTTTTTTTAGGTTCGCCGCAGGTTTTTATAGCGTCAGGTACCCCCATATATTACCTAATAAAGGTTTTAACCCCCCTAATTGCCCCTAGTTAACCCTTTCACCAGTGATCACCATATAAGTGTTACGGGTGACGCTGGTTAGTTAGTTTGCTTTTTATAGTGTCAGGGCACCCGCCGTATATAACCCAATAAAGGTTTAACCCCCTGATCGCCCGGCGGGTGATATCAATTAGGTTTTAGCATCAGAGAGGGTCTGCGTCACACCCCAGGCAGCGTCAGGTTAGTGCCAGTAGCGCTAACAGCCACGCGTGAAGCATACACCTCCCTTAGTGGTATAGTATCTGAACAGATCAATATCTGATCAGATCTATACTAGCGTCCCCAGCAGTTTAGGGTTCCCAAAAACGCAGTGTTAGCGGGATCAGCCCAGATACCTGCTAGCACCTGCGTTTTGCCCCTCCGTCCAGCCCAGGCCACCCAAGTGCAGTATCGATCGATCACTGTCACCTACAAAACACAACACACATAACTGCAGCGTTCGCAGAGACAGGCTTGATCCCTGCGACTCCAGTGCTGTAGGAGGTGATTTCACCACCACAGTTAAAAAAAAAAAGCATATATGCTGAAGCATTGGGGCAGCAGGGGCGGAGGAGCGGAGGAGCGATTTTACTCCTGATGCCGCATACATACGGTCGAAATTCCGACGGAGGCTTGCCCGTGGAAAAGTCCGACCGTGTGTACGCGGCATAACTTTTGCGGGAAGATGCCCCCATGCTTCGGCATATATAAATGGTGCATGTATGCCCATCATTCGAAGTGGGTGGATGAAGGGCGGTATTCTAATGGTGGGCATACCCACCGATCAATCTTTTTTTTTCGTTCCGCCAACAGGCTGCATGAAAAAAATGATTACAATACATGTCCAACAAGGACCAGCAACGTACTGGTATGTTGCTGGACTTTGAATGTTTATACCAGAATGATGCCTGCGGGTTTAGGTATCATCTTGGTATCATTCTTTTCAGCCAGTGGCCGGCTTTCATGTAAAAGCAATCCTAGTGGCTAATTAGCCTCTGGACTGCTTTTACAAGCAGTGGGAGGGAATGTCCCCCCCCCGGACATAAAAAGCGCCATTGGGAAATTGGGAAAGCATTTTATCACACCGATCTTGGTGTGGTCAGATGCTTTGAGGGCAGAGGAAAGATCTAGGGTCCAATAGACCCCAGTTTTTTTCAAAAAAAGAGTACCTGTCATTACCTTTTGCTATCATAGGGGATATTTACATTCCCTGAGATAACAATAAAAATGATAAAAAAAAAATATGGAAACAACAGTTTAAAAATAAAATAAAAAAGCAAAATTAATAATAAAAAAAATAAAAAAAAATAAAAAGCACCCCTGTCCTGCCCTGCTCTTGCCCAATGGCGAATGCAAGCGTCGGTCTGGCGTCATATGTAAACAGCAATTGCACCATGCATGTGAGGTATCACCGCAAAGGTCAGATCGAGGGCAGTAATTTTAGCAGTAGACCTCCTCTGTAAATCTAACGGCGTAACCTGTAAAGGCTTTTAAAGGCTTTTAAAAATGTATGTAGTTTGACGCCAATGCGCGTTTGTGCGAAATTTTAAAGCATGTCGTGTTTGGTATCTATGTACTCGGCCTAAGATCATCTTTTTTATTTCATCAAACATTTGGGTAATATAGTGTGTTTTAGTGCATTAAAATTAAAAAAAGTGTATTTTTTCCCCAAAAAATGCGTTTGAAAAATCGCTGCGCAAATACTGTGCAGAAAAAAAAATGCAACACCCACCATTTTAATCTGTAGGGCCTTTGTTTTAAAAATATATATAATGTTTGGGGGTTCAACATAATTTTCTTGCAAAAAAAAAAAAATGTTTTCATGTAAACAAAAAGTGTCAAAAAGGGCTTTGTCTTCAAGTGGTTAGAAGAGTGGATGTAAGCTTCCTAATGTTGTGTATAAAATGCCAGAACAGTTCAAACCCCCCCCCCCCAAATGACACCATTTTGGAAAGTAGACACCCCAAGCTATATACTGAGAGGCATGTAGATTCCATGGAATATTTTATATGTTGATACAAGTTGCGGAAAAAAGACAATTTTTTTTTTATTTTATTTTTTTTTGCACAAAGTTGTCACTAAATGATATATTGCTCAAACATGCCATGGGCATATGTGGAATTACACCCCAAAATACATTCTGTTGCTTCTCCTGAGTACGGGAATACCACATGTGTGAGACTTTTTTGGAGCCTAGCCGCGCACGGGACCCCAAAACCAAGCACCGCCTTCAGGCTTTCTAAGGGTGTAAATTTTTGATTTCACTTCTCACTGCCTATCACAGTTTCGGAGGCCATGGAATGCCCAGATGGCACAAAACCCCCCCAAATGACCCCATTTTGGAAAGTAGACACCCCAACCTATTTGCTGAGAGGTATGGTGAGTATTTTGCAGATCTTGCTTTTTGTCACAAAGTTTTGAAAATTGAAAAAAAAAAAATATATATATATATATATATATATATATATATATATATATATATTTTCTTTCTTCATTTTCAAAAACAAATGAGAGCTGTAAAATACTCACCATGCCTCTCAGAAAATAGCTTGGGGTGTCTACTTTCCAAAATGGGGTCATTTGGGGGGGGTTTTGTGCTATTTTGGCATTTTATGGCCTTCGAAACTGTGATAGGTAGTGAGGAGTGAAATCAAAAATTTGCGCCCTTAGAAATCCTGAAGGCGGTGCTTGGTTTCCGGGGCTAGGCTCCTAAAAAGTCCCACACATGTGGTATCCCCGTACTCAGGAGAAGCAGCAGAATGTATTTTGGGGTGCAATTCCACATATAACCATGGCATGTGTGAGCAATATATCATTTAGTGACAACTTTTTGTAATTTTTTATTTTTTTTTGTCATTATTCAATCACTTGGGACAAAAAAAAAATATTCAATGGGCTCAACAGGCCTCTCAGCAATTTCCTTGGGGTGTCTACTTTCTAAAATGGGGTCATTTGGGGGGGTTTTGTGCTATTTTGGCATTTTATGGCCTTCAAAACTGTGATAAGTAGTGAGGAGTGAAATCAAAAATTTGCGCCCTTAGAAATCCTGAAGGCGGTGCTTGGTTTCCGGGGGCCCGTACGCGGCTAGGCTCCCAAAAAGTCCCACACATGTGGTATCCCCGTACTCAGGAGAAGCAGCAAAATGTATTTTGGGGTGCAATTCCACATATAACCATGGCATGTGTGAGCAATATATCATTTAGTGACAACTTTTTGTAATTTTTTTTTTTTTTTTGTCATTATTCAATCACTTGAGACAAAAAAAAAAATATTCAATGGGCTCAACATGCCTCTCAGCAATTTCCTTGGGATGTCTACTTTATAAAATGGGGTCATTTGGGGGGGTTTTGTACTGCCCTGCCATTTTAGCACCTCAAGAAATGAGATAGGCAGTCATAAACTAAAAGCTGTGTAAATTCCAGAAAATGTACCCTAGTTTGTAGACGCTATAACTTTTGCGCAAACCAATAAATATACGCTTATTGACATTTTTTTTACTAAAGACATGTGGCTGAATACATTTTGGCCTAAATGTATGACTAAAATTGAGTTTATTCGATTTTTCTTATAACAAAAATTAGAAAATATCATTTTTTTTCAAAATTTTCGGTCCTTTTCCGTTTATATCGCAAAAAAATTAAATCGCAGAGGCAATCAAATACCATTAAAAGAAAGCTCTATTTGTGGGAAGAAAAGGACGCAAATTTCGTTTGGGTACAACATTGCATGTCCGCACAATTTACAGTTAAAGCAGCACAGTGCAAAATTCTGAAATCACCTGTGGTCCTTTAGCTACCAAATGGTCCGAGGCTTAAGTGGTTAAGCATAGAGGTGGTGATTGAAGGATCAACATGCAGCAGGCATAAATGTGGTGTTTGATCTAAGGCAAGACCTCCAATGGCACTTATGGCAACACACCAATGAAATCACCTCCTCCTTAAAGTGCTTGACTTATCTTTTCTCAGGAAGCTAATATTAACCACCTGCCGCCCGCCATATAGCAAAAGGACGTCGGCAAAATGGTTGTGTTATCCTGACCAGACGTCATATGATGTCCGCAGGATAACAAGCCACTGTACGCCCCCAGGGGCGGGCATCGCGGCGATCATTGTCTGACACACTGCAACTCCGATCTAGGTAGAGTCTCTGGCGGATACTCTTTACTACGTGATCAGCCGTGTCCAATCACGGCTGACCAAGATGTAAACAGGAAGAGCCGTTTATCAGCTTTTCCTCACTCGCGTCTGACAGACGTGAGTAGAGGAGAGCCGATCGGCTGCTATCCTGACAGGGGGGTCTGTGCTGATTGTTTATCAGCGCAGACCCCCCACGGATGCCCGCCCAGGACCACCAGGGATGCCACCAGACCACCAGGGATGGCCACCAGACCACCAGAGTTTCCCACAAAAGGTTTGCCACCCTGGACCACCAGGAAGATGGCAATCAGTGCCCATCAGCAATGCCTGCCAGTGCCATTAGTGATGCCTATATGTGCCATCTATCAGTGCCGCCTATCAGTGCCCAGCAGTGCCACCCAGCAGTGCCCATGAGTGCTCAGCAGTGCCGCCTATCAGTGCCACCCATAAGTACCCATCTGTGCAGCCTTTCAGTGCCCATCAGTGTCACCTATCAGTGCCCATCAGTGCCCACCAGTGCCAGCCATGAATGCCCATCATTGCCGCCTATTAATGCCCATCAGTGCTGCATATCAGTGCCACCCATCTGTGCCGCCTATCAGCGCCCATCGTCAGTGCCCGTCAGTGCCACCTCATTGGTGCCACCTCATCAGTGCTGCCTTATCAGTGCCCGTCAGTGCCACCTTATCAGTGGCCATCAGTTAAGGAGAAAAATTACTTATTTACAAAAATTTTATAACATAAACAAAAGAAAAATGTTCAGTATTTTTTTATTTGTTTAGCAAAAAATAAAAAAAGCAGAAGTGATCAAATACCACCAAAAGAAAGCTCTATTTGTGGGAACAAAATTATAAAATGTTTGTTTGCGTACAGTGTAGAATGACCGCGCAATTGTCATTTAAACAGCGACAGCGCTGAAAGCTGAAAATTGGCTTGGGCAGGAAGGGGGGTAAGTGCCTGGTATGGAAGTGCTAAGAAAGGGGCTGCTCTAAACCAAAGTCTATGTAATCAAGTACCCAGCATACATTTGCACAGTAAGGGTCTATTCACACCACAATGCCCAGTACTACAGTGTACATGTCCTCCTGCTTTGGGTCACATTGTGATGCATTGTGACATGTTGTGTCCGACAGCTTATTCAAAAGAAAGGGGCTGCAATGCACCTCAACTCATAAAAAAACACTACTTTTTTTTGCAATAGAACACAATGCACACTGTGTGTTATCACAATGGGCTCTTACAAAACATCAAGACTGTATGTATATATCATGGCATGCCATGACCATGACCATGTTTGGGAGCAACTTCAAGCAACTATTTAAAGCAGTAATGCAAATGCTGTCTAGAAAAAGTGCAACAGTGCTAATATCAGAATTAGTACATTGAGTACCTTAATCTGAGTTTCATATAATCCAATTGGTCAGAGGATGGTTCAAACAGGGCTTTTGGGATGTCATTTCTTGTCACATAACTCTCGGTTGTGTAACTCCCTTTTTCAAATACCAAAATGTGTGTGTGTGTGATATTTAATACTGAACTCTAGGCAAACAGCTAAATACATGGTTACATATACATGTAGCGGCCTCACCCCTCTCCCTTTCTTCTTTTCGGTTATATGGCTGTTGTCTAGGGGTACCTGGGGGAGAGAGATGATACACACCACGGCCCATGTCCTCCGTAACTAAGAGGTGAAGGCCAGAAGATTGGGCTTTTGTGTAGGTGTCCTAGAGTCAAGTCCAGTCCTTCATCCCTGACTCCTTTGCTTTAGTAACCCAAGTTCCACACAGTGAATAGGTACAACTCAGTTTTATTCTTCTTGGCACCGAAGCCTCTACCCGAGGTGTACTATCTCCAGTAGACATGGGCAGGTCCCTTGTGACACGGGACAAGGGTAGCTTCATCTTGTCCCATCCCTTCTGTTGGAAGATTTCGTCTGTATCTCCCCATCATCGCCATTGTCAGACAATGAATCTAGGTCAGAGGTGTCGTAGTACTCAGCGGGCAGATAATTCCCAGTCACGGAACTATCCCCCTTGACGGCCTCTACCGACTGTGGGCTACCGCCACTTTTAACCACGCAGACAGTCCCAACCCCTGGCTCACCTGGGCCTTTAGAAGAACAGGGATGTCCAGGACTTTTCCTACCGGAGCCATCCAGGCCAGGCAAGCAGTGGGGCGAAGCTCTTCCACGACCACACAAGGCCATCACTAGGCCGACTTTTCTCTTCGGCGGCCGGAGCAGGGAGCTGCTGGTGACCGAGGCAGCATCCTTGGATTTCTCTCTTTTCACTTCCGCTTGGGCAGTCACTTCGCCCGGATCAGTGTGCACGGGGAACGCACCAGCATCGATCTCTCCCTCCGGAGTGGCAGTCCCTGTGAGGTAGTTGAGGTGGAAAGCCTGAGGCTTTTCTGTGGATGGTTCCACCTCGAAGAGAAATTCTTTGCAGACCTCACAGCGCCCGAACGACTTCAGCTGGACCACCAGTCCCGAACAGCCGGGACAGATCACACCGAGGGCTTCCATGTATCTGCAGGTATAGAGAGCCAATCGCCCCAGACCATAATCGGAGCAGCCAGAGAAGACATATCCGCAAAGGAAGGAACGGAAATCCACAGAGCACTTGAAGCCATCCTCTCTCTTTGCTGCTCCATTGCGCACTGACCCACCTGCGCCGGAATCTCCACGTGGCCAGACTCCTCCCACCTTCTGCACTTGTTCGCAGGCTTCTCACTTGTTCGCGGGCTTTTCCCTTGCCCCGCCCACGAACTACACAGTTATGGGTTGCCTCGTGGCGCGTTGGCCAATATGGCCGACCTACTCGGAACTCCTCCGGGCAGCAAAGTTCAATTTCAGACACCATACACATATCCCGGATACGATGCCCCCACGTGTACCGGCCTCACCCATCTCCCTTTCTTTTTTTCGGTTATATGGCTGTTGTCTAGGGGTACCTGGGGGAGAGAGATGATACACACCACGGCCCTTGTCCTCCGTAACTAAGAGGTGAAGGCCAGAAGATTGGGCTTTTGTGTAGGTGTCCTAGAGTCAAGTCCAGTCCTTCGTCCCTGACTCCTTTGCTTTAGTAACCCAAGTTCCACACAGTGAATAGGTACAACTCGTTTTATTCTTCTTGCCAAGCAATAAAACAATCTTTCTCCTTTGGAAAATGGGGACAGAACGAGGCAATCCTTTCCCTTCTTACTGTTGCCCACTGTGCTGTCACCAGTGGTGAATAGTCACTGCCACTGACTAGGTAATATAGAACGTGAATTACCTTCGCTCACTTTGCCCCTGTCAGAGGAAGAAATACGTCCAAGGGAGAAATGGAGGCCTCTCCGTCACCAGCGATGCCGCACCGGGCTCTTCGGAGAAGTTACTGCGCACCAGTCCTCACGAACTCAGACACGGACACCCAAGGAGTTAGGGTCCCCTCGGATTCCTCCACCCTCGCGGAACTCAGTCGAAGGTACTGAGCCCCAGGCATCCGCCATAGTACCTCACCCCAGGCTAAAGGTGCCTGAGATGGACTCCATCTCCGCTCCGGCTAGGCCAAGGGCGCCTAGGCCCGGAACACCGGAACGCCAGCACCAAAGCTGAAGGTGCCTGGGTGCGGCCGCGTCCTCCAACTCTCTGCTCCCCAAGGTCAGGGCGTCCGCCCCTCTTATGACCTCTCCCTTTGCGTCACAGCGGGTTCCCCGCCCCGCTGTACCAGCTCCAGGGGAGGACAAAAAGGCACAGTTTGCGGTGTGAGTTCAGCTCTGGCCCAAGGCAACAACGCCATCTGTAGGCCCCAAGGAACCCCACACCACCAGAGTCCTCACATAAATTCAAACACCCGCTACATACATATTTGGGAACCATGGGTTTATATTTCTGTCCATACAGAGATTTGCACAACCCTGATAGACACTACCACCAGCTTAAAAACTTTTATTTTCTGCAGAGAAGTGACACAGCTAGGTCTCCTCATCACCCCTAGTCTGTGATTGGACAGTAAAGGAGCAGCAACAAACTGAGGAAGTCACCTCTCTACTCTCTCCTTGTGTAAGCATGTTCCTTGTCAGCAAATATGTGTACCGTACACTTCATTGGTTCAGAGTGCTGTACTTCCTCTTTGGGTGCTGCTCTACAAGGGATTTAGGGGAGGCAGAAGTCAAGCAAAATGTATAGCAGTTGCATGTAAAATAAAAAATGTTATTTATACATAACTAATTTCATTGGTGTTTTTTTTATTATCTGCCTGGAGCTCAACATTTTTTGCTAACAAAATGAAGCAAACTTGGTTAAATACATGTATTGTGCAACTTAGTTAAATGGAATTGATATCTCATGTATCCATAATTATATTGTTGGAATATTTATACTGAACCGTCCTTGTCCTGCCTCGTACCTGTACAAGGAATGAACAATGCTAGTGCCCCTTTGTCTCTGTTTCAGGCTTGTTTAGGAAAGGAGGGCAAGAGGTATTACATTGTACTTATGTAATTTAATATACTAATTGCAAAAATTACTGTATTTATTGGCGTATAACACTCACTTTTTTACTCTGAAAATAGAGGATAAACTATGCCTGCGTGTTATACGCAGGGGGCTGTGGAAAGTTTTTTTCCTGAAACTTCCCTCTTAAAGTTAGGGTGCGTGTTATACTCCTGTGCGTGTTATACGCCAAAAAATACGGTATATAACAAAAAGAGATTTAAGGTAACACCTGCACCTATTCAAACAAGGAATTACACCCCTAAAGGTGGTCATGTCACAGTAAATCAATAGTAGACCTCCTCGGAAATATAAAGGAGGTGTTATAACTTTTTATATATGTGCAAGCGCGGCCTAAGGTCTCTTTTAGTTTTGTGTTATTTGACCTTTGTGAGGATAGGTTATTTAGGAACGCAGCTGCAAATTGTGTTTAACATTCTTGTGCCCTGGGTGACTTTTAGTGGTTCTGCAAAAATTATATAACAATTTTATTTTTATTTTTATGAGAATGTACAATGAATGAGGGTTTTGTGAAGGAGTGAGATTGAATACCATGAGTGAGAAAGGTTTAACCATATAAGCCTACTATAGCAACTTTGAGCGCTGATGGTTGTACTTTGTAGGACCTGTTATGAAGTAACCTGACTAACTCAGAGGGGAACACTGGGGTTGATTTACTGAAACTGGAGAGTGCGAAATCTGGTACAACTCTGCATAGAAACCAATCACACTCCAGGTTTTATTGTCAAAGCTTAATTGAACAAGCTGAAGTTAGAAGCCGATTGGCTACCTCCAGATTTTGCACTCTGTATTTTTAGTAAATTAACCTAACTGAGTCATATAATTATGCTGTTTTAACAGATAACCCTTGTATATGTATGAACAAAGATAAGCATTACTTTTAAGCATCTAAGCATTGTGTGTGTTCCATTTAACACTTTCTAACACTTGTAGTTCATCTGAGTCTCCGTGTATTACAGCAACAGAGCAGAAAAGTATAGAAAATGTCATTTCAAATGATAGTCAGTAGGTAGAGTTATGCCCTGTTTGTCAGTATAAATGACTTTCATGGTTGACTGGAGTGGTCCATTAAATGACTGCCCTTTATTAGGTACACCTTGCTAGTATCAGTTTGGACCCCCTTTTGCCTTCAGAACTGCCTTAATTCTTTGTGGTATAGATTCAACAAGGTGTTTGCAACATTCCTCTGAGATTTTTGTCCATATTGACATGATAGCATCACACATTTCCCATTCCACTACATCCCAAAGGTGCTCTATTGGATTGAGATCTGGTGATTGTGGAGGCCATTGCAGTACAGTGAACTCATTGTCATGTTCAAGAAACCAGTGGTGAGATGATTTGAACTTTGTGACATGATGTATTCTCCTGCTAGAAATAGCCAACAGAAGATGAGTACACTGTAGTCATAAAGGGATGGACATGGTCAGCAACGATACTCAGGTAGGCCGTGGCGTTTAAACGATGCTCAATTGGTACTAAAGGGCCCAAAGTGTGCAAAGAAAATATCCTCCACACCCTTACACAACCACCACAAGCCTGAACCGTTGATACAGGGCAGGATGGATCCATGCGTTCATGTTGTTTATGCCAAATTCTGACCCTACATTCTGAATGTCGCAGCTAAAATCAAGACTCATCATACCAGGTAACGTTTTTCCGGTCTTCTATTGTCCAATTTTGGTGAGTCTGAGCAAATTGTAGCTTCAGTTTCCTGTACTTAGCTAACAGGAGTGGCACCCGATGTGGTCTTCTGCTGCTGTAGCCCATTTGCTTCAAGGTCCAATGTGTTGTGCATTCAGAGATGGTATTCTGCATACCTTGGTTGTAGCAAGTGGGTATGTGAGATACTGTTGCCTTTCTATCATATGGAACCAGGCTGCCCATTTTCCTCTGACCTCTGACATCAACAAGGCATTTTCGTCCACACAAATACCGCTCACTGTATATTTTCTCTTTTTCAGACCATTCTCTGTAAACCCTAGAGGTGGTTGTGCATGAAAATCACAGTAGATCAGCAATTTTTACACTCAGACCAGCCCGTCTGGCACCAACAATCTTGCCACTTTCAAAGTCACTTAAAGCGGAGGTCCACCCGATTTTCTTTTTTTAAAAAGCCAGCAGCTACAAATACTGCAGCTGCTGACTTTTAATAAATGGAACCTTACCTGTCCAGCGTGCCCGCGATGTCGGCAGCCAAAGCCGAGCAATCGCTCCTCTCTCGGATGCCTCACCGTCATCCTTGGTGGGGGAATCAGGAAGTGAAGAGTTGCGGCTTCACTGCCCGTTTCCCTACTGCACATGCACGAGCCACGCGGCACGCCCTCATTGGTCCCCTCTGTCTCCTGGGACCATTGTGTTTCCCAGAAGGCAGCAGGGGGGGACGGGAAGTGGAGTGACTCCCGTGGGAGTCATTCCCGGAAGTGGGTGCAAATACCTGTATTATACAGGTATCTGTACCCCCCTCCCCCCTGAAAGGTGCCAAATGTGACACCGGAGGGGGGGGGGGTGTTCCGAAAAGCGGAGGTTCACTTTTTGTGTGGACCACCGCTTTAAGTCCCCTTTCTTCCCCATTATAATGCTTGGTTTGAACTTCAGCAAGTCGGCTTCATCATGTCTAAATGGCCAAAACGTTGTTACTGCCATGTGATTGGCTGAGTAGCAATTTGTGTTACCAAGAATTTGAAAAGGTGTGTCTAATAAAGTAGACAGTGAGTGTTTATTATAATTATGATTATACTATATATTATATTATAGACTGAATATTCTATACTGTATTGCATAAATATATATATATATATATTGTAATGTTCGGGGAACCAGCTAGATCGCAGGACACAGGCTTTTCAAACAAAAGGACGTTTATTTAAACTTAAATGGCTTCACAGCAGCAAAACAAAAGAAATGACAGTCTCACCGACTTGTAGAGTTTATAACTGCTGTCGCAGTTAAACAGTCCTTACTTGGTGTTGCAGGTAAGTTTCCCAGATAGCAGGCTTCCATGCAGGCCACTGCCATGTACATTCACAGCTTCCCAGAGCTTTTCACAGCCTCCAAAGCTTTTGCAGTGTCCACCATTCACCATGCAGACTTCACTACACTCCTTCTCCCTCTCACCTACAACTTCCTGTCTCTCTTAAACCACTTCCTTGGACAGGTGTGTTAACCATTGCTGTTCCCTTAAAGGAACCACAGCCCAAACAGAGGGGAAATATAGCGTCCTTCCAGGACCCAGCCATGGCGTCCTGTACATATCCCCCCCCTGTGCCCCAACGCCAAGGAGGTGGAGGCAACAGTGGAGCTAAAACAATGGACTCGGGAGAGGGCATCTGCATTTTGATGCAGTCTCCCGGGCCTATGCTCCACTACAAATTTAAATTCCTGGAGCGCCAGGAACCAACGTGTAATTCTGGCATTAGTCCCTTTACCTTGCCTCATCCATGTTAAAGGGGCATGGTCAGAAATTAACCTAAACTTCCTTCCCAAGAGGTAATATCTGAGGGATTCCAGAGCCCACTTAATGGCCAGACATTCTCGTTCAACTATAGCGTAGTTTTTCTCCGCTGGTGTCAACTTCCTACTGAGGAAGACTACTGGGTGCTCCTCACCATGAACAACCTGTGACAACACCGCTCCCAATCCTACATCGGAAGCATCAGTCTGGACAACAAACTTGTTTGAAAAATTGGGTGCTATCAGGGCAGGGTGGTGGCACAGTGCTGACTTGAGCTCCAAAAAAGCTTTTTCAGCATCTGTATTCCATTCCACCATGACCGATTTCCGTCCCTTAGTCAGATCGGTCAATGGAGCCGCCAATGTGGCAAAGTCGGGTACAAATCTCCTGTAGTATCCCACCATGCCCAGGAATGCACGTACCTGCTTTTTTGTGAGGGGGCGGGGCCAATTCTGTATAGCCTCTACCTTGTTAACCTCAGGTTTCACCACCCCTCTACCTACAATATAGCCCAGGTATTTCACCTCCTCCATTCCCAAAGCACATTTTTCAGGGTTTATTGTAAACCCCTCCTTCCAAAGAGAGTCCAGTACTGCCTGGACTTTGGGCAAGTGTGATTCCCAGTCTCTGCTAAAAATGGCTATGTCGTCCAAGTACACTGAGGCATATTCCCGGTGAGGTCGTAAAATCCTATCCATTGCTCGTTGGAAAGTGGCTGGAGCAGTTTGTAGTCCAAAAGGCATTCTTTTGTACTGAAAACTCCCCTCTGGGGTAGAAAAAGCAGTTTTCTCTCTAGCAGCCTTAGTCAACGGGATTTGCCAATACCCCTTGGTAAGGTCTAATGTTGTAATATACCTGGCTGGACCTAGTCTCTCAATAAGCTCATCTACCCGGGGCATGGGGTAGGCATCAAACCGTGAAACCTCATTAAGTTTCCGGAAATCATTGCAGAATCGCAGAGTCCCGTTGGGCTTTGGTACCAACAAAATCGGGCTCGACCACTCACTCTGCGACTCTTCAATGATCTCCAGGTCCAGCATCTTCTTCACTTCCTCTGAAACGGCCTTCCTTTGAGCCTCTGGGATGCGGTAGGGCCGGACAAAAACTTTGACTCCAGGTTCCGTGATAATATCATGTTCTATGACACTAGTTAGCCCTGGCAAGTCTGAAAACTTTTCTTTATTTCTCTGCAAGAACTCCTTTGCCTGCTGACTTTGGATTTTAGACAGGGTACTTGCTACTTGGACACTCTCCACCCCAACCTGAGGCTCAAGTCTTGCACTAGACAGGGAGGTCACCGGTTCCCTGTCTGTCCAGGGCTTTAACAAGTTGACATGATATATCTGATACGGTTTCCTCTTGCCTGGCTGGTGGACCCTATAATTTACCTCTCCCACTTTTTCCACAACTTCAAAGGGACCTTGCTATCTGGCCAAGAATTTACTTTCCACAGTGGGAATTAGCACCGCTACTCGATCCCCCACTTGGAAGTGCCTTATTTTAGCAGCCCTGTTATAGACCCGTCGTTGAGCCTCCTGGGCTTTTTGCAAATGTTCTTTGACTAGTGGCATCACAGTTTGGATCCTTTCCTGCATTTGGGAGACATATTCAAGAACACTCTTATGCTGAACAGGTTCACTTTCCCATTCCTCTTTAATAAAGTCAAGTAGTCCGCGAGGTCTCCGCCCATATACCAACTCAAAGGGCGAAAACCCAGTGGAGGCCTGGGGCACTTCCCTGATAGCAAACAGGAGAGCTGGTAACAGGCAGTCCCAGTCTTTCCCATCCCTTTGTACCACTCTCTTTAGCATAGACTTAAGGGTCTTGTTAAAGCGTTCCACTAACCCGTCCGTTTGGGGATGGTAGACCGATGTGCGCAGCTGTTTAATCCGGAACAGCTTGCACACATCGGCCATAACTCTCGACATAAATGGGGTGCCCAGGTCTGTGAGTATTTCCTTGGGAAAACCAGTCCGTGTAAACAACTGGAATAATTCCCGGGCAACAGAGGCGTTGCTAGGGGGGTGCGGGGGTGCGGTCCGCCCCCGGGTGACACCCACTAGAGGGGTGACACCCTCCCTTTTTTTTTTTTTTTTTTTTTATTTTTTTTTTTTTTTTTTTTACAGCTGACCCATTCATTGATTAATTTCACCCCGCTGGGCTGGAAGCCTGGAACAACACCTCCAGCGCCGCGGCCGCGCCTGGTGTGTGTCCTCCGGCTCCTTATTCTTCCTATTCCTAAATTCCAATCCTCCTCCCTACCCTACAGAGCCAGCGAGCGACTCAGCCTGTCACATCATCACACTGCACTGTGATGATGTGACGACACGTCACTGCAGCACACACACAACTTTCTCCGCCCGGGCGGCGCGGCTGCTGTGTGTGACGGTCGCTGCCCACAGTGCCCAGCCCTCCTCCTCTCCACTCTCCAGGAGTACACTAAGACTTTTTCTGTTTGAAGAGCGCAGTCACCTAGTGGAACATGCAATTAAGCAGGCACATTTAAAATCTAAAGAATATGGAATTGCCGTAGAGAGAAGAGCCAGGTTTAAGAAGAGGATGGCAGGGGAACAGGCACGTGATGCTGGAGGCATAAGTCTACAAGACGAGAACAAGAGGGCAATGCTTGAGTGCATTGATCGCTTCCATTCTGAACTCCAGATCAGATTAAGAGCCATCATGGAAGTTGCAGCCATGTTTGAGGCTGTTCAAGCAAAGAGTCTCATATATGAAACTGAAGAAACATTAAAGGTGTCCATTCCAAAACTGACCACTTTTTATGACGAAATATCTGAGAGTGAGCTGTTAATGGAAATACCCAGACTGAGGAGACATCTCAAAGCAGCCAAGATCAACCTAGAAGAAGTCAAAGATTGGTCGGCTTTACAAGTTTTGACCTTCATAGCAGAATGGGACTTCATTGAATCTCTTCCAACCCTTTCACTATGTCTAAAAATATTTCTGACAATCTGTGTGTCTGTGGCTTCATGTGAGAGGAGCTTTTCAAAGTTGAAGCTGATAAAAAACTATTTGCGTTCAACGATGGGACAGGCAAGGCTTTCTGATCTTGCAATATTATCAGTTGAAAGTGAACTAGCGAAATGTATTGATTTTGATGATGTTGTTCACAATTTTGCAGCTGTCAAGGCTAGAAAAGCAAAGTTTTGATTTAGATGTTAACTAAATGCTTTCATATTTGTTCCTGTTTTTGTGTTATTTATTTATTAATTCAGTAAAGTTTAAAGTTAAAATAAATACAGTTCTTTAACAGTTTAAGCTTTGATTTCTATTATTTTCATATGATTTTGTTATTCAAATTTGCTAGTTGATTGATAGTTATTAACGGCACTACTGTTGCCAATATATGCAGTGTTATTAGGGTGAAAAAAATTATTGGGGGGGGGGGTGACACCATGTTATACCGCACCAGGTGACACCAACCCTAGTGACGCCACTGCCGGGCAATAGCCTTAGAGGAGGTATTCCGCAGTGGAAGCGCCTCAGGATATCGGGTGGCATAGTCAAGAATCACCAATATGTAGGAGTAACCTCGAGCCGACTTTACCAAGGGACCCACTATATCCATGGCTATCCTCTCGAATGGGACCTCAATTATGGGCAGAGGGACCAAAGGGCTCCGGAAGTGGGTCACCGGAGCGGTCAACTGACAGGTGGGACAAGAGGCACAGTATTTCTTTACCTCTGCTTTCAGACCTGGCCAGTAAAACTGGTCGGTGATCCATGCTTCCGTCTTCTCAACTCCCAGGTGTCCCCCTAACACATCATCATGGGTCAGGTCCAGAACCTTTCGTCTATATTGTTGGGGTACCAACAATTGTTCTACCACATTTTCCCTCACCTTGGTAACCCGATACAATAACTCATTATACATTGCGAAGTGTGGCCACCGCTCATTTGCACCTGGCTCTTGGGGAACCCCATTTACTACTACAACTTGTTCCCGTGCACGGGCCAAAGTGAGGTCCTGCATCTGAGCAGTACCAAACGCCCCCTGGGGAACACCCAAATCTGGCAGGGCAGGGGTAGAGGCCACTTCCTCGTCCTCTTCCCCCAGCATTACCTGAAGTGGGGAAGGTCCTCCCCCCTCAGTGTTTTGGTAGGTCTGTGGACCACATATCTTGACATTATCAACAGTATCAGCTCTACTTTCATCACCATTAACCCAACCATTAGCAATTTCATCATTTGGATCCACATTAAGAACATTTGGCAGTTCAGGGTTATTCCTCTCAGCAGCAGGAACAGGGAGGCTAGTTTCTCCCCAATCTCTGAACTGTTCTCCTTGTTCCCACAGTTTTGTAAACAATGGACAGTCTCGTCCTATTATAACATCATGTACCAAGTTCTTTACCACCCCCACCTCTTGAGTACCAGTGCCACATGCTGAGGAGATGGTCACCGAGATGAGAGGGTACTCTCTAGTGTCCCCGTGAATGCACACCACCCGTAAGGTTTTTCTTACCGGACCGATCTTCCCAATTACTCTAGGATGAACCAGGGTTACCATGCTTCCGGAGTCCAACAAAGCCCGGGCAGGGAGGTGGTTCACTTGGACTTCACACTCAAATTTTTCCTCACCCAGGTCGAGCTGTGTGGTGCATACTTTATGGGCATAAAAAGACCCCCTCCGAAGAACCCTGCATTCCATGGGCTCCTCTTGCAGTGGGCAGTGTGCCCGAGTATGACCCCAGGAATGACATTGCCAACATTGTACATCCCCTCCTCTCCGAACAGGAACAGAACGCTGAGGAGGTACCGGGAATGACTCTTGACCTTCCGGGGTGTTTGCTCCAGGACTCCTTGGAACATCCTTTCGAAGGGCAGCAGTTGGTCGAACAGGCCGTGGTAGACTGGGGCCTATGCGCTTGGTAGGTCCGAGCAGGTCCTCCACCACTGTATATCGTTCCACCATCTCGACAAGGAGGTTTGCTGTTTTGGGGTCTCCGGTGAGAAAAGGGGCAATGAGGCCGGCCCACTGGTCCTGAGGCCACCCTTCTCTCTCTGCCGTCCTTTCAAATGTAGCAAGAAATGCCTCTACATCATCGCTCAGGGACAATTTCTGCAAAAAATGGCTTGCCCTCACAGTCACCTGGTTGCCAGGGGCAACAGCCGCTTGCTCCCGAACCTGAGATAGCTGCTGCACTGCTTCCTTTAAGACAGCCACCTGAGCCTGCATAACCTCTTGCTGGGCTGCTTGCTGGGCTGCTTGCTGGGCTGCCAACTGGGTCACCAACAGGCGGGTATTTTCTTGCTGCAGCTGATTTGCTTCCTCATGGCGAGTTTGCGCTTGCATATTAGCCAGGGACAGCTGTTTAATTAGCTCCTCCATTGCTTCAGCTTTCAACGTTTGTACAGCTTTAACCCAGGACATAAATCCAATGTACTGTCCCTTTAACTGTCAGTTCAATGGGTTTTTTTTTCTTCTTATGCCTGTTATTCTGTCCTGCCCGCATTCTCCACCAGTGTAATGTTCGGGGAACCAGCTAGATCGCAGGACACAGGCTTTTCAAACAAAAGGACGTTTATTTAAACTTAAATGGCTTCACAGCAGCAAAACAAAGAAATGACAGTCTCACCGACTTGTAGAGTTTATAACTGCTGTCGCAGTTAAACAGTCCTTACTTGGTGTTTTCACAGCCTCCACAGCTTTTGCAGTGTCCACCATTCACCATGCAGACTTCACTACACTCCTTCTCCCTCTCACCTACAACTTCCTGTCTCTCTTAAACCACTTCCTTGGACAGGTGTATTAACCATTGCTGTTCCCTTAAAGGAACCACAGCCCAAACAGAGGGGAAATATAGCGTCCTTCCAGGACCCAGCCACGGCGTCCTGTACAATATATATATATATATATACATATATATACATATATATATATATATATATATATATATATATATATATATATATATATATGTGTGTGTAGCGGGGCTTTTAAATCTAGGGGAATGTTTGAGTGGTAGTTGTACTCAAACACACTATTTGATAGGGTTCTGTAAAACCCATTTTATGCTACAGGTGGGATGCTGGCGTGTAGTTCCCTGTGGCCTGTTGGTGGCGCTGCCATCAGAGGCTGGGGTTGAATCGCTGGTACAGTGCTGTGCCTTGGATGTCCCCTCTCGGCGGTGGTGTGGTGGGCGTATCGGCCTGCTGTGCATCCCAGGAGAGGATATAAAGGGGGCAGACCCTGTCTGTAGGGGGTGAGTTCCCGGGAGCGTGTGATTCTGTTTGTGGCCACCCCAGGCACATTTAGCCCTGAAGGAAAAGTGTACCGCTCGAAGGTTCCAGGTTCCTTCAATTAGCTCCCGCCCTGCTCCACTTCCAGGTGCTGGCTATGCTCTGATGCTTGAGGAAAAGAAGTGATCTGGACTGCCGCACTCTGGTTAAACGTATTATTTAATGAAGAAAATTAAAATACCAAAAAAATCCAAAAAAAAATGAATAAACAATCCATCCAAAAACAATCGAAAGTAAAGGGACATGCAGGGTGACAGCTAACGCGTTTCACATCAGGGTGTGATGCTTACTCATAGCTAAAGTGTAAGTGACCAAAACTGTGTATATAAAGTGATCTGAAAAACCTCTCAACCAATGAGAGCTGTTGAACACAGTGATAGAATATTAGGCACTAATTTAGGTCTATTACACTCCGTGTTTGTGAAGCACCTGTTAGATGCCAAAACCATTAATGAGAATTGGCACGTAAGATCTTACATATATGTGTAGAGTGCATAAAGATATATGCAAACTAAGTGAAAAGGAGTAAAAATTCCAAAAAAGCCCTGGGGTGGAGTTGCTGGCCTGGTACACTGGCAGATCAGTCCCAGGCACCTTTAGCCCTGGGGCTGAAACTGAAGGCCTTGGGTCCAGCACCTTCGGCTGGAACCCACAGAGGGAGGAGGAATCCCAGGGTGCTGCCTTGCGAGGAGACCCGTATCTAGACGAGGAGGCCAGGGGAGGACCATTCCGAGGAACTGGTGAGAGATCACAGTGAAGGAAGGGGCCCGGTAACTCTCTGGAGGGATATCATCTTCCTGTTAGAGGCCTAATGCCAGAACCATCGTTCATCAGGTCTGTGCCTAGACCTATCGTTCATCAGGTCTATGGCAGAGACCTAACGTTCATCAGATCTGTGGCAGAGTTTGTGCAGAGACTGTGTGTAATCTAATTCGAGCATCACTCCGGCTGCTAGGATCCACTTTAATGGGAAACTATCCGGATTAGCTGAGACTACCTGAAGATATGGGTAGTAAAGAAGTATTCGTTTGTGCCTGGACCTACTCCAACACTTCTTGCTGTCCTGATCTTCCTCCAACCTTTTCTATCTAAATGACAATGCATAAGAGAAAAAAATTGCAATTGGTGTGGACCTTGGAGTTATTGGGGAATAGAGACTTGTCTTTATTGCAGTGAAGATGGGAGCCATTCTCTGGAGAACCTGACCATAAAGACCCGGGTACATTACACCGCTCAACCTCTTCACACAGGAGGGTACGGGCATGTGGCATGGTGTGCCCCTTTTCCTATAAGTGAGCCAAAGGTAAGGAAGAGGGGTCTGTGTGCTACACATGGGGGCTCGAGTCCGGGATTTTTGTGGTCGGAAACCCCAAAGTTTGGACTTTCTTCCCCTTGTGAGGCTCCATGGAAATCGGCCATCTTTGGAAGAATTTTGGCTGCGCCACGAGGAGAGCCCAAGCTGCGTAGTTTGTGGGCGTGTCAAGAGAAGAGAAAGCCCGCGAACATTGCAGGAAAATGGGAGGAGCCTCGCCATGCGGTGAGATGTGTGTGGTGACTTTGGCGCCAAATGGACAATGCGTGATAGATCGGCGAGTGAGCAACATGGCGACTAATGCCCCATGGATTCCAGTTCCTTCAAACATGGACTCTTTCGCTGCTCCCTTGATAGATACGGGGATTAGGCTGAAGCCTCTGGGTCACTTCGCTCTCTACCTCTGCAGAGATGCAGAGGCCCTTGGAGTGGATTGTCCCGGATGCCAGGGACTGGTGGTGCACCTTCGGCCCTTTGGAAGATGTGAAAGGAATTTATCTTCGAGGTAGAGCAACCTACAGAAAAACCTTGGGCCTACCGTTTGAATTGCCTTACGGGCGCCACTACTCTTGAGGAGGAAACCAGTGCTTCTGCAGCCACCCCCACGCACACTGTCGTGACTTCGGAGGAAGTTGTTGCAGATGTTCCGGTAGAAGAGGAACCGGAGACTGAGAAACCGGCGGATGCTGCCTCTATCACTACAGAGTCGTCGCTCCCACCGCCCAAGCGAAAGGTGGGCTATGTGAAAGCCTCCTGCGGCCGTGGTCGAGCTACACCCCAGCACTTGCCTGAATCGGATTGCTTAGTCGGAGGGACCTCCAGACGATCCGCGACAGCTACAGGCCGAGGTAAGCCGGGGAAAGGGACAAAAGTTAGTGTCCGAAGTATCGGGGATGTTTGGGTTCCCGACCCTAAAGAACTTGTTAAGGACAGTGACTCCTCCACCACAAAAAAATATTTGCCAGCAGAGGAGTACGATACCTCTGATCTGGAGTCGTCCTCCGAGTTGGGAGATGATGCTGAGATAGACAAACTGTTCGTCAAGAAGGGCTGGGATAAGATAGCCCTATCCTCCGCCAGAAGTAGAAGGGATACACCCAAAGTTCCTGGGGCTATCGCACCCCCGGTGGAGGCCCATGTGCTTGAAGAGGTATCTGACCCCAGGCCTACATCACCCAGACCTGTATTGCCGGTGCCAACCGCTGTGGCTGAGTATGCGCCATTGCGGGCTGCTATGTTGGGTCTCAAGGCAGTGAAAGTGCCTAGGCATCCGGATGCCATTGTCCTACCGGGTGCAGGAGACCGCGCTTCCCTTCCTCCACTTTCCAGGATACAACGGCTGTTCAATCAAAGGGTGGCCGCTGATTACGGATGGGAGTACCCATATCTCTCAAGAGACTTGCTTTTTGAGGTGGAGGCCTACAGGGAGAGATGGTACGCTGACTTTCTGTGGGACTATTTGAAAGTGCCTAATGCCAGCAGGTATCTCTCCTGTTCTGCAGCTGTTGCTGAGAGGTACAAAGGGTGTAAGTTGGACTGGGTGCTGGGTCGGCACAAACACGCAGATCGGGTGGTTGTGTGTCGGAAGGAGCGGGAGGATGCTGTGTATTCCATTGAAACTTTTAACAAGAATTGGAAGCTCCTTGTTTTACCCGATCCTAAATTTTATCTCTAAAAGACTGGACTCTAATGTGTTCTATTGTTTTCTGGAGTGTACTCTCTTGGAGTCCAGGGACTTTGCCCTTGTGAATTGGGGTAATCTACTCCGCTGGGGAGCCAGGAGTGCTGTTGCCATTGCTCTCCGCTCACAGCGCCACAAAGACAGAGACTTTGGGGAGTAGGTACACTTAGGGCCACAGAAGAAGAAATGGAGAAGATGTCATTTTCAAATGTTGGGACAATGTTATGACGGTAGCACTTCCACTAGGTGGCGGTGTTGCGAAGGGTTTCTGTGCGCTCAAAGAAAATAAATACATATATTAATGTATATTAATGTTTCTCTATTTACACTAGGACTAGTGTAATAGGTACTTTATTTAGAAGGAAAATATCCTCCCCTCGGTGAGGGTAGTTCCCTTCCTTTGTATATAATAGTATAGGATGTGATTATGTTGGTTTATGTGTGTTTCTCCCTTTGCAGGTGAAGGACTGGCAACCGCTGAGCATGGGTGGGTTAGCTAGCATAGGAGGGGAGGGAGATGTAAATGTATATAAAGTGATGTGTTTTATATTGTATTTGTGACATTGAGAATGGGATGTACACATTTTTTTTCTTCTCTTGTTAATCTTCCTTCATTTCTTTATTCAACCCCTTTCCCCACATTTAGGTTCCGGCACAAACAAACCATTTTTCTATTGTTTTTTTTTGTACATAGTTCTGGGAAAAACTGTAAAACCCATTTTATACTACAGGTGAGATGCTGGCGTGTAGTTCCCTGTGGCCTGTTGTTGGCGCTGCCATCAGAGGCTGGGGTTGAATTTCTGGTACAGTGCTGTGCCTTGGATGTCCCCTCTCGGCGGTGGTGTGGTGGGCGTGTCGGCCTGCTGTGCATCCTGGGAGAGGATATAAAAGTGGAAGACCCTGTCTGTAGGGGGTGAGTTCCCGGGGGTCCGACCCCAGGAGCGTGTGATTCTGTTCGTGGCCACCCCAGGCGCCTTTAGCCCTGGGGTGGAGTTCCTGGCCCGGTACATTGGCGGATCAGTCCCAGGCACCTTTAGCCCTGGGGCTGCAACTGAAGGCCTTGAGTCCAGCACCTTCGGCTGGAACCACAGAGGGATTAGGAATCCCAGGGTTCTGCCTTGCGAGGAGACCCGTATCTAGACGAGGAGGCCGGGGGAGGACCATTCCGAGGAACTGGTGAGAGATCACAGTGAAGGAAGGGGCCCGGTAACTCTCTGGAGGGATATCATCTTCCTGTTAGAGGCCTAATGCCAGAACCATCGTTCATCAGGTCTGTGCCTAGACCTATCGTTCATCAGGTCTATGGCAGAGACCTAACGTTCATCAGATCTGTGGCAGAGTTTGTGCAGAGACTGTGTGTAATCTAATTCGAGCATCACTCCGGCTGCTAGGATCCACTCTAATGGGAAACTATCCGGATTAGCTGAGACTACCTGAAGATATGGGTAGTGAAGAAGTATTCGTTTGTGCCTGGACCTACTCCAACACCTCTTGCTGTCCTGATCTTCCTCCAACCTTTTCTATCTAAATGACAATGCATAAGAGAAAAAAATTGCAATTGGTGTGGACCTTGGAGTTATTGGGGAATAGAGACTTGTCTTTATTGCAGTGAAGATGGGAGCCATTCTCTGGAGAACCTGACCATAAAGACCCGGGTACATTACACCGCTCAACCTCTTCACACAGGAGGGTACGGGCATGTGGCATGGTGTGCCCCTTTTCCTATAAGTGAGCCAAAGTTAAGGAAGAGGGGTCTGTGTGCTACACATGGGGGCTCGAGTCCGGGATTTTTGTGGTCGGAAACCCCAAAGTTTGGACTTTCTTCCCCTTGTGAGGCTCCATGGAAATCGGCCATCTTTGGAAGAATTTTGGCTGCGCCACGAGGAGAGCCCAAGCTGCGTAGTTTGTGGGCGTGTCAAGAGAAGAGAAAGCCCGCGAACATTGCAGGAAAATGGGAGGAGCCTCGCCATGCGGTGAGATGTGTGTGGTGACTTTGGCGCCAAATGGACAATGCGTGATAGATCGGCGAGTGAGCAACATGGCGACTAATGCCCCATGGATTCCAGTTCCTTCAAACATGGACTCTTTCGCTGCTCCCTTGATAGATACGGGGATTCGGCTGAAGCCTCTGGGTCACTTCGCTCTCTACCTCTGCAGAGATGCAGAGGCCCTTGGAGTGGATTGTCCCGGATGCCAGGGACTGGTGGTGCACCTTCGGCCCTTTGGAAGATGTGAAAGTGCAAGGAATTTATCTTCGAGGTAGAGCAACCTACAGAAAAACCTTGGGCCTACCGTTTGAATTGCCTTACGGGCGCCACTACTCTTGAGGAGGAAACCAGTGCTTCTGCAGCCACCCCCACGCACACTGTCGTGACTTCGGAGGAAGTCGTTGCAGATGTTCCGGTAGAAGAGGAACCGGAGACTGAGAAACCGGCGGATGCTGCCTCTATCACTACAGAGTCGTCGCTCCCACCGCCCAAGCGAAAGGTGGGCTATGTGAAAGCCTCCTGCGGCCGTGGTCGAGCTACACCCCAGCACTTGCCTGAATCGGATTGCTTAGTCGGAGGGACCTCCAGACGATCCGCGACAGCTACAGGCCGAGGTAAGCCGGGGAAAGGGACAAAAGTTAGTGTCCGAAGTATCGGGGATGTTTGGGTTCCCGACCCTAAAGAACTTGTTAAGGACAGTGACTCCTCCACCACAAAAAAATATTTGCCAGCAGAGGAGTACGATACCTCTGATCTGGAGTCGTCCTCCGAGGTGGGAGATGATGCTGAGATAGACAAACTGTTCGTCAAGAAGGGCTGGGATAAGATAGCCCTATCCTCCGCCAGAAGTAGAAGGGATACACCCAAAGTTCCTGGGGCTATCGCACCCCCGGTGGAGGCCCATGTGCTTGAAGAGGTATCTGACCCCAGGCCTACATCACCCAGACCTGTATTGCCGGTGCCAACCGCTGTGGCTGAGTATGCGCCATTGCGGGCTGCTATGTTGGGTCTCAAGGCAGTGAAAGTGCCTAGGCATCCGGATGCCAATGTCCAACCGGGTGCAGGAGACCGTGCTTCCCTTCCTCCACTTTCCAGGATGCAACGGCTGTTCAATCAAAGGGTGGCCGCTGATTACGGATGGGAGTACCCGTATCTCTCAAGAGACTTGCTTTTTGAGGTGGAGGCCTACAGGGAGAGATGGTACGCTGACTTTCTGTGGGACTATTTGAAAGTGCCTAATGCCAGCAGGTATCTCTCCTGTTCTGCAGCTGTTGCTGAGAGGTACAAAGGGTGTAAGTTGGACTGGGTGCTTGGTCGGCACAAACACGCAGATCGGGTGGTTGTGTGTCGGAAGGAGCGGGAGGATGCTGTGTATTCCATTGAAACTTTTAACAAGAATTGGAAGCTCCTTGTTTTACCCGATCCTAAATTTTATCTCTAAAAGACTGGACTCTAATGTGTTCTATTGTTTTCTGGAGTGTACTCTCTTGGAGTCCAGGGACTTTGCCCTTGTGAATTGGGGTAATCTACTCCGCTGGGGAGCCAGGAGAGCTGTTGCCATTGCTCTCCGCTCACAGCGCCACAAAGACAGAGACTTTGGGGAGTAGGTACACTTAGGGCCACAGAAGAAGAAATGGAGAAGATGTAATTTTCAAATGTTGGGACAATGTTATGACGGTAGCACTTCCACTAGGTGGCGGTGTTTCGAAGGGTTTCTGTGCGCTCAAAGAAAATAAATACATATATTAATGTATATTAATGTTTCTCTATTTACACTAGGACTAGTGTAATAGGTACTTTATTTAGAAGGAAAATATCCTCCCCTCGGGGAGGGTAGTTCCCTTCCTTTGTATATAATAGTATAGGATGTGATTATGTTGGTTTATGTGTGTTTCTCCCTTTGCAGGTGAAGGACTGGCAACCGCTGAGCATGGGTGGGTTAGCTAGCATAGGAGGGGAGGGAGATGTAAACGTATATAAAGTGATGTGTTTTATATTGTATATGTGACATTGAGAATGGGATGTACACATTTTTTTTTCTTCTCTTGTTAATCTTCCTTCATTTCTTTATTCAACCCCTTTCCCCACATTTAGGTTCCGGCACAAACAAACCATGTTTCTATTGTTTTTTTTTGTACATAGTTCTGTGAAAAACTGTAAAACCCATTTTATACTACAGGTGAGATGCTGGCGTGTAGTTCCCTGTGGCCTGTTGTTGGCGCTGCCATCAGAGGCTGGGGTTGAATTGCTGGTACAGTGCTGTGCCTTGGATGTCCCCTCTCGGCGGTGGTGTGGTGGGCGTGTCGGCCTGCTGTGCATCCTGGGAGAGGATATAAAAGTGGAAGACCCTGTCTGTAGGGGGTGAGTTCCCGGGGGTCCGACCCCAGGAGCGTGTGATTCTGTTCGTGGCCACCCCAGGCGCCTTTAGCCCTGGGGTGGAGTTCCTGGCCCGGTACATTGGCGGATCAGTCCCAGGCACCTTTAGCCCTGGGGCTGCAACTGAAGGACTTGGGTCCAGCACCTTCGGCTGAAACCACAGAGGGATTAGGAATCCCAGGGTGCTGCCTTGCGAGGAGACCCGTATCTAGACGAGGAGGCTGGGGGAGGACCGTTCCGAGGGACTGGTGAGAGATCACAGTGAAGGAAGGGGCCCGGTAACTCTCTGGAGGGATGTCATCTTCCTGTTAGAGGCCTAATGCCAGAACCATCGTTCATCAGGTCTGTGCCTAGACCTATCGTTCATCAGGTCTCTGGCAGAGTTTGTGCAGAGACTGTGTGTAATCTAATTTGAGCATCACTCCGGATGCTAGGATCCACTCTAATGGGAGACTATCCGGATGAGCTGAGACTACCTGAAGATATGGGTAGTGAATAAGTATTTGTTTGTGCCTGGACCTACTCCAACACCTCTTGCTGTCCTGATCTTCCTCCAACCTTTTCTATCTAAATGACTATGCATAAGAGAAAAAAATAAACTCTACGTTGGAGTTGCAATTGGTGTGGACCTTGGAGTTATTGGGAAATAGAGACTTGTCTTTATTGCGGTGAAGACGGGAGCCATTCTCTGGAGAACCTGACCATAAAGACCCGGGTACATTACACCGCTCAACCTCTTCAAACAGGAGGGTAAGGGCATGTGGCATGGTGTGCCCCTTTTCCTATAAGTGAGCCAAAGGTAAGGAAGAGGGGTCTGTGTGCTACATATATATATATATATATATATATATATATATATATATATATAGAGATAGAGATATATATAGATAGAGATATATATCTATAAATATATATATATATATATATATATATATATATATATATATATATATGTTGATATATATATATTATAATGTCCATAAATATAAACATAGCCAATATGAAATAATGCAAACTTTTCAGAACTTCTATAATATATTCATAATTAAATATTATGCTAATTTTTTAATCACATATGTCAGTTAACATTGGAGGTTCAATCCCCATGGCATGCAGCACACGAGGGTTAACAGCGTATGCCACACAAAAAGAAGAACACATCCATATTGTGCCACAGTGCTGGATACTGAACTTTCAATATTTCCTTATCCCTTTGTCACTTATATGAACTGCAGCTTATAGCAGTGGTAATCATTTCCTGTGTTTGAAAAAGAGATGAAAGCATTCATGGATGAAAGCAAGTTGGATTTAATCTCCTTCTCTCACATCCAGTGCACTGTACTGTACCCACCCCAACCCCCCTAAAAAAAAAAAAAAAACAAGACTTAAGCTCATTTTTTTCATGACAAAACTAGATTCATAATAATCAGATGGCAATACCTAGTGTACACAATTCTAATATAATTACCAGGAGGAAATGTAGAGGGGGTGTAGGCCTGAGATAAAGGAAAGCCTGTGAATTTTGTATTAGTGTCTGAGGCCCTCTTATTTGTGCAAGCAATCAATCTTTCGGGAAGTAGAATAGTAATTCTTTGCGAAAAAATGACAAGAGTCTGAGGTAGAAAGAAGATAATCTGAGTTTCATTCTGCACACAGCGGGTCAACTGTGATTGACAAAGCTCATCACAAAAATAGAGCTCTTGGTATAATCCCAGTAGCTGAGTTCCATTTGTAGCTGTAGCAGTGCTAATGACATGTTTAACAGCTGCTTGTTGAGGCTCCAAATCTGCATTAACCTGCAGAGGAGAGCACTGAAAAACCAAGTTAAAGAATTGAAAGCGAGCCCTCAATATGCTGATAGGATGGCTTTATGGAAATGGGCCAGTTGTTAGGCTGGGTGCTGAAGCGCTAGTTAAAACATAAACAAGGGTATGGTTTGAATTAACAATGTGCAGATGATAATCATTGTTTGTGTACTGCAGAAAGTGCCCTGTGTAATAGGAAATGACATGTTAACACTGACAAGTGGCAGGGGAGAGGAGGGGGACTACAGGTGTATGAAATGGCACTTTTGAGAGTATGTGGCTACTTGCAAGTATGTATTTCCTCTCAGAATTGCACTGGGGATGGATTTCTATCACAGCAGAGATGGCCACATGTGCACTCCCACCA
The DNA here is from genome assembly GCA_029206835.1 of Rana muscosa. NCBI lineage: Eukaryota > Metazoa > Chordata > Amphibia > Anura > Ranidae > Rana > Rana muscosa. The sequence goes on along the minus strand of CM055117.1, from coordinate 681,175,559 downwards.
AGGTTGAAAACCACCAGTAAATTTACTGGCGGTTTGTAAAAATCAGTGATTTTTTTTACAACTGACAGTAATTATCAGGGGCTAATAATTTCATGCTGTGTTGACTTTTTAAGTGTAAATCAAGCAAATGACTTTGTTATAGGTGTAGCGCCCTACTACTTTTCAAGTAGGCGCTATGTGTAAATTTAGGGGTTATCTGAGCTGTAAGTAGCTCAGAGTTGATCTATGTAAATTGTTGGTTCTGTTCCAGCTTTGGCTGTTGTACGTATTTCCCAATGTTGCCGGTGGGTGTCACTGTTGTCATAGGCCAGTGTGAGAAATACAGCCAGCTGAAGTGTATTGGATATTCTTTCTCCCAGAAAACAGCTCAATCAGGAGCTTCTTTGTAGCAGGGCATGCTGGTGAAAGGATATTTAAAGGGCAGTGCCATGTGCTCCGCGGTTCGTCTTGCCTCATGGCCCTCCAGGCCGGAGGCTATGATGCTGTGTTTGCTGCAAGTAGGCCCAAAAGCCTGTCTGGGGCCTACTTAACTGAAGGTGATCCTGTGCTGTCTGTCCTGTGGGAAGAAGCCACTCAAGTGGAGAATATTCCAGGGGAGGACCTTGCTGGAGAGGACCGAGCTGATGGCTGGTATCTCAAGAAGGACCTGGTGACTCGTTTGGAGGATGCACCCAAGTAACCTACCTCACAGTACTGCTGGATGACTTAAAGGTTCAGGTACTGTGCAGCCAACCTAACTAACTGTAACTGACTACTGGCTAACAATCCTGTGGCAGGGGATTATCCAGGAGTTTCCACTTATCACTCAAGTCTGTGGCAGAGACATTGTCCGTTATCGCTCCTGCCTATCCGGTAGTCACAAGAATCAGAGACACAATGCTGTGTCATCTGGATTCAAGAATCGCACTAGTGATCTGAAAGAAGCCAAGGTATCTGAACTTCCCCTAACCCTCTATCCCCTATCTGAAGTTGTGTAATAAAGCAATTGAGAAAAAGACTGAAGTAACTGGCAATCCCCTTTTTCACAACTACTAACATAGGCTCTTAAGTTCTAGGACGGTGAAGTGTGGGGTAACGGCAGGACCCAAAATTCTTTCCAGCAGCTCCTGCGGGGGTAGTGCTACATAGGTATTGTCAGTGTTTCTATATCATGTTTATACTGTTCAAATATTCAATGTGTTTGTTTTCAATAGGAGTTCTGTAATTTCTCAGGTTTCCAGTAAAAAATGTGTTCTGCCAGTAAATTTTCTATGTTTTGTCAGTAAAAAATGCTGCAGGAGGTTGGCAACCCTGACTCCCACACACACGCACACAAACACACACTGACAGTCAGCTCAGTGACACTGAGCCTGCTAAAAGTGCAGCTTCAGCGTTACTGACCAGAGTTTCCTTCCTGGCCAGTGTGCCAGTCACACAGGCAAGTATATAGGGTTGCCACTAGTCTGACTGAAACCCGGACATGTTATTCATACCGGGTTGTGGCTCCCCAAGTAACTGAGATAATGCTACACAAATCTGTTGCTGTCCAGGAGGTGCGGGCGGCTGTCTGGGGGCAGGTTTGGCATCACTGAACAGTGGGGAGATGATGTCAGCATGAGCAATTTGGCCACACCCACTGTTTGCCACGGCGAGCTCTGCGCGCCACATTACTCTTCTCCTTGGGGCACCCAAATGTGTCCCAGATCTTTAATAATCCTATAGTGTTTACTGCAAAAAAATAATTAAAAATTGCCCTGTGCCGCAAAATTTTCGGGCTTGGCATGAAGAAAAGGTGGCAACCCTACAAGTATAGTGGCCACCATTGCTGTGACCAGTGGCACTGAACCTGCACTTTTACAGGCTCTGCAATTAATGGGCTCCACAATGAAGATGCTCAGTTATTGTGCTTACTTGTGTGATGCGCTATATTCCTCTTGCACCCCATACTGGAATCGACCATGTGATTAAAACGGCGCTCCAACAACTCCTGACTAATTTAAACACTTAAGGACTGGACCTATTTTTCAGACTTGGTATTTACAAGTTAAATAATTTTTTTTGCTAGAAAATTACTTAGAACCCCCAAATATTACGTTTTTTTTTCTAACACCCTGGAGAATAAAATGGCGGTCATTGCAATACTTTCTGTCACACCGTATTTGTGCAGCGGTCTTACAAGTTTTTTGGGAAAAAATACACTGTTTTGAATTAAAAAATAAGACAGCAGTAAAGTTAGCCCAATTTTTTTTATTGTGAAAGATAATGTTACGCCGAGTAAATTGATACTCAACATGTCACGCTTCAAAATTAGGCCTGCTCATGGAATGGCGACAAACTTTTACCCTTAAAAATCTCCATAGGCGATGTTTAAAAATTTCTACAGGTTACCAGTTTTGAGTTACAGAGGAGGTCTAGGACTAGAATTATTGCTCTCACTCTAACGATCACGGTGATACCTCACATGTGTGATTTGAACACCGTTTTCATATGCGGGCACTACTCACATATGCGTTCGCTTCTGCGCGTGAGCTCGGCGGAACGAGGCGATTTAAAAAAAAAATGTTTTTCTTATTTATTTAACAATTTTTTTTGACACTGTTCTTTTAATAAAAAATGTTTGGGTCACTTTTATTCCTATTACAAGGAATGTAAACATCCCTTGTAATAGAAAAATGCATGACAGGACCTCTTAAATATGAGATCTGGGGTCAAAAAGACCTCAGATCTCATAATTACAGTTAAATGCAATAAACAAAAAGGTAATTTGAAAAAAATAATAATAATAATTCTCCTTTAAGAACATTGGGCGGAAGTGACGTTTGATGTCGCTTCCGCCAGTTACTGCTATGGAGCCAAGCAGGGGCCATCTTCCCCTCACTCGGCAGCCAGGTCGTCACAGGAAAGGACGTGAGCGGCAGAGACCCCCGGTAAGTGGCGGGAGGGAGGCACCGCTCTCGCTGCCAATAAAAGAGATCTTGCGGCGAATCACTTTTATCTGAAAGCGGACCGCCTGCTGAAGAAGAGGATATCGGGGTTATGGCAGCTAGTTGCTGCCATAACAACGATTAACGATAAGTGGTTAAGGATGGCTGACTATACAACATGGATGAAATATTTCGCCCAGGGAGAGAGCTTAGTAATGCTGTGCCTGTGGTTTTATCAGGCTCAGCATAACTGAGATGCACTCAGAATGGCATGTCCAGTATGGAAACTCCAGCCTCATTGCTGACCTATAAAACAAGAAATTGGTCGCACACTGGAACTCCAACTTATTTTGATGTCATCTTTATTGTCAAAGGGGTCAGACAGATACAGGCAATGGTAGACGCATTTCACAAGCGACAGCTTGCTTGTTCACATTGCTGATTGCTGACCCCCCTGGTGCCAGGATATTGTTTTAAAATGCTGAGCCGTTAAAACTTCTAAAAATAACTAATTTACAGCTGTGCCTATTTTCCTGGACAATAAAGGGGGGGGGGCAAGTCCTCTACAGACAGTCCCCAGATTACTAACAATATAGATTATGTAGGTTTGTTCTTAAAGTGTAAGTTCACCTTTACAGAAGAATCTGTAAGGTGAATTTACACAGGACCCCCTACTCACCCCTGCCCCCCCCCCACGGTCTCGCTGACCTGTTGCGCATAGGTCTCCTGTTCTGAGCCCTGCTATAGCTGCCTCACTGGACTGGGGCTTAGAAATCCCCTCTGCATTCTTCTTCCCCGCTGAGAGGACGGGCTACGCGGGTTCTGAATGCTCCTAAACGTCCCTCTGGACGGGGTACATTTAGAAGATTAAGCTGTGGGGATTTCTAAGCCCCAAACCAGTGAGACGGCTATAGCAGGGCTCATAACGGGAGATTGCCGCGCTGCAGGTCAGCAGGACTGGGGGGGGTTGAAGAGGGGGTCCCGTGTAAGTTCACCTTACAGATTTTTCTGTAAAGGTGAACTTACACTTTAAGTTGAATTTGTATGTATGTTGGAACAGCTAAATTTTTTAAGTGAAACTATGACAAACCCTTGACCTTAACAGGACTATGTCCGCCGTAAATGCTTCCTTTGTCCAGAACCAGCACTATCCAAGACTCTTTAACCCACCCAGTCACCAGCCGTACTTCAGTTTAGGGTAAAAACCAGCAGACTAACTTTAGTCAAGCAAATGTTACAACAGATATTAAACTCCGACGCTCCCCCCCCTTGGATTCAGGGCGGGGTGAACTGTCCAATCACAATAGACACACAGGTCAGGTGTATTCAAACTTCTCATCAGTAAACAGTCTTATCAGCAGGGGGGCTGCTGGAGGAATCCGCCCCTCTACACCCTGCCCCCAGTCTACATGCCAGGAACACAAATACAAATATCCATCCCATAATAACTTTCTCCTAAGGCAGACAGACACAACAGAACAATGAAATACAACCACACCCCAAACGACTCAGCAAAGAGTATACAACAAAATGAGACAATATATATATATATATATATATATATATACACAACATTCCAGTGTGGCTGTACAGTGAGTCTGATCAGTACAGATCATAGTGGGGTTCTCATTCACCCTGTGCCCCTAATAGACACAGGGTGATTTACACATAAGAGGGGTCGGGGAACCTGGACACAGATTTTCCACAGCTCTCCAAGGTAAGCTGAGTTCCACAAACCCCCCACCCAAAGTGACTCCTGTCACAGAACCCAAAAACTTATTTTTACGTTTTGGATAGCATTTACTGTCTGTGCCCCTCTTCAGAAGATTTCACCTCACTTTCTGTCCCTATGACAATTGTATTTTGAAAATTTTTGGTTGTTGTGGAAACAAGGATTGGTGATAAAGCTTCAGTGGAGACAACTTTCTCTCGTGATAAATCTTACAGGAGTAAATTTGCCTTCCTAGGGGTAGATTTCCTTTCACTTCCTGTTGTCTCCCTCTGTTTGTAAGTATGAGTCATATGTAAGTCGGATGTTTGTAACCCGGGGACTGCCTGTATACAGGTATAGGAGATTGGCAGATGTGTGGGACAGCTTTCCAGCTACATTCGGGTGATTAATGCGTGCTAGGGACTTCTAGAATGACATCTTCTCATTGGGCCTGCATGCTGTAGAGCGAATGTGTGGAAGTGGTGCTGAGCAATCATCTGTTTACTGGGAACACTGGCTGACTGGTATGGATGAGAAAATCTGCTGCTGAAAAAAACAGTGAACAGTGTAGACAGAGGTTTGTTCTACAGACAATTGCCTCTCCCCACATACAATTCTAATGGAATGCAAAAGTAGGCAAAGTAGGTCAAATGCAGATCATCTGCATTTGCAAATTTATTCTGAATGATCTCAGAAGCACCTGTAATATGGAAATGCTGCATTTTCCCATCAAAGTCTATTGACACAAGCCCTTGCACATGGGACTGTCTGGCTTCAGTATGCCCCCCCTGGCATTGTAGATGTACTCAAGAGGGACAGTACAGCTTCCAGACCCACTGCAGGCAACCTGCCAAAGTCTCGTCTCAGTCCCATGTGTGGACATCTGCATGAACAAAAATATGTTACCACCCATGTGCATGCTGAATGTGGGAGACATTTCCTGGTGTGTAAAGGGTGGAGAAAGTGTGTAGCATAAGCTGTGTGAAAGCCTCTGGCAGGATATGTTTGGTTAAGATGGTTATGCAGAGAAGTCCTTAAGTACTTAAACTATGCCAGGCTGTAAAAAATTGCAAAGCCTGGCAGGTGAGATCCTATGCCATTTCCAGTTAATTAAAAACTATCTTTTACAGGACTTTATATAGTGTATAATGTAAAGCGAATGTATAGAGAAGTGTCATTTAAATTAGAAAGTCCTAAGGAACTTTGTACATTATCCTTGACAAACAGGGGTTGATTTACTAAAACTGCAGTGGAGAGTGCACAATCTGATGCAGCTGTGCATGGTAGCCAATCAACCTCTAACTTCAGCTTGTCAAATTAATCTTTTCCCCCCCAAAAAATGGAAGTTGATTGGTTTCTACGCAGAGCTGCACCAGATTTTGCACTCTCCAGTTTTAGCAAATCAACCCAACAGTCTTACATAAAACACCTGGCCCTCTAGCTTGGAGAAGTCATTTTTTATTGCATTTAAACTAGGCCCTTGGAGTGTATTCCCACAAGGGACCACAAACTTAACACAAGTATGAGACCACACCATATTTGCTGTGGATGATGTATGGGGAGCATGTATCTAGACACCAGTATCACAAAAGGGACTTAGAGAGGCAATCTTTTCTTTAATTTCACAAAGCGTGACCCCGGTGTTCTATTAGAGATTGGACATAATACACTAATACACAAAGGTCCCCCCTGGCCGGTTAGAATGGAATTGTTACGCTTTAATGTATTGCATCTATGCAGCCCAGGGCCTGACACCCTAAAATGCCAGGAAACAAAGCAAGTATCATAGCAAGTGGAGTTCAGAAAAGGTTAGGAAAGAGGCATAATCAGTGGCGGCTGGTGCTTAATTTTTTGGGGGGGCGGAAAACAAACCCTCCACCCACCAGCCCTGCACTTACCCCCGCCCACCCACTCACTCGTCAGCCCCGCTCTTACCCCAGCCCGCTCGCCCACCAGCCCCGCACTTACCCAAGCCCGCCCGCTCGCTCCCTCGCCCACACCGCCCACCAGCCAGCCCCGCACTCTCCCCCCCCTCAGCTAATCAGGTCTTAGGACCCACTTCCTGCCCTGATTGCCCAGTAGGAGAAGCAGGATGACAATAGCGAATGTTCATTCGCTAATGTCACAAGTGGGTGGGCTCGGGGCGCAGTGCTCTGCGCCCGAGCCCACCTTTTTTGCAGCCAGCTCTAATTGTGTGCTTAAAAAAAAAAAAACTCATAGAAATAAATGCGTCCGGCGCCCCACATGGAGAATAGAGGGGCAGCGCCCCTTATGGAGTGGCCGCCGCTGGACATAATATGGACATAATATGGACATAATATGGATGCATGTAATGTCCGATTACTTGGAAGCATTTACAGCCACCTTCCTGCAGGTGGTGAACAAGATGCCTGAAACCATAAGGAGAATACTGGTTCATACATTAGAGCACTGAATAATATCTAGAGTATAGAAGAACCCATCAGGGGGAGCTGAAAGGTAGTTAAACCCTCCATGTGCACCAGAGGAAACCAGAGCAGAGGACCAAGGATGTGCACCAGGACCAAGGATTAATCCAAAATTATCTTCTTAGCACCCCTGTTATATGCATGTTGTATAGAGCCGTTATGAATACTTGATACAAAGATGTTCAACACAATCTGAAAGCATGAATTTTATATATTATAAAAAGCTGCTATAGTCCACACTAGAGTAGTGATTGCAGCGATAAGAGAAATGTATTAAAAATAAATAAAGATAAGCAACTTTTCTTTATTAGAACAGCCTTTTAATTTGTGTATGTAATTATTAGTCAGGCAATTGATGATCTAGACTAGAGGCTATGAAAACACAAACCCAACCACTGCTCCCATAGTGCAATACAATTCAGTTTGTTCACTAATTAAGAAATCGAGAAAATTAAGCTACGGGAGGGAGTAAGTTGACCCATTGAAGAATGTGCTGATATTGCACACTTTGAATACTCAAAGGAAACTAAACAAAACCAACAAAAACATGTTCCATTAACTTTTCCTTAGCTCTCTGATGGACTCTGATGACCTTATTTGCTGTACTCTAGAGCCCTGTACACACGATCGGATTTCCTATGGATTCTTGTCCGATGGATTTGTCCATCGGAAATCCGATGAAACTGCTTTCCATCAGTCTTGCCCACACACCATCAGTCAAAAAACCGACCGTTTCAAACGCGGGTAACGTAAAACACTCCGATGAGCCGAGAAAAATGAAGTTCAATGCTTCTGAGCATGCGTCGACTTGATTCTGAGCATGCGTGGGTTTTTTCTCCGATGGAGTTCCCCACAGATGATATGAATTTGCTATCGGTTTTTTAACCATCGGATACATTTAAAACATGTTCTATTTTTTAAAACCGATGGAAAAAAGACCGATTGGTCCCATACACAATCGGTTTGTCCGATTAAAAAAATATATCGGACTGTTTCCATCGGTAAAAACCGATCGTGTGTACAGGGCTTAGGACTTTAATTTCTGTAGTATTGAAAGAAACTAAGCATGATTATTCCAGTGGGAACCTCCTGGCAAATCCAGCATATTGTATATCAGCTGAAGGTACCCATATAGGAGTAGGATGTGTTAGAACTAAAGTGCTGATAGCTGGCATGTGTATTGGAAAAGAATAATTCACTGCTAGGTTATTATCCACTTATCATTGGAGCAGAATGAAAAATCCAGGTTCATGATTACTGACTGCCCTTTAATCTATTAAATGTCAACTGTGAATCAAACAATACAAAATGTAAAAAAGTATCACATCATAGTGGTAATAAAAATCAGAAATATATACATAATAGAAAAATTATATCTATAGAAAATTCATATTCTGTAAGTTATTAACAAATCAGAATCCTAGTACATATCACATCATGTGATTCAGTAACAATGGGTTAAATTCATTTAAAACTCAAAACATTCTTCGTTTGTTAATGGGATGCTCACTAAAGGACAGCAATTAATCTTCCTACACAGGCAATGTTGAGTGGGATTTCCTACCTTAAATACTCTGTATTTTCAAAAGTATTGGGACACCTGCCTTTACACGCACATGAACTAATCATCCCAGTCTTATTCCGTAGGGTTCAATATTGAGTTGGCCCACCCTCTGCAGCTATAACAGCTTCAACTCTTCTGGGAAGGCTGTCCACAAGGTTTAGGAGTGTGTCTATGGGAATGTTTGATCATTCTTCCAGAAACGCATTTGTGAGGTCAGGCACTGGTGTTGGACGAGAAGGCCTGGCTCGCAGTCTCCGCTCTAATTCATCCCGAGGTGTTCTATCGGGTTGAGGTCAGGACTCTGTGCAGGCCAGTCAAGTTCCTCCACCCCAAACTCACTCATCTATGTCTTTATGGACCTTGCTGACCTTGAAGAAGGGGACACACCCCAAAAGCTTGTCCTGAAAAATTGTATGTTAGTGCAAATAAAAAAGTATCATGGACAGTACTCAATTGTTTCTGTCACAAGTGCCCTAATATGGCTACAATCACTTCAAGTATTATTCAAAGCAAACTCATCCATCCATTTATGTTTCCATTCCTTTTTTTACTGAGAAATCACTTGGAAAAACACCCTTTAACCACTTAAGGACATACGTTGGCAGAATGGCACGGACAGGCATGTCAATGTACCTGTATGTCCCCTTTAAATGCCGGTCCGTGTGGTCGCGCGCCGCCAGCGGCGCGCTCGCGATCCTGCCGCCATCCCCGTGAGTCGGACCGCGGGTCCCACAGACTCGATCGTCGCGGGGATCCCTGTGATCGTCTCACGGAGGTATAGAGCGGGGAGATGCTTGTGTAAACAAGCATCTCCCCGCTTTGACTAGTGACAATGACACTGATCTCGGCTCCGTGTACTCGGAGCCGAGATCAGTGTCATGTGACACAGAGCCCATCCCCCCTACAGTAAGAAACACTATGCAGGGAACACTTAACCCCTACAGCGCCACCTAGTGGTTAACCCCTTCACTGCCAGTGTAATTTTCACAGTAATCAGTGCATTTTTATAGCACTGATCGCTGTGAAAATGACAATGGTCCCAAAAATGTGTCAAAAGTGTCCGATGTGTCCGCCATAATGTCGCAGTCATGAAAAAAATCACTGATCGCCGCCATTACTAGTAAAAAAAATTATAAAATGCCATAAAACTATCCTCTATTTTGTAGACGCTATAACTTTTGCGCAAGCCAATCAATAAACGCTTTTTGCGATTTTTTTTACCAAAAATATGTAGAAGAATACTTATCGGCCTAAACTGAGGAAAAAAAATGTTTTTTTTATATATTTTTTGGGGATGTTTATTATAGCAAAAAGTAAATAAATATTCAATTTTTTTCAAAATTGTCGCTCTTTTTTTGTTTATAGCGCAAAAATAAAAACCGCAGAGGGGATCAAATACCACCAAAAGAAAGCTCTATTTGTGGGAAAAAAAGGACGTCAATTATTTTTGGGAGCCACGTCGCACGACCGTGCAATTGTCAGTTAAAGCGATGCAGTGCCGAATCGCAAAAAGTGGCCTGGTCTTTTAGCTGCAAAATGGTCTGGGGCTTAAGTGGTTAACATTTCTACTTGCAGCCATCTTGAGAAAGGGTAGATGATTCCTGTAGCATTGACTTTCTGGAATCTATCTGCCATTAGCTCAGGCATGCAGGCAGGAGGGTGTGCTTAGCTGAGAAAACCCCTCCTTCCCATCATTTCCTTCTGAAGACTCATGGGATGTATGATATAATTTGCCTAGGCCTGGAAATTAGGAAGTACTGAAGAAATTAAAAAAAGTGCTGCCTACCAGTGCCTATCAGTGCAGCCTATCAGTGCCCATCAGTGCAGTCTATCAGCGCCCATCAGTGCAGCCTCATCAGTGCACATCAATGAAGTAGAAAATTATTTTGTTTGCAAAATTTTATAACAAACTATGAAAACTGTTTTGTTTTGTTTTTTCAAAATTTTCAGTCTTTTCTTGTTTGTTTAGCAAAAAATAGAAACCCCGGTGGTGAATAAATACCACCAAATGAAAGCTCTATTTGTGTGAAAAAAATGATAAATATTGAATATGGGTACAGTGTAACATGACCGCGCAATTGTCATTCAAAGTGTGACAGCGCTGAAAGCTAAAAGTTGGCCTGGGCAGGAAGGGGGTTTAAGTGCCCAGTAAGCAAGTGGTTAAAAGACCAAAAAGCTGGCACCTGGAAGAAACCAGGAAGAAGATGACAGTGGACAGAGAGGGATTAACTGATGCATTGATCAAATGAGGAGGTGAGTATTTTTGTGAGATCAAACACTCTTAAAGTGGAAGTAAACCCTCCTGTCCTTTTCAGCCAAGGAAGCTGCCATCTTGGCTTGGATTTATGGATTTATTTTGAATTTGGATTTTTTACCTGAAATTTTGGAATAAATAACTGTCTATACAGAGTGCGGCAGTCCAGGGTTTCTTTTTCTCCCATGCACCAGCCATTGGATGGTTTGGTTGAGAGCACAACCACTGTGACAGTTACATTTCCGACACATGCCAGGAATGTAACGTTTTTTTGAAACTGTTAAATTGATGGGTTTACTTCCACTTTAAGCCTATGTTCACACTGATGCGATGCAGGAACCAGCACGATTACAGCGTTGGTTCCCGCATCACATCTCTCCAGCAGGCAGTTCAGGTGGGTGCCATTACAATGTTAATGACACCCCCATATTGGTTCACAGATCGCAGTGTGAACTGTGAACTCACACAAGAATCGGATCGCATAGGTGAGAACACCCATGCGATCAGATTTTAGTGTGGGGAAAAACAAGTCCCTGCACTTTTTTCTGTGCAAATCGAATGCGAGTTCAGCCATACAACTGTATGGCTGAACTCGCATCTCACAGACATCGCATGTGATTGGCACCGCAGGTGTGGGAGCGAATCACATGTGATGTCTGTGATCGCAGTAGTGTCAACCTGGGCTAAGTTTTTATTAATCATACTGCTGCACAAAGTCAACAGCATTAAGAATATTTATGTCTGTTTAATTGGGCTTTAAGATAAAATTAATTTACAAAAAAACTTGTTAATAGCAGTGCAAATAAAAATATGCCAGCAACTTGTTCTCTTAATATGTGTCTGTAGGCACTGCTGTTGGAATGGAAACATAGCAGGGTATATTGAGATAAATGGCTTGATGAAAATATAGATTGAAGCTGTGTTTACTCCTAAGTACAATGAGTATAAGCCATTTAAAGGATAAGTCCACCTTTATAGAAAAAATAATAAATGCACATATTTTGGCAGAAAACTAATATTATCTGGAAAGCATTGTACTCCTAATTAGGGATGAGCCCGATGTTCGAGTCGAACGTAAGTTCGAGTCGAACATCGGGTGTTCGCCTGTTCGCTGAATAGCAAACAATTTGCGGTGTTCGTGGCAAATTCGAAAGTCGCGGAACTCCTTTAAAAAGTTTATGGGATAGTAAAATGAATAATCAAAAGTGCTAATTTTAAAGGCTTATTTGCATGGTATTGTCATAAAAAGCATTTGGGGACCTGAGTCCTGCTCCAGGGAACATGTATCAATGCAAAAAAAAGTTTTAAAAACGTCAGTTTTTTTGGGAGCACTGATTTTGATAATGCTTAAAGTGAAACGATAAAAGTGAAATATTCCTTTAAATTTCGTACCTGGGGGGTGTCTATAGTATGCCTGTAAAGTGGCGCATTATTCCCGTGTTTAGAAGAGTCCGGCAGCAAAATGACATTTCTAAAGGAAAAAAGTAATGAATTGTCGGGTCTTGGCAATACAGATAAATGTCATTGAAAAAACGGCATGGGTCCCGCCCCCCAGTAGATTACCGGGCCCTTTGGGTCTGGTATGAATATTAAGGAGAACCCTGTGCCAATTTTTTTTAAAAATGGCGTAGGGGTCCCCCTCAAAATCCCTTCAGGTCTGGTATGGATTTTAAGGGGAACCCTGCGCCAAAATAAAAAAAAAATGGCGTAGGTGTCCCCCCAAAAATCCATACCAGGCCCTTATCCGAGCACGCAACCTGGCAGGCCGCAGGAAAAGAGGGGGTGGAAGAGAGAGTGCCCCCTGCTGCTGAACCGTACCAGGTCATATGCCCTCAACATGGGGAGGATGCTTTGGGGGTCTGTCACCCCCAAAGCACCTTGTCCCCATATTGATGGGGACAAGGGCCTCGTCCCCACAACCCTTGCCCGGTGGTTGTAGGGGTCTGTGGGCGGGGGCTTATCAGAATCTGGAAGCCCACTTTAACAAGGGGACCCCCAGATCCCAAACCCCCAGATCCCGCCCCCCCCCATGTAAATTTCACCAAAAAAGTGTCAAAAATGTTAGACAAGAGACAGCTTGGGACAAGTCCTTTATTAAAATTATGTATACGTATGACCCCGCCCCCCTCTGATGCCATGGGGAAACCCAAAGCATCCTTCCCATGTTGAAGGCATGTGGCCTGGTATGGTTCAGTAGGGGGGCTGCTCTCGTCCCCCCCCTCTTTTCCTGAGGCCTGCCAGGTTGCGTGCTTAGATAAGGGTCTGGTATGGATTTTTGGAGGGACCCCTATGCCATTTTTATTTATTTTGGCGCAGGGTTCCCCTTAAAATCCATACCAGACCTGAAGGGTCTGGTATGGATTTTGAGGGGGACCCATATGCCATTTAAAAAAAAATTGGTGCAGGGTTCCCCTTAATATCCATACCAGACCTGAAGGGCCTGGTATGGAATTTGGGGAGACCCCCATGCATTTTTTTTATTTTGGTTCGGGGTTCCCCTTAATATTCATACCAGACCCAAAGGGCCTGGTAATGGACTGGGGGGGAACCCATGCCGTTTTTTTCAATGACTTTTATCTGTATTGCCGAGACCCAACAATTAATTACAGCCGCGATCAGTTTTAAATGACTTTTTTTTCTTTAGAAATTAAATTTTGCTGCGGGACTGTTCTAAACACGGGAAAAATGCGCCACTTTACATACTATAGACACCCCCAGGAACAAAATTTAAAGGAATGTTTCACTTTTATTGTTTTACTGCTCCCGAAAAAACTGCAGTTTTTAAAACTTTTTTTTGCATTGATACATGTCCCCTGGGGCATAACCCGTGTCCCCAAAAACTTTTTATGGCAATAACTTGCATATACTGTAAGCCTTTAAAATAAGCACTTCTGGTTTTTCTTGTTCGTGTCCCATAGACTTTAACGGTGTTCGCGTGTTCGAACACATTTTTTGCCTGTTCGCAATTTCTGGTGCGTACCAAACCGGGGGGTGTTCGGCTCATCCTTACTCCTGATCAGTAGATCGTGGGTGCAATGTGGGCTCCTGCAGAGATGTCCTCTGGCTTTCAACCCATACCTCTGTACATGCTTTCTATTTGTAAGCCGGAAGACATGTCAATAACCACAAGAGCGCTCATTAGTGCCCTTGCAGCCCTTTGAATCTGTCTGCCCCGGTGGAAGATGGTACTTGTAGTTTGTTCATTCACAGAAAACTGTGAAAGATTGATGTAGCTGTGTGGACAAAGCCTCTAACAGCTGCACTTTTTTCAATAAGTGACATCAGGAGAAGAACTCCCGCCTGCTGTCACGGGGGAAGGGGGATCAGGGGGAGAGAGAGGCAGCAGAAGCTTGTTACATAAAGATGGAACAAGCAACATGTTTCAAAGGTGAAATTATCCTTTAACCTCTTAACGACCACCCACTGTAAATATACGTCGGCAGAATGACACGGACAGGCACAATCACGTACCTGTACGTGCCTGCCTTCGTATGGGTGGGGGGTCCAATCGGACCCCCCTCCGGTACAGTGAGCGGCCGGGATCGCTTCGGGAGCGATCTGTGATGAGGGGGGCGCCATTCGATTCTGGCCACCCCCTCGCGATCGCTTCCGGCGAATCAAATGCTTCCTCTGCCTGTGTAATGTTTACACAGGCAGGAGGAAGTGATGTCATCCCTCATGCGGCGCTCACATATACCGAGCGCCGCATGAGAGAAGACACAGAGGTTAGTGCACAAACACTACACTAACACCAGCACACATAGGCACATGATCGCTCCCCCAGGCCCCCCCCCAGACACCCCCAGATCACCCCCCAGATCACTCCCAGTCACAGCGTCACTGATTGCAGTGACCATTTATTTACTGATCACTGCAATCAGTGACATTTGTGACTGTAAAAGTGTCAGGGCAGTTAGTTTTAGGTCCAGTGTAGCCCCCTAAGCCCCCCCCCTAATAAAGGTTTAACCCCTTGATCGCCCCCCAGGTAACCCTTTCACCCCCTAGCACTGCCGTCTCTAAGCGATCGTTTTTGTGATCGCTGTTTTAGTGTCGGTGATGCCGATAGGTAGACAGTTATTTTTTTTAGGTTCGCCGCAGGTTTTTATAGCGTCAGGTACCCCCATATATTACCTAATAAAGGTTTAACCCCTTGATCGCCCCCCCAGGTAACCCTTTCACCTGTGTCACTAAGCGATTGTTTTTCTGATCGCTGTCTTAGTGTCGGTGATGCCGATAGGTAGCCAGTTATTTTTTTTAGGTTTGCCGCAGGTTTTTATAGCGTCGGGTACCCCCATATATTACCTAATAAAGGTTTAACCCCTAGATCGCCCCCCAAGGTAACCCTTTCACC
Source organism: Rana muscosa (assembly GCA_029206835.1). NCBI lineage: Eukaryota > Metazoa > Chordata > Amphibia > Anura > Ranidae > Rana > Rana muscosa. Next base: position 681,160,329 of record CM055117.1, on the reverse strand, counting down.
CCCTAGCACCGCTGTCACTAAGCAATCATTTTTCTGATCGCTGTCTTAGTGTCGGTGATGCCGATAGGTAGCCAGTTATTTTTTTTAGGTTCGCCGCAGGTTTTTATAGCGTCGGGTACCCCCATATATTACCTAATAAAGGTTTAACCCCTTGATCGCCCCCCAGGTAACCCTTTCACCCCATTTTGCCAGTGTCACTAAGCGATCGTTTTTCTGATCGCTGTCTTAGTGTCGGTGATGCCGATAGGTAGCCAGTTATTTTTTTTAGGTTCGCCGCAGGTTTTTATAGCGTCGGGTAACCCCATATATTACCCAATAAAGGTTTAACCCCTTGATCGCCCCCCCAGGTAACCCTTTCACCCCCTAGCACCGCTGTCACTAAGCGTTCGTTTTTCTGATCGCTGTCTTAGTGTCGGTGATGCCGATAGGTAGCCAGTTATTTTTTTTAGGTTCGCCGCAGGCTTTTATAGCGTTGGGTACCCCCAAATATTACCTAATAAAGGTTTAACCCCTTGATCGCCCCCCCCAGGTAACCCTTTCACCCCCTAGCACCGCTGTCACTAAGCGATCGTTTTTCTGATCGCTGTCTTAGTGTCGGTGATGCCGATAGGTAGCCAGTTATTTTTTTTAGGTTCGCCGCAGGTTTTTATAGCGTTGGGTACCCCCATATATTACCTAATAAAGGTTTAACCCCTTGATTGCCCCCCAGGTAACCCTTTCACCCCCTAGCAATGCTGTCACTAAGCAATCGTTTTTCTGATCGCTGTCTTAGTGTCGGTGATGCAGATAGGTAGCCAGTTATTTTTTTTAGGTTCGCCGCAGGTTTTTATAGCGTCGGCTACCCCCATATATTACCTAATAAAGGTTTAACCCCTTGATCGCCCCCCCAGGTAACCCTTACACCCCCTAGTACCGCTGTCACTAAGAAATCGTTTTTCTGATCGCTGTCTTAGTGTCGGTGATGCCGATAGGTAGGCAGTTATTTTTTTAGGTTCGCCGCAGGTTTTTATAGCGTTGGGTACCCCCATATATTACCTAATAAAGGTTTAACCCCTTGATCGCCCCCCCCAGGTAACCCTTTCACCCCCTTTTGCCAGTGTCACTAAGCGATCGTTATTTCTGATCGCTGTCTTAGTGTCGGTGATGCCGATAGGTAGCCAGTTATTTTTTTTAGGTTCGCCGCAGGTTTTTATAGCGTCGGGTACCCCCATATATTACCTAATAAAGGTTTAACCCCCTGATTGCCCCTAGTTAACCCTTTCACCAGTGATCACGATATAAGCGTTACGGGTGACGCTGGTTAGTTAGTTTGCTTTTTATAGCATCAGGGCACCCGCCGTATATAACCCAATAAAGGTTTAACCCCCTGATTGCCCGGCGGGTGATATCAATTAGGTTTTAGTGTCAGAGAGGGTCTGCGTTGCCCCAGGCAGCATCAGGTTAGTGCCAGTAACGCTAACACCCACGCGTGAAGCATACACCTCCCTTAGTGGTATAGTATCTGAACAGATCAATATCTGATCTGATCAGATCTATACTAGCGTCCCCAGCAATTTAGGGTTCCCAAAAATGCAGTGTTAGCGGGATTAGCCCAGATACCTGCTAGCACCTGCGTTTTGCCCCTCCGTTCAGCCCAGGCCATCCAAGTGCAGTATCAATCGATCACTGTCACTTACAAAACACAACACACATAACTGCAGCGTTCGCAGAGACAGGCCTGATCCCTGCGACTCCAGTGCTGTAGGAGGTGATTTCACCACCACAGTTAAAAAAAAAAGCATATATGCCGAAGCATTGGGGCAGCAGGGGCGGAGGAGCGGAGGAGCGATTTTGCTCCTAATGCCGCGTACATACGGTCGAAATTCCGACGGAGGCCTGCCCATGGAAAAGTCCGACCATGTGTGTGCGGCATAACTTTTGCGGGAGGATGCCCCCATGCTTCGGCATATATAAATGGTGCATGTATGCCCATCATTAGAAGTGGGTGAATGAAGGGAGGTATTCTAATGGTTCGCAAACCCACCGATCTTTTTTCGTTCAGCCAACAGGCTGCATGAAAAAAAAGATTACAATACATGTCCAACAAGGACCAGCAACGTACTGGTATGTTGCTGGAATTTAAATGGTTATACCAGATTGATGCCTGCGGGTTTAGGTATCATCTTGGTATCATTCTTTTCAGCCAGCGGCCGGCTTTCATGTAAAAGCAATCCTAGTGGCTAATTAGCCTCTGGACTGCTTTTACAAGCAGTGGGAGGGAATGTCCCCCCCCCCCGGATATAAAAAGCGCCATTGGGAAATTGGGAAAGCATTTTATCACATCGATCTTGGTGTGGTCAGATGCTTTGAGGGCAGAGGAAAGATCTAGGGTCTAATAGACCCCAGTTTTTTCAAAAAAAGAGTACCTGTCACTACCTATTGCTATCATAGGGGATATTTACATTCCCTGAGATAACAATAAAAATGATAAAAGATCAATAAAATATGGAAGGAACAGTTTAAAAATAAAATAAAAAAGCAAAATTAATAATAAAAATAAAAAAGCACCCCTGTCCTGCCCTGCTCTTGCGCAATGGCGAACGCAAGCGTCGGTCTGGCGTCATATGTAAACAGCAATTGCACCATGCATGTGAGGTATCACCGCAAAGGTCAGATCGAGGGCAGTAATTTTAGCAGTAGACCTCCTCTGTAAATCTAACGTGGTAACCTGTAAAGGCTTTTAAAGGCTTTTAAAAATGTATGTAGTTTGTCGCCAATGCGCGTTTGTGCGAAATTTTAAAGCATGTCGTGTTTGGTATCTATGTACTCGGCCTAAGATCATCTTTTTTATTTCATCAAACATTTGGGCAATATAGTGTGTTTTAGTGCATTCAAATTAAAAAAAGTGTATTTTTTCCCAAAAAAATGCGTTTGAAAAATCGCTGCGCAAATACTGTGTGGAAAAAAAAAATGCAACACCCACCATTTTAATCTGTAGGGCCTTTGCTTTTAAAAAATATATAATGTTTGGGGGTTCAACATAATTTTCTTGCAAAAAAAATATATGTTTTCATGTAAACAAAAAGTGTCAGAAAGGGCTTTGTCTTCAAGTGGTTAGAAGAGTGGATGTAAGCTTCCTAATGTTGTGTAAAAAATGCCAGGACAGTTCAAAACCCCCCCAAATGACCCCATTTTGGAAAGTAGACACCCCAAGCTATATACTGAGAGGCATGTCGAGTCCATTGAATATTTTATATGTTGACACAAGTTGCGGAAAAAAGACAATTTATTTATTTTATTTTATTTTTTTGCACAAAGTTGTCACTAAATGATATATTGCTCAAACATGCCATGGGCATATGTGGAATTACACCCCAAAATACATTCTGTTGCTTCTCCTGAGTACGGGGATACCACATGCGTGAGACTTTTTGGGAGCCTAGCCGCGTACGGGACCCCAAAAACCAAGCACCGCCTTCAGGCTTTCTAAGGGTGTAAATTTTTGATTTCACTCCTCACTGCCTATCACAGTTTCGGAGGCCATGGAATGCCCAGATGGCACAAAACCCCCCCAAATTACCCCATTTTGGAAAGTAGACACCCCAAGCTATTTGCTGAGAGGTATGGTGAGTATTTTGAAGATCTCGCTTTTTGTCACAAAGTTTTGAAAATTTAAAAAGAAAAAAAAAAAATATTTCCTTTCTTCATTTTCAAAAACAAATGAGAGCTGTAAAATACTCACCATGCCTCTCAGCAAATAGCTTGGGGTGTCTACTTTCCAAAATAAGGTCATTTGGGGGGGTTTTGTGCTATTTTGGCATTTTATGGCCTTCGAAACTGTGATAGGTAGTGAGGAGTGAAATCAAAAAGTGGCGCCCTTAGAAATCCTGAAGGCGGTGCTTGGTTTTCGGGGCCCGTACGCGGCTAGGCTCCCAAAAAGTCCCACACATGTGGTATCCCCGTACTCAGGAGAAGCAGCAAAATGTATTTTGGGGTGCAATTCCACATATAACCATGGCATGTGTGAGCAATATATCATTTAGTGACAACTTTTTGTAATTTTTATTTTTTTTAGTCATTATTCAATCACTTGAGACAAAAAAAAAAAAATATTCAATGGGCTCAACATGCCTCTCAGCAATTTCCTTGGGATGTCTACTTTCCAAAATGGGGTCATTTGGGGGGGGGTTGTACTGCCCTGCCATTTTAGCACCTCAAGAAATGAGATGGGCAGTCATAAATTAAAAGCTGTGTAAATTCCAGAAAATGTGCCCTAGTTTGTAGACGATATAACTTTTGCGCAAACCAATAAATATACGCTTATTGACATTTTTTTTACTAAAGACATGTGGCTGAATAAATTTTGGCCTAAATGTATGACTAAAATTGAGTTTATTCGATTTTTTTTATAACAAAAAGTAGAAAATATAATTTTTTTTTCAAAATTTTCTGTCTTTTTCCGTTTATATTGCAAAAAATAAAAATCGCAGAAGCAATCAAATACCATTAAAAGAAAGCTCTATTTGTTTGAAGAAAAGGACCCAAATTTCGTTTGGGTACAACATTGCATGTCCGCACATTTTCCAGTTAAAGCAGCGCAGTGCCAAATTCTGAAAACACCTCTGGTCCTTTAGCTACAAAATGGTCCGGGGCTTAAGTGGTTAAAGATGACCTAAACTCTGAAAATGCAGGTCTTGGAGCCTGGATCTTCCTATGAAGTTATCTCTGCTAAATGCAGCAGAGAGGACTCAGTGACAGGAGGAGAGGCTGGCCACAAAACTTTAATAACCCTAGCAGTTGCATTACATTTTAGCATCTATCTATCTATCTATCTATCTATCTATCTATCTATCTATCTATCTATCTATCTATCTATCTATCTATCTATCTATCTATCTATCTATCTATCTATCTATCTATCTATCTATCTACCTTTCTATCTATCTATCTATCTATCTATCTATCTATCTATCTATCTATCTATCTATCTATCTATCTATCTATCTACCTTTCTATCTATCTATCTATCTATCTATCTATCTATCTATCTATCTATCTGTAGAAAAGTGTCCATTTACTTACCATGCACAAATGCAGGTGCAGGCTCCTCTATTTCATTTTCCTATCATATCCTAGTCTCTTCAAGTTCCTGGACACTTAAACACACCCATGGATTATAGGTTTCCCTGTCATTTTGTATGAGGTAAACACTTACCTTCCTCCATTTTGTGATCCTTCACAATGCTGGTACTTTGCTTTCTTATAAGATAGAAAAAGGATCTTTACATTTGCACATGTGAATAGCCACCGACAATAGGGTGACCACATTTCCAAACTACCATTCAGGGACACCCTCCCCTCCCAAAAATCAGCTTGTGCTGTAACGAATCACAGCACAGTGATTGGACACAAGAGGCGGGATTTATGATTTCTCCAATCACAAGCAGGGGGCGGGGATTGTGCTCCTCTAGGCATTCCCGGCCAGGACAAGTACTGTCAGTGAGTAAAGCGGTGATGTGGTGGCCATTTTTGGGGGCATCAGATTGGCCCGGGGGGGGGGGGGCTGTGTCAGTTTTATTCCGGGACACTGTATTGTCCGGGAATGAAGGTGCCCGGGACAGACCTGCAAATTGCCCGGGACAAGTGGTCACCCTAATGTGAGCGCCAGTCACTTCAGTCTTTTTCCAATGCTTTAATAAAAGGAACTTGCAGTAGTAGAAGGATAGAGGGTGAGGGGAAGTCCAGATACCTTATTGCAGATCACGGATTCATTTCTTGTATCCAGAGGACAAACAGTTTTCTGTCAGCGGATCTTGCAACACCGGATAGGCAAGCAACAAGTTAGCCTTCAGGTTTATTTCATCTATTTTTTCATCTTTTTTTCAGCTGGAACTTGGTAGAACTTAGTTCCACCACCTCTGGCTCAGACGCTCTGCTTCCTGCTCACCACTATCACTTGTAAACACAGAAGTCTGGCTTCTGTGTTTACGAGTGACAGCTTATCTCCCAACAGCTCCCACAGATCTGATCTCCTGAGCTGAGTGCAGGATGGGGACAAGGGAGACACAGGTGCCTGGGGTGCAGTGTAAATACCAACACCCCCACTGGATGATCTCCCTGCAAGTAGGGTGACCACGTGTCCCGGATTGCCCGGGACAGACCCGCATTTTGCAGGTCTGTCCCGGGCACATTCATTCCAGGACAATACAGTGTCCCGGAATGAAACTGACACAGCCACCCCCGAACCAATCTGATGTGCCCAGAAAAGGGCGCCACATCACCGCTTTACTCACTGACAGTACTTGTCCTTGCCGGGAATGCCTGGAGGAGCACAATCCCGACCCCTGCTTGTGATTGGAGGAATCATAAATCCCGCCTCTTGTGTCCAATCACTGTGCTGTGATTCGTTACAACACAAGCTGATTTTTGGGAAGGGAGAGTGTCCCTGAATGGTAGTTGGGAAATGTGGTCACCCTACCTGCAAGTGAGGGAGGCAAAGCCATCTACAGTATGTGGGGAGGTACTAGAGCCAGCAGGGTGCTTGAGCTTAATACAGCAACAAAAGTAGGACACGTGGAAGATGGTGAACCTTTTAAGGAGGGGGGAGAAGATGGGGCGGGGCAGTGGAGGGGGGTTGCATGCAGAGGTCAGAGCCGAAGAGGAGTGAAAGTGAGGATGCAGAGGTAAGCATCTGTGGAAGAAGGCTGAGCTCTGCACTCTGTATGCAGCACACCCCTGAACTCTGCACTCTGTATGCAGCACACCCCTGAACTCTGCACTTTGTGCGTAGCACACCCTGAACTCTGCACTCTTTATGCAGCGCACCCCAGAACTCTGCACTCTGTGCGTAAACCCCCCCCCCAACCTCTGCACTTCTGGTATTTAATGCTCCTTTAACCACTTGCCGCCCAGCCGCCGCAGTTATACTGTGGCAAGGTGGCTCGATGCGCCATGGTATGGCGGTTCGTGCGTTAGCTTCTGTGGGCGCGCTTACACGCTGATTGGCCAGCGGGGCAGCCAATCAGCAGGTCCGGCGAACTCAATGTCCGCCAGCCGCCCATGATCGTTGCCCACAGAGACAGAACGGGGATCTGTCGAAGTAAACAAGCCAGATCTCCATTCTGACAGGGGATTACACTGAGATCCTGTCTTTCTGCTATGCTCTGTGTTTTCCCAGGCAGCCCATCCCCCATACAGTTAGTAAGCACACCCAGGGAACACAGTTGACCCCTTGATCGCCCCTGATGTTAACCCCTTCCCTGTCATTAGTACAATGTCAGTGCATATTTTTAGCACTGATCACTGTAATAATGTCACTGGTTCCCCCAAAAAATGCAAAAATGTCAGTTAGAGGTACCATCTGTCCTCTGCAACCCCTCTAAAAATCACTGATCACTGCCATTACTAGTAAAAAAAGAAAAAAAGAAAAAAAAATGCCATAAATATATCCCCTATTTCGTAGACGCTATAACTTTTGTGCAAACCAATAAATATGCGCTTATTGAGGTTTTTTTTTTTTTACCAAAAATATGTAGCAGATTGTGATATTGATGAAGAAATTAGATTTTTGAATTTTTTTATTGGGTATGTTTTATAGCAGAAAAAAAAAATATTGTTTTTTTTTTTCAAAATTGACGGTCTTTTTTTTTTGTTTATAGCGCAAAAAATAAAAACCCCAGAGGTGATCAAATACCAAAAGAAATCTCTATTTGTGGGAAAGAAAGGACATCAATTTTACTTGGGTACAGTGTCGCATGACCATGCAATTGTCAGTTAAAGTAACACAGTGCCATATTGCAAAAAATGGCCTGGTCATTCAGGGGGTAAAACCTTCCAGGGCTGAACTTGATAAGATCCTCGCACTGTTAGTAAGATTTGATCACACCCACCATTTGATTGCGGTTTGGAACGTGCGTGTGTGAGGAGGAGGGGGGTTTTGGGGGGGGGGTCGTGGTTGAGTTCCTGCACCTATTTTCTAAAAAAGTTGTTAAGACCCTCGCACTGTTAGTAAGATTTGATTACACCCACCATTTGATTGCGGTTTGGAATGTGCGTGTGTGAGGAGGAGGGGGGTTTTGGGGGGGGGGGGTCGTGGTTGAGTTCCTGCACCTATTTTCTAAAAAAAGTTGTGGATCAAGCGGTTGAGAAGCCGAGAACCATTTACCCTGGCCGTGCTGCAGGCAACACCACTCAAGGAGGAGGAACCACTGCTTTGACAGCCATCCCTACGCACACTGAAGCGACCGCGGAGGAGGTCGTGAAAACTCAACGGGAGAAATCCGAGGATGCTGACTCGGTCACCACGATCTCGCAGCGTCCAACACCGAAGAGAAAGACTGGTATGGTAGCCCCGACCAGCGGTTGTGGTGGACCATCTCGCCCGCTTACGCCTGGCCCGGATGGATCCGTCGGTAGGAGTCCCGGACGTCCCGCTTCAAGTAAAGGCCGAGGTAAGCCTGGCGGAGAGATTTGGTGTGTGGGAAGAGGTGAAAACTCAGTCTCCACTACAGGGTACCTACCCGTGGAGGAGTGTGACACCTCTGACCTGGAGTCGCTCTCGGATATGGGAGACGACGTTGTTATAGACGAACTGTTTGCCGAGAAGGGCTGGGACAAAGTACCTCTCGCTTCATCCCGCAGAACCAGGGATCCACCTATGTCTACAGGGGATAGTACACACCGGATGGAGGCACCAGCGCCTGAAGAGGGGTCCCATCCCCAGCCTGCCTCTACTTCCCCGGTATCACCTACATTGAAGACCGGAGAAAAGAGACTGCTGTTGCGGGCACCTATGCCCAGATCAGATGTGATCAAGGTCCCTCGCCACCCGGACTCAATAGTTTTGCCTGGCGAAGGGGACAGAGCCACTATGCCTCCTTTGGCCAGACTACAACGCCTATTTGGCCAGAAGGTTGCTGCAGAGTACGGATGGGAGTATCCATACTTGTCCAAGGTGCTGCTCTATGAGGTGGAAGTGTGCCAGGAGCACTGATACAATGACTTTGTGTGGACTCACCTTCAGATTCCACACGCCCGCAGGTACCTGGCATGCTCTCCCAAGGCCTCTCAGCGTTTTAAGGATTGCAAGGCAGAGTGGATGTTGGGACGGCACATCCATGCAGACAAAGTGCTGATCCGGCGCAAGGAAGGAGAAGATGTAGAATATCATCTGGAGACCATGGACCAGCACTTGAAGCCACTTGTTCTGCCGCATCCCCGCTTCTACCTGTAGGAGAGAAAAGACTCCGTTCTTGTTGTATGCTGCTGAACTTTCTGGGGCCCGTTGTCCTTGTACCCAGAGGAATGAAGGACTGTTCCTGTTCTTTTTCCCTTCACTTTCCAGCAAGAGATCACAGACTCTGGGGTAGATAGGGCTAAAAGGAAGAAGAAGAGTTCCACGAGTGCAGTTACCACGACGCTGTCACCAGGTGGCAGTGTTGTGCAACGTTAACACTTTTCATACACTCATTCTTGGAGAAAAGGGATTTCTTTACGAAGAAGTTTCTTTCCTCTTACACGAATATATGTGTCAGGGTTTATGTGTGTTAATTTTCTTTCTTTTCCCTCAGCAGGAGAGCATCCCATCAAGACCACTGAGTATGGGGTGGGTCCTAGTCAGGATGGGTGGGAAAAGTATAATGTGAATATGCGATTCGAAAAGTTATGTTATGGTTAAATGTTGTTGTTTCCCTTTTATATAGGGCTCAGACAGAATTGCTCCAGTTGATCAAGGTTTTTCAAAAAGTTTTATATTTTTGTACAATTGTTAGTCGGTCTCTGGATTGGATTATACCAGCACTTGAGGGTGTGATTTGTTCCAGACACTGGGGACCAGTGTCAAATTACCAGGGGGAGAGTGTAGCGGGTATGTACTTTCCCGGGTGTAATTCAAACTGGCAGAGACACCAGCGATGTGCAGTTCCTTGCGGTACAGCGGGTGGCGCTGTTGCCCTGGGCTGGGGTTGAACCATTGCTGTGTGCCGTGCCTCCTTTTTGTCCTCCCTCGGCAGTGGTATGGTGGGGCGGGGAACCCGCCGTGCTTGCTGGGAGAGGGTATAAAGGGGCCAGCCATCTTTGTCACGGGGTCGAGTCCCAGGCACCTTCAGCCTGAGAGCGGTGGTTCGTGTCGGTCCTCTAGGCAGCCTAGGCCTAGAGGACGTCCGGAGGTCGTGTTCCATTCCAGGCACCTTTAGCCTGGGGTGAGGTACTTGGATGGAGGTCTGGAGCTCAGTGCCCAACACTGAGTTCCGCGAGGGAAGGAGGTCCTAGGGAACCCAGGGATTGGGTACCCGAATCCGGAAGGCGTAATGGACCGGGGGGAGCTACTCACTTGAAGACCGGGTGCAGCAGATTGCCAGTGACAGGTGAGCCTCCCATCGGAGACCACCTGAAAGGAAATCCCCCCTACGCTCGGAGACCTCAGCCCACATTCAGGGAGGAAAGTGGAGAGTTCATTGTGTCTGGGCCTATTCGCATCCACACCTCCTTGTTTGTTCTGTTCTCTAAGGGAGTCTAACTGATTATGCTGTTCATTCAAGAAGAATAAAGAAGTGTTGGACTTTAATGGTGTGGGGCTCTTTTCTGGTGGACATTGTTCAAGGTAACTCCAGGTGCACAACACTGACCCGAAGGTAGAGAAGGAACTTTGCTCACACCGCACGGACACATGTGGTGAAGGCTTGGCGTGGTGACCCCGCTCTCTCCCCTCTAAGGTACCCCTAGACACGAGAAAGACGAGCTGATGCAAAGAGGGGAGTGAGGAGGCCGCTACAGTTGTTAAGACCCTTGCACTGTTAGTAAGATTTGATTACACCCACCATTTGATTGCAGTTTGGAACGTGCGTGTGTGAGGAGGATGGGGGTTTTGGGGGGTCGAGGTTGAGTTTCTGCACCTATTTTTGAAAAAAAAAAAAAAAAAACTAGTTATTTTGCTTGCACATGATACTGTAGTAAGCCATATTCATAGCACAAGATCCTGTATATCACTACACTTTTTGGCAGTACCATTTTTCCATCATTTAGCTTAATTAAGTCAATGTATAAAATAGCTTCACTTGTCGTTTTTCTTTTTTGAAATAGGAGCAGCAGTGCATTAAATAACAGATCTCTGGCTGCGATTCTCTATTTACTTACTTTTAGCATGAGATTAATTAGTAATCAGTCAGAGTTGTGCTTTTTATGCTACCTTTGACCTTGATTGCATTAATGATCTAGAGCTAAAGACACAGCTGGCACAGTATTATAAGAATTGAAGCTTTTAAAAAATACGAATAATTATCATTTTCCACCCTTAGAAAGCAAGACCATTTTGTCATTTTCTTTCAAAAAGAAATACTCTGGAAATATTCGTTTTCTTTGTTGTACTTTCTGTAGACGGGCTAAGTAGCATAGCAGTGTACATCTGTGTTATTTTTCTTGCAAGTACAGTACATGCTTTGCAGCAGAATGAGCCTTATTGGCATTGCAGGCCAGTGCATTGGTATATGAGCAGATCAAGCTGCAGACTCTAACTAGAAACAACTTTTCACAAAAAACATTCCCAGTTTCATTTGCTTTTATCTGTTACAGTGCAGCTTTAGTCCAAGTCCGCCTAGTTAATTCAAGGGATAAAAGGATTTGAAGCACTTCTGTGGCTATATCATCTACGCACGTAATATATTCCCTTTTCATTTTAATTTCAGGTGGTGGTTGTTGATATGCTCACTAAAATCTCCAGTATGGAGAATGGGTTAGCTTTTTTTCTTTAGGATCACTTATACCTGGCTATGATTACACATCGCAACTGAATATCAGTACCACTACAAATTTTCTCTTATGAATAAATGTATTGTATAAAGGGCTACAAAAATTGGTCATTATCTTAAAAATATATGTAGCGGTCTCCACTCTCTCACTCCACTGTTGGCTAGTTTCTGCTTGTCTAGGGGTACCTTGGAGGAGAGAGTGCGGGGTCACCACGCCAAGCCTTCACCGCAGATGTTTGTGTGGTGTAAGCAAAGTTCCTTTACCTTCGGGTCGGTGTTCTGAGTTTGGAACCTCCGCCTCCTCTGTGGAACAGTGTCTGCCAGTAAATGAGCCCCACACCAATAAAAGTCCAACACTCCTTTATTCTTCAATGTCAGGATGAAACACAATCAGTTGGACTCCCTCAACGAACAGACAGGCGGTGTGGATACGAGTAGGCCCAGGCACAATGAACTCTCCTATTCCTCTATCAGCGAATAGGTTTGGCACATGACCTATGCCACCTGTTGAGAACCTTGGTCGCTGCCACCGACCGGATGAACGGTGAACCTTCCTCCTGACTGCACTCGGCCCCTGTTTGGGAAGATATCCCCCCGGGTGGTCTCCTGAGGCTCACCCGGCACCGGCAATCTGCTGCACCAGGTCTTCGGGTGAGTAGCTCCTCCGGTCCCTTACGCCTCTGGAATTGGGTACCCCACTGCCGGGGTCCCCTAGGAAATCCTTCCCCCGCGGAGCCCAGCGGAGGACACTGGGCCCCAGGCCTCCAACCGAGTACCTCACCCCAGGCTGAAGGTGCCTGGGGTGGAACACGAGCTCCGGGTGTCCAGGCCTAGGCCGCCTGGACACCGACCATGAACCACAGCCATCAGGCTGAAAGTGCCTGGGACTCGACGACCCTGTGACCAAAATGGCCGACCCCTTTATACCCTCCCCCCGCAAGCCCAGCGGAGCCCCCGCCCCGCTGTACTCATGCTGCAAGAGGCCAAAAAGGGTATGCCCCTGCAACGATGGCTCAACCCTGGGCCCAAAGTGACAGCGCCACCTGCTGGGCCCCAGGGAACCACACATCACAGATCCCCCTCCAAATTCATACATGATAGAAAAGCATATACCCACTACATATATTTTGGTTATAATCCTTTTAGTGTACATAAGGTTTAGAAATAAAAATGTTCAGGTAAGTTACCAATTTAGAGAAAGCTTTTTTTTTACATCAATAGTTTTTTATTAAAGAATTTTTGCACGTAACAGATAACAGAAGGAAAAAAGAAAAAGGAGAGTACAGGGAGAAATATACACTATAATTGATACACATTGGTGATAAGCATACATTTAGGGCTTTTAAACAGTTTATCAAAAGGTCTTGGGCCAAATAGCCCAGTATTCATCAAACTTCTTGCATGTTAGAGAATTGATTGATAAGAGACGTTCAAAGGTATAATTTCTATGAACAGCTGCCATGACTTCAGAAATGTTCACAGCTTTATTGGATTTCCAATTACGCAGTATCAACAGGCGTGTTTCTAGTAATATGTGCGTTACAACTGGCCTATAAAATTGCGGAAATTTGTCAATTTTTAGGTGCAATAGCGCCAATGCTGGGTCGGGCTGTGATAGTATTCCAGTTAAGGATGAGATCTTTTGGAAAACCTGGTTCCAAAGACTTCTTATACTAGGGCAATGCCAGAACATATGAAGTAAGTTACCTACGTGCCCGCACTCTCTCCAGCAGTTTGGTGACGTACCTGGAAAGTATGTGGCAAGTCGGAAGGGAGTGTAGTGCCATCTGTTTGCAATCTTGATCGTTAGTTCCCAATGTTTTACGCAGTGGGAGGATTTGTGAATTTCTATGAAGGCGCGGTGCCATTGTGCATCCGAGTAAGTGTAGCCCATATCAACCTCCCAGTTTTGCATTGCTGCTGTCTTATGGAATGTCATTCTGTCTTGCATTAGGTTATAGAAAAAGGAGATGCCCTTTGTATCCTGCTTTGCCTTGGAGTAGAATTGCCAGATTTTATTCGGCACCGTCACTAATGGAGGGGCATGATATTTCAAGAAGTGCGTAATTCTAAGGCATTTGAAAAAACCGGGCGAGGAGATACGATATTGTACCATGATTTGATCTATAGTCTTGAGTCTTGGGCCGTCATATAGGTCCGATATGTGGTGGATGCCCTTATTGGTCATGTCTGTGACGTCTAGCATTGGAATCTTGGACTCCAATAGAGTCAAGGGAAGGTTGAAGTCCATAGATTGTACGTCCCCATGGTATTTATCTAAAAGGAGTCTCCAGGCCCTCAATGAGGCCTGTATTGGAGGTGAAAGGGTAGTAATGTTCCAGGGGACCCACCTGTCTCCTATGAGTAGTTGGGTGAGATCCTTCGTTGGAGATAGGTTAGTTTCTATATCAACCCAGAGGGGTAAGTCGGATTTTTGAGTCCAGAATTTAATCTGGTCTAGGCGCACCGCCCATAGGTAGTCATAAATGTCTGCTAGGCCTGCCCCCCCTGCTTTTTTGTGAGAAGTCAAGTTGTTCCTTGAGCATCTAGCTCTTTTCCCCTGCCATATGTACTTCCAGCTCATACTCGCGAGGCTGTTGAGGAAATGAATAGGAATATGTATCGGTAGGGTGCGGAACACATATAAGATTTGTGGTAGTATCAACATTTTATATGCGGATATTCTACCCATCCACGAAATTTCAGTTCTTGAAATATCCCTAAGCTGGGCTTCCAGTCTGGTCACCAGCGGAGTCATGTTAGACTTGGCGAGGGCGGATATCTTACTAGTGAGCGAAATGCCCAAATAGGTAATACTACCTGTGCTCCAGGTATACGGTAAGTTTTCTTGTAGGGATCGTTTCGTTTGGGACTGTACTCCTAGGTCTAGGATAAGGGATTTTGTGAAGTTGACCTTATAATAGGAGACATTTCCAAATGCTGTCAAAAGTTTATGTGCCTCTTTTAAGGACTTTAGTGGGTTAGTCAGGAGCAGGATTACATCATCCGCAAAGAGATTAATGGTGTGCATATTAGAGCCAAACTGGAAGCCCGAGATCAAGGGTTGGGATCTGATTGCTTCAGCTAGTGGTTCTATCATCAAGTTAAAAATAGTTGGAGACAGGGGACAACCCTGTCTAGTCCCATTTGAGATATCAAAAGGCCTAGACAGGAGGCCTGCCGAGTAAACTTGGGCCGACGGGCAAGAGTAAAGGGATAAAATAGCTTTCAATATTGATCCTGTAAACCCAAACTTTTCTAGAACCATTTACATGTAGGTCCAATGGACCCTGTCGAACGCCTTCTCTGCGTCAATAGAGAGTAGCAGAGAAGGAGTTCGAGTTCTTTCAGCATGATGTATCACATTGATGATTCTCCTAGTGGCGTCAGAGGTCTGTCTCCCCTTCACAAAGCCCATCTGGTCTTGTTTGATAATTAGTGGTATAATATGTGTAAGTCTCTTAGCCAGTAATTTTGCATAAATTTTGGTGTCAGTGTTCAGGAGTGAAATGGGTCTGAAGTTGGCAGGTGTGTTGGGTTCTTTTCCTGGTTTAGGTAATGTGACTATGTGTGCTTGTAGCATTTCTCGTGGAAGCGTCGCAGATTCAGTGGCTTTGGTGAAGACTGTGGCCATGTGGGGTGAGAGTATGTGTTTAAATGTTTTGAAGTATTCATTGGAAAAGCCATCCGGGCCTGGAGACTTCCCGTTCGGTAAAGAGTTAGTTATTTTTTCCACTTCCAGGGCTGTTATGGGACTGTTTAGGTCCTCTAGTTGTGTTTGGGAAAGGGATGGAAGTTTTAGTGTATTTAGGAATGTTTGTATTTTTTCCACTGTCGGTTGGGGTGTATTGGTGTCCCTATGGAGGTTGTAGAGTGAACTATAGTATTCGGCAAATTGATTGGCTATATCCTGGGGGTTAATAATTTTTTGTGAAGTGGAGGGGTGTCTCAAGTATTGTATTCTAGTTTTGGAGCGTATTGCTTTGAGTTTATTAGCTAAATATTTGCCTGCTCTGTCGGCGTTGGCATAGTGTGAGAGTTTCAGGCGTCTGAGATGTTTATCATATTGATGCGATAGGAGTTCTCTAAGTTTTTCTCTAAGGGTGTTCAACTTGCTAGTTAAGGGCACTGACGGTGACTTCTTATTCAGGGATTCTAGGTTGTGTATATCAGCAATAGTTGTGTTTATTAAGTGTGTTTGCTTTTTTTTTTCTCTAGCTCCAATTTGGATTAATATCCCTCTAATAAAGGCTTTGTGTGCATTCCACAGAGTATTCGGGTCAGCAACAGAGCCAACATTTTCTGCAAAGTAATTAGTTAAGTGTTGAGCTATAGATTTTTGGAGATGTGGTTCTTGAAGAATTCTAGTGTTACATCGCCAGGTGGGGGTGGAAGGGGAGACACCCTTTTCTGTAATAGACATAGATATAGCAGCATGGTCTGACCATGTAATATCATGTATGTTCGTTTTTTCAACGTTTTGGAGCAACCATTTGTTTGTCAGGAACATGTCTATGCGAGAATATGAGTTGTGCCTGTTCGAGAAAAAGGTATAGTCCCGTTCATTAGCGTGGAGGCATCTCCACGCGTCAAATAGTTCCATCTTGTGTAACATGGGTTGTAGAGACAGGTGGTTTCGGGGTTTGCCAGAGGATGTATCCAGTAGTGGGTCTGACGTTATGTTAAAGTCTCCGCAAACCAGGAGGTTACCATATTTCATGTCTAGTGCTTTGGTAAGGATTTTCCTCAAAAAACGGAGTTGATGAGAATTAGGGGCGTACACTGATACAATCGTGTATGGTTTAGAGTTGATATCCCCCGTAAGGATTATGTATCTTCCTCCTTCATCAAGAACAGTATCCTTGGGTTGAAATGAAAGAGAGTTTTTGATGGCCACTAGGACTCCTCCTTTTTTGGTGTTAGGCACGCAAGCTACGTAGATGAAAGGATAGTCTTTGTGTGAGCATTTTGGAGCTTTGTCTCGTTGAAAATGAGTTTCCTGCACACAGAGAATGTCAGCTCCCTGCGTGCGTGCCTCTTTCCACATGGAGAAGCGTTTTGCTGGGTGATTCAGGCCCCGGGCATTAATGGATAGTATTTTAATTGTCATTGTATTAGATGGGTGACAGTCTGTATGACAAAACCGTAAATACACTTACATGTCCAGAGTAGCGGAGACCGCTGTATTCCAGCCTGGCGATAGGGTGTCAGTAGGGTTTCGGTGACTCCAGTTACAGCTGTCAGTATACTTATAGTGTATCTGTGTATATCAAAAAGGGTAACAGGGAAAACAAAGAAAATAGTAACGTAGATAAGAAAGAGAAAACGTAGATATAACTGTTCTTCCATAAGAAATGGATCTGAAAACTGATCCTCGGGCAGCCGTAGCTGCTAGTGCAGAAGGTAGGGTGCAAAAGGGGTACCCCAGAGTGGTACCTGTGCACCTGAGATAACCATGAGTTAGGTCTTTGACATTTATTGAGCTTCACCGGCTTTTTTCTTACCAGATTTCTTGTGGGACACTACCTGCCATTCATTCTGCATTGGTTGCAGACCCGCTGAATGATGAGGTTGAGGAGCTTGGACCGGGAGAATACCCCATTGGCGTAGAGCATTCAACCCTTCTTCTAGCTTAGATACTGAGACAGTAGCCCCATTGTGGGTGATGACAAGAGTGGCTGGGTATTTCCACTTGTGCGGTATGTTATGATTCCTCAGTGCTTTGGTTATAGTCAGCAGGTTGCGTCGGCGCTGCAGAGTGTGTCTAGACAGGTCAGGTAACATCCTGACGTTAGCGTATTGTGGCGGAACCTTCCCTGGGACACGTGTCGCCTGTAGTATACGGTCTTTGATATGGTAAAAATGTACCCTCATCAGCACATCCCTGGGAACATCATCAGGGAGGAACGAGGGTTTGGGGATCCTGTGGATTCTATCAATGAGGAGATCCTGTGCTGTTGCCTCTGGCAACAGCGTGGAAAACAAAGTCTGTGTATACTGGAGGAGCTGTGCAGGGGGAACATTTTCAGGGACCCCCCTCAATTTAAGGTTGTTCCGTCTGGATCTGTTCTCGAGATCTGCCATCTTGTCTTTGAGCCAAACTATATCCTCCCCCTGTGCTTTGTGGGCCTCCACCATCATGTTGTATGCAGAAGTGTGTTCTTCCACTTTTGCTTCTATTAGGTGAACCCTCTGTCCCATGGCCTGTACTTCTTTCTGGCATGCATTGATTCCACTGTATATATCTGACTGCAGGGAGGTTCTCAGGGAGAGGAGCATGTCTTTCAGCATGGTGTCAGACACGGGCCTGTCTGCAGTGGGGAAGTCCGATATGGGGTCCCCCCTCTGTTTACGCTGGTCTGAATGCGGCCCGCTTACCTCCATGCTGGGATCCGGCTGCGGCCTAGCTGGAGAGTCCCTCCGCGGTCTCGATTTGGCCGGGCTTCGCGTTGTGGGGCTAGATGTCCCAGAGGAAGATGCGCTGTGTGCAGTAGCCGAGAAGATGGCGGTGGATGGCGGGCCGCCGTCTGTGTAGTGCTCTCCTGGCTGCAATGTGTGTTGTAGGACTCGCGCGCCGCCGCCATCTTGCTGCATCCCCCTCGCCGCTGCTCCGAAGAAGCTGTCCAACTTCTGGGGCTGTAACGGCTTCTTACGATTTCTGGTCATCACCGGATCAGTCCTCGGATGTTCAGCGATCCGAAAGTGGTGCACAGGGGTCTTGCTAACGCCGGCAGGCTCTGGTGGCTGTTAGTATCTCAGGCTGACACGCGGAGCTCCAGAGCTAAGCGTCCATCTTGGAGTCCGGTCGCCATGCCCACCCTAGAGAAAGCTTTTTAACCACCATTTAATTTTATTTATTTTTGCTAGAAAATTACTTAGAGCCCCCAAACATATGTTTTCTAAAATCAGAGGCCCTAAAGAATAAAATGGTGTTTTTTTGCAATTTTTTTATGTTGCATGATATTTGTGCAGCTGTTTATTAAAGCGGAGTTCCACCCAAAAGTGGAACTTCCGCTTAAACCACTCCTCGCCCCCTTACATGCCACATTTGGGGGGGGGAGTGGGGGCTTCAGTAGGAGTGGGACTTCCTGTCCCACTTCCTCCTTCCGCCCAGGGACCGCTTAGGCGACTCGTCATATCGCCTAAGGTGGCCCCTCCCTGTAGGCGATCACCTGGGACACATGACAGGTCCCAGGCGATCGCCTGTCCACTCAGATTGCGCAGCGCCTCTCTCGCATGCGCAGTGAGTGCCCGGCCGTGAAGCCGAAAGCTGTCTCGGCTGGGTGCCCACAGTTAGAATGGAGGCGCCGGCGGAGAGGGGGGGGGGAGAGGAGCGACTTTTTGTAGCTGCTGACTTTTAATAAACATAAAAAAGGCTGGAACTCCGCTTTAAACACACATTTTCATGAAAGAATACACTTTAATGAATTTTAGTGCATACAAACACAATATAATACCCAATTTTAGAGACCTTTCACACTGAGCTGTGGCGGACGTTAGCAGTAAAGCGCAGCTAGTTTTAGCGGCGCTTTACTGTTGTTTTAGCTGTGCTTTTTAGCAGCTAGTGCCCAAAAAAAGGGTTAAATGCGCCCGAAAAGCGCCGCTCCTGAAGTGCTTTTCAGGCACTTCGGCAGGACTGCCCATTCATTTCAATGGCCGGGGCGGTGGGGGAGCGGTGTATACACTGCTCCTCCATCACCCCCAAAGACGCTGCTTGCAGGACTTTTTCTAACGTCCTCAAAGCGCACCGCTCCAGTGTGAAAGCACTCGGGCTCTCACACTGGGGCTGCAGGGGAGGCGTTTTACAGGCGCTACTTTTAGCCCAAAAGCACCTGAAAAAGGCCCCATTGTGAAAGGGGTCTTGAAGTGGATGTAAACCCAATTCATAAAATTTGAGCTGGGCACATATATCTGCAGTGTTTTGTTATCTCTCTTCAAAGCACTATGTCCCGTAGCTGTCTACTGCTCCGTTCATCTGTTATCACCCTCAAGTTCTCCGTCAACTGAGATAAAAGCAGCCAGAGTTTTGTGTTGGAGAGGATGCTATAAATAGATTAGCACAGAGCTGAACTGTTCAACAAACAGAGCTGAAAGTCGCTACCTATGAGGAGTGGGGGGTGTGTGCCTTTCCTCCAATCAGCTGTCTTGGCTGTATCCCCAGGCTTCACCACACTGCTGAACAGGAAGAGAAAATCTCCTAACACGATGTGCACTTTCTAAACAGTATATAAAGCTGAAGACAGCAGATATACATGTAAAACTTATATAGGGAGATTTGTTTCATCTCTGTGTATCATCTGAGGCTGTTCACTTCACTAAGTATATGTCAGGGTTTACATCAACTTTAAGTAAAATATAAAAAAAAATGTTGCATCAAGTAAATAGATACCAAATATGTCAAGATTTTAAATTGTACAAGGCTATGAAAATGACAACAAATTATGGTACCTAAAGTTGACGCTTTAAAAAACTTTACAGGTTATCAGTTCAGAATTAAGTGTTAATTATGACTATAGAATTATTGCTCTATTTTACAATTTTTTTAAAAAATGTTTTACTTTATTGCTGTCACAGTAGTGAGCACAAACTGTTTTTTGATCAGCTGCTTTCCTCACTGTTACAGCCAGGAAACAATAGCTTTGAAACCCAAATGTTCACCAAAACACACCCAAAACTTGTAAGAAACACAGTAATCACAAGTAAATGTATACTTTGTATAAAAGATACTACCTATAGATCTAGAAGTGATTTAGAGTGATCCTGGTAATTACAGTCATTAATCAAGGGCAATTACTGACACTTGTAGCCCAAACACACACCTAGACATATGGCTGCTATAACTCAGAAGCAGTCCTTTGCAGCATGGAGGGGAGAGCAGAGAACTTCAGGTACATGTAAAGATAAAACAGAAAAAAGCAGTGCAGGGAAGGACTGTACGTGTAGTATTAAAAACAGCTGGATTTATTCATTAAAAACATTTAAAGCTAGTGCAATTACAAATGTGGTATTGTACCGTTGCATGAAACAGTGCACCAGGATCAAGCTGTAGAGTAAGTCCTCATACTTCCAAGCAGCCATGGTCAGTGGAAGGAGGGGAGTCCTCTGTAATGAAGAAAGGTAGGGAGGCCTCATGGGGAGCCAATGCCAACAGCTGTCAGAAGAAGCCACACCCACTGTGATGGGGTCTAGATGCTGTGTAGGAAGACATTTCTGGGGAAACCTCCTTTTTCTCAAACAGATACTGTTATAGCATACCCCCCAACATTTTGAGATGGGAATGAGGGACACCTACTAGCAAATGTATGTAGGCATAGGACACGCCCCCTGTCACACCCCCTCAAAGGAGAATTAACCAAAAAAAAGGTTAATTAAATCCACAAGGGACTTTTTTTACCACTACTATTCCTTTATATTGGCTTTTAAAATTTATAAATGTAGCAATTTATCATTCAGATTAAAGGTTTAGCACTGGGAAACACTTTTTGAAAGATAAAAAGTGCATTTTATATACAGCTATATAGATCAGACCAAAATGAGGGACAAATGAGGGGGGCAGAGGGACTTTGGTCCAAATCAGAGACAGTCCCTCGAAATCAGGGTCAGTTGGGAGCTATGGTTATAGCCAGAAAATAAGGGCTATGAAACTTGATCTCCATCTCCTCTGTGGGCAGCCATCCCAGCTGCGTACTGCTATCCTGGGCTCCCAGGAGGAAAAAGAGGGAGAGGAGGATCCTGCCCAGCAAAGTAAACATGATAGGGTGGCTGTAAAGCCACCCAGATCACATTTACAGGAAAATGTAAATATAGATATAAAGTCAGCGCTACCCCAAAATGTGTGATATGTACTAGGGTTGTCCCGATACCACTTTTTTAAGACCGAGTACAAGTACCGATACTTTTTTCAAGTCCTCGCCGATACCGAATACCGATACTTTTTTTAATCTCGTGTGTCAGTATTTTTTTTTTTTTTTTTACTATTTTTTTTTTTTTTTTTTACAATGCTTTATTTTTTTAAGGGGGGGGGGGGTGGACAGTGTCAGTGTGTGTGTTTTCTTTTCTTTTATTTTTTTTACAATTCATTTTTATTTTATTCTTTTTTTTTTATCAGCCCTGTTGTGGGGGGCTTTGGTGAGATATCAGGGGTCTTAACAGACCTCTGACATCTCCCCTTTGAGACAGAGAAAGGGACTAGGGACACATATTCCCCAGTCCCTCTCTCAGCAGCCTCAGCTGCGCTGAAAATGAATGGAGAGAAGACAGCGGCTCCTCTCCATTCATAAACTGAAACATTGTAAACACAGTTTACGATGTTTCAGTTATGTGAATGGACAGAGTCAGTGATGACTCTGTACATTCCGACAAGTAAGGAGCCGGATTTACCGGCTCCTACCTCCGCTCTCCATCCTGAGATACCAAGGGGGTGGAGGAGGAGCACGGAGGGGGCGGCAGCACGGAGGGGGACGGCGGCATGGAGGTGAAGGGGGAACAGGTAGCATTTGAGCAGCAGACAGGCAAGGCAATTGGATCAGATTAATTTTACTTACCCGCCTGAAGACCCGCTCTGCTCTCCGCTCTGGTCTCTGCCACGCTCTCCGTCTTGGTCTCCGCCCCCCGCCCCGCTCTCCGCCCTGGTCTCCGCCCCCGCCACGCTCTCCGCCCTGCTCTCCGTCCCGCGCCGCACACTCTCCGCCCCCCGCCGCACACTCTCCGCCCCGGTCTCCGCCCTGCTCTCCACCCCCCGCTCTGAGAAAAAAAAAAAAAAAGTATCGGACTGGGCATCGGGAGCATTTGCGCGAGTACAAGTACTCGCGCAAATGCTTGGTATCGGTCCTGATACCGATACTAGTATCGGTATCGGGACAACCCTAATATGTACTGTATAAGCTTCTTGCAATAAATCAACTATAAAGTCAATTGCTGGCTGGAAAAAAAAAACAATACCAGGATCATGGTTGCAGCTGCTTTTGTTATAACCACTTGCTGTCCAGGATATTATATGCGTGCACTGGACAGAAAATGGTTAAAGGGGATTTCCATAAAAATATAAAAAAATAATAATAATTTCAACCCTTCTTTTTCTAGAAACACTATTCAGCCTAGGGTCACACTGCTGCGGCATTGAAATTGTGCGAGTTCCGTGTCAGTCCGACTTTGGAGCGATTTTAGAGACACTTGTGCAGGTTCCTGCACAAATGTCTATTAAAATCGCACCCAAAGTCACCAAAAGTAGTACAGAAACTACTTTTGGGAATCAATGTGGCGCCCCAAAATCGGCGTTGCACCGATTCGGACAGTGCCATTGCCAGCAATCGCATGCCAAATCGCATCAATGTGAACCTATGCTAAATACTGTAATTATATATTTTTTTAGCTCTAAAGAAAGTTGAGGAGAGTTGAGAATTTCTGTAAGGTTTTTATTTCTGTCTATGATCCCATTGCAGAGAATTATTCTTACTGTCCTTGTGATACCTGCACAAGAGATTGGGGTTGTATTTGTCATTGGCACAAGAAAGCACAGACCCCAGTAAAAGAGCAATATTGGATATATTTAAGGCTGGACTTATTGGATATTCTAAGGTTGGCTGGATGATAAAAAAAACACAAGTGAGGTGGATGGAGGAATCTCTGCCTGCGAAACATCGTTTTGCAAAAGAGGCACCCGCTAATGTCAGAATACACTGATTAGTGGCTGTAGCTGATTGGCTTCAGCCATTTACCGTCTAAAAAAATGTCAAGTCCCTTCAACAGAAGTGAATTAAATAATTGACTTCTGTGAAGCTAGGAAGGCCACAGACAGATCGAAAATTGGTTGGTCCCTGGTGGACTGGATGAACTTTGATCAGTGTATAGCAAACTTAGCCCTTCCCCATTTCTATTCAAAACTTAATAAACAGTTGTTGCTTGAATTTGGCTTTAAATAACACTAAACAATATCCTTGTTCTTAAAAGATAACCCATACACATTCACTACTTAATGACCCTGTAATATACTTTGCCTTCTTGTAATGCCCTCCGTGAGCTCCCGAAAACTCTCGTCCTCCCCTTGTTCGTTCGTTTGGATAGAACAGTGCACATTAATTGCGGTCATGTGCACTATTCTATGTACACTACAAATCCCATAGTGCATAGTCCTTAGTTCTCAGGAGTGAGGAAGAGAGGGTGGCTACATTACTACATTCAGTGGGACCATGGAAAATGAAGGTAGTCACCCTCTAACAGGAAGTAAGATCACAGTAGAAAAAAAAAAAAGGAATTTGGATATTTAAAGGAGGCTGAGAGAAAAAGAAGGTCCTTCTTTTGTGTTAAAGCAGAGATTCACCCACAAATACAAAACTGTCCTATCCGCAACATACCAGCACATACATATACAATTGCAATACTATTTTTTTTTTTAGCTTTTAATTACCTTAATACAGCATTTTAAAGTCTGACTTCCGGTTTTGCCTCCCACGGGAGTGGGTGTCTCTACTCCCTTTCCCCGGCGCTGCAGTGTTCTCTGGGAGCTCTCCGCAATGTCTCCTGGGAGCACAGTGTCATGCTTCCCAAGAGACATTGCGGAACTTCGTTGGACACCGTCCTTCGAAATCCCGCGAGATGACGCCGCCCGTTGTGATGGCAACCAGTTTGTTTACGGCGCTACTCGCCTAAACCCTGTGCAGGCGCGAGAAAGAGTGGTGAATGCTGGGAGATGAGCATTCACCGCTTCCAGGAAATGATTGCTTGTGGGCTTCACAATGCCCACAAGCAAAATGGAAACTCCCTGCAACGGATTTTATAAGTAATTCTTTGACATGAAAAATGGACAGCGGATATGTGCAGAGTGTACCGTTGTATTGTGAAACACCATTGAATGCTCAGAAAAAAAAAATCGATTGGCCGCGGAACCCCCGCTTTAAGAATACATACTTGAATAAATAAAAATTAAACTAGAGTTTAGTGTATCTTTAAACTTGAATATGCAATGCAATTAGGTGTCTATCATAGTATATTTGATTGTGTTGTGTTTTTGGGAAAACTATGAATACACCAGAACAATAATTCTGAATTATATTGCTCTGATGTTGCTTCTTTTCATCTCTTCTTTTCATCTCAAATCTTACAGCCTATTAGAATATTGTGCAAGACAAAACACTCTGCGATATTGCTGAGCCGAATTTTCCTCACATTTCAGTATATTCTCAATCCTTAACAGGCAATAAGCTCAATTCACACTAGCATAAGGAGCCTTGTTTTCATAATAAAGCAAGTTATTTTCTCTGAGTCCAATGAGATTTGAAAATTACAGTCTGTGAAAATTAAGGTTCTTATCCTTCTGTAAAGCTTTGTGAATTGAGGCTAATGCACAATATGGAATAGTAAAGCCCTGCACACACGATCGGTTTTACCGATGAAAACAGTCCGATGGACTGTTTTCATCGGACGAACCGATCGTGTGTGGGCCCCATCGGACTTATTTCCATTGGTGAAAAAAAATAGAACATGTTTTAAATTTTTCCGATGGAGAAAAAAACGATAGGAAATTCCGATCGTCTGTGTGGAACTCCATCGGAGAAAAAACCCACGCATGCTAAGACTGAATTAGGAGACGGGAGCGCTCGTTCTGGTAAAACTAGCGTTCGTAATGGAGATAGCACATTCGTCATGCTGTAACGGACTAAAAAGCACGGAGACTGAAAAGTGCGAATCGGCTAACACCAAACTTTTACTAACACGTGGTAACACAAAATCAGCAAAAGCAGCCCAAAGGGTGGCGCCATTGGATTTGAACTTCCCATTTATAATGCCGTCCTACGTGTTGTACGTCATGGCGTTTGGGACGGTTGGAATTTTGTCTGATGGTGTGTAGGCAAGACTGATGGAAGTCAGCTTCATCGGAATTCCGATGGAAAAATCCATCGGATTTGATTCCATCGGAAATCCGATCGTGTGTACAGGGCTTAAGGCTTCATTTTCATAGGTGTTGTAATCCAAACTATGTGACTATACGAATGTGGTGTACTCCAGTCTGTGACCTGAATATTTAAGTGTGGTAATGATCCACGACAGATGGTGATGTTGGAAAATCATGGAAGGAAGTGTAGATCATCAGCGGATTATTAGCTGTTACCTTTTTTTTATCGCAGCAACAACATACCCCCCCCCCACACACACACACACAACTGTCTCGATTTCTTCAGGACTGTCCCTGGATTTAAACCAAATCCCAGGGTCCTAATGACCCATACTATATACCAGTGTAGGCTGCTGGAATGCCAATCTCCGGTGTTGTGCATGCTCAGACAATATATCACAAGACTCATACTTGCAAGATAAGTATGGGATAGACTCCACCAGTGTCCTCTGAGGCACTGCACTGATCCGAGGTTTATAAGAGTTGGGGAAGATGGAAAGTTGGGGCGAGGGAAGGGGCACTGATATGGTGTCTAAAGTGGAGTTTAAAGGGAGGACTGGTTTGAGGTATGAAGAGGAGTTTAAAAGTGTAGCTGCTCTGTTGTCTATTCTGTTGTATGAAAAAAATGGTAATCAATAAAAAGCCGCCCTAATGATTACCCCACCGCGCTGATTAACCACTTAACGACCGCCCACTGTAAATATACGTCAGCAGAATGGCACCGACAGGCAGAATCACGTATATGTACGTGATTGCCTTTGTATAGTTGGGGGGTCCGATCGGACCCCCCTTCTTTACAGTGAGTGGTCGTTTTACCTTCGGGAGCGATCCGGCATGAGGGGACGGCCGTTCGATTCCGGCCACCCCCTCTCGATCGCTCCCGGCGAATGAGAGAGCTTCCCCTGCCTGCCAGGAAGGAGGAAGTGATGTCATCTCTCCTGGGGCGCTCACATATACCGAGCGCCGTACAAGAGAAGATGCAGGTTAGTGCACACAACACTACACTGACACCAGGACACATAGGCACATAAATCGCCCCCCCAGGCCCCCCCAGACACCCCCAGATCACCCCCAGCCCCCCCCCAGCCCCCAGTCACAGTGTCACTGATTGCAGTGACCATTTATTTAGTGATCACTGCAATCAGTGACATTTGTGACTGTAAAAGTGTCACTACATTTAGTTTTAGGTCCAGTGTAGCCCCCTAACCCCCCCTAATAAAGGTTTAACCCCCTGATCACCCCCCAGATAATCCTTTCACCCCCTATCACCACTGTCACTAAGCAATCATTTTTCTGATCGATGTCTTAGCGTCGGTGATGCTGATCGGTAGCCAGTAATTTTTTTTAGGTTCGCCGCAGGTTTTTATAGCGTCGGGTACCCCCATATATTACCTAATGAAGGTTTAACCCCCTTGATCGCCCCCCAGGTAACCCTTTCACCCCCTATCACCACTGTCACTAAGTTATCATTTTTCTGATCGATGTCTTAGCGTCGGCGATGCTGATCGGTAGCCAGTAATTTTTTTTAGGTTCGCCGCAGGTTTTTATAGCGTCGGGTACCCCCATATATTACCTAATAAAGGTTTAACCCCCTTGATCACCCCCCAGGTAACCCTTTCACCCCCTAGCACCGCCGTGGCTATGCGATCATTTTTCTGATCGATGTCTTAGCGTCGGTGATGCTGATCGGTAGCCAGTAATTTTTTTTAGGTTCTCCGCAGGTTTTTATAGCGTCGGGTACCCCCATATATTACCTAATAAAGGTTTAACCCCCTTGATCGCCCCCCCCAGGTAACCCTTTCACCCCCTATCACCACTGTCACTAAGCGATAATTTTTCTGATCGATGTCTTAGCGTCGGCGATGCTGATCGGTAGCCAGTAATTTTTTTTAGGTTCGCCGCAGGTTTTTATAGCGTCGGGTACCCCCATATATTACCTAATAAAGGTGTAACCCCCTTGATCACCCCCCAGGTAACCCTTTCACCCCCTAGCACCGCCGTCACTATGCGATCATTTTTCTGATCGATGTCTTAGCGTCGGTGATGCTGATCGGTAGCCAGTAATTTTTTTTAGGTTTGCCGCAGGTTTTTATAGCGTCAGGTACCCCCGTATATTATCTAATAAAGGTTTAACCCCCTGATCGCCCCCCAGGTAACCCTTTCACCCCCTATCACTACTGTCGCTAAGCAATCGTTTTTATGATCGTTGTCTTAGTGTCGGTGATGCCGATAGGTAGCCAGTAATTTTTTTTTAGGTTCGCCGTCAGGTTTTTATATAGCGTCAGGTACCCCCATATATTACCTAATAAAGGTTTTAACCCCCTAATTGCCCCTAGTTAACCCTTTCACCAGTGATCATCATATAAGTGTTACGGGTGACGCTGGTTAGTTAGTTTGCTTTTTATAGTGTCAGGGCACCCGCCGTATATAACCCAATAAAGGTTTAACCCCCTGATCGCCCGGCGGGTGATATCAGTTAGGTTTTAGCGTCAGAGAGGGTCTGCGTCACACCCCAGGCAGCGTCAGGTTAGTGCCAGTAGCGCTAACACCCACACGTGAAGCATACACCCCCCTTAGTGGTATAGTATCTGATCAGCTCAATATCTGATCGGATCAGATCTATACTAGCGTCCCCAGCAGTTTAGGGTTCCCAAAAACGCACTGTTAGTGGGATCAGCCCAGATACCTGCTAGCACCTGCGTTTTGCCCCTCCGTCCAGCCCAGGCCACCGAATTGCAGTATCGATCGATCACTGTCACTTGCAAAACACAACACACATAACTGCAGCGTTCGCAGAGACAGGCCTGATCCCTGCGACTCCAGTGCTGTAGGAGGTAATTTCACCACCACAGTTAAAAAAAAAAAAGCATATATGCCAAAGCATTGGGGCAGCAGGGGCGGAGGAGTGATTTTGCTCCTAATGCCGCGTATATACGGTCGAAATTCCGACGGAGGCTTGCCCGTGGAAAAGTCTGACCATGTGTACGCGGCATAACTTTTGCGAGAAGATGCCCCCATGCTTCGGCATATATAAATGGTGCATGTATGCCCATCATTAGAAGTGGGTGGATGAAGGGCGGTATTCTAATGGTGGGCATACCCACCGATCAATCTTTTTTTTTCGTTCAGCCAACAGGCTGCATGAAAAAAAAGATTACAATACATGTCCAACAAGGACCAGCAACGTACTGGTATGTTCCTGGACTTTGAATGTTTATACCAGAATGATGCCTGCGGGTTTAGGTATCATCTTGGTATCATTCTTTTCAGCCAGCGGCCGGCTTTCATTTAAAAGCAATCCTAGTGGCTAATTAGCCTCTGGACTGCTTTTACAAGCAGTGGGAGGGAATGTCCCCCCCGGATATAAAAAGCGCCATTGGGAAAGCATTTTATCACACCGATCTTGGTGTGGTCAGATGCTTTGAGGGCAGAGGAAAGATCTAGGGTCCAATAGACCCCAGTTTTTTTCAAAAAAGAGTACCTGTCATTACCTATTGCTATCATAGGGGATATTTACATTCCCTGAGATAACAATAAAAGTGATAAAAATAAATAAATATGGAAGCAACAGTTTAAAAATAAAATAAAAAAGCAAAATTAATAATAAAAAAAAAAAAGCACCCCTGTCCTGCCCTGCTCTTGCCCAATGGCGAACGCAAGCGTCGGTCTGGCGTCATATGTAAACAGCAATTGCACCATGCATGTGAGGTATCACCGCGAAGGTCAGATCGAGGGCAGTAATTTTAGCAGTAGACCTCCTCTGTAAATCTAATGGGGTAACCTGTAAATGCTTTTAAAGGCTTTTAAAAATGTATGTAGTTTGTCGCCAATGCGCGTTTGTGCGAAATTTTAAAGCATGTCGTGTTTGGTATCTATGTACTCGGCCTAAGATCATCTTTTTTATTTCATCAAACATTTGGGCAATATAGTGTGTTTTAGTACATTAAAATTAAAAAAAGTGTATTTTTTCCCAAAAAAATGCGTTTGAAAAATCGCTGCGCAAATACTGTGTAGAAAAAAAAATGCAACACCCACCATTTTATTCTGTAGGGCCTTTGCTTTAAAAATATATATAATGTTTGGGGGTTCAACATAATTTTCTTGCAAAAAAAAATATGTTTTCATGTAAACAAAAAGTGTCAAAAAGGGCTTTGTCTTCAAGTGGTTAGAAGAGTGGATGTAAGCTTCCTAATGTTGTGTATAAAATGCCAGAACAGTTCAAAACCCCCCCAAATGACCCCATTTTGGAAAGTAGACACCCCAAGCTATATACTGAGAGGCATGTCGAGTCCATGGAATATTTTATATGTTGACACAAGTTGCGGAAAAAATACAATTTTTTTTTTTTTTTTTGCACAAAGTTGTCACTAAATGATATATTGCTCAAACATGCCATGGGCATATGTGGAATTACACCCCAAAATACATTCTGTTGCTTCTCCTGAGTACGGGGATACCACATGTGTGAGACTTTTTGGGAGCCTAGCCGCGTACGGGACCCCAAAAACCAAGCACCGCCTTCAGGCTTTCTAAGGGTGTCAATTTTTGATTTCACTTCTCACTGCCTATCACAGTTTCAGAGGCCATGGAATGCCCAGATGGCACAAACCCCCCCCCCAAATGACCCCATTTTGGAAAGTAGACACCCCAAGCTATTTGCTGAGAGGTATTGTGAGTATTTTGCAGATCTCGCTTTTTGTCACAAAGTTTTGAAAATTGAAAAAAAAAAGAAAAAAAAATGTTCTTTCTTCATTTTCAAAAACAAATGAGAGCTGTAAAATACTCACCATGCCTCTCAGCAAACAGCTTGGGGTGTCTACTTTCCAAAATGGGGTCATTTGGGGGGGTTTTGTGCTATTTTGGCATTTTA
The DNA here is from genome assembly GCA_029206835.1 of Rana muscosa. Lineage (NCBI taxonomy): Eukaryota > Metazoa > Chordata > Amphibia > Anura > Ranidae > Rana > Rana muscosa. The sequence goes on along the minus strand of CM055117.1, from coordinate 681,129,845 downwards.
TGGCCTTCAAAACTGTGATAGGTAGTGAGGAGTGAAATCAAAAATTTGCGCCCTTAGAAATCCTGGAGGCGGTGCTTGGTTTCCGGGGTCCCGTACGTGGCTAGGCTCCTAAAAAGTCCCACACATGTGGTATCCCCGCACTCAGGAGAAGCAGCAGAATGTATTTTGGGGTGCAATTCCACATATAACCATGGCATGTGTGAGCAATATATCATTTAGTGACAACTTTTTGTAATTTTTTTTGGTTTTTTTTTTGTCATTATTCAATCACTTGGGACAAAAAAAAAATATTCAATGGGCTCAACAGGCCTCTCAGCAATTTCCTTGGGGTGTCTACTTTCTAAAATGGGGTCATTTGGGGGGGTTTTGTGCTATTTTGGCATTTTATGGCCTTCAAAACTGTGATAGGTAGTGAGGAGTGAAATCAAAAATTTGCGCCCTTAGAAATCCTGAAGGCGTTGCTTGGTTTCCGGGGTCCCGTACGTGGCTAGGCTCCTAAAAAGTCCCACACATGTGGTATCCCCGTATTTAGGAGAAGCAGCAGAATGTATTTTGGGGTGCAATTCCACATATAACCATGGCATGTGTGAGCAATATATCATTTAGTGACAACTTTTTGTAATTTATTTTTATTTTTTTTGTCATTATTCAATCACTTGGGACAAAAAAAAAAATATTCAATGGGCTCAACATGCCTCTCAGCAATTTCCTTGGGGTGTCTACTTTCTAAAATGGGGTCATTTGGGGGGGTTTTGTACTGCCCTGTCATTTTAGCACCTCAAGAAATGAGATAGGCAGTCATAAATTAAAAGCTGTGTAAATTCCAGAAAATGTACCCTAGTTTGTAAACGCTATAACTTTTGCGCATACCGAAAAATATACGCTTATTGACATTTTTTTTACTAAAGACATGTGGCTGAATACATTTTGGCCTAAATGTATGACTAAAATTGAGTTTATTCGATTTTTCTTATAACAAAAAGTAGAAAATATCATTTTTTTTCAAAATTTTCGGTCTTTTTCCGTTTATATCGCAAAAAATAAAAATCGCAGAGGCAATCAAATACCATTAAAAGAAAGCTCTATTTGTGGGAAGAAAAGGACGCAAATTTCGTTTGGGTACAACATTGCATGTCCGCACAATTTACAGTTAAAGCATCGCAGTGCAAAATTCTGAATTCACCTCTGGTCCTTTAGCTACCAAATGGTCCGGGGCTTAAGTGGTTAACAGAAGATAATGGTGAACAAATTTTAACAGCAGCCACTTTAAATATAAACCTGTAAAAAATAATAGTAAACACACTAAAAATAGGGTGACAAACTATAAGTGGCGCTAAATAAATATAACAATCATATTGGTATATAATGTGATTCAAAAATAATTTGTGAAATTTTCTTAAATCCTGAAAGTGAAAAAAGCATAAAGAAAACCACAAAAGCCGTGTATAAAGTGATGTAGTGATCAACACAATAAAGTCCATATAAATGTGTAGTATTAGTGTTCAAAAGTAGATTAAGTTCCTCTTCTCTTCCACCGCACCACAGTGTTCAAGTGAATCAAAACCCCCTTCAGATGAAACACTCACCGCAATGTAATGCCTCACACTCTCGTGTTTTGGCAGATACGCAAATAGCACCTCTCAAATAGGTGGATTGGTTCAGCATCCAATAGAATGATCTTCAAATTAGCTCCATGGTAACCAATCAAAGTAAGCAAAATTACACTGCAACCGAAAATCCACAGCAACAGCTTCAAACTGTCTCCACCAACGAATACTGGTCACGGCGGACCCAAGATCAGCACAGGGCACAGAACAGCACAGTGTACACTCTCTACCTGTCCTCTCCGCTCGTGGTCGCCGTTTCCAAAGGTGGCTAAATTGTATATCACACGGCACTCCACACACGCTTTACCAAGTTTTCAGTAGCCTGCCGTGTAGCCACGCCCCGACATGTTTCGTCATTGAGACTTATTCATGGGATTGGCCACCTAGCAGATAAACCCTCCCTTTATACTATTAATTCTGATTGGTGGATACAGAACATATCACAGCGCCAGCGCACCTCGTCAAGTAATGGCGGAAGTACCTCCGCTGTAATAGACCATCAGAGGGCAAACAACAGCTGTGCGGCTCCAGCATAGTGATGACTCACCCTGGCAAGCGACACAACATCCGTCAGTTGCGGACACGTCCTGCAATGCATGTGGGCGGAAGTGACTCACCGAGTCCAGAAGTTCTAAGGGCGGAAGTCTCCTCCCCACCCAGAACCTTAACAGACACCATTGGTGAGACATACCGCATCATATCTAGACGGGGACGTCTCTCCAACAGGGAAATTCTATAGCCAAGCATCCTGTCTAACTAGAAGAGCCGATCAAGTGTCCCCGTGACCACAATTCGCCAGTCCTCAACATCTATAGGCACCCTAGTGTTCCCATAGATCAATTAGAAACCACCAATTTAAAATATACAGAATATTATTTATTATTACATTACCCCTAACTGCTTACTAATTGTTAAACACACATGAAGTGAAACAATATATATCTTTAAAATAATCATTTAAACTTATTATACCTGTGGTGGCTGCATTATTTTTTGTGTTTAGGCTATTTTTTGTTTGTTTTTTCCACCTGGTTATCTGGCCAGTAAGTCTGTTATTATTTACCTCCCTTATCCACTTCAGAATCGGAAGAATTTACCCCCTTCCTGACCAGGCCATTTTTTGCGATACGGCACTGCGTTACTTTAACTGGCAATTGCGCAGTCGTGCGACTTTGTACCCAACCAAAATTAAAACAAAAATAAAAACCTCTGTGGTTTTTATTTTTTGTGCTATAAACAAAAATAGAGTATCAATTTTGAAAAAATAAACAATATTTTTGTAATTTTTGCGATAATAAAAATCCCCAAAAATGTTTTTAAAAATCTAATTTCTTCATTAGTTTTGGTCAATATATATTCTTCTGCATATTTTTGGTAATAAAAATCGCAATAAGCGTATATTGATTGGTTTGCACAAAAGTTATAGAGCCTACAAACTATGGGAAAGATTTATGGCATTTTTATGGCATTTTTATTATTATTATTTTATTATTAATATTATTTACTAGTAATGGCATTGATCTGCGATTTTTATTGGGACTGCGACAGTTGGCGGACAGATTGTAAAGTTTTGACACATTTTTTGGACCATTGACATATATACAGCGATCAGTGCTATAAAAATGAACTGATTACTGTGTAAATGTCACTGGCGGGGAAGGGGGTTAACACTAGGGGGCCATCAAGGTTTTAACCGTGTTCCCTCAGTGTGTGTTCTATCTGTAGGGGGGAGAAACTGACTAGAGGAGAAGACAGATTGTTGTTCCTTGCTAGTAGGAACACACAATCTGTCTCTCCTCTCCTCACAGAACAAGGATTTGTGTGTTTACACACACACACGTCCCTGTTCTGGCTCTCGTGCCTGCGATAGCACGTGGCCGGAGCGCGTCTGCTATCCCTGCATAAAGGGCCGATGTACAGCTAAGCTACGATGGCTCGCGGGAACGTGCCGACCTGCCACAGTATAATGACGGTGGCTGGTCGGCAAGCGGTTAAAAAGACCAAGCTGTCCAGACAAAGTGCCAGTTAGATGGTTAAGACAAACCATTTACCGCTGACAGGGGTGCTTGCAATGGTCAGCTTTTATTAATTTATGTAAAAAAAAATTACAAGTTCAGCTTTCATTTGTTAGCCACAACCATTTAAATCTGCTAATCTAACACCACCCTTTCCCCAAATGGCAATGCTTCTGTCCAAAGGTGTCTGCTTTACTACTTCATCCAGAATGCAGACACCCTAATACAGAAAGTGTATTACTGTCTGGAATACAATGTGAAATAAAGAAAAAATAAAAAGCCAAAAAATAAAACTAATGAGGATACCACATCTAAAGATTGGTAAACTGCAATATATTACATTTTTGGTGAGCTGCAATATTACACTTTTGTTATTGGGTTTAGTACTGCCTTAATTTTATGAAACATTACCTTTCCTTTTTAAACTGCAGTGCTCTAAATTTGTGTAAAATGCAATGCAATATGGCAACTTGAAGGCATTTTGTACACCTTTGGTGTACAGAACACATTAAAGAATGTAATTTCTGGCTTGGGTGAAAAATCCTGCATTAACATACTAAAAGGCAAGTTTTGGGTATCCTCTGCACTAAAAATTTCCTTTCATAAGAGTTAATCACTTCTAAAGGGATGCAAACACTGAAACTTCCCTCATGAGAAAACTCAAAGTGCATCAGCTAATTAAAGTGAATTAGTCACTCCCATTTAGTATCCCTGTGCAAAATACACTGGGGGAAATTAACAAAGAGTTGTGCTTGCATAATTCTTCTAAATGAAAGCGGAGGTCCACCCAGAAAAGTTTTTTACTTTAAAAATCCTAAAAAAAAGAAAAAAATTCATATAAAAAAAAAATATATATATTATACGCACCTGAAATACCTGTTGCTATGCGGAAGTCCCCTAATCTGCCTCTACTGTGCCTCTTCCTTGTCCTCAGATTGAGAACTTCTGTTTCCTCTTCTTGTGAATGGGGCGCGCTGCCTTCTGGGAACTGTGTGTATCCCAGGAGGCAAGCTGCACTGGCTGCACCTCCGCTTTAAGAACATTGAGCAGATGCCCCTTTGTTAATTAGGAGCGATCAATTCTATGTTCCAGGCGCAGAAAACAGAGGACAGCCCTGAACTGTCTGACATCTTTCTCCCCACCACCCCATTTCCCGCTCAACTCAGAGTGGCAGCAAGGAGGATGATGTTAACCCTGTAGGCTCTGTTGTGTAGTGTGATCACAACACTTATGACAGGGATGCACCTGGGGGGAATATACAGTAATTGTCTGCATGGAAAACTGCTGTATACCCTCTGTTAATCAGATGAAGACCTGTGTTAATTTATATTTCACTCTGAAATAATAAAAACTAGTGCAGGTGAAGCAGATAGTCTTGAAACACATCCATCTGCTGTGTTATTGGGGTGCAGGCCACTTCTGAAAGTTTATTGCGCCATTATGATGGCACGGGAAACTTTTTGTCTAACAAAGAGCTTTTCCTTCAGAGCAGAAACAGGGGGGGGGGGATTTTCTAAAACTGGTGCACACGGAATCTGGTGCAACTGTGCATGGTAGCCAATTTGTTTCCAGGTTTTATTGTCAAAGCCTAAAGTGTTCGTTACCCTAAAAAAAATAAGAATAACAGCACAGTGCTTGTGCTGTGTAATTTGGCCTCCTGTATTACCTAAAAAATCTGGCTGATTCTGCCTGGTTCTGCCCCCCCCCCCCCCGTAAACTGACCACGGTGTATCATTGCTGCTAAGCCCTGACACGGTGGTCAGTTTACATGCCTCCGTCATCCACAGCCCTGCCCTCTGAAAGGGCCTGAATATTTAAGGGTCTGATCTGGGGTCTGTATGTTAATGGTGATTATTCTGGGGCTCGAATGTTAAAGGCTAACTTCTCCTTTCTTACCATGTCACATGTTAAACCCATATTTAGTGTGCAACATGTAACATAATGCCAAACACCCCCCCCCCATCCTTACCCCTTGGCAGGATCACAGGTTTCTTCTCCCTGGCCACTCCAGTCAGTTTTGAAATTTGCATGACTGTGCATGACTCCACCAGAAATCTGTGAAAAAAACAAACTACAGGTCCAGTCTGCCACTGTGGCTATGGGACCTCTAGTCATCAGTGGAACACACACATGTAGTGATCATCGCACTTGTAGTCCATTGAAATGACAATCGGCATAAGATAAAAGTGATCACAAAAAGGTCTAAAAGCAATGTGGGGTGCAGTAATGCTAGACCGACGCGTTTCGACCTAAACAGTCATCAACAGGGGCATGCCGATTGTCATTTCATTTGACAATTTTATCTCAATAAACCTTTTTTTTTTTTTTTTTAAATCAAATAGGAGTATATTCAGAGAGCAATAGGTATACAAAAGAAATACTTCACACAGTACAGCACATACTTCTGTGTGTCCACAGGAGAAGGAAGGGACAATACCCTACAAATAGGGGCACAACATAATAAGAAAAATACACCCTTTTAAGTCAAAAACACCTAACCCTGTACCACATCTATCTCAATACAATAGTGTAGTTTCTGCAACACAGTACAAAAGATATCACAGGCATCCATGTAAGAAAATAGGACTTATAGTCGTTGTATCCAGACCGATCTCAATAAACCTTGAATGGTTTCACATTGACCTGCACCATTGGGAGCATTTCCTTTCTTGCCTTTTCTACGTTATATCTGGAACTTGTATGCGGAAGGAGTGTGGACTCCACATCCCAGTTCGTTGGATTTCTTCTGCCTGGATTAATTTGGACCTCCGTTGTGCCTTCGCAGTGACCACAGTATTCCAGTTTCATCGTCCTTGGTCATTGAGACCTCATCCTCGCTTGACTCACTGTCATATGACACATGAGTCCACCTGTTGCAGTAAGAGTACCCATCTTTTTTTATTATTCTGAGTATTGACCTTTCATCAGTCAACCAGTCATCCATGTGATTTGTTTCTTCGTGGGAAGGATTATCACACTGTGGTATCACAGTATATGGACTTCTCACCACTTTTATGTATTCATTTACATTTACTTGGACTTTAATTCAATTATTGGAGTATTGTATTATTACTTTGAATTTTAATTCAATTATTGGATTATTGTGTTATCACTTTGGTTTTCTCACTTGTCTCCATTGTGTGTTCTGCCATTCATGACATAGTGTCATTTTTCATTATTACCACCATTCTTAATTATTTTCCTTGCGCTGCAATGTGCCCTTGTGCACTGCAAAAATGGTTCAAGAAGGATTTGAGGAACACAACAATGAGTTTGAGGTATTAACTTGGCCTTCAAATTTTCCAGATTTTAATCCAATGAAGCATCTATGGAATGTGCTGGAAAAACAAGTCCCGATCCATGGAGGCTCCACCTTGCAGCTTATAGGACTTATACCAGGTCCTATATATAGGCCAGATACCACAGCATCCTACAGATGTCTAGTGGCATCCATGTCACAATGGTTTAGGGCTGTGTTGGTTGCAAAAGGGACTGTTTTGGTGGCAAAAAGGGAACCTACTTTGTATTAGGTGGGTCATCATACTGTTATGGCTGATTGGCATATCAAATGAGATGACATCACTGATTTTCTCTCAAATCTCAAGGGGCCCTGCCACATTGCCAGAAATTTACTCTCTAAATTAAGAAATTAAAACTAGACTCTGGGCTTGATTTATAACAGGTAAATAACCTGTTCACTTTACATTGGGAGTTTCACTTTGCAAGAGAACTTTCCCCAGAGCTTAGCTGACTTCCATCATTAAACAATGTGCAAGCAAAAATGCCTTTTTTTTCCTTGCACGTGATTGGGTATTCTTTGCAAAGTGAAACTTCACTACATTCACTAAGTTCTGGGGAAAATTCCCTTGCAAAGAGTAACCTTCCTTACAAAGCAGACAACTTATTTGCCTTTAGTATATTAACTAAAAATCTTCCCTGAACACCAGTATATCTGCTATTTATTGCACTGGGCCAGTTTCCACTGACTCTCCAACCATAGCCACGATAGGACAGGTTGACAAGTACCTCTGACATACAGTCGTTATCTGGCATGGTACCTTGAAGCTATATTTCTGATGTTTTTTTTTTTTTAATTTCTATTTTCATAACCATTACTATTTAAACTTATGTAGCGGGGTCTCTAAATTTAGGTAGGTCACTCAGGTGTGTAAGTATGGGAATAATGGACCATTTGTGTTCGTGGAGGATTGGACGGTGTAATAATCTCCTTGGCCTCTGGGTGGCGGGGTACCTGGAGGCTCAAGGTAGATTGGCCGTCACAGTGCTACCCTTTTTGTCCCTTTCCGGAGATGGTACGGCGAGGGCGGGGAACCTGCCGTGGGGTCGATGGGAGGATATAAAAGGGGGAGACGCCCTAACCACGAGTTTTGGAAAGACCCCTCAATTGAATGAGGGGGGTTTTGGGTGCATGGGACTATGACGGCGCTTGTATGAATATTACAAGTAATTACAAATAAACCCATGAGAAGGATATATAAAAAAATATAGCAATTTTATTCATAATTTATACAACAACGTTAATAAAAAGGGGAAAAGAGAGATACAAAGCATTGCACTCTATCCTTGTAAGTCGCCAACGTTACAGTCCTACATGTTTCACCTATTCAAGGCTTCTTCAGGGACGTATGGAGACTTAAATTGAATCTAAAAGGTGATATAAATATGTATAAACAATTCATGAGTATATATTTAATATATGAAACAAAAACAATTTAATGAAATAAACAATGATATTTGATGTCAAAAAATCATATTGAAACAATACCTCAAAGAATCCTGGTTGCCTTAAAACCGTGGAGATGTCCCAGTAATAAGTCAACTTAACTGGGAACGATTTTATGGAAAAAAGAGCATCCGCGCTAGCACGTGTTCAAGTTCAATCATCCCCACATGTCGATTCCAGAGATTCCAATGAGGAGAATCACAGGGGGGAGTATGTAGCGGGGTCTCTAAATTTAGGTAGGACACTCAGGTGTGTAAGTATGGGAATAATGGACCATTTGTGTTTGTGGAGGATTGGACGGTGTAATAATCTTCTTGGCCTCTGGGTGGCGGGGTACCTGGATGCTCAAGGTAGATTGGCCGTCACAGTGCTACCCTTTTTGTCTCTTTCCGGAGATGGTACGGCGAGGGCGGGGAACCTGCCGTGGGGTCGATGGGAGGATATAAAAGGGGGAGACGCCCTAACCACGAGGTCTTCAGGAGGATCTTCTTCACGCGCTCAGGCACCTTAGGCCTGGGTGCGGGCGGTTCCGGATTCCGTCCCAGGCGCCCTAGGCCTGACCGGAATGGAGTTGGAGTCCATCCCAGGCACCTTCAGCCTGGGGTGAGGTACTAAACCAGGAGGCCTGGGGCCCAGTGACTTTGACTGGGTCCCGCAAGGGTGGAGAAGTCCGAGGGTCCCTGAAGTGGATGGGGCCCATGTCTGAGGTGAGGAGGCCGGGGAGGTTACCCATTCGGAGAGTCTGGAGCAGCATCAACCCAGTGACGGATGGGCCTCTGGTAACTCCCTTGGAGGGACATGTTCCCCTGACAGGGGCCGCAGTGCAGCGAAGGTACTCCTATCTATGTTCTCTTGAGTCGCTGGTAGAGACTCTCAAGTTCTAAGTCCTTTCTAGCTAATGCTATAGTAACCGCTGGCGAGATCGCAGTGGTTTAGCTGATAATCAGGATAGTGCCTCGACCTGCTCATTCCCCGTATCAAAATGTTATCAAGTCGCAACCAGTTGGCTACTGAAGCACTGTTTATTGTGAGATATACAATAAAACAAGAGTTGGACTGTGATCGGTGTGTGGAACTCTGGTTAATGGGAGCAAAGGGAAGTGTTGGCACAGCGGGACTTAATCCTTTACAGAAGCACATAGGCCCAAGGAAATATCTGATACTGGCCTTCACCTCAACCACAGCTATGGGAAGGACATGGGCCATAGCGCATCTCAACCTGTCGTATGACATACCCCTAGACAAAGGAGATGGGGTGAGGCCGCTACACTTATTTTCAGTATCACGTTAAAAAAAATGTAAAATTTAAAAAAGCCTTTATTTCATTTGTAAATAACTGTGAAATGCTTTGTAGCAGAAGCACATATAGTGGGTGTCATTTTAAATGGGACAAAACAATAGAATAAAAAGTATACTTTTCATGTACAGTAACACATTTTTTTTTTTAAATAACACTGATCAAAGCAGAAAAAGTGTGTCTTTTATTTTTATGTTTTTTGTCTATGCATTGCTTAAAAAAAACAAAAACTTTTTTTTGCAAGAATTTTTTGTCCTAATAAAAAGATAAATGTATTACTTATCTTAGGTAATGACAAAGGGTGGAGCTTGATGATGGAACAACCGGGATTGGAGGGAATGATTACTGGATGCACTTTGTTTAAAGACTTTATGTTATATGTGACTCTGTTCTTTTTTCCTATGAGTTTGGGTGAACATACGTTGCAGATACCTCTTAATCTATGGGGTTTGAGCCCTGTGGATTTTATGCCTATGTGACCTATCTGATGTAAATTACTATAGGCCAGGGATATGCAATTAGCGGACCTCCAGCTGTTGCAGAACTACAAGTCCCATGAGGCATAGCAAGACTCTAACAGCCACAGGCATGACACCCAGAGGCAGAGGCATGATGGGACTTTTTTTTTGCAACAGCTGGAGGTCCGCTAATTGCATATCCCTGCTATAGGCCATTGACAGGCGGAGGGTCGTGTCCAGAGGGGAATGGTATCACACTGGGAGTGCTTTTCTTGCTGCTCACATTTATAGTAAGGAAAGGAATCAAGAGTGGACACTGATTATTGATGTGTAAATCACTTTATTGGAAGATCATGCATGGATATTTTTTGGACACAGAAAAGACACTTTGTAATCTATACTTGGTACTGGTGTGTGTGTGTAGATATATAAAAATTGCTCTGATCCATAGGAGCTGTATATGTGTGAAAGCTGAAATGATTCGAATAAATCTTTCGTAAGACTCAGCCTTGGAAGGTCTTCACTGTTTTTGCTCCTTCATACTTTTTTTTCATCTTGTATGTCCTCCTCTCCTTTTTTTTTTCTTCTTATAGTTCTCTCAACTTTAAACTTTCAGTGAATTTGCTCTGGGCATACACCCCTGGTGGCGACCCCAAGTTGGTATCCCTGTCCGAGGCCTCACTCTGGCAGGTCAGACTGATGCATGACTGGGTATGTATCCCCTGTCCCCTTTGGGGCTGGGGTGGTATCATTGTAGGCCATTTATATGTTTTTTATTCTTTTCCTTTTTTTTTATGATTGACCAGATTGGTCTATTCGTCATACCTGTCTGACCTATGCTACTGTAATGAAATTTGAACTCTGCTGGTTCTGTTTTTGTATTTCCACTATATTGTATATGGTCACTTGTATAATTTGGAAATTGCCCTTTTCTCTTAAAATAAAAATGTGAAAAAAATGAAATAAAAATAACAACCTAAACCATTGTTGATAGTAATAGTTGACCTCTAAACAGAAACATATTTTTGCTTTGTAGGTCCAAACGCATGACGTAATATTTTTTATATTATTGTTAATCAAAATAATTTAAAAACGACAAAAATAACATTAACAACAACAATAGCAACCATTTTAAGAATCAGTTGTAAGGACTTTGCTTTTTATGGCTTTCATTTGATGACTGCAATCATTCCAAAGCACCTTCCCACCATCAATACACCGTTGTTATCCATCCCGAAGACACATTTCTCCTGTTTATTTTATGTGACAGTTAGGAGAGAGATGTTATTCAGTCATGCAAAGGAGTTTTCATTTAACAATAGCGACAGTTAATAATTTAACTTTGAGATTACCTGGCAGGTACACCATAAAGTAATAATACTGTAATTGCAGTAGACAGTGTATATCCAACAAAGAAAAATGAATTAAAACAAGAATATGGGAGGAAAAAACACTGCTGGTAGGTTCAGATCAGATATTCTATCACAACTGGGTAGTAATAAATCTGTCATTATTTTATATATAAAAACTGTGATCAGAGACGTCAGTTAATGTATTAACTGATAATCTAAAATATCACATTTGTCTTGTAATTAATGAGTGACTGGATGGAAGGAGAGAATGATGACATAAAGCATTAAAATAGAACAAAACTGATCATAGCATTGATTATACCTAGAAATCCGTATGAATACGCTTAAAGTAAAACTTCACTTTGGTTGATAAAAAATACAATTTCCCGCAGGTCAGATATATACATTGCAAGGATTAAAGCAAACATTATCGTGGATCCTTATCCATTTTATTGTACAAATATTGAGAGGTGACACTCCAAAACATTTGCTGAAACTAGGGCTAAGTAAGCAGTTCTGTCTTCACAATGATCAAATGACCAATAGTGTGGTCAAAAATGACACTGTATAGTTCTTTTATCAAAGATAAAACTCAGTGTGGAGTATACCTACGATCACTGCGAGGAAGGTCGCATTCCATGAAACAGGATGACTGTAATCTGAATTTAACTCGTGTAGCCCTCTGGGAGAGACATTGGGGTCAAACTACTAAAGGCCCTTCGTTAGGGGTATTTTCACTTTGCAAGGGAATTTTCCCCTAGCTTAGTAAATACAGTGAGAATTCACTTTGTAAATAATACTCCATTACATGCAAGGAAAATTTTAAAAATATATATTTTGCTTGCATATGAGTGGGTGATGGAAGTCAGTGGAGCTTCCCCTTATTCACTAAGCAAAGGGAACATTCACTAGAATCATATGATGGAGACATTTTTCTTAGAAATAATAGGATCAAAAATGTAATATATTGTAGCATATCAGTCCTTATGCCGCGTACACACGACCGTTTTTAATGTCATTGAAAAAAACGTTGTTTTTCTCGACGTGATTCTTCTCAAGCCTGCCTTGCCTACACACTATCGTGAAAAAAAATGCTTGAGTAAAGCGCGGTGACGTACAACACGTACGACGGCACTATAAAGGGGAAGTTCCATTCGGATGGCGCCACCCTTCATGTTAGTAAAGTTTGTTGAGCGACGATTTGCGCTTTTCAGCCTCGTGCTTTTCAGTCCATTTCAGCGTGACGAATGTGCTATCTCCATTACGAACGCTAGTTTTACCAGAACGAGCGCTCCCGTCTCATACTTGATCCTGAGCATGCGCATTATTTTTCACGTCGTTAAAGCCCACACACGGCCGTTTTTCATGACGAGAAAAACGACAATGTAAAAAAACGACGTGAAAAATTAGAGCATGTTCCAATTTTTTCATGGCCGTTTTTCACGTCGTGAAAAATGCTCTGAAGCCCACACACGATCATTTTTAATGACCATTTAAAAAAATTACATTTTTCTCGTCATTAAAAACGGTCGTGTGTACGCGGCATTAGATGTGCATTTGTTTGCTTTTTAAGGCTTCCTTTCTTAGGGTGACAATGTTTACTCTCTGCATTGTATCTATGGAGGACTACTCGCACCTACCCATAGCAATAAAAAAAAAATCATTAAAATGGAGATGCCTTGGCGTCAAGCTAGTCTTAAAAATTTTGTATACGTAAACATATTTAAACAGTATCTGTTTTAAACCTTTGGCCCCTTTCACCCAGGGCAGATTCTGATCCCCGCTGAGCAGGCGGAAGGCTGGTCGTTGTCCGCTCAATTAGTTCAGTTGTACTCTGTTCACCTTTTTATGTTGCATAGCTCCCGACTGTCCCAGATTTTGAGGGACTGTCCCTGATTTGAAACAAAGTCCTTGATTTTGGTCTTATCTATATAGTTCAATATAAAATGCCTTATTTATCTATCAAAAAGTGTTTTGCAGTGCTAAACCTTTCATCCAAATTCTAAATTGCTGCATTTGTAAATGTCAAAAGCCATTATAAATGACTAGTAGTGGTAAAAAAAAAGGGATTGAGGGTTTATCTAACCTTTTTCTTTTTTTGCATAATTGTCTTTTAGAGGGGTGTGTCCTATGCCTGCATACTTTTGCTAATAGGTGTCCCTCATTCCCATCTAAAAAAAATCTTGGGAAGTATAATGTTGTAAGGCTACATTCACACAGCAGTTTATCTGCAGCCAGAAGCAGCCACTGGCAAAAGTCCGTAGATTCTTACTAGCAGTTGTAAACGCCACTTGCTCACACTGCATGCCAACAGTTGCATCTGTTGTTGGAGGCTGTCAGTTGTGTAAATTTATGGCTGTCTGCACCCCTGTTCACATATAACCACTTTTCTGAGTGGTTACATGTAAAAAAAGCCTCCGACTGACCCTGGACATTGTGCATCCAGTGTCAACATTTCTGTAGAAGTTTGGTCTCACACAAACTGGTCACAGTTATTCAGAACCAATGTGGTTGTGTAGTTATTCTTTTTGATAAATGATCTTAAAGTGTATGTATAGGCCAAACTTTTTTTTTATTTGTATTTGAGTGTATGAGTAGGGAAGAAAACCCCAGTCAGACAATTGTTTGCTGTATCCTGAGATTTACCTTCACTTCCTATCCCAGAGAAGGCAAAAGGAAAAGGACAGCAGGAAACACGGAAAGCACTAAAAACCTGATAGAGAGCTTACTTTTCCAAAATGTAAAAAAAAAAAGTTTGCATTTGCAAACACTTTAAAGGTAATGCGCCACAAATATCTCACCAATGGAAGTCATTTCTGCTTCTTCATCAGCAATTGCACTGTAATACAGTGGCGGCTGGTGCTAAAAAAAAAAATGGGGGGGGGGTGGCAGCAAACAATGCACCCACAGCCAGAAAGCAATAAAAACCTTAAAGATCGCTTACTTTTCCAAACGGTGCACCCACAGCTCTGCGCCCCGAGCTAACCCTTTTTTTAAGCCTATTAGAGCCTCTGGCTCTAGTCACGTGCTTAAAAAAAAAAAAACTGATAGGAAGCTATGCATATGGCGCCCTGCGTGTAGAATAGGGGGCCAGAAGCATGGATGGGGGGCGGTGCCCCTATGCCCCTAATGGACAAGCCGCCACTGCTGTAATACCACATGGCAATAAATAGTGCTTTTCCCCAATTACAAAAGTTGCAAGTCAATTTTTTTCCAAAATTGAAGGCCATGTCACATGAGTGCTTTTTACAGCAATCTGTAACAATTGCAGAATCACTCTGCATTTTTGTTGATATGAATGAATGAATTGCAGTCATTATTAGGTTAGTATTGCAGAAATGACAGTGGTTTGGAGATTAGCCACTTATTCAATGCAGATGCTAGTAACTGAGGCATACCAACAATATGTAGCTGCACACAGACGTATTGAAGCCAGCTACATCATCAGCTGTGTAGTTAGCAATACATTTTCATATGGATTTGTAGCTGTTAAATATCTTTTCTACAAAGTTGTTAGGGTGACATGACCCTAAAATCTATTTTGCCCAGAGTGAACAGCTGTGGGAACCGGTTTGGCAATTACTGACCCTGTGACACAGATTACCTGTGTAAAATAATCTTGCAAAAATGACATTAACTGCATCATAACAGACTAATACATTTTGCATACTACTCCATTAAAATTGCAGAATGTCCCACTTTTATAGCACTAACTTTTCTAACTGTTATTTTATTAATGTTGGTAAAAACAATAACCAATGCTGAACTATTTAGATCATAAGGATAATAGGGTCTAAGTACCATTGTGTTAAAAATAACGGTGGGATATTATACAGTATATCCAGTAAATGTATCGATTATTAAAGGGGTTGTAAAGGTAAATGTTTTTTCACCTTAATGCATCCTATGCATTAAGGTGAAAAAACATCCGACAATACCGCCCCCCCCCCCCCCCGAGCCCCCGTTTTACTTACCTGACCCCTCGAAAGTCCCGCGCTTGCCCCCGTCATCCTCCTCGTTCCTGAGCCCGACCGTTGATTGGCTACAGTGGATGGATTGAAAGCAGCGTAGCCATTGGCTGGCACTGCTGTCAATCACATCCAATGACGCGGCGCACCGGGGGCGGGGCCGAGTGATACAGTCGGCGGAGATGGCCGCCGCTGTATCACGGGAGCACGCCCGCAATAACTCCACACCATGCGAGCCTTGCGGGGAGGAGCTGAGACAGCCACCGAGGGACCCCAGAAGACCAGGATCGGGGCCACTGTGTGCAAAACGAGCTGCACAGTGGAGGTAAGTATAACATGTTTGTTATTTTTTTTTTTTTTAAAACAGGAACCTTTAGTGTCCCTTTAAGGCTCTCGAAATCCATGAATTTTAGCCTGTTTGTTACTAAAACAATGTTGGGTTGTGAGGCCCCATTCACACTTGACGAGTCCAAATTGCATGGCAATCGCTGCAAAATGTGAAACATAAATTTGGGTGCCATTCATTCTAAATGGCACCCCAAACATGGGACAATGTTGAAACAATTATCGCGCAGCAGAATGTTGCTGCAATTAAGCATGCCTTTAAAAATCATGCAAACTTTGGCACCCAAAAAGGAGCAGAAGCTTCTTTTGGGGAACGAACGCACATAGGGCAGCCTATTAAAGTGAATAGCTGGCTTTTGCTGGGACACGCAGAATTGCAAAAATAAAAATCGCCCACGCAAAATCATAAGTTCTCGCTACGTGAATGGGATCTAAGAGTGGACAGGGTTTAGGTGGTTATACTCTACAAGGAAAACCAATAATCGCAGTAATGAATATCTATAGAATGGAATTATGGTAGGAGAGGTCAGAAACATCTTTTCCTGTTCATCACTTACCTTCAATGGTCTATGCAAGGAAAAACTACAACTGTTCTGTTATTTGATTTTAGTATTAGATTATTTTGTATGACTATTGTTGCTGTGATAAACCATCATACAAAAAAAAAGCTTATAACTTTTGTTGCACTAAATAAAACTATGCAAGGAAATAGTTTTAGGTTAATGTCTTGTCTTGTATCTGTTAAGGTAAAGGGGAACTCCAGCTAGCAGGAATATTACCACTGTCATTGGAATTTCTCTGGAGTATACCCCTAGTTAGGGTTGCCACCTCATCCCTTTAAACCCAAACACATATGAATTACACAGGTTCTGGGGCTAATTTAATGCAGATAGGGCACCAAGTGAGTTTATTTACCACCTTAATCAGCCTCAGAACTTGTGTAATGAATATGTGTTTGGGTTTAAAGGGATGAGTTGGCAACCCTACTCTATATTCAAGTTGAAAATGCTTCTTTTTTTTTTTTTTGTTAAAGCTGTGCTGATTACTTTTTATACATTTAGCAATCCACTTCTGGTTGGATCTGCCATGGCTGGCATTGTCCTGGACACACTCAGAAAGCTTTGTATGACAAATAGGATATAGAACATTGCAAGCTGAAACTTGATGTAGACCGTAGCTTTGCTGCAAAGCATTGCATCAATCTAAAAAAAAAATAAAAAAAAAATTCTTCAGTATAAAATCACGTTTAATCCTGAGAAAAAGCTTTAATCTTTTTGAAGACATACTGTACAAATAATAATAAAACCACATCCTTATGAAAGCACAGTTAACACCATTTGTATAAACAACCATTACAACTTAAAAAAATGTAATGTAAATAAAAAAGAAGCAAATTATGTTTTATAGGAGTTAACAGCTTTCATATTGTATTGTTTAAGATGGATAATCTTAAATATGGAATCTACTTCACCCAATCTACTTCATTTCATTCATCTGCAGCACTTTAAAGAGCTCTGTGCAATGAACCATCATCCTGCTTTATGTGCAAATGGGAAGCAAATTACATATGCATCAAAATTTGTAATGTTAAAAGTTTTGAAATGTTAAAGTCATGTTATTTTATGACTGTGCTGATGTATATTCTAAAAAGGAAGAGAACTATACTTTATGATTCAAAACCCATCACTTAAAAATCAATTGTGTTTAAGCACTAGAAGTATGCCAGTGCATTTCATCATGCAAGTGTGACACCTACTGGAAAAATAGGGAATAGCAACATTCTATATTTGTGCACAGTTAATCCATTTTACCAGACAAAAAATAGGCATGACCTTCAATATTTTCAATGTTTTAACACCTTTTTTGTGAAGCATATTTTATATTGTTATTACAGGGGTGCGCACCATAGTTTTATATTTAGAGATTTCAGCAGTTACTGATTTTAAAACTGTGCTTTAAAATTAGACTTCAGTTCTAAATTGTTTACCCAATTTTTTATTTATTTTTTATCAACCTAATATTTCTTTACTGTTTTTGTGGTGAACTTAAACGGAATAATGTTTTAAAGCAATTTAGCATTGGTCACTCCTATAGATTTTAAACCGATGGATCTTTCCATCGGAAATCCAATGAAGCTGACTTCCATCAGTCTTGCCTACACACCATCAGTCAAAAAAACGACCATCCCAGACGCCGTGACGTAAAACACTCCGACGAGCCAAGAAAAATTAAGTTCTATGCTTCTGAGCATGCGTCGACTTGATTCTGAGCATGTGTGGGTTTTTTATCCAATGGAGTTCCCCACAGACGATAGTAATTTGCTATCGTTTTTTTTTTTCCATCGGATAAATTTAAAACATGTTCTATTTTTTAACACCGATGGAAAAAAGACCGATGGGGCCCACACACGATCGGTTTGTCCGATGAAAAAAGTCCATCGGACTGTTTTCATCGGTAAAACCGATCGTGTGTACACGGCTTAACTGTAAATGTCTCGTATTTGCTCCCCTATGGCTTTGTTAAATAAACCATTTTATTATGTCTGTTGAACAAATGCAAAAAATAGCTGTTCATCCAGCCAGAAATCTTATGAGCTTATAACTTCTTGTGCTCTCATACTCTGCAGTCAGTTTTTAGATAGCAATGTTCCCAGCTATTGTTGACTACAAAATACCTCCCACTATATTATGTAGAGGGTGAAGTGATATGCCTCGTACACACGACCGGTTTTTCCATCGGGATAAACTCAGACGGATTTTTCAGACGGAATTCCGCTCAAGCTGTCTTGCATACACACGGTCACACTACATTCTGACCGTCAAGAACGCGGTGACGTAAAACACTATGACGAGCCGAAAAAATGCTTCCGAGCATGCGTCAAATTGTTTCCGAGCGTGCATGTTTTTTTCTCCGTCGGAAAAAATGAGAACATGTTCTCTTTCTAACTTCGTCTGACTTTTTTCATCGGAATTTCCGACCGTGTGTACGCGGCATTATGTGTTCCTAGCACTCTACTTTCCTAGGGTGACAACTCTGCTCCTTCTAGATACAGTACATTTGTCACCCTAAGGGCTCTTTCACACGGATGTTCCTTATGTCCGTTTTTCATCTATCCGTTTTCGGATGAAAAACGGACATACATGTATCCCTTTGGGATAGCGGATGTCAGCGGATGAACATCCGCTGACATCCGATGACATTAGTCTCCGCTATGATCCATTTAGCATGAGGGAGGAAACTCCTACTTTTCCATCCGTCTGCGGATCGGATCGGATGACAACGGACAGACGGTCCGTTTTCATCCGATCCCCCCATAGAGGAAAGCGGCGATCTGACCGGTCCATTTCTGCACAGTGTGCAGAGACGGACAAGTCATCCGCCGGCTCAGCGGGGATCAACGGAGCGATCCCCGCTGAACAAGCGGATGTTCACGGGGCGGATCATCATGGGATCCGCCCGTGTGAAAGAGCCCTAAGAGACTTATTGGAGAGCTCAAAATCTGGTGCAACGGTGCAGAGAAACCAATCAGCTTCCAGGTTTCTTGTCAAAAGCTTAATTGAATAAGCTGAAGTTAGAAGCTGATTGGCTACTATACACACCTGCACCAGATTTTGGACTCTCCAGTTTTAGTAATCAACCCCATTATCTTGATTGCTCACGTAGATACTGCTGGTCGATAAGTCTGCATTCACACATGGGCATTTTGAATAGCGGGCAGAATCGCAACTAAAAACGTGGTGCGGTTCTGCCACAATTGCTCCCTCGATAAATCGAGCTGCAATCGCAGCAAACCGCATCACGTGAAGCATGTCGCCCAGAAGAAGCTCCTGAAATTTTTTGGCAACAAGCTTTACATGATGTGGTTTCCCACGATTGCCGCGCAATTTATCGTGCAACAAAATGCGGCAGAACTGCAACGCATTTCTAGGTGCCATTCAAATGAATGGCATCTGAAATGTGCGTTGTGTGATTTGTTATTCACACCTAGGCATTTTCAAATTGCAGGCTGAATCACAGGAATGCTGCCCGCAATTCAAAACGCCAATGTGTGAAAACAGCCTAAGACCCCTTGCACACTGGGGCGGCGCGGGCGTCAGCGGTAAAGTTTTAGTTGCGCTTTACCGCTGTTATATCGGCGCTTTTCGGCCGCTAGCGGCGTGCTTTTAACCCCCGCTAGCGGCCGAAGAAGGGGTTAATAGCGCCCATGTTGCGGCGCTGCCAAAACGCTTTGCAGGCAATTCGGCAGCTCTGCCCATTCATTTTAATGGGCAGGGGCGGTGAAGGAGTGGTGTATACACCACTACCGTACTGCCCCAAAGATGCTGCAAGCGCTCTGCCCCAGTGTAAAAGCACTCGGGCTTTCACACTGGGGTGGTTTAAGAGGTGCTTTTCAGGTGCTTTGCAGGTGCTATTTTTAGTGCTAAAATGCCTGAAAAGCGCCCCAGTGTGAAAGGGGTCTTACTCTCCTAACCCAGTAATTAGCTTCCCTACATAGATTCATACAGGAGGAAAGGCATATTTTAAGTCCATTCAAGGTTCTTATGTTAACTGAAACCCTGATGAAGGGGGAGTTTTTTCTGACCCCAAAAACACGTTGGCTGTTGTTTTGGTGCAAACCAATAAATTAATTTGGTCCCTTTTATGCTTTTGTCTGGCACTCCTTCTATTGGTGCATGTTTTCTTTCTCTGGTAACCTGCTTGGTACCCACTGGTGGGTAGCTCTGTCAGTTGTCAGCAGCCTAACCTGAGCCAGACAGCTATCCAAATGTTTTTGTCCTTTTACCACTTTGTATGAACTCACATTAAACTAGCAGCTCTTTGATGCTTTTTTCTTCATTGGACCCTAAGACAGGTTGTGTGTTCCCGGTGAAAATAAAGAAAAAATATGTGAAAAAAAAGAAAACGAATGCAGCCACCACAGTTAAGGAAAGGTAAACTGCAATCTGCAGTACAGTATGTTAATTTTTTGTTCTTGCAAGAGCAGTTGCTCCAGAACTTAGTAAATGAGGGGAAGCTCTGCTGACATCCTTCAACCAATCATGTGTAAGCCAAAATACTGTATTTTTATTTTCCTTGCACGCAATTCGGTGTTCTTTGCAAAGTATTTCTTTACCCCATTTACTAAGATCTGGAGCAACTGCTCTTGCAGAGTGCAACTGGACTTCGCAAAGTGCACAGTCTATTTGCTTTTAGTAGATCAATCCCATAGTTTCTGATATACCGTGTCTCAACAAACTAAATGTCAGTCATTTCAGGTTTAAAAAAAAAAGAATCTGTAGCGCCTCCTTGGGTCTTCTTGGGGCAGGGTATAACCTCCAGAGACAGGAGCAAGCTAGCATTTACTCCAGGGCTGAGTCCATGGCTATAATAGGGAGTTTGGAACAGAGATTGGGCATCAGTCACTTTTGATATTTTCAAAGCTTTAATGCAGAACTTGAAAGGAGGTATTAGGAGAGAGGGTTAGGGATTTCAGTCACCAGTAACAGATCACTTAACAGATCACTTACAGACTCCTTGGATCCAGAAAAAGTACAGCTTTACAGTACCAGAACCTTTATGCCGACCCGGCAATACTGCAAACACCTTTTAGATGTAGAACAAGATTCAGCTTTACAGTGTCAGAACCTTTAAGCTGACCCGGCAACACTGTAAGCACGTTTTAGATGTAGATGTGTCCTCCAAATGAGTCACCAGGCCCTTCTGAGAGACCAGCCTTCATTCTGGCTCTCTCCAGCAAGGGTCCCCCCTGGATCTTCTCAGCTTGGCTTCTTCTACACCAGGCAAGACAGCCTAAGGACCACCTTAAGGATTGGTAGGCTCCAGACAGGCTTCTGGGCCTACTTGCAGAGCTCACTTCAGCAGCATGTCCTCAGGCCAGGAGGGCCTGAGGCAAGAGAGAGCGAGCACGTGGCACCACCCAAATATATATCCTCTCCCAGAATGCACCAGTGGCCAAGAACCTCCTACTGGGATGGCTGGAAGAAGAATAAATATTCATAACTCATCCTAGTTGTACTATCCCATACTGGCCTATGGTACCAGTAACACCTTGAATAACGAAAGACAAACAAATACTCCTGCGCACAAGTGGAATACCGGACAGTTTGAAAGTGAACAAATGGATGACACTTGGCTTTGCTGCCTTCACAGATAGGGGTATCCTAGTGGTAAATAACAAGAAAAGAAAAAGAAAGGCGCACCAGCCTCGTGCATTACCGTTGGATAAATTTATTATAGCGAATAAAAGAATCCTACTTACAAACAAACTAAAAAGCCATGCGTTTACAAGGAACCACAAAGGCGCAGCAATGCGTCCAAAACGAATCCACTCGAATCGGTCACGGTCAAGGCTGAGCTCTGAGGAAGAAGACTCGTCTTCGAAACGCGTCAGCCAGCAGTGATCTTTGTCAATCCCTCCGTGACCGATTCGAGTGGATTCGTTTTGGACGCATTGCTGTGCCTTTGTGGTTCCTTGTAAACGCATGGCTTTTTCGTTTGTTTGTAAGTAGGATTCTTTTATTCGCTATAATAAATTTATCCAACGGTAATGCACGAGGCTGGTGCGCCTTTCTTTTTCTTTTCTTGTTATTTACCAGTAACACCTACTGGCAACAGTGAGAATTGCACAACCTAATTGAGATTAGGGAAAGACCAGATAAACTGTACAATCAGTCTGAGTTGTCTACAGCCCAGCCAAAAACTAAATTTACCGTCATTGTTAGCAGAGCTGCGTGAATATGGAGAAATTTCCAATTTTAAAGTAATCTATGGGAAATCAGAGGCAATGGGGATCTAAATAAATATGCGCCTATTACAGCAGATTACCACACAATTTGATTTCAGATGGACGGAGTCCCATATAAGTTATTTAGGAACAAAAATATCCAAGAATCTGACTAAGCTACTTGAGCTTAATTACATACCATTGGTGAGACAGATTAAATTTGATTTTCAGAGATGGGACAAGGACATTTTTACTTGGTTTGGTAGGACAAATATCATAAAGATGAATGTGATGCCGAGACTTCTATATCTCATACAGACGCTGCCAATTAAGATTCCCCCAAGTTTCCTGAGAGATCTGAGATTGAGATTCCTTAGATTTATATGGGCAGGGAAGCCAGCAAGAATACGTAGAACTATTTTGACACTCCCAAGAGGAAACGGAGGGATGGGGGTGCCGGACCCAGTAAGATATCAGGAAGCGTCTCACTTAGGGAGAGTAGCAGAATGGTGTGGGATAGGATGGGAGAAACCATGGATACAAATGTAGCAGACAACAATAGATATCCCCTTAGAGGGTCTGGTATGGATACCAGAAGTAGAGATACCAAGGGAAGTGAAAAAACACCCGACAATAGGAGCTACTCTATTAGTAACTAAAAAGGTATTCAAAAAAACAAATATTTCAATGTACCCTAGTCCGATGACCGCGGTCCTAGGCACACCGGCATTCCAGGCAGGCCTTAAAGACCCCAAATTCAGAGCAATACGTCAGAGAGGCATAAGCAGGATTGTTCATTTCTCTAGAAATAATCACCTAATGACTAAGATTGAGATAGAACGAGAGATAGCATCAGGATTAGACTTCTTAAGGAAGATGCAATTAGATGCCTTTATTAGAACTAAGCTAAATATGTATGCGGAAGTTAGACAACCGACGGGATTCGAGGAGAATGCCTGAAGGGGGAACTACTAAAACACTCGCTGTCGTATTTCTATGCTATATTAACAGAGTTGGAAACCCCACAGGAACTTACTTTCCTACAGGAATGGGAGAGAGACCTGGGGGTAACATTTTCTCAGGAACAGAAAAAAAAAATAGGATTCTGGTATATAACCAAAAAGCATCAGTGGCGAGTAGATACCAAGAAGGGGGATACAAAATCCTCACTAGATGGTATAGAACACAGACGGTGCTACATCGGATATACCCCCAAATATCAGAAATTTTCTGGATATGTAAGGAAGTAGAAGGAACTATATTTCATATTTTTTGGGAATGCGCGAAAATTAAAGAATTTTGGAGAATGGTAGCCGAAACTATTGAATCAACAACAGGAGTATTGTTGGGAGAGAACCCGGCTACATATTTATTGTTTGACATCCCTTTTCTGCCGAAAAATATAAAAATTCCCTATTGAGACATTTGCTGGTGGCAACGAGGGCATGCATCCCTGTCCTGTGGAAATGTGAAAGCCCCCCATCTAGAGCACAATGGTTTGCGAGAATTGCAGAAATTCAAAAAATTGAGAATCTTACTCTGACGATGAAGGATCAAGATGGGAGGTACCGAAAGACATGGGCCCCATACACTACGTATAGGGAAGAAACAAGAATCGATGAGTGAGGGAATTCGGCGGTCGGTAGTGAGGAGGGGAGAAACGAGGCACTGTAGGGGAAGGGATATATTTTTTCATTTAAATTTTTTATTTTTTTTTGTTTGTTAAGTTGTTAAGTTGTAGGGAGGGAATTGGGTGGGGACAGAAAGGGAAAGGGATAGAGTAGTTTACAATAAGTTAAGTAGTGAAGGAATAGAATGTATACAATTAATAGTATGGAATATGATTGAGAAATTAAGAATATGTATGATTTTCTGAAATTGTATTAAGAAACTTATGAAAAAATAAAGAATTTATAAAAAAATAAATAAACAAAATTTACATTATAAGCCCAGTTTAGGACCAAAGGTCATTAACTATTTGTAAATAACATTGAAAGAAACTTGAGATGATAAATACAACAAAGCATAGTCAGATTGTCCTTTATTATGGAGTACAATAACACTGCACATAAAACAAACATATACAATAATGCAAACAGATATGATGAAAATCATATAGTACATTATATCACTGAACACAGGATAATATATAATTTTGTTATTCTTACAGAAGACCTTAATGTATCAGTTTTGTATATGATTATTTATACACAAAAGGAGCTGATTTACTACTAAGGCAATAGTTTGTTTTGGATTTCATACGACACTTGCAAGGCATTTTTTTTTCTTCCAACTATGTTATCAAAAATTATTCACCCTAGTTACACACTGGGATAATTATAAACTATTATCAATTTAGGCTGCGTTTTTACACAAAAATTATAAAAAATATGATTTTTTTCCTGAAGTCCATTGACAGATACAGGAAGACATTCCCAGTCATGTTATACTGCCATCTGCAGAAGGATTGAGCACTGGTGAACAAAGACTAGGCCAATCTAGGATAACCCCTCTTACTACCAGCATGCATTAGTTTGTAGCATAGCAGTTCAGAGACCATGAACATAAACACAGAGGAATGGGACCTGTGCCCTTTAACAGACTCCAAGACAAAGAATTTTCTAGTAATTTTGCAAAAATACAGTCTTCTGGACACAGGAAGTCATTCACCTTCAGGACATCCAAAATATCTAAGGGGTTGGAAACAATGCTAACAAGCCCAAGAAAAGAAAAAACAACAGAACTGAGGACTGTCTGCAGCTCAAAGAGCTGCCTGAAGGACCTTACTCTTGACTAGGGAAGAACTAGAGTTCTGTCCAAACCTAGAAGACAGATATCAGTATCAGTGGAAGGTCATAAAGCTGCATATACAGGGGCAGGGATGCTCATAACATCATTGAACATAGTAGCTCAATGAGGAAGTTTCAAGGAGGAAAGGTATAGATTAGAAAGCAAAACATTTGTTTTGCTCCAAATATTATATATAATTAGTGGTAAGTGGTAAGATCTCTTTTAAGGTTATTTTTCCCAACCAGCCAAGCAAAGTAAAGTCACAGCCAAGATGGGGTAAAAAGCAGGACTTGCCAGCAAGAAATAGCCTACAAAACTCAAGAAATGGCCTCCAGATGTATATTGGTTGGGTCCTTAAAAACAGGCACAGCTCTTACATGACAGCATGGGAGGCTGACCTCCAACTCACCTGGGATCTGGGCACCTGGCAAAAGTCTTGCTCTGATTCATTTCGGGGTATAATAAACACTTCCCTTATGGAAGCAAACTTGAAAGTACTTATGAGGTGGTATATGACTCAAGCCAGGCTTGCAACCATCTACCCTTCATCAGATCCCTGTTGCTTTAGAGGCTGCTAACTCCTGGGTTCGATGGTGCATGTCTGGTGGGAATGCCCTAGAATCAGGTCAGTTTGGCAGAAGATATTTAACCTCATTTTCAAGGTCACTAAATGTTCTATTCCTAGATCCGCATCTGTTGCCCTCCTTAACGCCCGTATTTCTAGCATTTCCAAAACTGATCAGCAGCTGATCCGATTTATGCTCCTAGGGGCAAAACTCACCATTGCTAGGGCTTGGAGACAGCCCAGGGTTTCCATTTTAGCAGTACAAGATAAGATCTCTTGGATTATGGTGCAAGAGAAATTGGCTAGTATTTTATCAAATACATTTAGTAAATTTGAATCTGTGTGGGAGCCTTGGGCTGCTTACTGTGGTATCTCTCTGACGGCCGGGGTCAACCCCGCACGCCCCATTTCCTCGAATTCTGGTTAGGCACGTGATCTCTTTCCATTTATCATCTCTTTCTTTCTTTTCCTCTCTATCCTTTCTCCTTTTATGTATTTTTATTTTTATTTATTTTTCTCTATAATTAATTTCTGATTTGTGATGTGACTCAGGAGTATTGCATGAATATTTGTTATAAAGTCATATTGGCAACTCTATAGGCCAAAAAGAATATGTGTCTAAGGCCTCGTACACACGAACGAGTTTCTCTGCAAAAACCAGCAAGAAACTTGCTGGCAGAGATTTCTTACCGAGAAATTTGTTTGTGTGTATGGTTTCTCGTCAAGAAAAGCGACAAGAATCTCGACGAGAAAATAGAGAACCTGCTCTCTATTTTCTCGTCAAGATTCTCGTCAACCTGTTTCTCGACGAGAAAAGTGAGTGTGTGTACACTTACCTGTCCTCCGGGAAGCCCGCGCATGTTCGAAATGAATTCGACGTATGCGCGGTAGCTTCCTAGGCATACGTAGGGTATACCAAGATGGCGGCGACGGCATCGAATGTGACGAGCGCATGCTCGTCGTAGTCGATGACGTCACTGAGTATGCTCCATTCAAAGAACCGCGGGTTCTTTGAATCGAGCGTGTGTACACTCGGTCGGGACAATTTTCTTGTCCAAGAATCTCGTCGAAAAAAACGACATGTTTTTTTCGACGAGAATCTCGGCCGTGTGTACGAGGCTTCAGAGCCGGAAGCTCACAGAAGTTTACTTTGGAATTTCTAATATTTTTGCTGATAGTTTTAAGTGGGGGGGGCAGGTTGGGTGGGGGGCTTGTCCGGGGCACAGTATGTTCCCTTTTGGGGTGCCTGGGATGAGTAGGACTTCCTGGACCGTCTGACCCTCTGATTTATTTTCCTATCTTTCTTTATATTACTAAACAGGGGTTAGCTTGTAACCTTCGTTATTCTACCCACAGTTAGTTTATGTAACACTATATTATGATTGGTTGCTGTTTCTATGTTATGTCTAAAACATGCATTTTCTGTAAAAGATCCTGCCATTTGTCATGCTATGCTTCTGTGCTATCTGTACTTGATTTGAAAAAGAAAAATCTATTGAACGTAAAAACAGGCACATCTGCTGCCATTATTTTAATTGCTCTGTTAAGACATGATACTGCAATGGAGGTAGGCCAAAGTTCTCCTCAAACAGGTAAAAGGCTAATAAGCATTTGGCGGGAATAAACATCTTGGGGTTGATTTAATAAAACCGGTGCACACCGAATTTGGTGCAGCTGTGCATAGAAACCAATCAGCTTCTAACTTCAGCTTCTTCAATTAAGCTTTGACAATAAAACCTAGAAGCTGATTGGTTACTAAGCATAGCTGCACCAGGTTTTCTGTGGACCAGTTTTAGAAAATCTCCCCCATGTCAGGATGTTTCCAGTCTTCACAGTCTTCAAGACTTGCAACAACAGGTACATGGGGAAAAATGTAGATTTCTTAGAGGCTCTAAATTACTCAAGACTAGAAACAGGTAGAAACAACAGGCTGATCCTGTTTCAGAGTGATGTGTAGCACGATGATAAGAGCCGAAACGATCTTACTTGGGCGTGAGAGTAGACTTCAACTCCTCCAGGATAAGCTTGTCAGACAAAATTAGAGCGACTTAAAATCAGCCAGACATAGTACTCCTAGCACACAGTGCCATATCCAGCTGTCCTGTGGGTGGCAGTATAACCTGAAGGTTAATGATTTCCTGTGTCCCTCAATGGACAAGAAGGAAAAAACACTTTTTGTTAACTGGTAACTTTAGGGAGCATTGCTTTTTTATGGCCAAGGGTGTCTTGTTGGTCAACTCAACAGAACTGAGGACTGTCTGCAGCTCAAAAAGCTGCCTGAAGGACCTTACTCTCGACTAGGGAAGAACTAGAGTTCTGTTCAAACCTAGAAGACAGATATCAGTATCAGTGGAGGGTCATAAAGCTGTATATACACAATGGGGCAGGGATGCTCATAACATCACTGAACATAGTAGGTCAATGAGGAAGTTTCAAGGAGGAAAGCTGCCCTTCTCAGGCTGCTTTCATTAGATGAATAAAGCGAAAAATCCTCAAATGAATATTTGCTTCCATGAACAAGCATTCCTGAATTATTTGGCATAGTGTGTATACATTTTATTATCATTTTGTGTTTTATTTTTTCATTCACACATTATTAGAATAAATTATGACAACCTTCATTCATTCTTCTATTATATAAGAATGAACTAAAAATGGACCTTTAATATGTAAGAAATAAAACAGTACTGCTAAAAAATAATATGTACACTTTAATGCTTTTTTTACATGCTGTACAGTCCACATACACTGTTAAATGTTATATATTTTGAATATTTTAATACTTAATTTTTTTTTAAACTCCTGATTCATATAGAACGTTCCTAGAAGTCCTCATTCTTAGTTAATGGCAATATGTTATGAGCACTGGCAGTTATGTGTTTACATAATGATTTTCTTCAGGTTAACGGCTTTAATGCCCCAAAATGTCTTCCTTTCTACACAACTCCTGTTCTCTATTCATATAATGGAATATATGGTAGTAATAGTGGGCATACATGAACATATTTCACTGAAACAAATGGTCCAACAGTTGTAGTGACTATGATATATATCCACTGGTGTTCATCCACTAAAGGAGTACCTGTTCACTTTGAAAAGTATACTTTTATTTTGAAAAGTGAATGTAAGGGAAATAGAGGAATATCCAATCATGTGCAAGGAAAATTAAACAACAGAATCTTTGCTAGCACATAACTGGTTGATGAAATGAACAGTATAAAATATGTGCAGCGGGGTTGGAGGGAGCTTGCTTTAAGGAATATATTGTATATGCAGGAGTTTATTTGAATGTGGAAACCAGTGTGTATAAAGTGTTCATGTGGTTGCTCATAACAACAACAACCTGTGGACCTTGGGAATGGCGCAACTGCAGACAGATAGGGGAAATTGTGTTATTTTATATTGGTTATATTGAAAGGGGTTTGCTTTTACCTTCTTTATTGCTATTTTTATTTTTATTTTTTACCCTGAACCAAGCACTTTATAACTTTTTTTTTTGTTTAATGTGTTAAATGATTCACTTTAAATGACCATCTTTTACAACAGAAACGAAATAACAACAGGAAAAAAATTTTTTTATATAAGTGAACAATACATTTATCATATATTCATTTCTGTGATGACCCTGTACACAATGTTGTTTCTAGCACATGTCTTGTCTTAAAGCTACTTCACTTTAAATTCAAACTGTAAGTACATTTGTTCCTTGCAATAAGGTAGTTGACTTTGCCCCTCTTGCTGCCTTTGCCTATACCAATGTAATCCACAGAAATCATGGTTTTAGGACTCCTCAGAAACTACTATTGGTGGTGTCAAATTCTTGGTCCTCTGCTGCACTCAATGGTTTCTTTCACTGACCCCTACATCAACAGGACAGAGTAGTGGCATGGGCGTCAGCAGTAGGAGCCAGAGAGTGCAGTGGGGGACCAAGAATCCAACACTACCAGAAGTCGTTTCTGAGAAGTCCTAAAGCTATAATTTCTCTGCATTTTAGTTGGAATCAAAGGCAGCGAGGAAGGAAGCAAAGGGGCAAGTATTAACAAGGAACAGTTGTATTCACACTTTGATTTTTAGCACAGAGTCACTTTAGGTACAGTGGGGCAAAAAAGTATTTAGTCAGCCACCAATTGTGCAAGTTCTCCCACTTAAAAAGATGAGAGAGGCCTGTAATTGTCATCATAGGTAAACCTCAACTATGAGAGACAAAATGTGGAAACAAATCCAGACAATCACATTGTCTGATTTGGAAATCATTTTTTTTTGCAAATTATGGTGGAAAATAAGTATTTGGTCAATATCAAAAGTTCATCTCAATACTTTGTTATATATCCTTTGTTGGCATTGACATAGGTCAAACGTTTTCTGTAAGTCTTCACAAGGTTGTCACACACTGTTGCTGGTATGTTGGCCCATTCCTCCATGCAGATCTCCTCTAGAGCAGTGATGTTTTGGGGCTGTCGCTGGGCAACACGGACTTTCAACTCCCTCCAAAGGTTTTCTATGGGGTTGAGATCTGGAGACTGGCTAGGCCACTCCAGGACCTTGAAATGCTTCTTACGAAGCCACTCCTTCGTTGCCCGGGCAGTGTGTTTGGGATCATTGTCATGCTGAAAGACCCAGCCTCGTTTCATCTTTAATGGCCTTGCTGATGGGAGGAGATTTGCATTTAAAATCTCACGATACATGGCCAAATTCATTCTTTCATGTACATGGATCAGTCGTCCTGTTCCCTTTGCAGAAAAACAGCCCCAAAGCATGATGTTGCCACCCCCATGCTTCACAGTAGGTATGGTGTTCTTTGGTTGCAACTTAGCATTCTCTCTCCTCCAAACACAAGTTGTGAATCTACCAAACAGTTCTACTTTGGTTTCATCTGACCATATGAAATTCTCCCAATCCTCTTCTGGATCGTCCAAATGCTCTCTAGCAAACCTCAGACGGGCCCGGACATGTACTGGCTTAAGCAGGGGGACACGTCTGGCACTGCAGGATCAGAGTCCCTGGTGGCGTAGTGTGTTACTGATGGTAGCCTTTGTTACGTTGGTCCCAGCTCTCTGCAGGTCATTCACTAGGTCCCCCCATGTGGCTCTGGGATTTTTGCTCACCGTTCTTGTGATCATTTTGACCCCACAGGGTGAGATCTTGCGCGGAGCCCCAGATTGAGGGAGATTATCAGTGGTCTTGTATGTCTTCCATTTTCTAATTATTGCTCCCACAGTTGGTTTCTTCACACCAAGCTGCTTGCCTATTGCAGATTCAGTCTTCCTAGCCTGGTGCAGGTTTACAATTTTGTTTCTGGTGTCCTTTGACAGCTCTTTGGTCTTCACCATAGTGGAGTTTGGAGTGTGACTGTTTGAGGTTGTGGACAGGTGTCTTTTATACTGATAACAAGTTCAAACAGGTGCCAATAATACAGGTAATGAGTGGAGGACAGAGGAGCCTCTTAAAAAGAAGATACAGGTCTGTGAGAGCCAGAAATCTTGCTTGTTTGTAGGTGACCAAATACTTATTTTCCACCATAATTTGCCAAAAAAATGATTTCCAAATCAGACAATGTGATTGTCTGGATTTGTTTCCCATTTTGTCTCTCATAGTTGAGGCATACCCATGATGACAATTACAGGCCTCTCTCATCTTTTTAAGTGGGAGAACTTGAACAATTGGTGGCTGACTAAATACTTTTTTGCCCCACTGTATATGGTAAATACAGTCCTCTTTGCACAACATACATAACTACATATGCCCTTTTCATGCTAGTAGATATCAAAGACAACTTGTCACAATAAAAAAAAAATGGAAGCTCCTGTTCTCAAAGTTTTTGGAAAAAAGACTGTAAATTGTTGTACTGCCATTTTCTGGCTTTACTACTTTCTGGCATAGAGCAACTATGTAGGTTGTGGGTTTTAGCTTTACTGGCTGAATAAGTCTGAGACTCACTAACTAATGGAACCTAAAAAAGAGCATGACAAGTTGATTTGCAGGTCAAGTAGGTATAAACAGCCTTTACGTTTTATAATGGCCTATTTATAGATTTATAAATGAATTACAAATAAAAATGAAAAAGGAAAGATTTTTTTCATGACAACATATACTTACTAATATGAAATATAAAAAGTTTAGAATTCATGCTTTCATCTACTCTAATAATGAGATCCCTTATTAAAAACAAATGAAGTATTACACTAATTAGAAATATTCATTATGCTTCTTCCTAAAATATTTATATTTAGTACCACAAAGTGCACAGTCCAAATAGACAGTTGCTTTTAATTTACAAGTTGCATATTTGTATAGGTAAAGTTTTCTGTTATAACATAAATTTGTTTATATCTGTACAATCTCTGGGACTTTAAAATCATAAAATAGCTTTGCATGTATACAGTAAATTTGGAGCACACTGATTCCAACTATCTACAGATGCTTTATATTTTTCTAAACTGGAGATGACTGACCAAAGGAGTTAATTCTTCACTTAGCTCAATAGATTATTGAAACG
Organism: Rana muscosa; assembly: GCA_029206835.1. Lineage (NCBI taxonomy): Eukaryota > Metazoa > Chordata > Amphibia > Anura > Ranidae > Rana > Rana muscosa. The sequence goes on along the minus strand of CM055117.1, from coordinate 681,097,484 downwards.
GCATTTGCTTCAATCTTTCAGTCAAGTACAAGGGAAATTTCTGTTTAGAATTCTGTTGTGATTTTAGAATTTCCCAATGCATGGCTGGATGTTTAAAGTGAGCATAGTAAAATTATCCTCCTTTAGGAAGTCATTACAACTGTCTATGATTACAGCTAACACACATCCGCCAAGGAATACCTTGGTCCCCAAGCTCCTCCTGTAAGAAGGAACACACCTTGCACCTCTACAGATACTAATAACATACTAATCGTGGGGCCTATTAATAAAGACTGGTGAAATACTCTAGTTGCTACACTGTGCCCTATTTCTTAACATATCTCCAGTTTATGGAATTTCAACATGGAAGGTTGCAACTAAAAAGAAAAAAAAACTCATAATAAAAATATATACAATACATAAATTAACAAATAGTTTGGAGAGATTTTCTTCTCTAGCTTGCTTCAATTGCAAATAGATTAAGCTTGGCTTACTTTGGTGTCAATTATCATAAAAACATAATAAGAAAGTCTTCAAAATATTGAAAATGTATGAGCAATATGCATTTTGGTGGGTTATTTTTACCTGAATAGAGAGGGGTAAAATTGTCAAACACAATATTTGACATGGAAAATACTGGAGTACAGCGGTATTAGCCTTTATAAATAGGCCCTTAGTACATGTTGATACTAGCGGCATAAAAATTAAAGATATGTAAACCATAACCCTGCATCTATAAAATTGTATTATACTGTATATATGTGTATTTATAAAAGGTTTTCCTTAAACTTCAAAAGGCCCTCCAACAGTAAATTACAACGCTGTACGTAAAAAACAGAATAATATTCCTAATAAAATAATAGCATTTAGCCATTTATGATGAATAAAACATGCTTTTTGCTAACCATAAAATCCCTTTCTTGGAGTCCATTGAGTGACACAGAACGTTTTTCACCTTTAGGTTATATTTCCACCTATTGGAGGAATGGAAACTGACAAAAAACAACAACCTATAGGCCAGTCCAGGATAATCCTTCCTACTACAGGAATCCCTTAGTTTTGTAGCAAAGCAGTACCATCATGATCATAAACACAGAACGTCAGGATCTGTGTCTCTCAATGGACTTCATGAAAAGGATTTCACAGTGTGTACAAAAATCCTTTTTTCTTTCTCACCCATTGAGGGACACATGGAGTCTTCCAGGACATTCAAAAGCAGTCCAACTGAGGAGTGGGCAACTACTCGATGTTGGTGTGGTGCCAGTTTAAGAACCATTGTTGCTCTCCTCTTCAGCCTGTGGGTGCGTACTCTTTCAGGGTCTGTTGTTCCCATACACAACATTTACAAAGTCTGGAGTTGCACACCAGTTACTTGTAGTTATATCAATTTTTTTTTACCAACGCAAATACAGAAGCTCCACCCAACTGATTCTCTTTCTGATGTGTTTCACTAACTGATGGGGCTTGGTTGTAGAGCCAAGGGGTGGGCAACGCAGCAAACAATGCTTTGAGGAAGAGGGTATATAACTTGAAATTCATCAGCATACTTGCATTGTGTTGTGCAGTGATAAGTGTTAAGTTTTTTAAGAGCCTTGTGAGTATCTTTATACTATTTAATATTTTTTAATAAAATAGAAAGGACATAAACCTGACCATTGATAGTACCGAGTATCAAACACTGGTCAAACACTGGTCCAGACCCAGCTGCAGGAAGCAGAGGAGATATCCCACAGAGTAACTCCTAGGGTTTAACCACCAAGACTTACACCAAGTGAAGTATGCCTTCCATGTTTGATGACAGACCATGCTGGAAGTAGCCTTCCTTACTTTTAACATCATAGGTATCACCAATTGAAAGGTATCAACAACCATGCTAATAAACCCAGAGATAGTGAAGCACAGGGTAGTAAATTGGTCCTTGAGTCAGGTGTCTTACCAGGTCAGAGTACCACATCCACCTGGGCCAGTCCACAGCACCAAGGATCACCAGGATCGCCCTTCATCATCAGACTGATACCACAAAGTCACCATAACATCCACTGTTTTTGCTGGAGAATCACTGTATCTGGAGACAAATCTATCAAGTTTGTTGTTGAACCTGAAGGCCAGAAGGTCCACATCCATCATCCCCTACCTGTGACACAGGTCCTCGGACACCTCTGATGTAGGGACCCCTTCCCCAAATCCAGATGTTAAGGGTGTCTGCCTGCCAACTTACCACGTCTTGGATGTACAAAGCTAGAATATGAAGTTCTGTCCAAGACAGGATGCAAGCTATTTCTATTTGCACTGTAAAACCTCTGGTCCCTCCCTCATGCTTGATGTATGCCACTAAGGTGTTTTATGACTGTCTCTGGATTAGATGACCCCCCAATAGGATGATCGAACACTGCAGAAACAGCCAAACTGCCCTAAGGTCTAGAATGTTGATCAGACTTCCTCATGATAACTAAGTCCCCTGCACCAACAAGGTGCCAAGAACTCTCCCCAGACCAACAGGCTGCCATCCATGATAGGGATTCTCCAAAAAACAGGAGGAAGGACTCCCAGAGCCAGATTTCTGAGCCACCAAGCCAGGGAAAACCTGGTCCTGGATGCAAAAAAATCAGTCTGTCTCATGACAACAGTGTAGAGGTCTATAGTGAAACTGGGCAAAGAAACAGGACTGTCTCAAAGGAGGTTACATCAGATTCAAGACTCTCATGGAAAAGCGGAGAGTCAGACAAAATGCTGGACTAAAAAGATCAAATCTGAGATTGGGGGAGTCAGAAGTTTCTCCTGTGGAAAAAAATTATGGCCTGTGTCCAGAGCTAGACCCAGATACTCAAAAAGTAAATTCCAACGACAAATTCTGAAGGTTTATCATCCATCCAAAAACGCTGTAATGTCTGGACAGTCAAAGCCAAGTTATCCGACAGACCTCACTGTCTGAGTATATCACAATGGGTGATACTACAAGAGTGAAGTAGGGCATGTACTGGGGATAGCACCTTAATGAACACCTGAGGTGCAGACAAGAAGTCGTAAAGCAGAGCCACAAACTAGTAGTGTAGGGGTGCCATAGCAAAGCACAGGGAATGCTGATGCGCTAGACATATAGGAACATGCTGGTACGTGTCTTTGATGTCAACTGAAGCTAGAAAGTCTGCCTGATGAAGGGAGATGATGAGAGATCTTTTGGATTGCATGTAGAGTTTCTGAGCTCAAATAAAGTCATTTGTCCTTTCAGATCCAAGTTGGGGCAGATGCCTAGTAAGTGTCTGGGAATTGTGAACAGGTTACCGTAAACCCATAAAAACTTTCTGCCACAGGAACTTGTAATCTGTGAGTGATACATGAAGGTTGAAGGTGAGAAGCTAAGGAGGAGGCAGGGAGTGAAATTACAGCTTGTAGCCCTTGGGGACCACCTCTTGCACCAGGATCTGCGATGCAAGCAAGTGTCCCCAAAGGTTAATAAACATCACCCGCACTCTGGAATGTGGGGACACACTTTCATGTTGCAGAAGGTTTGTCTCAGGATTTGGCAGACTTTGAGCCCCAGACCTTGCAGGTGGACTGGGAGTTAAGCTTTGGAAGTCTAGATGAGCATGTTGCCAGAATGAATTAACTAAATGGATGTTTCATATCGGATAGCGAAGGAGAAGATTTTGAACACTGTTCCTTAGGCTCTTTCCTTTGAGGAAGATAGATTCTCTTGCCACTAGCAGCATCCTTAAAAATGGTATCCAAAGTAGATCAAAAGAGACATTGTCTCTCGAATGCAACGCAGGTCATATGATTCTTAGACGTGGGTTCTGCATTCCAGAACTACAACCAAAGTGTTCTCTACATGTGTATGGACAGTAGGAAAGCCTTTAGCAGTCCAGATCGTTAGAGCAATGGCTAACTTTTACCAGAGCAGAGTCTGGAAATAACAGAAACCAGAGCCCAAAGCTTATTTCCAGGCCATCCTTGCAACATCCGGTCCAATGGGGTCCAGACACGCACTCATAAAACTAGGCTTAGGATAGCCATGCATGTATAGCCATGCATGTAAGCTGCAATCAGAGAGATCAGCTCTAGCAGCAGTGTAGAGAAGAGTCTTAATTTACCCCTTTCCACCTTCGCTTGAATCCCTTTAGCTAGTTCAGAATGCCCAGGGGGGTGGGAAGTATCAGCAATCATGTGATCACTGTCACTGGTCACATGATCGGAAGCTGGTCCCACCAGCTACCATTCTTTGACAGCTTGGTCTTTGTAATGAGAGTGCACAGTGAGAGTTTTCTCAGCACTTAAACATCGGCCACCCAATGACGCATATGTGCAGCGTGTGGGCAATAAAGCCCACTTTTTTGCAGCTGCACATAGTATTGGGGGTTGTGACAAAATGTTGAAGAATGAGAAAAAAATATGCAGATATATTTTAATCTTTTACACAGCAGAGCTGAAGAAAAGGCATCTATCCTCCTAGGACACTAGTAACAACTAAGGTATCCTGCTAGTAGAAGAGGTTATCCTGAGCTGGCCTACAGTTTTTTTTGTTTGCCTGTGTCCAATCTTCCTGTAAGTGGCAACAAATCCAAAAGGTGAAAGATCTACTGTGTCCTTCAATGATTAAGAAAAGAAATACTGCTTTTTCATTAATGTTTCTGAATATCACTTAGCGCGCACAAAAAACAAAACTGCTTCTAACTTTCTGGCAGAGAAACACTATACTGTACATGTGAATCACACTTGCTGGCACTGAAACCAAATGAACAACTGTACTCTATTTTAGGCACCAAGAAGTATGTTTATGTGATCCTTAGGATGAGAACAAGCAGCACACAAGCAGATGAAATTACACCCTCAGTCTTTACTCAATAATCTATTAAACACATTTCAGAAATTACAGAAAATATAACAGATATAATACAGCTTCTGATTGCTAACTTCTCTACCATTTGGTCTTACAGTAACATAATAAACAAAGTTATTTATATGACATGCTGCAGCTTGGATACAGAAATAAAACATTGTCAATCCAGAAATAAAGTACAACGCATAAGGAAGTAAAGTAGTAACACACTAACTGCTGTGTAAAAGACATTATGAAACATTTTCAGGATGAAGCCTTTAAGCTGATTTAAGTAATGTTATTTTATGTGTAAGAAAATGGTATGTCCTACTAAGAGAAAGAGCATTCCTGCTAAAAGTGAGAAAAAGATTCCGAATGGAGCTAACATAAAGGACCACCCATAGCGAATGTCCACTGTGTAGCCTGGGCAATCCTCTTGTCTCATATCCTGGTAACCCTTCACATCTGATACACTTTGTACCCAGATGACGTGCATGATAACAACAAAGGTGAAAAATATACCTGAAAAAAAATGATACATTCTCAGTTATTATAAATACCAATACATAATCAACACAACCCCAGCAATAATAAATATGTACACTTCAAGTATTTGTTAAAAAAAAGGTATATATTTCAAACAGTGTTTACCCCTGCTGCCTTAAGTATGTGTTTTTTTATGAGATTTTTATGAGATCTTTTTATGAGATCTCCCCCTGACAAACTTTTGATTGCTTACATGAATCTATCCTTTTTTCTAGGATGTTTTTATTATTTTATCCATTTATTGACTAATTTTTGTTTATTCCTAAACATAATCTTTTTTCTGTATTTTTATTTATTTTTATATAACATGATGTAATGTTCTGTATTATTTATCTTATGAAAATAAAATATTTTGAAAGAAAAAGTATGTGTTTTTTTTAGTAAAAAGTCTGTAAAACTGTCTACTTTATTAATTTAGCCATATACTTTCTCTTTATCAATGTCACATTGATGTAGGAATAGGTGAACAGTAACGGCAACAGTAACTATATTTTGTATAAAAATCTTGGTGTGCAGCAGAAGGGAATGGCTTAGTGAAATAATATGATTAAACGTGTGCATATCAGGAAGGTTTCAGATCAGGGAATTCTTTTTCTCAGATAAGGGCATAAAATAATTTATTAGAAAGCATTACAACTATAAGTTTGATTTGAGTTGCTATGCATCCTGGAAAAAAAATTATGGGAAAAATTATAAACTTCTGCCAATTTTGTAATGCTGCCTGTGTCCTTGTTAGGAAAATGCATCCTAACTAACAGAAATGAGGAGACGTGGCATCACTGATAGATGGCATAACAAATGAAGAGAGTTAAAATCTCCCCTTGGGAACACCTGTGCAAGTTGCAACTGTAAAAAGTTTGTTTTCGCCTAACTATAGCCTCTCTTCCTATTCTACCACACTGGACCTCTGGTACAGGTAGTGAGGGAAGACCACCCAGTAGGGGCACAAAAAGCAACAAAAAAGTAACTTAATTGAAAAGAATATCTGTTAGCTGCATTTGGACTTTAAACATGATAATGTGCCAATTTTTTAAGGCTTTGGAGTGTCATTTTTATTATGGCTGATGTAGAGGATGGCTACAAAAACATTTGAAGTATAACTAAAGAAAAAACTTTTTTTTTTAATTTTTGGATAGAGTGGAGAGAGATTAGAACCCCTGTCATTTTCCATTGCTGTCTGTGCCCCTTGTTAGGGAGATCCACCCTTTCTATTTGTCCTTTTATCCATTATCATTGAAAGTGAAAGTTAAATAAAGTCCAAAATTTTGGGTTGTCCCCAGAAAAATAATAGAGGGGAAATCTTCCAATGGGGACACTAGTTCTAGTGACCTGAGGGTTCCCAAGAAATTATCTTATTTGCAGAGATTTTCTCTCACTACCTGTTTGGCTTTGGGACAGAAAGTGAAGTGAAATCTCTGCAATGGAACATAGATGGCGAAAAAATTTAAACAGGGGTTATAACTCTCCCTTGCTCCATCCAAAATTAAAAAATAAAGTTTTGCATACTACTTTAATGAACTAACCTTTCAATATAGGGACTAAATATGTTATTATTTATAGTCAGAAAACTCTTTAAAAATTAATATATTATTAAAACTTCCAATAACTGATTATGTCTGAAACTAAAAGGCTGTAGAAACTGAAAAATCTAAGCCAACAATTAGTCAGTAGTAACTCAGCCAAGTATCATTTTACTATCCAACTATCTCAGGCAGCTAGGGAGCTAGAGTCAAAGTTTTCCTTTACACATTCCTCTTTGCATGTGTCTGTTCAGTGACTAATTAAAAATAATTCTGCTTGTAATATTTTACTACAGTGACTTATGGGTGCAATATATGGATAGCCAGTACTAATGTGCTTGTATAAATATTTAACCAAATGCATTTGTTCCTTGTGCATATAAAAAAATAGAATACGATCACTGGAAATTATACAGATACTTTAAACTAAAAAATGTTGCTAGTCTTCTCTTTGTTTATTGATTTAGTTAATGTGAACATTAGAAATGTGTGTGGTTAATTTTTTGTTAAATGGCCATACAAGTAGCAATTTGATTGTTCAGAAAAAAATATCAAGCTCTTGAACTTCCTTATTTGCAGTATGTTAAACAATTTCTATTTTCCTGCTTAAGTAGCAGTTGTAGGAAACATTTTATTTTCTCAAATAACTTATGCCTTATTTGCACATATAGTTAGGGACTGGGTCAAGTCTGTCTATATGATTATTTATTCCCTAAAAGCTAAGGCTGTCACACAATTACACCAATGACATATATGTAAGTCATCTACACGTAAGTCAACTGACACCTCCTACTTTTGGTCATCTTTAGTACTATTTTATATATCCGCCAAATATTAGAGATCCAAATTTACATAAACAAAAACAAGAAAAGGGCTATACAACTAATACTGAGGGCACCAGTGATCATATGATTTAAAAAAGCAAGCATGGCCACTAAAGCAGATACAACTTAGAAGTACTTGGCCTGGTCTCTCATTTAGTAGTAGACCCTAGCCAAAAACTATTTTATTGCAGCTACAACATGTTTTATACAGAGAAATACGGCTCTTGTTCTTACACCCAGTGACTGAAGGATGTGGTCAATCAGTACATTTACCAATATTTGACTTCCACCTCCTCTCGTTCTAAACAACCTTTTTACATTTTGAGATTGACAGGCACTTTTTTTAAAGTTCTAGATAGAAAAATAACATATACGAATAAGAGGCAAGTTAAGCTGTAGTAAAATACTGGAAATACAAAAAATAATAAATTATTTCAAATTTTTTCCAGCTGACAAAATGTGTGTTTAATCAAATATGTGTTGTATGAATTACACTAATATGAATATTTCACTCAACAACTCTTTGATACAATATTTTGAAGTTTAATACCATCACTATTAATTAAAACTGATATTTAGAAGAAAGCAATCAACTGTTGTTTTTGAACATGCATTACAGAGGAAGTGCAAGATTTTGGATGGGATGAAATCTTTAATTAGAATGGCTTTTAAGCAAATTTCTTTCATATGAATTAGTAGTTTTCTTTTTCTTTATTTATCACAGTGAACTGCAAAAGGTTTTCTTCCTGTCATGCCAGAGCTAGTGGAAACATGTCTAATGAGCCAAGACCCCAAAAAGATGTTGACATTTGATTAAAAAGACCTAAGATGTAAACAGATAATTCATTAATGATCTTTCATGAAATGTTAAAGACTTTAATAAAGTAATGAGTGTGAACTTTAAGTCTTAAGTTTTAAAATCAACGTGTCACTTTCTGCTCTGTTTACTTTAAAGGCATTTTTATTTTATGAGCAGCTAATATGCATAGTGGCATTACAGAAATATTCTACAAATTCAATAATGTTCAGTTTACACCTACAATAAGAAACTAAAAAAAGAGTTTTGTATTATTCAAAGGCAACATTGCTGATGCTGAAAAAAGAAAAAAACACTGCAATATCAGATATGATATAAAAGCAAGATCATTTATGCAGCATATATGGCCAGCAAATTAATGAGGCCTAGTTTCATTCCACATACTCTTAATTATTTTGGAAAAAGCAGATGGAAGATAACATAACTGAGGTAGATAGGGCCCTCCTATCAAATAAAATCACTTTACTTTACACTTATCATGTCAATCCAAGTAGCCCAATCCCTAGTCCCTAGATGGCACATTCTATGGCTTTGTAGTAAGAGGTCCAAAAAGGAAATAGGGCTGTGTTTCCAAAACACTGTTAAAGATTTTTGAAATATATTGTTGTCTTTAAACATTTCAATATTTTCAACATATATACTGATATATCTTCAAATTAAACTTAAAGGAATGCGGTTGCTGCCTCAACTGAGCTTCCTTTGAAAACTGTATTTTTTTCTCTGGCGCTGGCTTCTATTCTCTTTAAATCTCCTAGATGGAGCATATATGTAGCATATAAAAGCACAAAACCCACAAGGGGTTGTGAAAAAGACTGCTATATCCTAATGACCCTTACAAGCTACCCACTCAGTATTCAAAACTTTTGGGGTGTTTTCCTGTATAACCATAATAAATCACTTTTGATTCTCCCTTTTAACCTACACGCTACTGACCTAAACCTCTTTTCCATTCTACAACAATTAAAGCTGTTACTGGCAGGGCCGCATTCATCTAAATAAAATGGTCTTTCTAATTAGGTTTAATTATATTTTCCAACAGGAAAATAAGACGAAAGTATAATCTCCTGGTTAAGGTGAAAGGAATGAACTACCTTTGGGAGAAAAGAGACATTAGACATTTAGACATCCTTGTCTCTTTGTAGAACAATAAATGGTTCTCAACATAAGAAGGCTGCCAACTTAGAAACTCATCTCACAGGGGTGATGGCACTAGGAAAAGCAACCTTGTGAGTGAGCGTGGAGAGAGGAATATCCCTGATCAAAGGGTGGTTTTTGAAGGGCCAACAGAGCCAATGAGATCCAATGAAGTTCCAGGTGTATGTAAAGGTGGAGCTATATGAGCAATACCCTGTACTATCAAGGATTGAGAAGCAAGTGATATTTGAAAGAGTCACTGGAGCCAAGATCTGTCATTTTATGGTGGTCAAGGTCAAAGGTAAGGATATATGTTAAGGTTATGTCCCACTGAGTATTTCCTGGGATGGAAACTATGCTAAATATATTCCAAGTGCAATGGTGCATGGAAGAAGTGGATTTCCTTACCTTTGGGGGGATAGGACTAACAGTTTCAGAGAGACCATTATCTCTTAGAACCTGGGTTTCAACAGCCTGCCATTAAAGTGGTGCAGGGTGGAAAAAAAAGTCCTTGGCACAGAACATCCAGACAATCCAGAAGGGCTATAAGAGCCCACAGAGAGTCTGTCAGGAGCCTGATGAATCCCCTAATGCCCCCTGTCTTGATTCTGTCTAACAGATGAGGAAGGAGCTTTAGAGGAGGAAAAGTGTAGCTCAGTTGGAACTGATTCCAGTCTAGAGTCCTCTAGAGAATTCACTGCTATGGTTAGAGGATCCCTGGACTTGGAGACAAACTTGCTTAGTCTGTTGTTGAATCAAGAAGCCAGGAGGTCTACGTATATCATTTCCCATTGGCGACCGAGGCCTAGAAATACATCTGGGTAAAGAGACTATTCCTCTGAATCAGGAAATTTTCGACTTAGGAAGCCTGCTTGTCAAATGGCTATGCCTGGAATGTGCATTGCGGAATGTGAAGTTCTGCCCAAGTCAGAGAAGAAATGCAGCAGAATCCACATCTATTATGAATCTGCGGAGGGATCCTGACCGAACCAGAGGAGTCCAGTGTGGCTGTGCCAGCTTTAACAGAGAACTGGTAAATAAACGTTAGTTACCCATGGGTCAGAAGTTAGCTGAACCAGACCATAAGGAGCCCCTTTCAGACAAGAGCCAAGTGAGACTAGGTCCTGCAGTTTGCATGCATATGCAGAGTGATCCCACATCTGCTTGTCAGAGGTAGAAGTAAAGACCAAACAAAACAAGGGTTAAGACCCAAACTAATCCCCCCAACTGCCTAGATGTACTGCAATACCAAAGGCAATCAGCAGGCTTACAATAGGGTCCCAGACAATACTGTGTGTTCTAAAAATACCTCAAGACTATAGAGTCAATGTCTGCGCCGAGGTAGGTGGTGCTGCTTGGGAACAACCTCACATAGGAAACTACAGCAGCTTATGTAATTAGCCAGAGAAGGCTTCAAATCTAGCCTCTACAAATACAATCTGACTGTGGTCTACTACTCTGACTTTGGCCTGCATAAGCATGGAGTGTTTGGCTCTCTAAAGTCCAGATAAACTGAAAAAGTTGTTCACCAACAATTTGCCTGACAAACTTAAGCTCCTGTCCACAGAGTCCAAAAAGTCTTTTAAATTCCTACGCCATCCCCATTTAGTGCACACATGCTTCTGTGCATGTTTGCGCTCCCAAGCATATGTGCTCCCTCCTGATTTGGAGCTGTGTCATCAATAGCTAGGAAGGAGGAGGCAGTGGGATAATTAAAACATTAACAATTAATCTTGTCTAGCCCAAGCAAAATAATAATGTAAAGAGGTGCTCTCCTTCATGTGGCCAACTTACAAAGTACAAAAGGTGAAAGCAAGCCCAGAAACAAAGAAATCAAACTATCCCACAATAAAACTGGGATAGTCTTTGACTGACTGGAGAGACTTTTAGTGGCGGTTCACACTACAGCGACCTGAAAGTCGGCACAACTTTGCAAGGCAACTTTGAGGCAACTTCAAGGCAACTTTGAGGCAACTTCAGGGAATTCCTGGGTAATTTCTGGGTAATCTTCTTGTAATGTTGGATCCAAATCACATCAATTAAGATAATGATCCGACTTGGAGGTAACTTCCATTGAAATCTATGGGTACAAGTCAGCTAGAAGTCGCCTTGAAGTAGTATAGGAACCTTTTCTGAAGTCGGAGCGACTTCAGTAGTGTACATTAAGACAGCTCTCATTCACTTCAATGTAATTTCTTATGTCCAGCGAATTGGGGCAACTTGAGGTCTGACAAGTCGGATCCCAAGTCGCTGTAGTGTGAACAGACACTTAGGATTTTCAGTATCTGGCATTCATCTACCTGCAGCTGTTGATAGTAGAAAAACCTTCCAGAGAAAATCAGGGTGGAAGAAAACATGTCCACTCTCCTGAGGATACTAGCTTGTGGGCTTTATCCTGTGCTGGCTGTTTTTTTGTTGCTAGTGTCCATATCTCCTGTAGGTGGCAATGTAACCTGAAGGTTTAAGCTATCCAGTGTCCTTCAGTGTAAAAGAAAGAACAATACTTTTCAGCTTCTCATAATTTGTTCACTCTCACATTTTGTTACTTCTCTTCCATCCATTATACCTCATTTATTTGCTATTTCAATTTTTAGCCAGAAAATAGCTTCGCTTACACCCTGCTTTCTGCAGAAAAGTGGGCTAGGCACAACAGAAAACTCTAGTCTCTGCCAACTGAAGTTATACAGCTGCCACTCAATAGGCTCTGGTTTATGTTTATAAAGCAAGGTTGAAGTAATGTGTACAAGGTTGTTGGCCGAGTGCTTTACACATGTTAACATTTCACTTCAGTAAGTAATTAAAGTTGCTATGGAAAAGGGGAAATGCAAAGTAATAGACAATTTGGTAACAATTCAGATTTTTTTTCCCTAAAGATGTATACAATATAACGCTGCTCTCACTAGTGTATAGTTGTGTACAGAACTGTGCAGTGTCAAGGGCAAACCAAAACAAACAGACCTCTTTCCAATCAAATGAAGAGCAAATAAACCGAACACGTAAACTGCCTTGCACAAAAGCATTTATTGTTATGTAAGTATTCGTTCCAATAGTTTAACCAAACGTGAGTTCTTTTCATATTAACATATTCTGTGTTGGAGAACATAGGATCTCAAACATTATGGCACAGAGACAACAAGAAAAGACTATCTGTAGTGTCCTTCTGTATGATATCTAGAAAGGAAGTTACATGTTTATATGAAAAATCTCTCATCGCCAAGATACCTAATACACAGGAGGGTTGATTTACTAAAACAGGAGAGTGCAAAATCTGATGCAGCTGTGCATGGTAGCCAATCAGCTTCTAACTTCAGCTTGTTCAATTAAGCTTTGACAAAAAAGCCTGGAAGCTGATTGGTTTGGCTCCAGATATTGCACTCTCCAGTTTTAATAAATTAACCTCAGTATATTGAATCTGTCTACAAAGCTTTACATGAACTGGCTGTTGGAATAATCTTTCACACAAAACAAACACACAAACATTCAAATTTGTGCCTATAGTGGGACAACTCTGCAGATTTCTCTTTCCTTATGCCGCGTACACACGACCGCTTTTTAACAAAACAGGAGTGCTTTATTGAAGGATAAGTACAGTACAGTAGGTCAGCATTACAGACTTTTGTCAAGTACAAAGGAGAACAATAAAAGTTAGAAGTAACACAGTACAATCACTGAATACAATACATGGTATGTACACTGTTAGAACTCAAAATTGGATCTAGCCTAGCGAAACTCACTGCAAGTACCAAATTGCGGACAAGAGAGAAAAAAAGAGTAGATTCAGCTGGGAAAGAGACATAGCAAAAGCAGAATAACCCGACCCCAGATCCCCAGAGGAGAAAAGGAAAAAAGAGGAGGAGACGGGGGAGTAAAAAAAGGGGGGGGGATGATGAGTGGGGGGGGAAGAGAGAGGGGGGGACAGAGGGGGGCGAGGACTCCAGGGGGGGGAAAGGGGGGGGAGAGGGGGGGCGGAAGGAAGGCAGACAAGGAGGGAAGGGACAACACCCAGATATCTCCAGAGCCTCAGAATGTTGTCCAAGCCGACCAGACCTTGTCAAACTTCCAGGGACATCCACGACTAATGTATGTCAATTTGTAAAGAGGTAGAGCCACATTGATTTTGCCCTCCCAGGAAGAGACAGAAGGAGGGGAAGGGGAAGTCCACTGACATAAGATTTCCTTTTTGGCATAAAACAGAAGGTAGAAGATCAGCAGTTTACTGTGATGGGACCTTTGTTCATCATCAATGATACCCAGCAAAGCTAATTCAGGCGTCATGGGGACAGACAGCTCCAGTCTAACATTTAATTGTTCAAATACCCCTGACCAGAAAGACGCCAGAGCAGGGCATGACCAGAACATATGGATGTAAGTGCCCTGGGTCGTCCGACACCGTGGGCATTGCGGATCCCTATCTGGATAGATTCTGGATAAACGCACTGGGGTAAAGTAAACTCTGTGGAGGAATTTGGTTTGTATAAGTTTATCACCCGCAGACACAGCCAGCTTAGGTCCCTTCTTCAAGCAGTCCTCCCAGTCCTCCCTCTCCAATGTCGGCAAGTCCGCCCTCCAAGCCTCCCAGAGTCTGTCCATCTTGATGGAGTCAAGGGGAAGCAAGGTGTTATAAAGAGCAGAGAGAGGCTTCTGTAGGCCATCACAGGACAATAAGTCTTCCACCGGGTCTAATTGAAGACACGGGGGCGAGGGAAATTGGGCCCTAGCCGCATGCCGAAGCTGGGCATAATGAAAGTACATCCAGCCGGGCAAGCCATAGGTCCGGGTCAGCTGGGAGAATGTCAGCAAGACTCCCGCCGGCATAATATCTCTTAACGTCTTGATGCCATATTTCGCCCACACCTGAGGATCTGGTATGGTTCGAAAGTGAGGCAGATTAGGATTTCCCCATAGTGGCTGAACCGGGGACCAGCGCCCCACCCGTGAGAATCTGCGCCGTGCCATCACCCACACCTTTAGCGTCGCCCTAGTCGGGACCGGCAGGTCCTCATAAGCTCCTGATCCTCTATAAGCTAGATTTTGGAGTGCCTGCAGGGAGCCCAGCCGGGCAGCCTCCACACAAACCTCAGCATTTGAGCGCCGAGCACCAAACCACCAGTACGTAGTGACCAACATAGCTGCCCAGTAGTATACCCGTAGATTAGGAAGGGCTAAGCCCCCCAGGTGAGTAGGGGACTGTAAAGTGGATCTCGCCAGTCTCGGGACGCCCCCATTCCAGACAAAGGAAATGATACACTTATCCACCTCCCGAAAGAAGGCCGCCGGAATCCATATCGGGCAATTCCGAAATAGATAAGTGAACTTAGGTAAGACAACCATCTTTAAGATGTTGATACGCCCAATCAAGTTCAGCGGAAGGCCAGACCAGGATTGACACCGTTCCCTCAGGAGCTGGAGCAATGGGAGTATATTAAGTGAATAGTATCGGGCAGGAGTCCTAGTAACTCGTATCCCGAGGTATCTGAATTCCTCAACCCACTGTAACGGTGCGGAATTGGGCAGAAACTGAGTCCGATCATCAAGGGGAAAAAGGATCGATTTCGACCAGTTGATACGGATACCCGACAGGGACCCGAATTTATCAAACAACTCCAGGGCCGCGGTCAGGGGTGGGCCTGCATCATTCAGATATAAGAGGGCATCATCCGCATAGAGGGACAACTTCTCCTCCAGAGTACCGATCTGTAGCCCCCGGACTGCCAGAGACTCCCTGACCAAAATCGCCAGAGGTTCCAGCGCCAGGGCGAACAGGCCGGGTGACAAGGGGCATCCCTGACGCGTGCCTCTATGCAAACGGAAGGATTCAGAGACCCAATCATTGGTACGTACCCTGGCCCTCGGGGCCCTGTATAGTAGTTGAATCCAGCGCACAAAACTGGGACCGAAACCAAAGCGTCGCAGGACGCCCCAAAGATACTCCCACTCTACTGAGTCAAATGCCTTTTCAGCATCCAGTGAGGCAATCACTCGCGAACCGGCATTATCATGGGTTATGGACAGGTTTAGAAACAGACGCCTGATGTTAATGTCTGTACCCTTACCCGGCATAAAACCAGTCTGGTCAATATGTATCAATGTAGAAATTACCGACGACAGACGGGTGGCCAAAATCTTCGCCAGTATCTTCGCGTCCACATTGAGCAGCGAAATGGGCCTGTACGACGCACAATCCTGGGGATCCTTACCGGGCTTGGGGATCAAGACAATGATGGCTTCTGCCATAGACTCGGGTAAAACATCCGTTTTTGCGAGTTCAGAGAAAAGATTTAGAATTCTAGGGGCAAGAAGATCTGCATGCTGAGAGTAGAACTCCGTAGGTAAGCCATCTGCTCCCGGGGTCTTACCACCCTGGAGACTCCCAATCGCAGCTTCAACCTCCTCCAGAGATATATCCCCCTCCAACCGTGTCCTATGGTCCTCCGACAGGGCAGGAAAGGGGACAGCATCCAGATATTCCTGGAGTTCAGATGGAGAGAAACAGGCCCTCGAGGAGTATAGCCCCTGAAAAAACTCCAAAAATCTAGCACTGATGTCCTCAGGAGAGGACACCAAGCGCCCCTGATTATCCTGGACAGCAGCAATATGCGTGGAGGCCGTCTGGGCTCTAGCCAGCCAGGCCAACAACCGTCCATTTTTATTGCCGTGTTCGAATATTCTCTGCTTAGAGTACAGCATAGATTTTTTTGTCAGCCCAACATTGTGTAGGGAGAGATCCCGCAGGGCCCCCCGCCAACGGAGGTGAGCCTCTTCACTGGGGGAGCGCACGTAGTCCCTCTCGCATTGTGCAGCCACCCCCTCCAAATTCACCAGTGACCGAGAAGCCTCTCTCTGCAGGGAAGAAATTTGGGATATATATTCCCCCCTTATCCAAGCTTTGAAAGCATCCCATAATGTGGCCGGAGTAGCAGACTCCCTGTTCAGCATCCAATAATTACTAGACTTGTGCACAACGGAAAAATTCGTTCCGTTTCGGTTTGTTTCTTTCCGGTCCTGTTGATTCGTAATCATTCGTAATTTTGCTAGACGGGATTTTTCGTGTTCGGACTCATTCGTATTTTTGCAAGCGACATTTTTCGTTGAATTTTTTGTTGCTTTATAATTCGTACTTTCGGTAGAGTACGTTGTTTTTCGTTGATTCTGGACACAACTCCTACTTTCGTAACTTTTTTTGGGTTCGTACTTTCGGTAGAGTACGTTGTTTTTCGTTGATTCTGGACACAACTCCTACTTTCGTAACTTTTTTTGGGTTCGTTGATTCGTAATTTTCCGTGTCTCTCTCACAACGACGCTGCCTATTATGCCTAATGTGCTTCGAATGGATTTGTACTTTTCTAAATACATTGCGGTTATTTGTAACGATTCGAAATCTCGTATTTTACTTTCGTTTTTAACATGCGGCTATAGGCTCCGCCCCTGTACACCATTTTGAGAGGGTTCAGCACGGTGAGGGAGAAGCAGAGAGCAGAGCAGAGTGTTATTGTGCTTCGAATGGATTCGAAATCTCGTATTTTACTTTCGTTTTTTACATGCGGCTATAACCTCCGCCCCTGTACACCATTTTGAGAGGGAGTTCAGCACGGTGTGGGAGAAGCAGAGAGCAGAGCAGAGTGAGTGTTATTGTGCTTCGTATGGATTCGTACATTCGTAACTTTTTCATAACGAATTATGCCGAAGACATTCGGGCATTCGCTATTTGCGGTATAATTTATTTCGGATTCGGTCTTATTCGTAATTGCTTTGTTCGGAAATTCGAATGCTTCCGAATGTCCGAAAGTTGCTAAATTCGGACGAATTTCAATTCGTTACGAAACGAATTGCACAAGCCTAATAATTACAAATACTTTCCACCACGGAGTCCTGCACCCTCTCATCCAATGCCCAGAACCTAGACAGACGCCAAAGTTTCAGGTTGGGGGGCCTAGCCAGGGAAATAGTGAGCTGAACAGGGGCATGATCCGAAATTCCACGGGGTAAATGCTTGGCCTCTCTAGTCCAGCACAATGCCCCTGGTGAGGCATATGCCAGATCTATGCGGGACAGGGCCCTGTAGGAGGCGGAGTGGCATGTGTACTCCCTATCCTGAGGGTGAAATTCTCGCCACACATCTGTGAGAGCAAACGTATCTGCCCAGCTTCGGAGTTCTGAGGAAGGGCGTCCCACCGCATGCAGTCTGTCCAGGTCCTGTGATGGCACCATATTAAAGTCCCCAAGGAGAAACACCTCCTGTGTGTGAAACCCCATCACTATCTGCATAATATCATATAACAATTGGGCATTGGCTGGAGGTGGCAGATAGAGGCCCACCAAGACCATTTTTTTGTTATACAGCAAAACATGTATTATTACATAGCGGCCCCCAGGGTCCGTCCGGACATCCAATACCTGAAGTGGGAGAGATCTGCGGATCAGAATGCTAACACCCCTGGCATAAGTAGAATAAGTGGAATGGTAGTGGGCACCTACCCAGGCCCTCCGGAGACCGAGGATTCTGGTGCCCACCAAATGTGTCTCCTGGAGAATGCACACCTGAGGGTTGTATTTTTGCAGATATTTAAAAACTAGCGAGCGCTTAGTGGCCGAATTGAGGCCCCGAACATTCCAGGAAACAATATTAATATTCGCCATAGCCTACTGGGTATAAACGGCCAATTCTGCAGATCTCCCCCCCCCCCAATCCAGGGAGCATACAATCCCAATGAAACACACACTGTGAGTAGCAAGTGCAGCACCATGTATAAGTACAGTAGGAACAGCAGCCTTAGAATTAAGCAACTCCTGAAAAACAAAACTATTAAAACATTCCCCAATTGTCTGCAACGGCAGAA
Organism: Rana muscosa; assembly: GCA_029206835.1. Taxonomy (NCBI): domain Eukaryota; kingdom Metazoa; phylum Chordata; class Amphibia; order Anura; family Ranidae; genus Rana; species Rana muscosa. Next base: position 681,079,011 of record CM055117.1, on the reverse strand, counting down.
ACTTTCCCCCCCACCCCACACCCCCAGCAAAGACCGGTGATGCATCAATTCCCCTAACCCCAACAATAACATTAGTTCAGAGAGGGCGTGCACCGAACGTGAGCGATATCCTCCAAAAGATCTATAGAGATGCTGGTAAAAACTAGCATAATCAGTCTCCTAGGCGAACCCAGGGGTACAAAACTTGGTTACTTAGGAAACATTGCAACATTTGAACAGTCGCTTGTGCCTCATGAGAGTGCAGCCCACAGAAGGGCAGCAAATTATGTATCCACCCGCCAGCCCCCAGCACAGACCAGCAAGTCCAGAGCCAGAACCAGGGACGGGAGGACCAGTAGTGCGCAGCGGCGCGCAGAGCTGCAGGGAATCAAGTGCAGGGATGGTGGGAGGGGGGCGGCAACACATCCATGTAGCAGGTAGCCATAGGTCAGTCCAGCACTCCCCCAACCCACAAGCGGCGCCAAACGAGAGCGCCAAGGAGAAGTGTAGAGGATCCTCCAATTAATAGGAGCATAACAACCAGTCACAGTTTCCGAGGGAGGTCCCCAACATCCCAGGTCCAAAGGCCCCCTAGATGGTCGATAAAAGTGGGGGTCCCACCTGCGCAGCTCCGCGCCCCCCACCATCCTAAAATACTGTGTGCAGGAGTGAATTTAGTTCCAGAGCCGCGGTCTACAAGGCACATAGATCACATTGGCAGTATATCCATGCACAGGCAGTTAAACATATTGTAGGCACAAGCGAAACATAAAGGCAAGGCAGAAAGGAGGGGCAGCTGGCTATCCACGAAGAGGAGGCAGCGACTCCAACCAGGCCGCAGCATCCCGGGGGGTAGTGAAAAACTTAACAGTCTCCCCATCCTGTACCCTCAGCTTGGCAGGAAAGAGGACACTATACTTGATGTTCCTTGCCCGCAGCCCCCCCTTCACCTGGTCAAATGACCTACGGAGTTTTTGAGTCTCAGCCGAGTCTCAGCCGAGTAATCAGGAAAAAACAATAAGTTGCCATTCTGAAATCTCAACTCACCCGCCCTGCGCGCCGCCCGAAGGATCTCATCCCGATCCCTAAAGTTGAGCACCCGAAGAATAAAGGTGCGAGGGCGAGCTCCAGGGGGTCCCGGGGTCGGAGGGATTCGATGAGCGCGCTCCACAGTAAAGTACGGAGAGAACTGCGCGTCCGGCAGCAGGTCTTTCAGCAGGCCTTCCACAAACACCGTCGGATTCTTCCCCTCCACGCCTTCCGGCAGGCCGAGAATCCGGAGATTGTTTCTTCTATTCCGATTCTCGGCGTCGTCCACCTTGTACTCAAGGGCCCGCACCTTCGTCTGTAGAGTGCGGAGAGACACCGAGTGCTCCAGGACAGTGTCCTCCGTCTGGCCAGTCCGCTGCTCCACCTCCGTCACCCTCGAGCGGAGCTTGTCTAGGCCAACCTCCATTTGCACGGCCTCGATCTTGCTGGTCAAGGTGGCCTGACATGTCGCAATTGCCGCCATCACCTCCTGAAATCCGAGCCGGGTCTCAAGCGTCGGGTCCTCCAGCTCCGTTTGCGACACCATGCTGCGAGCTCTCTCAGAGGGAGTCACCACGTGCGTCACTGCCTGCGGAGCTATGGCCTCCGCTTGTTGTGGAAAATGAAGTCTCTTTCCCCTCTGCCGAGTCCTTTGGGACATCCGGAATGGATCCGAGCAGGTAAAACAGGCAAGAGCAAGGATAATAGGAGAGTAACCAGCAGAGCTCTAGATCAGGCTTCCTCTCAGATCGCCATCTTGGACACGCCCCCCACACGCGACCGCTTTTAATGTCATTGAAAAAAACTGTGTTTTTCTCGACGTGATTCTTCTCAAGCCTGCCTTGCCTACACACTATCGTGAAAAAAAATGCTCGAGCAAAGCGCAGTGACGTACAACACGTACGACGGCACTATAAAGGGGAAGTTCCATTCGGATGGCGCCACCCTTCATGTTAGTAAAGTTTGTTGAGAGACGATTCACGCTTTTCAGCCTCGTGCTTTTCAGTCCGTTACAGCGTGACGAATGTGCTATCTCCATTACGAACGCTAGTTTTACCAGAAAGAGCGCTCCCGTCTCATACTTGATTCTGAGCATGCGCATTTTTTTTCACGTCGTTAAAGCCCACACACAGCCGTTTTTCATGACGCGAAAAACGACGAGGTGAAAAACGTCGTGAAAAATGCTCTGAAGCCCACACACGATCATTTTTAATGACCATTTTAAAAAATTGCATTTTTCTCGTCATTAAAAACGGTCGTGTGTACGTGGCATTAGTCTAGTTGTCTCCAAACTGTGGCCCTTAGCTTGCCTTCATCTGGCCCTTGAGGCACCAATCCATCCACTGACATCAATGATGGGGCACTGATCCATCCACTGACATCAATGATGGGGCACCAATCCATCCACTGACATCAATCATGGGGCACCAATCCATCCACTGACATCAATGATGGGGCACCAATCCATCCACTGACATCAATGATGGGGAACCAATCCATCCACTGACATCAATGATAGGGCGCCGATCCAGCCACTGACATCAATGATAGGGCACCAATTCATCCACTGACATCAATGATGGGGCACCATTCCATCCACTGACACAATAATGGGGCACCAATCCATCCACTGACATCAATGATGGGGCACCAATTCATCCACTGACATCAATGATGGGGAACCAATCCATCCACTGACATCAATGATAGGGTGCTGATCCAGCCACTGACATCAATGATAGGGCATCAATTCATCCACTGACATCAATGATGGGGCACCATTCCATCCACTGACACAATAATGGGGCACCAATCCATCCACTGACATCAATGATGGGGCACCAATTCATCCACTGACATCAATGATGGGGAACCAATCCATCCACTGACATCAATGATAGAGTGCTGATCCAGCCACTGACATCAATGATAGGGCACCAATTCATCCACTGACATCAATGATGGGGCACCATTCCATCCACTGACACAATAATGGGGCACCATTCCATCCACTGACATCAATGATGGGGCACAGATCCATTCACTAACACCAATGATGGGGCACCAATTCATCCACTGACATCAATGACGGGGCACCATTCCATCCACTGACACAATAATGGGCCACCATTCCATCCATTGAGAGCAATGATGGGGCACCATTCCATCCACTAACACCAATGATGGGGCACTATTCCTCCCACTGACACCAGTGATGGAGCACTATTCCTCCCACTGTCAACAATGATGGGGCACTATTTCTCCTACTAATAAAATGGGTCACTATTCCTCCTATTAAACCAATGATGGGAAATTGTTTTCTTCCACTGACACCCAGGGCATTTTTACTTGGCCATAGTCTGGCCCTCCTAAAGCCTAAAGGCCCTTTGCTTAGAAAGTTTGAAGAACCCTGCCTTATAGAATGGGGAACAGGGGAACAGTGGACACCTGGGAAAATCCAACCTGGTCAGCTCTTCCTTTAAAAAGATGTGACAAAGGGAGTAGTGATGGGGTTAAGGAGGGCTTATAGACAAACAATAGTTTTGTTATCTTAATCTAATTAGCTGAATCAGGAAAATTTCTTCTTAGGCCTCTTTCACACGGGCAGCCAAGGGGTGGTAAAAACAGGCAGTTGAGCCATGGTTTCACCATCCCTGACCACCCACCTAAAACCTAACATACAGCAGGAGGGGGGCTGTACACATGCCACAACACTTTGCATTGTGCCCACAGCAAATATAACACAAATATAACACAACTTGATGAGTTGAGAGGTCGCACTGCCCAAAGTCAATGGGGCCCTGCCACAAGCCAAACACATGGCTAGCAAGTATGGCACATTAGTTCCATACAAAACCAACAATCAGCAAAGAAAAAAAAGAAAAAGAGAGACTGCTGTAGTGTGAACTTAGCCTATTATAGGTATTCTGGGATATTAGCTTTGAACAATGAGCACCTACCACCAGACATAGGTTTCAAGGCGGTTGCTCCCACTATTATTTAACCAGCAAAGTCAAGTTTTATCCTCGTAGAGGGGTATGTCTGGCACAACCACAACGTATTTAGGCTTAAAAAAAAGGCCCTCCACTTGCACATACACTCCCCCATTCTTTTTAATACTTACAGAGGAGCCCATTCTTTTAACTTTCCCCCTCAGCATGGAACAATCTACCTATTACAAGCTACATTTTAACCTTGGACTCTGTGGGACTATTTGTCACAGCATCTTTATTCAAAGTCAGAGAGAGAGTTTTTATGTTAAGCAAAGGTAGGAATTACAGCAACTGTCTACAATTATTGCTCTTTGTACCGCCTTACTGTATAGGCTCAACTGCCCTTTAAATACTGTACATGCATGACAAATGAGAGCTTTGAATTACAGTTATTAATAAATGTAGGGCTGCATAGTATAGATACATTTCTACAAATGAAGTGCTATACATCTTGATTTTACAGAAGTAATGTTGTTGCTAAATATATAAACAGTCAAATGATGCATGTAATTATATGTCGTTATATGATAACTAACTGAAATAGAAATTAAATAGACCCTAACTGAAAACCAGTGACCAAAGTTAAACGTAATTAGGTTAAGATTTGTGGAACATCCCTATAAACTCTAAGGCCTCATGCCCACTGGCGTTTTTACAGCTGCGTTTTTGAGCGTTTTTTACAGCTTAAAAACGCCTGTCCATGTTATTGTAAATATTTTTTTTTTTTTTTTTTTTTTGAAAAAAAAAAAAAAAAAAACGTCGGAGCTAAAAACGCGACCACGCGTTAGTGCGCGTTTTTTGCGCGTTAGTGCGCGTTAGTGCGCGTTTTTGCGCGTTTTTTGACGCTCGCGTTTTTTCCTGCCTAGTTCTGACGCTGAGGAACGCACTGGCCCTGGGTTTTTTTTACAGCTTACAAACGCCTATGCTCTTTACAGCTCAAAAACGCCTAGGTGGGCATGAAGCTATAGACTAACATGGACAGGCGTTTTTAAGCTGTAAAAAACGCTCAAAAACGCGGCTGAAAAAACGCCCGTGGGCATGAGGCCTAATTATGAAAGCAAAAAAAAAAATCAGCCTGATATTCCTATATTTTTAGTGTGTAATGCCGCGTACACACAACCGTTTTTAATGTCATTGAAAAAAACTGCATTTTTCTCGACGTGATTCTTCTCAAGCCTGCCTTGCCTACACACTATCGTGGAAAAAAATGTTTTAGTACAGCGTGGTGACGTACAACACGTACGATGGCACTATAAAGGGGAAGTTCCATTCGGATGGCGCCACCCTTCATGTTAGTAAAGTTTGTTGAGAGACGATTCGCGCTTTTCAGCCTCGTGCTTTTCAGTCCGTTACAGCGTGACGAATGTGCTATCTCCATTACGAACGCTAGTTTTACCAGAACGAGTGCTCCCGTCTCATACTTGATTCTGAGCATGCAAAAAACGACGTGAAAAATTAGAGCATGTTCCAATTTTTTCATGGCCGTTTTTCACGTTGTGAAAAATGCTCTGAAGCCCACACACGATCATTTTTAATGACCATTTTAAAAAATGTAATTTTTCTTGTCATTAAAAACGGTTGTGTGTATGCGGCATCAGTGTTTAGGCTTTTTTCCCACTGTTTTCACCTGGTGATCTGGTCAGTAACACACCTCCTGTATTAGAGTTCCCTAGCTCTGGATGAAGAAACACAGGGGGCACAGCAGATATCAGCATTGTCAGTCTCGGGGGGGAGAGTTAACGTGACCAGAAAATGGTCCAAAAAATACAGATTTCAAAGCGATCGTACGGCAATCTGACCATTAGTACACAGCTTTCATCAGAAATTTTCTGAAGGGACAAACATGAAAATTTTACTCATACGACACCAGATCGTACGATTTTCATTTGATCAGTACAGTTTTCATCTGAAAATACAATACAAATACATTACATCACTTCCGGATTTTTATTTTGGCGTACGAGAATTTTCGTAATTTAGTAACACTAGTTTTCAATATGGAGACTAGCATGCAAAAAAAAAAAAACTGGATTCATCCGATAATCTCTTTATGTGTACTAGGCTTTAGATGTACTAGCAAATTTAAATACACAAACAAATTGATGCTAAACTCTAGCTCACACATAATCGGTTGCAGCAATCGCTTTTTTCCTTTTAGAATGAATAAAAGTTGATCATTGTAAGCACCCCTGCTAGTGTTAAATGGTTTGTCTCATCTGTAAGTGATTACTCTGGAAGATAAGTTGCCCGTACTTGCTAGCAGGATCACCAGGTGAAAACAGAGGAAAGAAAGCCTAAATAAGAAAAGTATTGCAGCCATCACATCGAAGAATTGGTAACCTGCAACATACCTCCCAACTTTTTGAGATGGGAATGAGGGACATCTATCAGCAAAAGTATGCAGGCATAGGACACACCCCTTGTCACGCCCCCTTAAAGGAGAATCGTACAAAATACAAGATTGGTTAAACCCACAAGTGCTTTTTTTTACCACTACTATTTCTTTATTTTGGCTTATGGAATTTACAAATGCAGCAATTTAGAAATTGGATGAAAGGTTTAGCACTGGGAAACACTTATTTTGATAGTTAAAAAGTGCATTTTATATACAACTGTACAGATCAGACCAAAATGAGGGACACATGAGGAGGAATGAGGGACAGAGGGACATTGCTCAAAATCAGGGACAGTCCCTCAAAATCAGGGACAGTTGGGAGCTATGCTGCAATATACTGCTTTAATTTAATATACAGTGCATCCGGAAAGTATTCACAGCGCTTCACTTTTTCCACATTTTGTTATGTTACAGCCTTATTCCAAAATGGATTAAAATCATTATTTTCCTGAACATTCTACACACAATACCCCATAATGACAATGTGAAAGAAGTTTGTTTGAAATCCTTTGCAAATATATTAAAAATAAAAAATGAAAACAATGACATGTACATAAGTATTTACAGCCTGTATTGACACTCAAAACTGAGCTCAGGTGCATCCTGTTTTCACTTTTCTACAACTTGATTGGAGTCCACCTGTGGTAAATTCAGTTGATTGGACATGATTTGGAAAGGCACACACCTGTCTATATGAGGTCCCACAGTTACCAGTGCATGTCAGAGCACAAACCAAGCCATGGAGTTGTCTGTAGATCTCCGAGACAGGATTGTATTGAGGCACAGATCTAGGGAAGGGTACAGAAAAATGTCTGCAGCATTGAAGGTCCCAATGAGCACAGTGGCCTCCATTGTTTGTAAATGGAAGAATTTTGGAACTACCAGGACTCTTCCTAGAGTGGGCCGCCTGGCCAAACTGAGCAATCGGTGGAGAAGCGCCTTAGTCAGGGAGGTGACCAAGAACCAGATGGTCACTCTGACAGAGCTTCAGCGTTTTTCTGTGGTGAGAGGAGAACCTTGCAGAAGAATAATCATCCCTGCAGCACTCCACCAATCAGGCCTGTATGGTAGAGTGGACAGACGGAAGCCACTCCTCAGTAAAAAGTACATGGCCGCCCGCCTGTAGTTTGCCAAAAGGCACCTGAAGGACTCTCAAACAACATTCTGTGGTCTGATGAAACAAAGAGTGAACTCTTTGGCCTGAATGGCAAGCGTCATGTCTGGAAGAAACCAGTCACCACTCATCACCTGGCCAATACCATCCCCTACAGTGAAGCATGATGGTGGCAGCATCATGCTGTGGGGATGTTTTTCAACAGCAGAAACTGAGAGACTAGACAATATCAAGGGAACGATGAATGCAGCAATGTTCAGAGATATCCTTGATGAGAACCTGCTCCAGAGAGCTCTGGACCTCAGACTGGGGCAAAGGTTCATCTTCCAACAGGACAAAGACTCTAAGCACACAGCCAAGATAACAAAAGAGATGGTCCTTGACTGGCCCAGACTTGAACCTGATTGAACATCTCTGGAGAGATCTGAAAATGGCTGTGCGCCGACGCTCCCCATCCAGCCTGATGGAGCTTGAGAGGTCCTTCAAAAGAGAATGGGAGAAACTGCCCATAAATAGGTGTGCCAAGCTTGTAGCATCATACCCAAAAAGACTTGAGGCTGTAATTGGTGCCAAAGGTGCTTCAAAAAAGTATTGAGCAAAGGCTGTGAATACTTATGTACATGTGATTTTCTTTTCCGCTTTTTTTTAAAAATAAATTGGCAAAAATTTCAAATGTCTTTCATGTTGTCATTATGGGGTATTGTTTGTAGAGTTTTAAGGAAAAAAATGAAATTAATCCATTTTGGAATAAGGCTGTCACGTAAAACAATGTGGAAAAAGTGAAGCGCTGTGAATACATTCCGAATGCACTATAACTGTGTACAAGTAGCAATGCATAACAGCATTTAAATATAACATTGTATAAAGCAGCCCCTGCATGAACTGAGGTTCCTAAAGCCCACCAGTAATAATAGCAGTTCAATTACTTGCTCCTCATATACTGTATATTACAGTGGGGCAGCTTTCTGCACCCAATGTGAGAATAAGAAAGAAGTGAGCTATGTGTAGAGTGGTCATGCTTCAATTCCCCAATTAGATACCTACAAGTCGCCTGATTCAGAAAACATTTCATGCAGCACAGTAATCGTGCTGTACGTTGCCAAATGGAAGCACGCAGAGCCTCTGCAATGAATGTATGGTATGTCACACATGTCTGCTATGAGTTAGCCCTCTGTACTGAAAGCCTGAGTTGCAAAATCATACTTCTATTTACGTGAAGAACATGGTGTATAATATAACAATGTATATAAGAGTATCTTGTAAGCTTAGTAAAACTGATGGAAAAAAATTTCTTTCACTTTCACTTTTTATGCCAACAAACACCAGGACAAAAATGGAGATTAAATCTTCTAAACAGGATTACAGACAGCAATAAAAAAAAACAAAAAAAACATGACAATTATACTAATCTCTCTTCACTCTATCTAAAACGAAAAAAGTTTTCCCTCAAATTATAATATAAAGCCAACCATACATGGATCAAAATTCAGCCAATTCAGCAGGGACCAGCCAAATTCTGTGTATGGACAGGGAGGTTGTGCAGAAGTCAATCTACCAATCAACTTCTATACATCCGCCCTGATGGATACTATAGCTGGCAGGGTTGATCAGTATTTTCTGACAGCAGAGAAGTCTCCCTGCTGTCAGAATACAATCACTTATCAGGGAGAATTCCCTTATCCACATTAAAGAGGAAGTAAACCCATGTTTTTTTTTTGTTTGTTTTTGTTTTTTTAAAACCCTGCAAAAGAAAGGCATAATGTGGTAGTATGCATAGCATACTAGCTCATTATGAATGACTTACCTGAGATCAAAGCCCCCGAACTGCTCCTCGTTCCCCTCCGCCGTCGCCACCATCTTGCCTCGATGTCCCCTCACTGCCATCAGTGTATCGTCGCTCCGGCACTGTGATTGGCCGGAGCGGCGATGACGTCACACACATGCGCGCTCGGGTCGGCAAGATCCAATTCAGAAAACCGGCAATGATGACGCCGGCTAGTGCGCATGCGTTTGACGTCATCGGTGCTGTGTTTATAGCAAATATCTCCTTAACCGTGTAGGTTAAGGAGATATTTCTTGCACCTACAGCTAAGCCTTAATCTAGGCTTACCTGTAGGTGCAAGTTGTCTAAGTGGGTTTACAACCACTTTAACTGCTTGTCCACCGCCCACCATCAAATGACGGCAGGCGGAAGACTCCATTGTTCTGATCGGACGTCATATGACGTCGCACCTTCAGAATAGACTAGGGGGCGTGCCGCTGGCCGCGATGGCCGCCGGGCACCCGCTATTGCCCAGTAACTGAGCAGGACCGTGGACCTCTGTGTGTAAACACAGAGATCCATGTCCTGTCAGGGAGAGGAGACCGATGGTGTGTCCCTTGTACATAGGGACAACCATCGGTCACCTCCCCCAGTCATTCCCCTCCCCCCACAGTAAGAATCACTCCCAGGCAACACATTTAACCCCTTCCTCGCCCCCTAGTGTTAACCCCTTCCCTGCCAGTCACATTTATACAGTAATCAATGCATTTTTATAGCAGGGATCGCTGTTAGGGTTGAGCGGACCCGAACTGTAAAGTTCGGGTCCGTACCGAACTTTTGGATTTTTGGGTCCCGGACCCGAACCCGAACAATTGACTGTATGTTCGGGTTCGGGTGCGGTGTTCGGCAATATGCATGTAAAGTCGCGCTTGTTTCCCGTGCTTAGAACTGTCCCTGCACAAAGTGTCATTTCTGAAGGAAAAAAAGTAATTTAAAACTCACTCGCGGCTATAATGAATTGTCGGCTCCCGGCAATACATAGAAAAGTCATTGATAAAAAATAAAAAAAAAGCGTGGGGGTTCCCCTAAATTCAATTACCAGGCCCTTCAGGTCTGGTATGGATATTAAGGGGAACCCTGCCGCAAATTTTAAAAAAAAATACGTGCGGTTCCCCCAAATATCCATACCAGGCCCTTCAGGTGTGGTATGGATTTTAAGGGGAACTCCACCCCAAATAAAAAAAAATGGCGTGGAGTACCCCCAAAAATCCAGACCAGACCCTTTATCCGAGCACGCAACCTGGCAGGCCGCAGGAAAAGAGGGGGGACGAGAGAGCCCCCCCCTTCTGAACCATACCAGGCCACATGTCCTCAACATGGGGAGGATGTCCCCATGTTGATGGGGACATCCCCACAACCCTTGCCCGGTGGTTGTGGGGGTCTGCGGGTGGGGGGCTTATCGGAATCTGGAAGACTCCTTTAACAAAGGGGACCCCCAGATCCCAGCCCCCCCTATGTGAATTGGTAATGGGGTACATTGTACCCCTACCATTTCACAAAGAAAGTGTAAAAAAAAATAAAAAAATACACAGACACCGTTATTAAAAACAAAAAAAACAACAAAAAAACATTCCAGCGATGAAATCCAGTGTCCCACGGCGATCCCGATGTCCAGCGCTGTCCACACGAAATGTCATTGGCTGAGCCTGAGCGGACCTGATGGGGAACTTCCTCCGCAATGTAATAAATGAATAGATGCGCCCCTTCTAAAGTTCCCCATCAGGTCTGCTCAGCCAATGACGTAGGTGTAAGGCTGAGGACCTGATGTGGAACGTGAGAAGGGGCGGGTCTATTCATTTATTATACTGCGGAGGAAGTTCCCCATCAGGTCCGCTCATCCAATGACGTAGGCGGGGTCTGACATACGAGGGGGCGGACCTGATGGGGAACTTCCTCCACAGTTTAATACATGAACAGACCCGCCCCTTCTCACGTTCCGCATTAGGTCCTCAGCCTTACACCTACGTCATTGGCTGAGCGGACCTGATGGGGAACTTTAGAAGGGGCGGGTCTATTCATTTATTCCCCTTAATATCCATACCAGACCTGAAGGGCCTGGTAATTGAATTTGGGGGGACCCCCACGCTTTTTTTTTTATCAATGACTTTTCTATGTATTGCCGGGAGCCGACAATTCATTATAGCCGCAAGTGAGTTTTAAATGACTTTTTTCTCCTTTAGAAATGACACTTTGTGCAGGGACAGTTCTAAGCACAGGAAACAAGCGCAAATAGTCCTTAGAAGTTTGGGTCCCCATTGACTTCAATGGGGTTCGGGGTCAAGTTCGGTCCCGAACTCAAACTTTTTTCCGAAGTTCGGCCTAACCCGTCGAACCCGAACATCCAGGTGTCCGCTCAACTCTAATTGCTGTATAAATGTGAATGGTCCCAAAAATTTGTCAAAAGTGTCCGATGTGTCCGCCGCAATATTGCAGTCTTGATAAAAATCGCAGATCGCCGCCATTACTAGTAAAAAATAATTATAATAATAAAAATGCTATAAATCTATCCCCTATTTTGTAGATGCTATAACTTTTGCGTAAACCAATCTATATACGCTTATTGGGATTTTTTTTTAACCAAAAATAGGTAGAAGAATACGTATCGGCCTAAACTGAGGAAATTTTTTTTATAAAAAAATTGATAGTTATTATAGCAAAAAGTTAAAAATATTGTGTTTTTTTCAAACTTTTCCCTCTTCTTTTGTTTATAGCGCAAGAAATAAATACCGCAAAGGTGATCAAATACCACCAAAAGAAAGCTCTATTTGTGGGAAAAAAATTATAAAAATTTCATTTGGGTACGGTGTTGTCATTCAAATTGTGACAGTGCTGAAAGCTGAAAAATGGCTTGGGCAGGAAGGGGGTGAAAGTGCACTGTAGGCAAGTGGTTAAGGGGGTTATTTACGAAAGGCAAATCCACTTTGCACTACAAGTGCAAACTACAAGTGCAAAGTGCACTTAAAATTGCACTGAAAGTGCACTTGCAAGTGCGCTGTAGATCCGAGGGGGACATGCAAGGAAAATAAAAAATAGCATTTTAGCTTACACATGATTGGATGATAAAACCAGCAGAGCTTCCCCTCATTTCAGATCTACCCCTCAGATTTACCAGATTTACAGCGACTGCACTTTGCACTTGTAGTTTGCACTTGTAGTTCAAAGTGGATTTGACTTTCGTAAATAACCCTCTAAGTGTGTGGTTGGGGTAATCGAGTCAGACTTTTTTTTTTTTTTAAACCTTCTGGTTGAACAAAAAAAATAAAAATAAACTGATTTAAGTCTCATCTGCAAACATATAACCCCCTGCCCCTCTTTCTTACCAGAAGTGATAAAAAGACCTCCTCCGGCTTTATAGAGCCTGTGATTTGTGAAAGGAGCAGCGCATATGATGAAGAAACCTCCTGCAACAACAGTCACTATACCAAGGAGCATAAATATATTCCAAAATCCACGATACACTAAAATACAAAAGAGAAAACACAAGGTTTTACTTAATTATATAAATACAGCAAAACATCTGTATCCATATAACATCGCAATCATTAGTATTCCACGCACAAAGCCATAACCAGCATGCTTCAAAAATGTTCTTATTCCAACAATTCTTTTATATGTCGCTAAGCAAATATTTAATCCATCCGGAGCATATGATACTTTTAAGACTACTTTTATTCCACGCCTCCTTCTGATATTCCCACAGGTTAAATATTGAGCTTTTCTGTTACAATGTAATTATTATAGGTTTAGGATAATCACTTTGAACAACATTCTCCTAAATGGTATTTCAGCTATGAATTACAAATAGTGTGGGTACTGTTAAAGGAGATCTATGGTCACAGCATATACAGCACACACTTTTACTTTATAATATCAGCATTGTAATAGTAATACAAACAACAGGTATTTTTGACAATCAAATATAAGCTTACAAAAGCAATACATACCTACTGCCGAGTGGTACGCTGTAGAATTACTGTTATCTCTACTCCTTGGGAACGGAGACAGGTAAGCATGAGTGCAGTTCTTTGTTGGGGCTTGATTGGCTATAGAAATAATAAAGAAACAAAATATGTGTAATAAATATAAAATAGTTTTTTTTCTTTCCGCTCTTGTATTACATTTTTTACCAAGCTATACTTACCCTCTCCGACGTCTCCGTGCTTCAGCACTGTCCAAGATTCCTCCTCCTCTTCAGAGAGAACAACATTGACATTGCTTTGTGATCGCAGCCTGTCACTAGGGATGAGCTTCGTGTTCGAGTCGAACATACGTTCGACTCGAACATCGGCTGTTCGATCGTTCGACGAAGATCGAACGATTTGGGCCGTTCGCGCCAAATTCGAGTGACGCGAACGGCCCACAATGCACTACGCCATCGCAGTGTCATCCAGGCGCTGTGATTGGCCAAGCATGCACTGTGACCCCGCATGCTTGGCCAATCACAGCGCCGGCAGCGAGGAGAGCAATGATTGGCCACAGGCAGGATGCCTGTGGCCAATTATTGCTGAGGGGGTTTAGTACACGCCCCACACTATAAAAGGCCGCCAGCGCGGCGGCCTTGTGTAGTGTGTTCCGGAGCAGGGAAAGAGAAGCATAGGCAGGGACAGTGTCATTATTTTTCCTTTACTAATCCTGGATTCCTTGTGTTTAGGGACAAATAAGGATAGGTAGGGAGAGTGTCAGTGACAGTGTGCTATTCTGTGCTAATCCTTGTTTGTAGGGACAGAGAGGTACAGTGAGGGAAAGTGTCAGTGTGCTATTCTGTTCTAAAACTATTTTGCTGAACCATATTTTCAATCCTTGAGTTTAGGGACAGAGAGGTACAGTGAGTGAAACTGACAGTGTGCTATTCTGTTCTAAACCAATTTTGCTGTTCCATATTTTCAATCCTTGAGTTTAGGGACAGAGAAGGACACTCGTAGAAATTATCAGTGTGCTATTCTGTGCTAAATCTTGTTTGTAGGGAGGGACAGAGTAGGACAGTGAGGGAAAGTGTCAGTGTGCTATTCTGTTGTAAAACTATTTTGCTGAACCATATTTTCAATCCTTGAGTTGAGGGACAGAGAGGTACAGTGAGTGAAACTGACAGTGTGCTATTCTGTTCTAAACCAATTTTGCTGTTCCATATTTTCAATCCTTGAGTTTAGGGACAGAGAAGGACACTCGTAGAAATTATCAGTGTGCTATTCTGTGCTAAATCTTGTTTGTAGGGAGGGACAGAGTAGGACAGTGAGGGAAAGTGTCAGTGTGCTATTCTGTTCTAAAACTATTTTGCTGAACCATATTTTCAATCCTTGAGTTGAGGGACAGAGAGGTACAGTGAGTGAAACTGACAGTGTGCTATTCTGTTCTATATCTATTTTGCTGTTCCATATTTTCAATCCTTCAGGCTCAGGGTACTGGCAAAGCAGCTGCCAAAGCGTCCTCTTCTCTGGTATCATTATCTTCATTAGTCAATCCTTCCCTAGACCCACCCACCATGCCCTCCTCCTGCGGAGTCCCCCGAACTGTTTGAGCACAGTGTTGGGTACATGCTCCAGGAGGATGCCCAGCGTTTGGAAGGATCTGATGATGATACCCAGCTAGAGGAAGGCAGCAGCGTGAGAGCAGAGAGAGGGGATGCTCAAGAAGGACACCAATCTGGCAGTCATGCCTCAGCAGCTGCAGCATATTGCCAGATTGGCTCCAGTGATGAGGAGGGAGGGGATGTTGAGGTCACTGACTCCACGTGGGTGCCTAAAAGGAGAGAGGAGGAGGAGGAGGATGAGGAGGAGGCACATCTCCAACGAGGCAGGATGCTCTTGAGTGGCCAGCGTATGGGCAGCACACCGACGGAATCACACCGCAGAGCTCCGCCTGTGCAGGGCGCTGCCTCTGCCCATCATGCAAAAAGTTCTTTGGTGTGGGCCTTTTTTGAGGCGAGTGCATCAAATCGCACAGCTGCTGTTTGCAACATATGTCTCAAGCGTATATCGCGTGGCCAAAACATCAGCCGCTTGGGCACCACATGCTTGATCAGACATATGTTGACCTGCCATGCAGCTCGTTGGCAAGCCTACCTTAAAGACCCACACCAAAGAACAATGCTGACCTCTTCTTGCACCGCATCAGCTGGGATCTCCAACCCCACTATACCTTCACTCCTCTCTGAAACCTGCTCTGAGAGGAATGAAGGTGTAGAATTAGGTGTGTCACAGGCAAGTACTTGCGGGCACTCTGCTAGCAGTACACCAACGTCCGATTCTAGCAGGCAAATTTCCCTGCCCCAGCTGCTGGACCGTCGAAAGAAGTTCACTCCCAGCCATCCACATGCCCAGCGGTTGAATGCTAGCTTGGCTAAATTGCTAGCGCTTCAACTGCTGCCTTTTCAGTTGGTAGACTCGGCCCCCTTCCGTGAGTTTGTGCAATGTGCGGTTCCTCAGTGGCAGGTTCCCAAACGACACTTTTTCGCACGGAAGGCTATTCCGGCTCTCTACAGGCATGTGGAAGGCAATGTCTTGGCCTCGCTGGACAGGGCTGTCAGCGGTAAGGTGCATATTACCGCTGACTCATGGTCCAGCAGGCATGGACAGGGACGTTACCTTTCTTTCACGGCCCATTGGGTCACTCTTTTGGCAGCTGGGAAGGATGCAGGACAAGGTGCAGTAGTGTTGGAGGTTGTTCCACCGCCACGCCTCCAAAATGCTACTACTGGTTGTGACACACCTCTCTCCTCCACCCCCTCCTCTTCTTCTTCCTCCATGGCCTCTTCCTGTGGTTTGTCCTCGGAACCAGCGGTGCTCCGTAGGCGTTCAAGGGGCTACGCAAGTACGCAGGCAAAAAGATGCCATGCCGTGCTTGCGCTGGTGTGTTTGGGGGACAGGAGCCACACTGGGGCAGAGGTCCTGTCTGCTCTGCAGGGGCAGGCCGAGAGGTGGTTGACGCCACGCCAGCTTAAGCAAGGAATGGTGGTTTGCGACAATGGCACCAACCTCCTCTCCGCCCTCCGACAGGGACAACTGACCCATGTGCCCTGTATGGCTCACGTCCTTAACCTGGTGGTGCAGTGGTTCTTGGGCAGGTACCCGGGCTTACAGGATGTCCTGAGGCAGGCCAGGAAAGTCTGTGTGCATTTCCGCAGATCTTATAATGCCAGTGCTCGCCTGGCTGAGCTTCAAAAGGAGTTGAACCTGCCCAAGAACCGCCTTATATGTGACATGCCCACCAGGTGGAACTCAACGTTGGCCATGCTGCAGCGGCTGCACACGCAGCAGAGGGCCATCAATGAGTACCTGTGCGACTACGGCACCAGGACAGGGTCAGGGGAGCTCGGGTTTTTTTCACCACGCCAGTGGGGCATGATCAGGGATGCATGCACTGTCCTGGCACCATTTGAGGAGGCCACGAGGATGGTGAGCAGTGACAGTGCATGCATCAGTGACACTGTACCTCTTGTCCACCTGTTGGAGCACACGCTGCGTGGAATAATGGACAGGGCACTTGAGGCAGAACAGAGGCAGGAAGAGGAGGACTTCCTTGCCTCTCAAGGCCCCCTTTACCCAGACAGTGTTCCTTCTGTCCCACCCATCGCACAGGAAGAGGAGGAGGAGGAGGAGGAGGATTGTGTCAGCATGGAGGTGGAGGCTGGCACTCAGCATCATCAGCAGCAGTCTTTTAGGGATGATTTACAGTCCCAAGAAACCAGTGGACTTGTACGTGGCTGGGAGGAGGTGGCTGCGGATCATGTCGTCCTTAGTGACCCAGAGGACTCCGGACTGAATGCCTCAGCTAACCTACGCTGCATGGCCTCCCTGATCCTGCAAAGTCTGCGGAAGGATCCTCGTATTCTTCGGATCAAGGAGAGGGACCATTACTGGCTGGCCACTCTCCTTGATCCATGGTACAAGGGTAAGGTTGCGGACCTTATCGTACCGTCGCAGAGGGAGCAGAGGATGAGACAACTCCGGGAGGCCTTGCAGAAAGGTCTGTGCAACGCGTTCCCAGAGACTGGGAGGTTACAAACTCCTGGTCCTGGACAACGAGTTGCTGAGGCTTCGGGCAGTCAAAGAAGGAGCGGTGGGGAAGGTGGCCGTCTGACCGATGCGTTCAGACAATTCTTTAGTCCGCAGCCCCAAAGTATGATCGGTTCCAGCAACCATCGCCAGCGTCTGATATACATGGTGCAGGAATACCTAGGGGCAAGGTCAGACTTGGACACCTTCCCCACCGAAAATCCTCTGGCTTACTGGGTCTTGAGGATGGATCACTGGCCAGAGCTTGCACAGTATGCAATTGAGCTACTGGCCTGTCCTGCATCCAGCGTTCTTTCAGAACGCACATTCAGTGCTGCTGGAGGATTTGTCACGGATCACAGGGTGCGCCTGTCCACCGACTCGGTTGATCGACTGACTTTCATCAAGATGAACCAGTCTTGGATCACCACCAGCTACCACACACCAGATGCTGATATAACAGACTAATTGATTTTAAAATGTCACATCCCTTCAAGACTGATGCTGATGCTGAGTGCCTGTGCTGTTATGTTGACTGGCTATCCTCCTCCTCCTCCTCAATGATACGATTAACGATGATAGCTTGGAAGATCATTTTGGTTTATGGGTGACGCCACCAGTGGCTAAGGCCCAATTTTTCAGCCCCTGTTTAACAGGGGCGTGTAATTAAAATTTTTGATGCAATACTTTGCAACAGGCCTCATTGCTGTGCTCCAAGTACAGTATCTGTGAGGGGTTGCAGTGTTGTGCCACCAGTGCCTAAGGCCCAATTTTTCAGCCCCTGTTCAACAGGGGCATGCAATTATAATTATTGATCTAATAATTCACAGCAGGGAGCATTGCTGCGCCCACCAAGAGTAACTGTCAGGCCTTACAGTGTTGTGGCACCAGCACCACCATCACCACCACCACCACCACCAAAGGCCCAATTTTTCAGCCCCTGTTCAACAGGGGCATGCAATTATAATTATTGATCTAATAATTCACAGCAGGGAGCATTGCTGCGCCCACCAAGAGTAACTGTCAGGCCTTACAGTGTTGTGGCACCAGCACCACCATCACCACCACCACCACCACCAAAGGCCCAATTTTTCAGCCCCTGTTCAACAGGGGCATGCAATTATAATTATTGATCTAATAATTCACAGCAGGGAGCATTGCTGCGCCCACCAAGAGTAACTGTCAGGCCTTACAGTGTTGTGGCACCAGCACCACCATCACCACCACCACCACCACCAAAGGCCCAATTTTTCAGCCCCTGTTCAACAGGGTATGCAATTATAATTATTGATCTAATAATTCACAGCAGGGAGCATTGCTGCGCCCACCAAGAGTAACTGTCAGGCCTTACAGTGTTGTGGCACCAGCACCACCATCACCACCACCACCACCAAAGGCCCAATTTTTCAGCCCCTGTTCAACAGGGGCATGCAATTATAATTATTGATCTAATAATTCACAGCAGGGACCATTGCTGCGCCAACCAAGAGTAACTGTCAGGCCTTACAGTGTTGGGGCACCAGCACCACCATCAAAGGCCCAATTTTTACTACCACTGATCAACAATTATATGTTATTACAATTCCTGATATTATACTTGACAGAAGGGCGTTCCAGCACCCACCAAGAATAACTGTGAGTGCTTTCAGTGTTGTGCCAACACCAACACCTAAGGGGCCAATTTCTGCAGAGTATATACGGAAGGTCCCTACTTTCAAACATCCAACTTACAAACTACTACTACTTGCAAACGGAAGAAGACAACAGGAAGTGAGAGGAAATCTACCCCTTGGAAGGAAAATTCTCTCCTGTAAGAATTAATATGGGAGAAAGGTGTCTCCTCTCTACTGATGCTTTATCACCAATCCTTGTTTCAATAAAAACACCACATTTCAAAAACAGTTGTCATTGGGACGCAAAGTGAGGTGAAATGTTCTGAACAGGGGCACAGACAGCAAAAAAAATGTGACAGGGGTGATAACCGTTCCCTATGTTTTACAAAAAACTAAAAAAAAGGAATTTGCCATGGAGCTCCACTTAAACAATGCAGCTGTTCAAAATTATAAACAGATTCTACATAAGAACAAACCTACAGTTCCTGTCTTGTATGCACCGCCTGTATACGGCTGTTCAGAGTATATAGGTCCTTTTTTATTTTGTGTGCGGGGTTCCCCTTAATATCCATACAAGACCCAAAGGGGCTGGTAATGGGCTGGGGTAGGGGGGGGGGGGTTGATGGGGTAGCTATGCCATTTTTCCTAAAGATTTTCATCCATATTACCGGGACCAGAAATTGCATTAAAGCCGCAAGCAGTTTTAAATGACTTTTTTCCCTTTAGAAATGTTATTTTGTGCAGGGACAGTTCTAAACACGGGAAACACGTGGCACTTCACAGGCATACTTTAGACACCCCCCAGGTACAATATTTAAAGGAATATTTGACTTTTTTTTTTCACTTTATGCATCATTAAAATGACTGCTCCCGGAAAACGTCCGTTTTTAAAACTTCTTTTTGCATTGATACATGTCCCCTGGTGCAGAAGCCGGGTTCCCAAACTCTGTTTCGGACAATAACATGGATAATAGTCGTTATAATTAGCACTTTAGAATCCGAACGTTCGCATCCATTGTATTTAATAGGGTTCTAATGTTCGTGCGAACTTTCGGTCCGTTCGCGGGTTCTGGTGCGAACCGAACCCGGGGGTGTTCGGCTCATCACTACCTGTCACCCTCTCCCCTCCCCGGGGTTAGATCAGCCATACACGGAGCAAATATCCTTCCTGCAACCATGGGTTGCAGGAAAGAAATTTGCTTGATTCCCCCATCAACATAGGCAGTGTTGATGGGGGGAATCCCTGTTGGCAGGCAATTGTCATCTCCAGGCGGAAGGGGGGCTGGGGCGAGTAGGGAAAGCCCCCCCCGGCAAGACAGTGAAATATCACTAGAGGCTATAGCAGCTACTTTTGATAATCGCAAGTGAATCCGGCAGGCTGGCTGTACCCAAGTTGATCAATCAACTTGGTACATTGAGCCTGTCCATTAACAATTTGAACCGAGCATGGCCGGCCTTAGCATAAGCACTGCTTGGTCCAAGAAATTTACCCCCTCCTCTGCCACCGAAAAAAAATAGGAAGTACTGTTGGCATCACTGGACAGGCTAGAAGACTGCAGGGAAAAGGCCAAAGATTGTGTATGTGGGGGGGGGGGGGGGGGTTTGTTCGCAGGTGGCATGGACCCAAAAGCACTGGAGTGCCACTTTAAAGTGGTATTAAACTCAAAAACAACTATTATATTGCAGCTTACCATTTGTTAGATGTGATGGCTGCAAAAACATTTTAGTACTTGTATCCAATGTGTGCACATTTCTAATGTCTCTTTACAAATGCTGCAAATACATACAAATGCCTGAAATCCAGTGAGCTTGTTACTTTTTGTGCACTCTGCTGCTTTCAAATCTCAAGCAGTGTTATTAGCCCAGCCCAGTTATCCTCCATGATCTACAAAACATCTCTCAGATGCTGGCCCTGAGTTTTTTTCTGCTTTTAACCACTTAAGCCCCGGACCAATATGCAGCTAAAGGACCAGGCCCCTTTTTGCGAATCGGCACTGCGTCGCTTTAACTGACAATTGCGCGGTCGTGCGATGTGGCTCCCAAACAAAATTGGCGTCCTTTTTTTCCCACAAATAGAGCTTTCTTTTGGTGGTATTTGATCACCTCTGCGGTTTTTATTTTTTGCGCTATAAACAAAAATAGAGCGACAATTTTGAAAAAAATTCAATAGTTTTTACTTTTTGCTATAATAAATATCCCCCAAAAATATATAAAAAAATGTTTTTTTTCCTCCGTTTAGTCCGATACGTATTCTTCTACATATTTTTGGTAAAAAAAACCCCGCAATCTGCGTTTATTGATTGGTTTGCGCAAAAGTTATAGCGTTTATAAAATAGGGGGTAGTTTTATGGCATTTTTATAAAAAAAAATTTTTTTACTAGTAATGGCGGCGATCTGCGTTTTTTTTAGTGACTGCGACATTATGGCGGATACATCGGACACTTTTGACACATTTTTGGGACCATTGTCATTTTCACAGCGATCGGTGCTATAAAAATGCACTGGTTACTGTGAAAATTACACTGGCAGTGAAGGGTTTAACCTCTAGGTGGCGCTGTAGGGGTTAAGTATTCCCTAGGAAGTGATTCTTACTGTAGGGGGGCGTGGCTACACATCACTGATCGTCTGTTCCGGTGACAGGGAACAGATGATCATTGACATGCCACGGAGAAGAACAGGGAAAGGTTTGTTTACACTCACCTCTCCACGTTCTTCAGCTCTGTGACCCGATCGCGGGACACCGGCGGCGTGTCCCGCGGGCGCGGTCATGGAGCTCAGGAACTGGTCGCGAGCACGCCGGCGGCGGCGCACGTGTGACCCCCGGCTGGGCTCTTAAAGGGCAACGTACCTGTACATTGATGTGCCCAGCCGTGCCATTCTGCCGATGTATATCGGCGTGAGGCAGTCC
Organism: Rana muscosa; assembly: GCA_029206835.1. NCBI lineage: Eukaryota > Metazoa > Chordata > Amphibia > Anura > Ranidae > Rana > Rana muscosa. Next base: position 681,057,167 of record CM055117.1, on the reverse strand, counting down.
TTAAGTGGTTAAACGCCCCTGCCTCTAAATGCCTATGTGTGCACAGCTTAGTAAATGAGCAGATGCTCTGCTAACTTCCATTATCCAATCATGTGCAAGCAAAAATAACGTATTTTTTTTCTTGCATATGATTGGGTATTGTATATCTTTTGGCAGATCTGAGTATTTATTATTTTATCTGACTATTTAGCTATCTGCCTGGATTTCAACTTTAAACGACTTTTCCGTGTGGTATTTCAGTTATTCTGTCCACTCCCTGTACTTTCCATTTATAAAGTTTCCTTTCCAGCAACGTGAAAGATATGCACTATAATGTAGGACGTTTTCATGGAATTTCACAAACTTCTGCATAAGCTAACATTTAAAGTACTAATACATTTTTGCACCCGACAATCACAGAACTGTACAATAATACTGTTATCTGGGTATGGGGAGAAAAAACACTGCAAGGGATCCTTGCCAATGGCTGAATTATCATCATGCAGGTTGGATCATTTTGTCTGACTCCTTGCTGTTCTTTGTTGGGGTGCAGCAGTGAGCAGAGATCGTGCATAACAACTTGTGAGAATTACTATTATATAATTGAACAATTGGTTTGCATTTTTACTAGAAAATGGTCTTATAATACTGTTCCTAAATGAATGATCAGAAGTTATTATGGTGCTCATTATTGTTTTAATTTTTTTACAGAGTAGAGAAGTATTTTAGAAAAAACAGATCCATGTTCATTCATGAATACGCCAATTAAGTCATAGATGAAGGCTAGACTGTTTTTATTTTATATAAACATCTGCATATCGGTAAGTGTGCTGCTTCAAGAAAAAAACGAGGGAAAAAGATGTAGCTTGCATATTTATCGCTGTCCTTAAAGAACATTAAAGTGGATGGCTATCAATATGCTAAATATAAAGCTGCAATTTATTGAACCTACTGTGCCTGATACATGATATGAACAAGATGTGCTATTAAACAAAGATGAAGGGGTGTCTTTGAGTAAAAACAGATAAGCAATCAAGTAGCACTGTAGAGTAACATTTTACACTTAATCTCCTGATTTCTAAAATTGTGGTTCATGGTACTTAGGGATGAGCCGAACACCCCCCAGTTCGGTTCGCATCAGAACATGCGAACAGGCAATAAATTTGTTCGAACATCCGAACACCATTAAAGTCTATGGGACTCGAACATGAAAAATCTAAAGTGCTAATTTTAAAGGCTTATATGCAAGTTATTGTCATAAAAAGTGTTTGGGGACCCGGGTATCAATGCAAAAAAAGTTTTAAAAACTGCCATTTTTTCGGGAGCAGTGATTTTAACAATGCTTAAAGTGAAACAATAAAAGTGAAATATTCCCTTAAATTTCGTACCTAGGGGGGGTGTATAGTATGCCTGTAAAGTAGCGCTTATTTCCCGTGCTTAGAACTGTCCCTGCACAAAGTGTAATTTCTGAAGGAAAAAAAGTAATTTAAAAGCACTCGCGGCTATAATGAATTTTCGGCTCCCGGCAATACAGAGAAAAGTCATTGAAAGTCATTGATAAAAATAAAAAAATAAATGCGTGGTGGTCCCCCCAAATTCAATTACCAGGCCCTTCAGGTCTGGTATGGATATTAAGGGGAACCCTGCTTCAAATAAAATAAAAAATGACGTGGGGTTCCCCCCAAATATCCATACCAGACCCTTCAGGTCTAGTATGGATTTTAAGGGGAACTCCAACCAAATAAAAAAAGAAATGGCTTGGAGTTCCCCCCAAAAATCCATACCAGAACCTTTATCCAAGCACGCAACCTGGCAGGCCGCAGGAAAAGAGGGTGGAACAAGAGAGCGCCCCCTCCCACTCCTGAACCGTACCAGGCCACATGCCCTCAACATGGGGAGGATGCTTTGTCTGTGACCCCTCAAAGCACCATGTCCCCATGTTGATGGGGACAAGGGCCTCATCCCCACAACCCTTGCCTGGTGGTTGTGGGGGTCTGCGGGCTGGGGGGTTATCGGAATCTGGAAGACCCCGTTAACAAAGTGGACCCCCAGATCCCGCCCCCCATGTGAATTGGTAAGGGGTACATTGTACCCCTACCATTTCACAAAGAAAGTGTAAAAAGAAAGTGTAAAAAATAAAAAAAAGATTCCAGCGGTGGTAATCCACTCTCGGTCTCCACTCCAACGCTTTCAGTATCCTGCGATGGGTGATCTCCTCTCCGGGGTCCAGCGATGGATGATCTCTCTTCTCCAGGTCCAGGCTCCAACGATGATGTCCAGCACAGAGAGGAACTGCAAGCATCCTGTCTCCACCGGAGACACCCCGGGAATCCCTGCAGCCTAACAGGTCTCTTATGTAGCTGAGGACGGGGCCACCCGTTACGTGACCCCGTCCCCCTCTGACGCAAAGGGAAACCCGGGCTTCCCCAGTGACGTGTGGGTGACCCGTCCCCCTCTGATGTAACGCAGTTTTCCGTTGGGGTTTCCCCTTGCGTCAGAGGGGGACGGGATCATGTGATGGGTGGCCCCGTCCTCAGCTACACAAGAGACCTGTCAGGCTGCCGGGATTCCCGGGTGTCTCCGGTGGAGACAGGATGCTTGCTGTTCCTCGCTGCGCTGGACATCTCATTGTTAGAGCCTGGACCTGGAGAGGAGAGATCATCCATCGCTGGACCCCGGAGAGGAGATCACCCATCGCAGGATACCGACAGTGTTGGAGTGGAGACCGAGACTGGATTACCACCGCTGGAATCTTTTTTTTATTCTTTTTATTTTTAATAAAGGACTTATCCCAACGGTGTCTGTGTGTTTTAAAAAAAAAAAATGTACACTTTCTTTGTGAAATGGTAGGGGTATGTACCCCTTACCAATTCACATGGGGGGGCCGGGATCTGGGGGTCCCCTTTGTTAAAGTGGTCTTCCAGATTCCGATAAGCCCCCCGCCCGCAGACTCCCACAAGCACCGGCAAGGGATGTGGGGATGAGGCCCTTGTTCCCATCAACATGGGGACATGGTGCTTTGAGGGGTCACAGACCCCCAAAGCATCCTCCCCATGTTGAGGGCATGTGTCCTGGTATGGTTCAGGAGGGGGGGCACTCTCTCGCCCCCCCCCCCCCCCCTCTTTTCCTGTGGCCTGCCAGGTTGCGTGCTCGGATAAAGGGTCTGGTATGGATTTTTGGGGGGAACTCCACGCCATTTTTAAAAAATAATTTGGTCGGACCTGAAGAGTCTGGTATGGATATTTGGGGGGAACCCCAAGTCATTTTTATTTTTAAATTTGATGCAGGGTTCCCCTTAATATCCATACCAGACCTGAAGGGCCTGGTAATTGAATTTGGGGGGACCCCACACATTTTTTTTTTTTTTTTTTATCAATGACTTTCAATTACTTTTCTCTGTATTGCCGGGAGCCGACAATTCATTATAGCCGCAAGTGATTTTAAATGACTTTTTTTCCTTCAGAAATGACACTTTGTGCAGGGACAGTTCTAAGCACGGGAAACAAGCGCTACTTTACAGGCATACTATACACACCCCCTAGGTACGAAATTTAAGGGAATATTTCACTTTTATTGTTTCACTTTAAGAATTATTAAAATCACTGCTCCCGAAAAAACGGGCGTTTAAAAAAAAAAATTTGCATTGATACATGTCCCTTGGGGCAGGACCCGGGTCCCCAAACACTTTTTATCACAATAACTTGCATATAAGCCTTTAAAATTAGCACTTTAGATTTCTCCCATAGACTTTTACAGGGTGTTCCGCGGCTTTTCGAATTTGCTGCGAACACTCCAAATTGTTCGCTGTTCGGTTAACAGGCAATGTTCGAGTCGAACATGAGTTCAACTCGAACTCGAAGCTCATCCCTAATGGTACTGACCAAGTAAAAGAGACTGATTTCTGTAGAAACACTATGAGCTCAGAAGTAAGGGCCCATTTTCACATATTTAAAAAAAAAACTCCACACTTATTTACTTTGGAGTAAATATACCTAAAACGGTATTAACCACTTAAGGACCGAGTGTCTTTCTCAGATTTGGTGTTTACAAGTTAAAAACGTTTTTTTTTGCTAGAAAATTACTTAGAACCCCCAAACATTACATATATATTTTTTCTAACACCCTAGAGAATAAAATGGCGGTCGTTGCAATACTTTTTGTCACACCATATTTGCGCAGCAGTCTTACAAGCGCACTTTTTTGGGGAAAAATTCACTTTTTTGAATAAAAAAATAAGGCAACAGTAAAGTTAGCCCAATTTTTTTTTATATTGTGAAAGATAATGTTATGTCGAGTAAATTGATACCCAACATGTCACGCTTCAAAGTTCCGCCCGCTCGTGGAATGGCGACAAACTTTTACCCTTAAAAATCTCCATAGGCGACGTTTAAAAAATTACAGAGGAGGTCCAAGGCTAGAATTATTGCTCTCGCTCTAATGATCATGGCAATACCTCACATGTGTGGTTTGAACACCGTTTTCATATGCGGGCGCTACTCATGTGTGCGTTCGCTTCTGCACGCAAGCTCGTCGGACGGGGTGCTTTAAAAACCTTTTACTTTTATTTTACTTTACTTTAATTTTTTTATTTTGACACTGTTTTTTAAAAAAGACCTCAGATCTCATATTTAGACTAAAATGTAATAAAAAAATAAATAAAAAAAAATTATGTAATTTAACCACTTAAGCCCCGGACCAATACGGGCCATTATGACCAGGCCCCTTTTTGCGATTCGGCACTGCGTCGCTTTAACTGACAATTGCGCGGTCGTGCGACGTGGCTCCCAAACAAAATTGGCGTCCTTTTTTTCCCACAAATAGAGCTTTCTCCTGGTGGTATTTGATCACCTCTGCGGTTTTAATTTTTTGCGCTATAAACAAAAATAGAGCGAAAATTTTGAAAAAAATTACATATTTTTTACTTTTTTCTATAATAAATATCCCCAAAAAAATATAATTTTTTTTTTTCCTCAGTTCAGGCCGATACGTATTCTTCTACATATTTTTGGTAAAAAAAATCACAATCGGCGTTTATTGATTGGTTTGCGCAAAAATTATAGCATTTACAAAATAGGGTATAGTTTTAAGGCATTTTTATAATTTTTTTTTTTTTTTTACTAGTAATGGCGGCGTTTAGCGTTTTTTTTTCATGACTGCGACATTATGGCAGACACATCGGACACTTTTGACACATTTTTGGGACCATTGTCATTTTCACAGCGATCAGTGCTATAAAAATGCACTGATTACTGTGAAAATGACACTGGCAGTGAAGGGGTTAACCACTAGGGGCGCTGAAGGGGTTAAGTGTGCCTAGGGGCGTGTTACTAACTGAGGGGGGGCGTGGCTACAACTGACACGTCACCGATCTCCGTTCTGATTACACAGAGCGGAGATCGCTGACAGTGTCAGTAGAGGAGCGGGGAGATGCTGTGTTTACACAACATCTCCCCGCTCTGAGCCTCCGTGAGACGATCGCGGGGATCCCCGCGACGATCGAGTCTGCGGGACCCGCGGTCCCACTCACGGGGAAGGCAGGGGGTCGCGAGCACGACCCCGGCGGCGCGCGCGCGACCCCGACGTCGGCAGTTAAAGGGCCACGTACAGGTACGTGATTGTGCCTGTACGAGCCATTCTGCCGACGTATATATACCGTGAGCGGTTGGCAAGTGGTTAAAAAAAAAATATATCCCTTTAAGAGCATTGGGTGGAAGTTACGTTTTGACGTTGCTTCCTCACTCGCTCAATACCCAGCCAGGGACAGCATCCGATTGCCTCCGTCGCTGCTGACGACTCAGGTAAGCAGCAGAGGGCACCGGAGAGCGGCGGGGGGGGGGGGGCCCTCTCCCGCGGCAGATAAAAGTGATCTTGCGGCGAATTCTTGAAGAGGGTACTGGGGTTATGGTAGCTAGCTGCTACCATAACAACGGTATTCCTCTTCAAAGTAGCGACATATTCCTGCGGCAGGCGGTTCGTAAGTGGTTAAACCCAAAAACAAATATGTATTTTATTGCAGCTTACCATTTCTTAAAAGTTTTGGCTGCATTAATTTTTGTAGGCTGTTTTCCTGTATTTCTAACTGGTGATCCTGCCAGTAAGTCTGTTCTTCAACTTCCTTTAACAGACCAAGCTATCCAGGAAAAGTGGCAGTTAGAGGGTTGAGACAAACAGTTCAACACTGACAGGGGTGCTTACAATGGTCAATTTTTATTTATTTATAAAATTTGTAAAACCTTTACCCAAAAGGTAGAAAAAAACGGTTTCTGTAACTTCTTAAAGCGGACATTCAGTCATTTTTTCAACTTTCCAACTATTACATTTTCTGCCCTTGTTGTTTTAACTTTGGATAGTAAAATATTTTTTTTCTGCCAGTAAATACCTTATACGGCCCACTTCCTGTTTCTTGTCTTGTCATTAGCCTAGGCTTATGACATCATGCACAGCTCTCTCTCTAACTCTCGTGAGAGTTTGCCAGGAAGGGAGTGGGGGTGAGTCATAAGAGGGCCAATGAAAGCTGCAGGGCTGCAGAGCTGGAGGTATGCTTCTGTGTGTCTGTGTAAATCCAGGAAGTGAACAGGCAGCAGCTTCAGCTGCCCACAGTTAAAATGGCTGCAGCCGGACTCAGTGGAGGGAGATTTCTGCAGCATATTTGGCAAATACAGAATCACAGTATATATAAAATAATACACAAAGTGGTTGGAGGGAAGCTTCAGAATGACAAAGATGTTTTTATTACAAATTATGTGAGGACTGCAGTTCCTCTTTAAAAGTATTAGCTGGAATTCAGCTGGAATTTGTTAGTTTAGTCCACCTAAATCTGCTAGTGCAACTAACACTACCCTCTTCCCAGATTCACAAGGCCTTTGTTCAAAGGTGTCTCTCTTGTTCCGCCATCCAAAGTTGAGACACTCTAATGCCGCGTACACACGGTCGGAATTTCCGACAACAAATGTTCGATGGAAGCTTTTTGTCGGAAATTCTGACCGTGTGTAGGCCCCATCGGACATTTTCTGTCGGAATTTCCAACAACAAAAATTTGAGAGCTGGTTATCAAATTTTCCGACAGCAAAATCCGTTCTCGTAAATTCCGCTTATGTGTAGACAATTCCGACGCACAAAATTCCACGCATGCTCTGAATCAAGTACGAGACGGAAGCGCTCGGTTTGGTAATACTAGCGTTTGTAATGGAGATAGCACATTCATCACACTGTAACGGACTGAAAAGCACGAAGCTGAAAAATGCGAATCGTCTCTCACCAAACGTTATTAACACGAGATTATCAGAAGGAGCCCAAAGGGTGGCGCACTTGGTATGGAACTTCACTTTTATTGTGCTGTACGTCACCGTGTTCTTGACGTTCGCAATTTCCGACAACATTTCTGTGACCGTGCGTATACAAGACAAGTTTGAGCCAACATCCGTCGGAAAATTATCCACGGTTTTGTTGTCGGAATGTCCGATCATGTGTACGCGGCATAAGACTGCAGTGTGTTACAGGGCTGGATCACCGGGTGAAAATAAAGTAAAGCCTAGTACACACTATGAGCTCCAGTCGGAGCCATTGTACCAACCATGCAAAGTTAGAATAATGATCTCCCCTGCTGAGCTCCCCACTAGGGATGGGCCCGGTGCTCGATTCGAACCCATGTTCGAATCGAGCATCGGGCGTTCGCTCGCTCGTCGAGCCCAGAACTATTTGGGCCGTTCGCATCACATTCGTGTGATGCGAGCGGCCCCCGCAATGCATTGCGGCCGGCGCAGTGCATTGCTGGCTGATGATTGGCCAAGCATGCACTGTGACCCCGCATGCTTGGCCAATCACAGCGCCCGAAACTCGGAGAGCAATAATTGGCTACAGGCAGGACGCCTGTAGCCAATTACAGCTCAGGGGCTTTAGTACACGCCCCACCATTTAAAAGGCCGCCACGCCATCGGCCCCGGTCACATGAATTCCGGCTTTAGGAGAGATTAGTCTGCTGATTCTGTCTTTGCTTGATACTGAAAGATTTGCTCTTCTTTGCTAAACCATTGGCTATTTCTTTGCTAAACCATTGCTACCTAAGTCATTGATCGTTCATTGCTGCTGATTGCACAGTTAGTGTGTTATTAGCTGCTGCTGGGGATTAGTCTGGTGCGTGCTTACTGTTAGTACAGTATTGCAGTAGTACCAACCGCAGTGCTGTTAGCACAGCATTGCACCCCAACAGCACCCATAGGACTTCTAGTGTGTTAGTGGCAGCAAACAGAGCTCCTATATTTTCTTCTCAGCAGCACCCATAGGACTTCTAGTGTGTTAGTGGCAGCAAACAGAGCTCCTATATTTTCTTCTCAGCAGCACCCATAGGACTTCTAGTGTGTTAGTGGCATCACACAGAGCTCCTATATTTTCTTCTCAGCAGCACCCATAGGACTTCTAGTGTGTTAGTGGCAGCAAACAGAGCTCCTATATTTTCTTCTCAGCACCACCCATAGGACTTCTAGTGTGTTAGTGGCATCACACAGAGCTCCTATATTTTCTTCTCAGCAGCACCCATAGGACTTCTAGTGTGTTAGTGGCAGCAAACAGAGCTCCTATATTTTCTTCTCAGCAGCACCCATAGGACTTCTAGTGTGTTAGTGGCAGCAAACAGAGCTCCTATATTTTCTTCTCAGCAGCACCCATAGGACTTCTAGTGTGTTAGTGGCAGCAAACAGAGCTCCTATATTTTCTTCTCAGCAGCACCCATAGGACTTCTAGTGTGTTAGTGGCATCACACAGAGCTCCTATATTTTCTTCTCAGCAGCACCCATAGGACTTCTAGTGTGTTAGTGGCAGCAAACAGAGCTCCTATATTTTCTTCTCAGCAGCACCCATAGGACTTCTAGTGTGTTAGTGGCATCACACAGAGCTCCTATATTTTCTTCTCAGCAGCACCCATAGGACTTCTAGTGTGTTAGTGGCAGCAAACAGAGCTCCTATATTTTCATCTCAGCAGCACCCATAGGACTTCTAGTGTGTTAGTGGCATCACACAGAGCTCCTATATTTTCTTCTCAGCAGCACCCATAGGACTTCTAGTGTGTTAGTGGCAGCAAACAGAGCTCCTATATTTTCTTCTCAGCAGCACCCATAGGACTTCTAGTGTGTTAGTGGCATCACACAGAGCTCCTATATTTTCTTCTCAGCAGCACCCATAGGACTTCTAGTGTGTTAGTGGCAGCAAACAGAGCTCCTATATTTTCTTCTCAGCAGCACCCATAGGACTTCTAGTGTGTTAGTGGCAGCAAACAGAGCTCCTATATTTTCTTCTCAGCAGCACCCATAGGACTTCTAGTGTGTTAGTGGCATCACACAGAGCTCCTATATTTTCTTCTCAGCAGCACCCATAGGACTTCCAGTGTGTTAGTGGCAGCAAACAGAGCTCCTATATTTTCTTCTCAGCAGCACCCATAGGACTTCTAATGTGTTAGTGGCATCACACAGAGCTCCTATATTTTCTTCTCAGCAGCACCCATAGGACTTCTAGTGTGTTAGTGGCAGCAAACAGAGCTCCTATATTTTCTTCTCAGCAGCACCCATAGGACTTCTAGTGTGTTAGTGGCAGCAAACAGAGCTCCTATATTTTCTTCTCAGCAGCACCCATAGGACTTCTAGTGTGTTAGTGGCATCACACAGAGCTCCTATATTTTCTTCTCAGCAGCACCCATAGGAATTCTAGTGTGTTAGTGGCAGCAAACAGAGCTCCTATATTTTCTTCTCAGCAGCACCCATAGGACTTCTAGTGTGTTAGTGGCAGCAAACAGAGCTCCTATATTTTCTTCTCAGCAGCACCCATAGGACTTCTAGTGTGTTAGTGGCATCACACAGAGCTCCTATATTTTCTTCTCAGCAGCACCCATAGGACTTCTAGTGTGTTAGTGGCAGCAAACAGAGCTCCTATATTTTCTTCTCAGCAGCACCCATAGGACTTCTAGTGTGTTAGTGGCATCACACAGAGCTCCTATATTTTCTTCTCAGCAGCACCCATAGGACTTCTAGTGTGTTAGTGGCAGCAAACAGAGCTCCTATATTTTCTTCTCAGCAGCACCCATAGGACTTCTAGTGTGTTAGTGGCAGCAAACAGAGCTCCTATATTTTCTTCTCAGCAGCACCCATAGGACTTCTAGTGTGTTAGTGGCAGCAAACAGAGCTCCTATATTTTCTTCTCAGCAGCACCCATAGGACTTCTAGTGTGTTAGTGGCAGCAAACAGAGCTCCTATATTTTCTTCTCAGCAGCACCCATAGGACTTCTAGTGTGTTAGTGGCAGCAAACAGAGCTCCTATATTTTCTTCTCAGCAGCACCCATAGGACTTCTAGTGTGTTAGTGGCAGCAAACAGAGCTCCTATATTTTCTTCTCAGCAGCACCCATAGGACTTCTAGTGTGTTAGTGGCAGCAAACAGAGCTCCTATATTTTCTTCTCAGCAGCACCCATAGGACTTCTAGTGTGTTAGTGGCATCACACAGAGCTCCTATATTTTCTTCTCAGCAGCACCCATAGGACTTCTAGTGTGTTAGTGGCAGCAAACAGAGCTCCTATATTTTCTTCTCAGCAGCACCCATAGGACTTCTAGTGTGTTAGTGGCAGCAAACAGAGCTCCTATATTTTCTTCTCAGCAGCACCCATAGGACTTCTAGTGTGTTAGTGGCATCACACAGAGCTCCTATATTTTCTTCTCAGCAGCACCCATAGGACTTCTAGTGTGTTAGTGGCAGCAAACAGAGCTCCTATATTTTCTTCTCAGCAGCACCCATAGGACTTCTAGTGTGTTAGTGGCATCACACAGAGCTCCTATATTTTCTTCTCAGCAGCACCCATAGGACTTCTAGTGTGTTAGTGGCAGCAAACAGAGCTCCTATATTTTCTTCTCAGCAGCACCCATAGGACTTCTAGTGTGTTAGTGGCATCACACAGAGCTCCTATATTTTCTTCTCAGCAGCACCCATAGGACTTCTAGTGTGTTAGTGGCAGCAAACAGAGCTCCTATATTTTCTTCTCAGCAGCACCCATAGGACTTCTAGTGTGTTAGTGGCATCACACAGAGCTCCTATATTTTCTTCTCAGCAGCACCCATAGGACTTCTAGTGTGTTAGTGGCAGCAAACAGAGCTCCTATATTTTCTTCTCAGCAGCACCCATAGGACTTCTAGTGTGTTAGTGGCATCACACAGAGCTCCTATATTTTCTTCTCAGCAGCACCCATAGGACTTCTAGTGTGTTAGTGGCAGAAAACAGAGCTCCTATATTTTCTTCTCAGCAGCACCCATAGGACTTCTAATGTGTTAGTGGCATCACACAGAGTTCCTATATTTTCATCTCAGCAGCACCCATAGGACTTCTAGTGTGTTAGTGGCATCACACAGAGCTCCTATATTTTCTTCTCAGCAGCACCCATAGGACTTCTAGTGTGTTAGTGGCAGCAAACAGAGCTCCTATATTTTCTTCTCAGCAGCACCCATAGGACTTCTAGTGTGTTAGTGGCAGCAAACAGAGCTCCTATATTTTCTTCTCAGCAGCACCCATAGGACTTCTAGTGTGTTAGTGGCATCACACAGAGCTCCTATATTTTCTTCTCAGCAGCACCCATAGGACTTCTAGTGTGTTAGTGGCAGCAAACAGAGCTCCTATATTTTCTTCTCAGCAGCACCCATAGGACTTCTAGTGTGTTAGTGGCAGCAAACAGAGCTCCTATATTTTCTTCTCAGCAGCACCCATAGGACTTCTAGTGTGTTAGTGGCAGCAAACAGAGCTCCTATATTTTCTTCTCAGCAGCACCCATAGGACTTCTAGTGTGTTAGTGGCATCACACAGAGCTCCTATATTTTCTTCTCAGCAGCACCCATAGGACTTCTAGTGTGTTAGTGGCAGCAAACAGAGCTCCTATATTTTCTTCTCAGCAGCACCCATAGGACTTCTAGTGTGTTAGTGGCAGCAAACAGAGCTCCTATATTTTCTTCTCAGCAGCACCCATAGGACTTCTAGTGTGTTAGTGGCATCACACAGAGCTCCTATATTTTCTTCTCAGCAGCACCCATAGGACTTCTAGTGTGTTAGTGGCAGCAAACAGAGCTCCTATATTTTCTTCTCAGCAGCACCCATAGGACTTCTAGTGTGTTAGTGGCAGCAAACAGAGCTCCTATATTTTCTTCTCAGCAGCACCCATAGGACTTCTAGTGTGTTAGTGGCAGCAAACAGAGCTCCTATATTTTCTTCTCAGCAGCACCCATAGGACTTCTAGTGTGTTAGTGGCATCACACAGAGCTCCTATATTTTCTTCTCAGCAGCACCCATAGGACTTCTAGTGTGTTAGTGGCAGCAAACAGAGCTCCTATATTTTCTTCTCAGCAGCACCCATAGGACTTCTAGTGTGTTAGTGGCATCACACAGAGCTCCTATATTTTCTTCTCAGCAGCACCCATAGGACTTCTAGTGTGTTAGTGGCATCACACAGAGCTCCTATATTTTCTTCTCAGCAGCACCCATAGGACTTCTAGTGTGTTAGTGGCAGCAAACAGAGCTCCTATATTTTCTTCTCAGCAGCACCCATAGGACTTCTAGTGTGTTAGTGGCAGCAAACAGAGCTCCTATATTTTCTTCTCAGCAGCACCCATAGGACTTCTAGTGTGTTAGTGGCATCACACAGAGCTCCTATATTTTCTTCTCAGCAGCACCCATAGGACTTCTAGTGTGTTGGTGGCAGCAAACAGAGCTCCTATATTTTCTTCTCAGCAGCACCCATAGGACTTCTAGTGTGTTAGTGGCAGCAAACAGAGCTCCTATATTTTCTTGTCAGCAGCACACATAGTACCTATAGTGTGTTAGTGTCAGCACCCATAGGACCTACAGTGTGTTGTGAGCACACATAGGAGTTCTATTTTTTATACTATATACACTACCGACTACAATGGCTGGAAGACCGCCAAGGAGAGGCAGAGCGTGCCGAGGCAAGAACACAGGGCAGGCAGGCTCTGTTTCTAGAGACAACAGTGCTGGCCGTGGACGTGGTCGTGCATCGTCATCAGCACGTGGCCATGGGACACGCTTGTCTTTGTTTTCGGCAGCTGGACATGTGGAGCCGCATCATGCCGAAGGCTTGGTAGAATGGATGACCAAGCCCTCCTCATCCTCCTCATCCTCTCTCACCCAGGCTCAGGGTACTGGCAGAGCAGCTGCCAACGCGTACTCAATGGCATCATCAGCCACCCCTTCCCTAGACCCACCATGTCCTCCTGAGGAGTCCCCCGAACTGTTTGAGCACAGTGTTGGGTACATGCTCCAGGAGGATGCCCAACGATTCGAAGGCTCGGATGATGATACCCAGCTTGAGGAAGTCAGTAGTGTGCGCGCAGAGAGAGGGGATGCTGAAGGACAGCAATCTGGCAGTAGTGTTCCACCAGCTGCAGCTTACTGCCAAGTTTGCTCTAGTGGTGAAGAGGGAGGGGATGATGAGGTCACTGACTCCACGTGGGTGCCTGAAGGGAGAGAGGAGGAGGAGGAGGAGGATGCAGCGTCACATGTCCAACGAGGCAGGATGCCCCCTGGAGGCCAGCTAGAGGCCAGCACAGCAACTGTACCACACCGCAGAGCTCCGCCTGTGCAGGGCGCTGCCTCTGCACGTTATCACAAAAGTTCTTTGGTGTGGGCCTTTTTTGAGACGAGTGCATCAGATCGCACCACTGCTATTTGCAATATTTGTCTCAAGTGTATCTCGCGTGGCCAAAACATCAGCCGCTTGGGCACCACAAGCATGAGCAGACATATGTCGACCTGCCATGCAGCTCGTTGGCAAGCACACATAAAAGACCCACACCAAAGAACAAAGCGGACCTCTCCTTGCTCCTCATCAGCTGGGATCTCCATCCCCACTATATCTTCAGTCCTCTCTGAAAGCTGCTCTGAGAGGACTGAAGGTGTAGAATTAGGTGTGTCACAACCAAGTACTTGCAGTACACCGACGTCCGATTGTAGCAGGCAAATTTCCCTGCCCCAGCTGCTGGACCGTCGAAAGAAGTATACTCCCAGCCATCCACATGCCCAGCGGTTGAATGCTAGCTTGGCTAAATTGCTAGCACTTCAACTGCTGCCTTTTCAGTTGATAGACTCGGCCCCCTTCCGTGAGTTTGTTCAATGTGCGGTTCCTCAGTGGCAGGTTCCCAAACGCCACTTTTTCTCACGGAAGGCGATTCCGTCTCTCTACTGGCATGTGGAAGGCAATGTCCATGCCTCGCTGGACAGGGCGGTCAGCGGTAAGGTGCATATTACCGCTGACTCATGGTCCAGCAGGCATGGACAGGGACGTTATCTTTCTTTCATGGCCCATTGGGTCACTCTATTGGCAGCTGGGAGGGATGCAGGACAAGGTGCAGTAGTGTTGGAGGTTGTTCCGCCACCACGCCTCCAAAATGCTACTACTGGTTGTGACACACCTCTCTCCTCCACCCCCTCCTCTTCTTCTTCCTCCATGTCCTCTTCGAGTGCTCTGTCCTCGGAACCAGCGGTGCTCCGTAGGCGTACAAGGGGCTACGCGAGTACGCAGGCAAAAAGATGCCATGCCGTGCTTGCGCTGGTGTGTTTGGGGGACAGGAGCCACACTGGGCCAGAGGTTCTGGCAGCTCTGCAGGGGCAGGCTGAGAGGTGGTTGACGCCACGCCAGCTTAAGCCAGGAATGGTCGTTTCTGATAATGGCACCAACCTCCTCTCCGCCCTGCGACAGGGGCAGCTCACCCATGTGCCCTGTATGGCTCACGTCCTCAACCTGTTGGTGCAGCGGTTCTTGGGCAGGTTCCCAGGCTTACAGGATGTCCTGAGGCAGGCCAGGAAAGTCTGTGTGCATTTCCGCCGATCTTATAATGCCAGTGCTCGGCTGACTGAGCTGCAAAAGGAGCTGAACCTGCCCAAGAACCGCCTAATATGTGACATGCCCACCAGGTGGAACTCAACGTTGGCCATGCTGCAGCGACTGCACACGCAGCAGAGGGCCATCAATGAGTACCTTTGCGACTACGGCACCAGGACAGGGTCAGGGGAGCTTGGCTTTTTTTCCCCACGCCAGTGGAGCATGATCAGGGATGCATGCACTGTCCTCTCACCATTTGAGGAGGCCACGAGGATGGTGAGCAGTGACAGTGCATGCATCAGTGACACTGTACCTCTTGTCCACCTGTTGGAGCATACGCTGCGTGGGATAATGGACAGGGCACTTGAGGCGGAACAGAGGCAGGAAGAGGAGGACTTCCTTGTCTCTCAAGGCCCCCTTTATCCAGACAATGTTCCTTCTGTCCCACCCATCACACAGGAAGAGGAGGAGGAGGAGGAGGAGGAGGATTGTGTGAGCATGGAGGTGGAGCCTGGCACTCAGCATCAGCAGCAGCAGTCTTTTAGGGATGATGTACAGTCTCAACAAACCAGTGGACTTGTACGTGGCTGGGAGGAGGTGGCTGGCGATCATGTCATCCTCAGTGACCCAGAAGACTCCGGACCGAATGCCTCAGCTAACCTACGCTGCATGGCCTCCCTGATCCTGCAAAGCCTGCGGAAGGATCCTCGTGTTCTTCGGATCAAGGAGAGTGACCATTACTGGCTGGCCACTCTCCTTGATCCACGGTACAAGGGTAAGGTTGCGGACCTTATCTTGCCGTCGCAGAGGGAGCAGAGGATGAGACATCTCAGGGAGGCCTTGCAGAAAGGTCTGTGCAACGCGTTCCCAGAAACTGGGAGGTTACAAACTCCTGGTCCTGGACGACGAGTTGCTGAGGCTTCGGTCAGTAGCAGAAGGAGCGGTGGGGAAGGTGGACGTCTGACCGATGCGTTCAGACAATTTTTTAGTCCGCAGCCCCAAGGTATGATCGGTTCCAGCAACCATCGCCAGCGTCTGATATACATGGTGCAGGAATACCTAGGGGCAAGGTCAGACTTGGACACCTTTCCCACCGAAAATCCTCTGGCTTACTGGGTCCTGAGGATGGATCACTGGCCAGAGCTTGCACAGTATGCAATTGAGCTACTGGCCTGTCCTGCATCCAGCGTTCTTTCCGAACGCACATTCAGTGCTGCTGGAAGATTTGTCACCGATCATAGGGTGCGCCTGTCCACCGACTCGGTTGATCGACTGACCTTCATAAAAATGAATCAGTCTTGGATCACCACCAGCTACCAGACACCTGAAGCGGATATAACGGAATAATTTATAATGTCACATCCCTTCAAGACTGCCTATGCTGATGCTGAGTGACTGTCCTGTTATGTTCACTGACTATCCTCTTCCTCCTCCTCAATGATCCATGCCACCACACCAGTGCCTAAGGCACAATTTTTCAGCCCCTGTATAACAGGGGCGTGTAATTACAATTTTTTAAAAAGATGCTTCGCAACAGGTGTGACTGCTGTGCTCAGAGTACAGTATCTGTGAGGGGTTGCAGTGTTGTGGCACCAGCACCAGTGCCTAAGGCACAATTTTTCAGCCCCTGTTGGGGCGTGTAATTACAATTTTTAGGCAATGCTTTGCAACAGGTCTCATTGCTGTGCTCAGAGTACAGTATCTGTGAGGGGTTGCAGTGTTGTGGCACCAGCACCAGTGCCTAAGGCACAATTTTTCAGCCCCTGTATAACAGGGGCGTGTAATTACAATTTTTTAAAAAGATGCTTCGCAACAGGTGTGACTGCTGTGCTCCAAGTACAGTATCTGTGAGGGGTTGCAGTGTTGTGGCACCAGCACCAATGCCTAAGGCACAATTTTTCAGCCCCTGTTTAACAGGGGCGTGTAATTACAAATCTTGATCTAATAGTTCACAGCAGGGCCCATTCCTGCGCCCACCAAGAGTAACTATGAGGGCCTACAGTATTGTGGCAACACCGTCCACCACCACCACCACCACCAAAGGCCCAATTTTTCTGCCCTGTTCAACAGGTGCATGCAATTACAAATCTTGATCTAATAACTCACAGCAGGGCCCATTCCTGCACCCACCAAGAGTAACTGTGAGGGCTTACAGTCTTGTGGCAACACCGTCCACCACCACCACCACCACCACCAAAGGCCCAATTTTTCTGCCCGGTTCAACAGGTGCATGCAAGTACAAATCTTGATCTATTAACTCACAGCAGGGCCCATTCCTGTGCCCACCAGTCTTGTGGCTACACCAACATCTAATAGGGCAAATTTCTGCAGAGTATATACGGCAGGCCCCTACTTTCAAACATCCAACTTACAAACGACTCCTACTTGCAAACGGCAAGAGAAATTAGGAAGTGAGAGGAAATCTACCCCTAGGAAGGAAAATTCTATCCTGTTAGATTTAATTTGGGAAAAAGGTATCTCCTCTCTACTGATGCTTTATCACCAATCCTTGTTTCAATTAAAACCCCACTTTTCCAAAAACATTTGTCATTGGGACGGAAAGTGAGGTGACATGTTCTGAACAGATGTGCAAAGACAGCAAATGTTACAGGGGTGATAACCCCTCCCTATGTTCTCCAAAAAGCTTAAAAATTGATTTTTTTGGGATGTAGCTACACTTCATAATGTACCTGTTCAGATTCTACTTAAGAACAAACCTACAGTCCATGTCTTGTTTGCACCACCTATATACTGCTGTTCAGAGTATATAGGGTTGTAGGTATAGGGTTTTATTTTGGGTGCGGGGTCCCCCTTAGTATCCATACAAGACCCAAAGGGGCTGGGGTGGGGGGGGGGGGTGATGGGGTAGCCATGCCATTTTTCTCAAGGATTTTCAGCCATATGGCGGCCAGGACAAGACATGACATTAAAGCCGCAAGTGGTTTTAAATGGCTTCTTTTTTTCCTTTACAAATGTCATTTTGTGCAAGGACAGTTCTAAACACGGGAAACACATGCCACTTCACAGGCATACTTTAGACACCCCCCAGGTACCATATTTAAAGAAAAATTTCACTTTTTTTTTTTTCACTTTATGCATCATTAAAATGACTGCTCCCGAAAAAACTTTAGTTTTTAAAATTTCTTTTTGCATTGATATATGTCCCCTGGGGCAGGACCCGGGTCCCCAAACCTGTTTTATGACATTAACATGCATATTGGCCGTTGTAATTAGCAATTTTGATTTCGAACGTTCGCGTCCATTATAACGAATAGGGTTCGAAAATTCGCGCGAACTTTCGGTCCGTTCGAAGGTTCTGGTGCGAACCGAACCCGGGGGTGTTCGGCTCATCCCTACTCCCCACCACAACACTCCGATCAGCACTCTCTGACATTGGCTGAGAGCACTGATCGGGAGTCGATCAGCTGGTGGTTTTCCAGCAAGCTCGTCCGACAGAAGCTGGCTTCTGTCTGACAGACTGGCATATGCACGAGGCCGAATGTTGGCCTTTTTTTTTTAACCGGCTGATGTCACCCGACATTCAGCCTGTGTGTACAGGGCCTAAAAAGAAAACGAGTGCAGTATTGATCAGCTGAAATATATATCATTTTTGTTTTTGGGTTTAATATCGCTTTCAGGCATTCACAATGATGGTGTCTGCCACAAGAAACCTCCCATTCTCTGAACCCAATGTCACCTAATGCTGGAGAGCCCTAGACATTCAGTGACCTAGATCTGCAGCGCTCTTTGCAAGCAGTCCATATATAACTAACAACATTTTGATGAATGAACTTACAGCGTTATGGAAGCCTGCCCTTGGTGTCAAGCAACAGGTAGCTGGGACAAAAAATATTCCAATACTTAACTTCATCATCAGTCAGCAAACTGTATTGTGCAAAACTGCAAAACCTCTAATGCAGAACTGTTTAAGATTACATTTCTTTAAAAACCTTAGATTGAACAATGGGGTTGATTTACTAAAAGGCAAATCCACTTTGCACTACAAGTGCACTGCTAATGCACATGGAAGTGCACTTGGAAGTGCAGTCGCATACCCCCCAACTTTTTGAGATGGGAATGAGGGACACCTATCAGCAAAAGTATGCAGGCATAGGACACACCCCTTGTCACGCCCCCTTAAAGGAGAATTGTACAAAAAACAAGATTGGTTAAACCCACAAGCGCTTTTTTTACCACTACTATTCCTTTATATTGGCTTTTGGAATTTACAAATGCAGCAATTTACAAATCAGATGAAAGGTGTAGTGCTGGAAAACACTTTTTGATAGATAAGAAGTGTATTTTATCTACATCTGTATAGATCAGACCAAAATGAGGGACAAATGAGGAGGAATGAGGGACAGAGGGACTTTTCTCCAAATCAGGGACAGTCCCTCGAAATCAGGGACAGTTGGGAGCTATGCAGTCGCTGTGGATCTGAAGGGAAGATCTGAAATGAGGGAAAGCTCTGTTGATTTCTATTATCCAATAGGGGTGCAACGGATCAAAAAACTAACGGATCGGATCAATCCTCGGATCAGAGTCACGGATCGGATCATTTTTTGGATCAGCAAAAAAAAAAAGACAAAATCTTGTTACACCCACCGGAGTTTTAGATTTCATTTATTTTCAACACAAAACGGAGCTTATATGCTTAAATACGGTATTTGTAAAACCAACGGACTCCTTACATGTTAAATTTTAAAAGCAGCAGCAAACCTGCTGACCTTACATGGTTGCTAATGTGACAGAACACCTCTGAATTTCACATTTAACTAAATGTTAAATGTGAAAATCAGAGGTGTTCTGTCACATTAGCAATCATGTAAGGTTTGCTGCTGCTTTTAAATTTAACATGTAAACAGTCCGTTGGATTTCCAAATACTGTATTTAAGCTTATAAGCTTTGTTTTGTGTTGAAATGAAATGAAATCTAAAACTCCGTTGGGTGTAACAAGATGTCCGCTTGGCCCCTTCTCTATCATTACTGTGCAGGAGTGTGGGGTGGAGCAAGATGGCGGTGAAACGTCACTACAGTGGCCGCCGTCGGGTGTACCAAGATGGCCGCCGCTCCGGAGCAAGGCCGAAGCCGCGGCCTTTCCTGTGGCCGAGGCTCCGGAGCGCTCCGCGGATCGCATGGTGATCCGATCCGAACAAGGTGGCCCGTTCGGATCACGGATCACCACCGATCCATTGCACCACTATTATCCAATCATGTACAGGCAAAAATTCTGTTTTTTATTTTTTGCATGTCCCTATCAGATCTACAGCGACTGCACTTTTATGTGCACTTCCAAGTGCATTAGCAGTGCACTTGTAGTGCAAAGTGGATTTACCTTTAGTAAATAAACCCCACTGTTTATATCATTTATCATACAGAGATAGCCCCTAATAATAACAGTACAGCTCAGTTCTCAATTATGGGATCTGTACTCATTTTGCCACTTTTCCATGTTGGCACTTAGACAGCAATAGTAAAAATGATCTGTAGGTACTTACCAAAAAAGCTTAAAAATGGTAATGAGAAATACAATTAAATACAGGATAATCACAATACATAAAGAGAAAAAACATTTGAACACACACAATTTATTAGACAAAATATATGGTATCTTACTGATCCAAAAAGCTGCCATGCTGTTGTTATCTGGTCCTACATCCATGGTAAACCAGCATCTCCAAAAGAATCCCTCATGGTGCAAAAGGGCTGGATCAGACCCCTATAGAAAATGCACAGCATAAAATATAACTGATGTATTGTTTTTTCACATACGGTACAAAATATTTAGAATGTAAACCGATAAAGCATATCAGAACATAATAAACAGGAGCAGCTACAAAACAGTAACACTAACCTCAACCACTTGATTTCCTGAGCATTTGTCCACTTCTTTGGCAAGAAGCCAGTAGTCTGATCCAAATGCTACCAAAAGGACTAAAATTCCAAGAGCGCCAAAAAGACCACCAAAAAATATTCCAATGCTTAACTTCATCATCAGTCAGAAAATAAGTCAAAATTGGATTTTCCTCGTCTGACCAGGAATATGTTCTCTAGCAGTTTACAGCCAGCTAACTAGAAGACTAAAAGATGGGTAGGGGCTTCTATTTCAGGATTTTGATTAAGCAGCTCTGCTATGTTGCTGTGCTAGGGAGTGTCCAGGCAAAAATAACTGACCTTTTTGTGGAGTCAGGAATACACATCACTCATTGGTAGGGCCTGTTGCTTTGTAGAAGAAACAACCTGAAAAATCATCTGTTATCAACATATAAGACTTTGTCATGTTTGCCACTTAAGATTTCTACTAGTTATACAGGAGTAGACTGCTATCTGCAATATCATACAATAAATGTGTTTTTATCTTACGTTTGTGTGTTTCAGAAAACTTGCCTCACGTGAGACGAACAACATGAATTTTAAAGGTCCAGGCGATGTGAGCTGTTCAGCAAATCACTTACACACAGTACATATATATCATATTTTTGAGAAGCAGCGGGAAATAAAAAGCACTGATTAAAGCCAGTACACACCGATAGTTTTTAGTTTTTAAAGGAAAAAAAACTGACAGCTCAGATCGGAGCCACTGAACTAACTATCTAATGTTAGTACAGCGATCCCCCTGCTGTGATATTGTGTTCTGACAGGGAGACAACCACCCCCCCTCCACACCAGAACACTCCGGTCAGCGCTCTGACAGCGCCGGTCTGACAGATCTTTCTGTCAGACCAGCTGCCATACACACAGGCCAAATGTCGGACGTTTTTTATTGAACCGGCTGATGTCGCCTGACATTAGGCCCGTGTGTACTAGGCTTAAAGGCTAAGTTCACGTTTTGTTTTGTTTTTCTGTGAATTTCAGCTCCCCAGTGCACCAATATAGCATTCATGTACTTTTTTTGCAAAAATATCAAAGCTTTCCATAAAATCTACAGACACCTACCTTACTGTCCTCCATCCATGATTCCAAACGTATCTATAGCTTCTGTCTTATGTCCTTACAGACTGTATGTCATGACACAGGAAGGTATTGACCAGATGACCTCATTAGCACACACCCTGCATCATCCACCCTCCCGTTCCCTGCTGCATGTTTTTTAAGTGATTTACTAAAAGTGAGAGTGAAAAATCAGGTGCAGCTCTGCATAGAAACCAATCAGCTTCCATTTTTTTTGTCAAAGCTTAATTGAACAAGCTGAAATTGGAAGCTGATTGGCTACCATGCACAATTGCACCAGATTTTGCACTCTCCAGTTTTAGTAAATCAACCCTGTGTCACACTTTAGAACATCTGCATCATCTTGTTTGTTGTTGGTTTAACCGCTTCCCATCCGCGCTATAGCCCAATGACGGCTACAGCCCAGACCTACATTGTCGGGGGCTGTCAATTGATGTCCTCCCCTTTGCACGCTCCCTGCGCGCCCCCTGCAGGGCGCGCGCGGCGTACGCTGTAATCACAGAGTCAATGAGACTCAGGTGATCACAGATCGATCCTGGCCCCTTACCATGTGATCAGCTGTCAGCCAATGGCAGCTGATCACGTGATGTAAACAAAAGATCGGTAATCGTTTTTTTTTTCTCCTCACGCTAACACCGTGAGGAGAAAAAATGCCGATCACCGGCTCCTGTGTAAGGGACATTGGTCCCGAAGAGGAAGAGGCACAGCCACTTCATCTGTGCCCACCAGTGCCGCCTGCCAGTGCCCACAGTGCATATCAGTGCCACCAATCTGTGCCCACCAGTGTATATCAGTGCCACCTATCAATGCCCATGTGTGCCACCTATAAATGCCCACCAGTGGTGACAATCACTGCCTCATCAGTGCCACCCATCAGTGTCACCTACCAGTGCCCATCACTGTCCATCACTGCTACCCAACAGTACCCATCACTGCCATCTATTAGTGTCCATCAGTGCCAGCTATCAATAACACCTATCAGTGCCACCTATCAGCTCCCTTCAGTGCCACCTATCAATGCCCTTCAGTGCTGCCCATCAGTGCTCATCAGTGCCACCCATCAGTGCCACCTCTCAGTGCCCACCAGTGCCACCTATCAGTGCCCACCAGTGGCACCTCATCAGTGCCCACCAGTGTCGCCTATCAGTGCCCATCAGTGCAGCCTTATCAGTGCCCATCATAGACGCCTTATTAGTGCCCATCAAGGCAGCCTATCGGTGCCTATCAGTGAAGCCGATCAGTGCCCATCAGTACAGCCTCATCAGCGTACATAAATAAAGGAGAAAAATTACCTGTTTGCAAAATTTTATAACAAAATATAAAACCGTTTTGTATTTTTTTCCCCAAATTTTTGTATTTTTTTAGCAAAAAATAAAAAACCTAGAAGTGATCAAATACCACCAAAATAAAGTTCTATTTGTGGGAAAAAAAATTGGATACAGTGTTGTATGACCACGCAAATGTCGTTCATAGGGTGACAGCACTGAAAATTGGTCTTGGCAGGAGGGGGTTTAAGTGCCCAGTAAGCAAGTGGTTAATGAACTTGTGTACTCGCTCCTTAATGTGGACCGTCGCCCTTCCTGGCCACCTTCCGCCATCTCATCCCCCCTCTTCTCTCAGAATCACAAACATATTGTTTTTTTTACTCTTTTTCTGGCAAGTACTGCCCTGCTCCCCACCCCACTTCCTGGATTCGGATACCCAAGTCACACTTCCCAGGAAGCCATGGGTTAAATGCACAGCTGCACCAGATTTTGCACTCTCCAGTTTTAGTAAATCAACCCCAATGTTTGCCCTTTCTGCCCCCTCCATTCATAGAGGCTCTACTAGAGCTCCCATCAATGAAAAAGTATCTATTAATGGAAGACATGGACCTTTCATTCAACCCTCCATCATTGGCTTATCATTGATTGAAGCTATAGTACAGCTTCTATGAATAGAAGAGGGGAGCAGGATGGGCATACACAATCGTCACTCTTGATGAGTGCCTGTGATAGGTCCAGCAGCTGTATTAATCGCCACAGCACCGGCTGCGGGGGGTAGGTGAATTGGGAGGACTTTGAATTGTTCATAAGAGTCAGCCAGCAGCACAAGGGAAAGTTTGCATTGAATGTAAGTAACATTCCTTGTGCTGAGGTAAAAAAAAAAAAAAAAAAATTAGGCTTTAAAGTGGTTGTACAACCACTTTTACCTACAGGTAAGCCTAGATTAACCTCCACGGTTTAGGAAATATTTGCAATAGAGACGAGCGCCGATGTCTATGGCCTATGCGCCGTAGACAACAGTGCAGGCGCACTTTAGAAACGCAAATCGTGGCGTTTCCAAAGTAAGGTCATGCCATGACTGCCGGCTCCCGCGTGCATTCGCGGGAGTGACGTCACAGAGCCGGAGTTCGCGGCCCTGGAAGGAAGAGGGGTGAAGAATGGATGCTTCCTGCAACAGGGGACAGCGGTGACATCGCAGGCTTCGGTTTCAGGTAAGTGACACATAATGGGCCACTATGCGATGCATAATAGCCCATTATGCTTTACCTTTGCAGGGAAATAAAGAGGAAGTAAAACCCATCAGGGTTTACTTACTCTTTAATCAGTGAATGTAGCATTCACCAAAGAAGCAAATCTTACAGGTGCATTTGCTGTAAATGGCAGTGATTAATACACCACAAGGTCTGCCTCCTGTCAGAGACTGGACAGCAACTGAGCAGCAGCTCAATCATTTTGTTCTTTCTGCTCTCTCCTTCTATCAGCATGTCCCTTGTCAGCACATGTACGTAAAGCATGCCTGGCTCTCAGTAAGCCCCCTTCTCCCTTAAGAGGTTAAAAAATGCTAATACCAAGTCAGATTCAGCAACTTACAGTACAGTATTCACTGTGATTCAGTCAGTCTGGTTTGAAAGTAAAGGCTGTGTATTTTTTTTATATTAGTAACGCTGCTACCTTTCGTTAAAATTGCTTGTACCTAGATCACGCTAGAGATATGAGACATTGCTCAACACAGAGTGCAATGATCCAATCCTCCAACAGTCCAATGCCCCTGCACAGTGCTCCAATCAACATTGTTATCCATGGAGCGTGAGCATCGATGATTGGAGCACTGTGCAGGGGGCTAGTTTGTACCATTATCCACAGCATTCAGGATTGACCAAAGCCATTACATAGAGGGGAGGAAGATGGTGACCTGTAAGGGACACTTCCAATCACATAAAAATGTAAGCCTATCTTGTTAGCAATAAATGCTGCACACTGCAATCCAATGCTAAATGTATTCTCCTATCAGTAAAACAGAGTATGCATACTTTAATGGAGGTCTCAGTATCCCCCTATGTGCTCTATGTTGTGCTGGGGTGACATTATTCTCATTCCTAAGCAGCATAGCTTGTTTTTGGGATAGCTGCCAATGACGACTCACTGTACTATGCTGGTAATCGTACCATGCAATGTACTGGGTATGTCTATTTTATGTCAGCTGTGGGCAGATGCAGCTCACCGGGAGTGGAGGCAAGGAACTTAAAGTAGCCTTATAACACCTACTGTGTTTGAATATTCCATCCACTCCCACTCCCGCATGCTTGGAGGTAATTTTCTAATATGTGTATCTATGCATGTGAGGTAAAGACTTTAGATTGTAAGCTCCTTAAGGGCAAGGACTGATGTGAGCATAAAGCGCTGCATAGATTGTCAGCACTCTACAAATACCAGTAAAAAACATATATTGCCATGCATTATACAGTGCATTTTTAACCACTTTCTGCCCCTGATGTAGCTAAAAGACGGCTAAAACTCGGGCTTCCGGTGTCGGGAGGGGGTCAAAACACGCTCATTAGCCCCCTGTTCTTCGGACTCAGTTGATCACAGAACAGGGTAAAGGACCAATCACAGAGCCCCTTTACCACATGATCAGCTATCAGTAAATGACAGCTGATCACGGAAGTAAACAGAAGCTGGCTATCGGCTTTTTTTCTCCTCACACTCAGCGTGAGGAGAAATTAAGAAAGCCAGTACCCGGCTTCTGTTACAGGGACATCAGTCCAAATCTGAACCCACCAGTGCTGTTAATCAGTGCCAACCAGTGTCACCCATCAGTGCCACCGATAAGTGCCCACTAGTGCTGCCAATCAGTGCCCATCAGTGCTGCCAATCAGTGCCCATCAGTGCTTCATCATCAGCGCCACCTATCAGTGCTGCCTACCAGTGCTTATCAGTGCCCATCAGTGCTGCCTATCAGTGCCACATATCAGTGCTGCCTATCAGTGCCACCTCTCAGTGCCCTTTAGTGCCGCCTCTCAGAGCTCATCAGTGTCACCTATCAGTGCAACCTTATCAGTGCTGCCTCATCAGTGTCCATCAGTGCAGCTTCATCAGTGCCCATCAGTGCCACCTATCAGTGCCTATAAGTGCCCATAAGTGCAGCCTCATCAGCGCACATCTGTGAAGGAGAAAAATGACCTGCTTGCAAAATTTTATAACAGACTATGAAAAAAAAAAGGTTTTTGTTTCTTTAGCAAAAAAAACCCAAAAAACTGTGGTGATTAAATACCACCAAAATAAAGCTCTATATTTGTAAAACAAAATGATAAAAATTGTGTTTGGGTACAGTGTTGCATGACCAGGCAATTGTCATTCAAAGTGCGACAGTGCTGAAGGCTGAAAATTGGCCTGGGCAGGAAGGAGGTATAAGTGTCCAGGAGGCAAGTGGTTAAAGCAGCAGAGTAAGTTCCCTTTCACACTTATACGACTTGTCCCACGATTTTGGACTGCAAAATCGCAAGACAAGTTATTCTCCATGATTTTCAATGACTACCATTCATATTGGCACGACTTTAAGTCGTGCCGACTTCAAAGTAGTCCCTGCACTACTTTGGTCCGATTTTGATGCCACTTACACAGGCATACCCTGAAATCGCGGCCGCAAAATCGCGGTAAAAAAAGTGTGAAAGGGGCCTAAATGTGTTAAAGGAAATGTATGGGCTACATAAAAAAATAAACATACATACTCACCTCCATGCTGCAGCATTGGTCTGATGGTGTAGCTGTCCCCTGCCGAGTTCTCAGGCATCTCTGAGCAGAGAGCAGTGACTGTCAGTCACTGCTCTCTGCTCTGCCCCTCCAGTGATCGCTGGTGAGGGGGCAGGCACAGCTGGCTTCGGTTCTAAGCTGTGCACTGGGAGCCAGAGCCAGCAGTCGATCACACCACTGGGTCAGGATTCTTCCAGTGCCTGGAGCAACTCTGTGACATCAGCTGATAGCGACCAGTAGCCTGCTATAAGCTGACTGTGGGTCACAGAAGAGCAAAAGTAAGTGCACTTCTGTGACCCATAAGAGAAGTGAGACCAAAAAAGCTTTGGCCATACTTCTCTTTGAAGACCATTCTACTGCTTTATAAATAGTCCAATAGACTAGGTAAATCATGTTGACTGCCACTGTTAAGCTGTCATTTTAAACATACCTACCAACCAGCTGTCACACTGGTCCATGGGCTTTACCACTTTTGGTGTCACTGACCCAGAAAAACTGGACAGATCAGAGTTTCCTCCTTTGTCTGACTTCACTTACTGCATTCTTAATACAGATGACTGACTAATTCTGGCCATACACTAGTAGAATTTTGTTCAAAAATGTTTGTCTTCAGAATGTTCATATGATTTTTTTAATCATCGGTGCGGTCAAATGAGCATACGTTTTTGGCTCCAGTGATGAGAAAATTCAAAGGAGCAGGATGGAAAATATTTCTTAAATTAATGAATTTCTAACATTAAATGAGGTTTTTATTAAAGTGACATTAAAGATTCATTTAAAAGAACCCAAAAAAATATATATATATGTTATACTTACCTGCTCTGTGCAGGGGTTTTCGGGTGCCCCGCTGGCGCTCCTGGCTCCCCCCCCCCCTTCAGCCAGTGCCCACAGTAGCATGCAGCTTGCTTTGGGTGCACTAGTGCATGCTCGCTCCCGAGCCCCGCTCTAGGCGTCCATAAGACACACAGAGCCGCAGCTCGTGCCCTGCCCAGCCCCCGCTTTCTCCTCATTAGCTCACTGGCTGTGATTGACAGTAGTGGTTAACCCCTTCACTGCCAGTGTCATTTTCACAGTAATCAGTGCATTTTTATAGCACTGATCGCTGTAAAAATGACAATGGTCCCAAAAAATGTGTCAAAAGTGTCTGATGTGTCCGCCATAATGTCGTAGTCACGATAAAAATCGCTGATCGCCGCCATTACTAGTAAAAAAAAAATATTATTAAAAATGCCATAAAACTATCCCCTATTTTGTAGACGCTATAACTTTTGCGCAAACCGATCAATAAACACTTACTGATGTTTTTTACCAAAAATATGTAGAAGAATACGTATCGGCCTAAACTGAGGGAAAAAAATGTTTTTTTAAATATTTTTTGGGGATATTTATTATAGCAAAAAGTAAAAAATATAGAATTTTTTTCCAAATTGTCGCTGTATTTTTGTTTATAGCGCAAAAAAAAAAAACGCAGAGGTGATCAAATACCACCAAAAGAAAGCTCTATTAGTGGGAAAAAAATTACGCCAATTTTGTTTGGGAGCCACGTTGCGCGACCACGCAATTGTCAGTTAAAGCGACGCAGTGCCGAATCGCAAAAAGTGGCCTGGTCTTTGACCAGCAAAATGGTCCGGGGCTTAAGTGGTTAAACCCACGTTGATCAACTCATTGAATGTATTGATAAGAATTTTTGTGTCTTGTTAGAAGAGGAAAAGAAAGCAGCTCTGGATTTAGATAGGACTCAGGTAAGTGTTTAGGGATGGACAGGAGGAAACAGACATTGAAAGGTTTTTGGATATACTAAAACTGGAGAATGCAAAATCAGGTGTAACTCTAAATAGAAACCAATCAGCTTCCATTTATTTTGACAAACCTTAAAGGAGTAGTAAAGGTACATGTTTTTTCACCTTAATGCATCCTATGCATTAAGGTGAAAAAACATCAGACAATACCGCCCCCCCCCCCCCCGAGCCCCCGTTTTACTTACCTGGCCCCTCGAATGTCCTGCGCTCGTCCCCGTCATCCTCTTCGGTTCTCAGCCTGGCCACTGATTGGCTACACTGGATGGATTGAAAGCAGCGCAGCCATTGGCTGGCGCTGCTGTCAATCACATCCAATGACGCGGCGCGCCGGGGGGCAGGGCCGAGTGATACAGTCGGCGGCTATGGCCGCCGCTGTATCACGGGAGCGCGCCCGCAATAACTCCACACCATGCTCGCTCGCTCGCATTATGGTGTGGAGTCCTTGCGGGGAGGAGCCAAGACAGCCGCCGAGGGACCCCAGAAGACCAGGATCGGGGCCACTGTGTGCAAAACGAGCTGCACAGTGGAGGTAAGTATAAACTGTTTGTTATTTTTTTTCAAAAAAAAGGGAAGCTTTAGTGTCCCCTTAAATAAACAAGCTGAAGTTGGAAGCTGATTAGTTACCATGCGCCGTTGCACCAGATTTTTTTAACTCTCCAGTTTTAGTAAATCAAATCAAACTGAGGTCAGTTGGTATTGACCACAGGGTGAGTACATGGATTAAAAACTGGCTATAGGGCTGAGTCCAAAGGGTGGTGAATAATGGGGAATACTTGGAATGGTCCAGTGTGGAAAGTGGGGTCCCCCAGGGTTCTGTCCTGGGGCCAATCCTATGGCCCCAGGTGGTTAACACTTGCTTACTGGGCACTAAAACCCCCCTCCTGCCCAGACCAATTTTCAGCTTTTAGCGCTGATGCACTTTGAATGACAATTGCGCGGTCATACAACACTGTACCCAAATGACATTTTTATCACTTTTTTCCCCCACAAATAGAGCTTTCTTTTGGTGGTATATGATCACGTCTGCGGTTTTTATTTTTTGTTCTAAAAATTAAAAAAGACTGAACTTTTAAAAAAAAAAATATTTTTTTAGATTTTGTTATAAAATTTTGCAAACAGGTAATTTTTCTCCTACATTGATGTACGCTGATGAGGCTGCACTGATGGGTACCAATAGCCTGCACTGATGGGCACCGATAAGGTGGCAAGGGTGGGCACTGAAAGGCGGCACTGGTGGGCACTGAGAGGTGACACTGAGAGGTGGCACTGATGGATGGCACTGAAGGGCATTGATAGGCAGCACTGGTGGGCACTGAGAAGTGGCACTAATAGGTGGTAGTGATGGGCACTGATGGGCACTGATGGGTGGCAATGATGGGCACTGGTAGGTTACACTGATAGGCAGCACTGCTAGGTGGCACTGATGAGGCACTGATTGGCACCACTGGTGGTTATTGATAGGTGCCACTTGTGGGCATTGATAGGTGGCACTGGTGGGCACTGGCAGGTGGCACTGGCAGGCAGTAATTATGGGCACAGATGAGGCAAATGTGCCTCCATCCTCTTCGGGACCGATGTCTCTTGCACATAAGGCGGTGATCGGCTTTTTTTTCTCTTCACGCTGACAGCGTTACTGAGCTTTTGTTTACATCGCGTGATCAGCTGTCATTGGCTGACAGCTGATCACGTGGTAAGGGGCCGGGATCTGTGATCACCCGAGTCTCAGCAACTGAGTCTCAGCGACCGAGACTCAGCACCTGCAGGGCCCGCGGGGAGCGAGAAACTCGGCTCAATCCCTGTATTTGTGGATGATACAAAGTTAACCAAGGCAATAACTTCTACGCAGGATTTGGAAAGCTTACAAGAAGACCTAAACAAATAAATGGGTGGGGAACTACATGGCAAATGAGGTTTAATGTTGAAAAATGTAAAATAATGGATTTGGGTGCCAAAAATGTGAATGCAATTTACTCACTAGGGGGAGAACCTCTGGGGGAATCTAGGATGGAAAAGGACCTGGGGGTCCTAGTAAATGATGGGCTCAGCAATAGCATGCAATGCCAAGCTGCTGCTAACAAAGCAAACATAATATTGGCATGCATTAAAAAGCGGATTAACTCCGGAGATAAAGCGATAATTCTCCCGCTCTACAAGACTCTGGTCCGGCCGCACCTAGAGTATGCTGTCCAGTTCTGCGCACCAGTCCTCAGGAAGGATGTACTGGAACTGGAGAGAGTCCAGAGAAGGGCAACAAAGCTAATAAAGGGACTGGAGGATCTCAGCTATGGGGAAAGACTAGAAGCACTAAACTTATTCTCTCTGGAGAAGAGACGCTTGAGAGGGGATTTCAATGTACACATACCGTACTGGTGACCCTAGCATGGGAAACAAACTTTTCAGTGAAAAGGAATTTAAAGAGACTCGTGGCCATTCACTAAAATTAGAAGAGAAGCGGTTAAACTTTAAATTGCGTAGAGGGTTCTTTACTGTCAGAGGGGTAAGGATTCCAGAAGCGGTAATTCTATTCCACAAGCAGTGGTCTCAGCAGGGAGCATCGATAATTTAAAAAAAGATTAGATGGGTATCTTAACGATCACAACATACAGGGGTATACAATGTAATACTAACATAAAAGCACACACATAGGTTGAACTGGATGGACTTGTCTTTTTTCAACCTCACCTACTATGTAACTATGTAACCCTTTTGTGATTAGAACCAAATTGTAAATTGAAATTGTAAGACAACATATTTTAAATTGTGAGTTTTTGCTGGCGTTCCTCTTTAAAAGAAAATAAAACAAAGATATAGTGCATACACTGATCAACCATAATTATGGGGCAGCACGTGGCTAAGTGGTTGGCACATCTGCCTGGCAGCACTAGGGTCTTTAGTTCAAATCACAACAATGAAACAACCTGTCTGGAGTTTGCATGTTCTCCCTGTCCCTGTGTGGGCTTCCTCCCACACTCCGAAGACATGCTGGTAGGTTAATTAGCTCCTGTCTAAATTGGCCCTAGTATGTGTATGTATGTATGAATATGAATTAGGGATTTTAGATTGTAAGCTCCTTCAGGGCAGGAACTGATGTGAATGTACAATATATATGAAAAAACACTACATACATTGTTGGTGCTATATAAATAAATAATAATTACCACTGACAAGTAAAGTGAATAATACTGATTATCTCACTACAATGGCATCCGAAAGTGGGTGGGATATATTCAGGGCTTTTTTTTTTGTGGGAACGCAGCACCGAATTCATGCAATGGCAAGGGGTGGTGGAGGGTCTATTGTTGCTGGGTAGGTGTATTGCTGCTAATGGAGGATCTATTATTGATGGGGGGTTTGTATGTTGCTGGGAGGGATCTACTGTTGAGGGAGAGGTCTATTCTTGTTGGCTTTTGGAGGTCTATTGATGCTGAGTGGTTCTATTGCTACTGGGAGGTATTTGGCTGCAGGTGGGTCTATTACTGCTGGGTCATCTATTGTTGATTGAATACAAATTACAATTAATACAAATTACATGGTTCCCCAAAATAAATGGTTCTGTATTCTCTTAAAAGGGAAGTACTAGGAGGTGGGTAGGGGGTGGATCCAAGGGACAGTGCATAGAGGTGGGTGGAGGGCAGAGAGAAGGGGTAACTGAGAAGGGAGGAGTACCTGCACCTAGTCTTTGGGGAAAAGAGCCCTGGAGTATTAAGCAGCAAGTGAACATTTTGTCCCTGAAGGTGAGGTGTTGAAAGCAGAAAAAAAAAATGAGCCTTGCATATGGGGCTGTGTAGACACAGACAAGCCAGGGTGCCCATGCTGACCCGTGCCCACAGCCAAAAGTACCTACAATGGGCACGTGAACATCAGAACTGGACCACAGAGCAATGGAAGAAGGTCACCTGGTCTGCTAAATCACATATTCTTTTACATCACATGGATGGTCGTGATGTATCCTCTCTCAGCAGGATAATGCACCCTGCCACACTACAAAAAATGGTTGAAGAATGGTTTGAAGAGCAGAATGAGTTTGAGGGGTTGACTTGGCCTCCAAATTCTCCAGATCTCTGTCCAACCAAGCATTTGTGGGATGTGGGAAAACATGTCAAATCCATGGAGAACCCACCTCACAAATTACAATTTACAGAATTTAACCACTTCAGACCCACGCTATATTAATAGAAGTACCGTATATACTCAAGTTTAAGCTGAGTTTTTAAGCACATTTTTTTGTGCTGAAAATACCCCCCTCGGCTTATACTCGAGTCACCTTTTTGCACCTGATCTCCCGAACTTTGGGGACCCGGTACTGGCCGGCCATAGGTCCTCTGGACACATATAGCCCTACTCTTCCTCTACAAGTGTGCAAAGTTTGTTGTCCGGGGGACCTACAGTCGGGGAGCATCGATTTTTCAAACTCGGCCACCCCTTTTTATAGACTCCCATGTTAAACGGTAATTTCTCCTGTGATTTTGGGGACCAGGTACCGGCCGGTCGTAGGTCCCATGGACCTGAAACTTGGCACACATGTAGCCCCATTTCTCCTCTACAAGTGTGCAAAGTATGTTGTCTGGGGGACCCAGGACCGGGGAACACAGATTTTTCAAATCCGGGAACCCCTTCCATAGACTCCCATGTTAAATGTCAGTCTAGTCATGGGCACAGTGAGGCATGGGCACAGTGAGGCATGCACATGGACACAGTGAGGCACAGTGAGGCATGCAAATGGACACCCTAAGCTTATACTCGAGTCAAAAAGTTTTCCCATTTTTTGTGGTAAAATTAGGTGCCTCAGCTTATATTCGGGTCGGCTTATACTCGAGTATATACGATATTTGGAATAAACAAAAATAGTAGCGCTTCTAGCGCTCTTTTATAGTGTGTGGCGTTCGGTTTTTTCGACCGCTCATCGAATCTACAGTCCGGTGTTTGGACGAAAGATCACAGTGTTTTGGATTGGAGTGAAGAGACGGGCATATATGAAGGAGGGTGAGACACAAATGATTGATTGGTCCGCCGAGACCGCAATACATCGCGGCTACCTGTCGTATGCCTGTCTGGCGTTTTGAAGTGATTTTGCTGAAGTGCCTAACTTTGATTTGCTAGATGTGAGTGAAACTATTGAAGGTTACCTGTGCTGTGTTTAATAAAAGTTTTTACGTACTTCACTATTGGAGACCGTTTTGTTTTTTCATATGGGAAAACTTGACTGACCTAGCAACATCGTTTGGATCTATCTTTTATACCCTGAGGGGTGTTTAAGCTGTGAAGCCGAGCATGAGAGTGCAAGGCAAATCCTATTGGTGAGTGCAAGTCCTTAGGGAGTGGAGTCACTAATCACGCTGGTGTGGTGAAGGTTTATTCAAGAGAACACAGGAAGATTTTTATGCAAATTTTAGTTGAAGTCACTATTATTGGAACACTTATCTCACTGATGGACTTTCTTTAAATGTTTTTTCACAACTGGTTTGAAAACAATATTTGAATGTTACGGACACTTATTCATTTATTGTATGTGCACATATATTTTTGGAGTATATGTTTTATAGTTTTTTCACATATATGTATTTCTTTACGGGACATATATATATATTTTCTATAGTATCTAGATTTGTGGTGTGATACACAGAAGCGCTACTATTTTTGTTTATTCAAAATACTTTTATTATTATATGTTTTTTGTAAAGTAGCAGCTAGTAAGGTTTTTTTGGTCTGCATTCAGCAGACCTGTTCCCGAAGCGCAGTGGAGTGTATAAGGGAAGAAGAGGGCAGTTGATTTCTTTTTATACACTATTTTAGTCAGACCCACGCTATAGCCAAAAGACGGCTACAGAGCCGCTTCCTCATTCTGGGTGGGCATCCATGGATGTCCTCTCAGAACCATGCCCCCCGCGTTCCCCCTGGGGCGTGCATCCGGCGCGCTCTGTGATTGCGGTACAGGGCTAATCGCAACCACCCTTTACAATGTGATCAACTGTGTCCATTCACAGCTGATCACATGTAAACAAACTTGCCGGTCATCAGCATTCCTTTCCTCATGCACTGTCACGGCGTAAGGAGAGGAGAGCCTGTAACTGTCAAATGGGACAGGGGGTATTTACACAGATAATCAGGGCACTGATTATTAGTGCCCTGATTATCAGTGCTGCCTATCAGCGCCCATTAGTGCCGCATATCAGTGCCTATAATTGCCCATCAGTGCCGCCTATCAGCTCCCATCAGTGCACTGATATGCCTATTAGTGCCGCATGTCAGTGCCTATTATTGCCCATCAATGTCGCCTGTCAGTGCCACCTATTAGTGTCCACCAGTGCTGCCTATCAGTGCTCATCAGTGCTACCTATCAGTGCCTCCTCATCAGTCGCCTATCAGTGCCACATATCAGTGCCTATATTTGCCAATCAGTGCCACCTATCGCTGCTACCTATTAGTGTCCATCAGTACCCATCAGTGCTACCTATCAGTGCCTCCTCATCAGTTCCGCCCCATCAGTCGCCTATCAGTGCCACATATCAGTGCCTATAATTGCCAATCAGTGCCACCTATCAGTGCTACCTATTAGTGTCCATCAGTGCTTCCTCATTAGTTCTGCCCCATCAGTCGCCTATCAGTGCCACATATCAGTGCCTATAACTGCCAATCAGTGCCACCTATCAGTGTTACCTATTAGTGTCTATCAGTACCCATCAGTGCACCTATCAGTGCCTCCTCATCAGTTCCACCCCATCAGTCGTCTATCAGTGCCACATATCAGTACCTATAATTGCCAGTGCCCCCTATCAGTGCTACCTATTAGTGTCCATTAGTGCTACCGATCAGTGTCTCCTCATCAGTTCCGCCCCATCAGTCGCCTATCAGTGCCACATATCAGTGCCTATATTTGCCAATCAGTGCCACCTATCAGTGCTACCTATTAGTGTCCATCAGTACCCATCAGTGCTATCAGTGCCTCCTCATCAGTTCCGCCCCATCAGTCGCCTATCAGTGCCACATATCAGTGCCTATAATTGCCAATCAGTGCCACCTATCAGTGCTACCTATTAGTGTCCATCAGTGCTACCTATCAGTGCCTCCTCATCAGTTCTGCCCCATCAGTCGCCTATCAGTGCCACATATCAGTGCCTATAACTGCCAATCAGTGCCACCTATCAGTGTTACCTATTAGTGTCTATCAGTACCCATCAGTGCTACCTATCAGTGCCTCCTCGTCAGTTCCGCCCCATCAGTCGCCTATCAGTGCCACATATCAGTGCCTATAATTGCCAATCAGTGCCACCTATCAGTGCTACCTATTAGTGTCCATTAGTGCTACCTATCAGTGCCGCCCCATCAGTCGCCTATCAGTGCCACATATCAGTACCACCTATCAGTGCTACCTATTAGTGTCCATCAGTACCCATCAGTGCCTCCTCATCAGTCGCCTATCAGTGCCACATATCAGTGCCTATAATTGCCAATCAGTGCCACCTATTAGTGCTACCTATTAGTGTCCATCAGTGCTACCTATCAGTGCCTCCTCATCAGTTCTGCCCCATCAGTCGCCTATCAGTGCCACATATCAGTGCCTATAACTGCCAATCAGTGCCACCTATCAGTGTTACCTATTAGTGTCTATCAGTACCCATCAGTGCTACCTATCAGTGCCTCCTCATCAGTTCCGCCCCATCAGTCGCCTATCAGTGCCTATAATTGCCAATCAGTGCCACCTATCAGTGCTACCTATTAGTGTCCATTAGTGCTACCTA
Source organism: Rana muscosa (assembly GCA_029206835.1). NCBI lineage: Eukaryota > Metazoa > Chordata > Amphibia > Anura > Ranidae > Rana > Rana muscosa. Next base: position 681,020,827 of record CM055117.1, on the reverse strand, counting down.
TCAGTGCCTCCTCATCAGTTCCGCCCCATCAGTCGCCTATCAGTGCCACAGATCAGTGCCTATAACTGCCAATCAGTGCCACCTATCAGTGTTACCTATTAGTGTCCATCAGTACCCATCAGTGCTACCTATCAGTGCCTCCTCATCAGTTCCGCCCCATCAGTCGCCTATCAGTGCCTATAATTGCCAATCAGTGCCACCTATCAGTGCTACCTATTAGTGTCCATCAGTGCTACCTATCAGTGCCTCCTCATCAGTTCTGCCCCATCACTCGCCTATCAGTGCCACATATCAGTGCCTATAACTGCCAATCAGTGCCACCTATCAGTGTTACCTATTAGTGTCTATCAGTACCCATCAGTGCTACCTATCAGTGCCTCCTCATCAGTTCCGCCCCATCAGTCGCCTATCACTGCCACATATCAGTGCCTATAATTGCCAATCAGTGCCACCTATCAGTGCTACCTATTAGTGTCCATTAGTGCTACCTATCAGTGCCGCCCCATCAGTCGCCTATCAGTGCCACATATCAGTACCACCTATCAGTGCTACCTATTAGTGTCCATCAGTACCCATCAGTGCCTCCTCATCAGTTCCGCCCCATCAGTCGCCTATCAGTGCCACATATCAGTGCCTATAATTGCCAATCAGTGCCACCTATCAGTGCTACCTATTAGTGTCCATCAGTGCTACCTATCAGTGCCTCCTCATCAGTTCTGCCCCATCAGTCGCCTATCAGTGCCACATATCAGTGCCTATAACTGCCAATCAGTGCCACATATCAGTGCTACCTATTAGTGTCCATTAGTGCTACCTATCAGTGCCTCCTCATCAGTTCCGCCCCATCAGTCGCCTATCAGTGCCACAGATCAGTGCCTATAACTGCCAATCAGTGCCACCTATCAGTGTTACCTATTAGTGTCTATCAGTACCCATCAGTGCTACCTATCAGTGCCTCCTCATCAGTTCCGCCCCATCAGTCGCCTATCAGTGCCACATATCAGTGCCTATAATTGCCAATCAGTGCCACCTATCAGCGTTACCTATTAGTGTCCATCAGTGCCACTTTTCAGTGTTCATCAGTGCTGCCTATCAGTGCCTCCTCATCAGTTCCAGCCCAACAGTGTAGCCTATTAGTGCCTTCTCGTTAGTTCTGCCCCATCAGTGCCCGTGAGTGTAGCCTGTCAGTGCAGCCTCATCAGCACACATCAGTGAAGGAGAAATATTTGTGGTAGTAAACCCTGCTTGATCATTTTTACCTACAGGTAAGCCTATAATAAGAGGGACAGCGATTCTGCCACGATCCCAAAACTCCCAGGTGTGAACGGGGCCTCAGTGGTGCAGTAATATTGGTCCATTCAGTAGTCCATTGATTACTTCCTCCGGATCCATAACTGAAGTTCCGACTGTACCTCCATATAGACCTGGGGAAGACTTTGCAGGAGCCTGTGCATCGCACCATTCACACCCTGATCACAGTTGCAAAGCCTGTTTTTAATGCATGCTTTTTCTTGCAACTGTATTTTTTTTCAATTTGGGTGCATAATTTCATTTTTACAAAAGAAATATACCTTTAAGACTGAAGAAATGGGCGGAGCCACACCCATATATCGTTTTAAAAATCTTTATTCCGACCCAACTTGTTTTATCCATGTTGTATCATTCTCACCCCTTTTAAAATGATATCACTTCATTGTTAACTACCGTAATAGCCTCTAGAAGTCACCTTTCCCCTGCCATGACCCACAGCTACCAGATAACAAGAACACCGGAACACACATCCTGCTCGCTCACGTCAGCACAACACATCGCAAGCCTAGATACGACGCACATGACAGAACACCGGCTGCAGCGGCAGCAGCAAGTACGCATGCGCTACATTGCTCGGCTGTTTCCGCCGGGGCATTCGGAAGTTTCCGGGCTTGTGCTGGATTGCGGTGGCTGTGTTAGGACGTGCTGCATTGGGGGGGGTGCTGCGTATGGATGATGGAGAATGGGGGCTGCCGAACCAACGAGTACGCCGAATGGGCGGGGCTTACAGCAGTATCTGCACGTGGTGGGCTTTTTGGTGAGTGAGGAGGGGGATCTTGCTGATGGACATGGGGGTGGGCTGTGTCCATTGGTATAATGACAGTATTAATATAATGACAGCTATAGCAGCTGACCATTCCCTACTGTAGTAGTATCACAATGGACAATCTCCTACCTAGAGGAACAAAATATTGTCCAGTCTGGTCAGCTATGTAGTGCAAGGGCTAGTCACATTTCATGTACATTCAATGGATTGTCTGGGTGCATCTGCATTAAGCCTGTTTTTTTTTTAATCGAATACACTGTGCAATCTGATTGTACAATCTCCTTTAGATCTGCCATCAACTATGTTGTGCCTGATGAGATAAAAATCGAATGCATTGTTTAGATCTGAAGGAGAGAGAACAATCTCATGGTATATAGTGTATGGCCAGATGTCAGGCTTGTTTACATTGTGTGCGGTAACCTGGTGGTTATTATTATTATTATTATTATTATTATTTATTTTTTATTGTTTGCATGAAAACATCTCCGGTCATTGTGAGGGCACATAGAAAATTATTGTTTTCCATAATTCCACCATAATTTGGCGGATGTGTGCAGAAAAATGCAGACATCATGACGTTTTGTCACACTTCAATAAAGTTGTGAAGTGTGATGACGCACAAAAAACACTGTGTACTAAGTTTAACCACTTCAGTCCCAGAAGGATTTACCCCCTTCATGACCAGGGAATTTTTTTTTTCAATACAGCACTGCGTTACTTTATATGGTTTTGGTAAATCTGAAGACAAAAATCTGCAGAAAATCGAATAGTGCATATGGGAGTCTAACTGTGTGGTGGATGGCTGACTGGAGGAAGAGAGAGATCTGTGTTCCTGATTAGCAGGGAGACAAGATTCTCTTTTTCTCTTTCTCTTTCTCTTTCTCTCTCTCTTTCTTTCTCCATCTCTTCTTTCTCTCTCTCTCTACTCTTTCTCTTTCTCTTTCTCTCTCTTTCTCTTTCTCTTTCTCTCTCTTTTTCTCATCATCTTTTTCTCTCTCTTTCTCTCTCTCTTTTTCTCTCTCTTTCTCTCTCTCTTTCTTTCTCTCTTTCTTTCTCTCTCTCTCTTTCTCTCTCTCTCTCTCTCTCTTTCTCTCTTTCTCTCTTTCTCTTTCTCTCTCTCTTTCTCTTTCTCTCTCTCTTTCTCTTTCTCTCTCTTTTTCTCTTTCTCTCTCTTTTTCTCTTTCTCTCTCTCTTTCTCTCTTTCTCTCTTTCTCTTTCTCTCTCTTTTTCTTTTTCTCTTTCTCTCTCTTTTCTCTTTCTCTCTCTCTTTCTCTCTTTCTCTCTTTCTCTTTCTCTCTCTTTTTCTCTTTCTCTTTCTCTCTCTTTTTCTCTTTCTCTTTCTCTCTCTTTTTCTCTCTCTTTTTCTCTTTCTCTTTCTCTCTCTTTTTCTCTTTCTCTCTCTTTTTCTCCTCTTTCTCTCTCTTTTTCTCTTTCTCTTTCTCTCTCTTTTTCTCTTTCTCTCTCTTTTTCTCTTTCTCTCTCTTTTCTCTCTTTCTCTCTCTTTTTCTCTCTTCTCTCTCTTTTTCTCTTTCTCTCTCTTTTTCTCTTTCTCTCTCTTTTTCTCTCTTTCTCTTCTCTTTTCTTTTCTCTTTTCTCTTTCTCTCTCTCTCTCTCTCTCTCTCTCTCTCTCTTTTTCTCTTTTTCTCTCTTTCTCTCTTTCTCTCTCTCTCTTTTCTCTCTCTCTTTCTCTCTCTTTTTCTCTCTCTTTCTCTCTCTCTTTCTTTCTCTCTTTCTCTCTCTCTCTCTCTTTTCTCTCTCTCTCTCTCTTTTTCTCTCTCTCTCTCTCTTTTTCTCTTTCTCTCTCTCTTTTTCTCTTTCTCTCTCTTTTTCCTCTCTTTCTCTCTCTTTTTCTCTTTCTCTCTCTTTTTCTCTTTCTCTCTCTCTCTCTTTTTCTCTTTTTCTCTTTTTCTCTCTCTCTCTTTTTCTCTTTTTCTCTCTCTCTCTTTTTCTCTTTTTCTCTCTCTCTCTTTTCTCTTTTTCTCTCTCTCTCTTTTTCTCTTTTTCTCTCTCTCTCTTTTTCTCTTTTTCTCTCTCTCTCTTTTTCTCTTTCTTTCTCTCTCTTTTTCTCTCTCTCCCTCTCTTTCTCTTTCCCTACCTCTCTTTCTCTTTCCCTACCTCTCTTTCTCTTTCCCTACCTCTCTTTCTCTTTCCCTACCTCTCTTTCTCTTTCTCTTTCCCTACCTCTCTCTTTTTCTTTTCCTACCTCTCTCTTTCTTTTTCTCTCTCGTAATTCTGCCTCTCCAGTAAACGATCGGTGGCCGCCGGACCCGCTGATTGGCTCCCACTGTGTCCAATCACTGAGGCAGAAACATACAGGTACATTTCGCGCAGCCAGTCCGCCCTGCCACAGTAATAGTGCTTAGTCATAAACACTGAATAGAGTGTGAAACGCGTCAGCTGTCCTAGGTTCATGCTGTTATTTGTAGTGCCTGTTTCCTTTTAATAAAACTACGTTGGATTGGAGTGCGGCTGTCCTCGTCAATTTTGTTTCTACTGCCATGTGCATTGCCGGCACCCTCGGTCTCTGAGAGTAAGACCTCACCAAGCTATACCTGCCTAGAGCGGCAATTTTTGTTTATCACAGTAATAGTGCGTTGGGCAATCCGGAAGCAGAAAGGGAAGCGCCATCTAGTGCAGCAATGGGTAGATTATTAAAAATGTTATAACGAGTACATATCTCATCAAATCCAAATCTGCATAGTTTCCTCATCCCACTGATGATAGAAAACCATGGCCAATAGAGGTGCTCACAGGGCTGGAGGAGAAGTTCCGGAACCCCTGTTGGGATAGGGCAGAAGTGATGTCAAGTTAGGGGCGGACTGCCTATACATCTCCTCCAGCACCTCTAGCGGCCGTAGTGTTTTTTTTTTTTTGTTTTTTTTTATCATCACTTGGACAGGGACACTCTGCAGATTGCCATTTGACTAGATATGTACTTTGACCGGCCGCCACAGTTATACTACGGCGGGTTGGCTCCCCTGGGCGAGCCGTCGGAGTTGTACGTCGACCCTTTAAGACGCTGTAGGAGGCGCGCGCACCTGTACCCAGCAGCGTGTCCCCAGAGCCGATGCGAGTGCCCGGCGGGGCGCGATGACCTCCCGAGCGAGAATCGGGATCTGTGTGTGTAAACGCACAAATCCCAGTTCTCTCAGGGGAGAGGAGAACCGATCATGTGTTCATACTAAGTATGAACACCGATCGGTCCCCTCCCCTAGTCAGTGCTACCCCCCCCCCCCACAGTTAGAACACACACAGGGAACACAGTTAACCCCTTGACCGCCCCCTAGTGTTAACCCCCTTTCCTGCCAGTGACATTTATACAGTAATCAGTGCATTTTTATAGCACTAATCGCTGTATAATTGTCACTAGTCTCAAAAATGTATCAAAGGTGTCCAATTTGTCTGCCGCAATATCGCATTCCCGCTAAAAATCGCTGATAGCCGCCATTACTAGTAAAAAAAATTATAATAATAAAAATGCCATAAATCTATCCGCTATTTTGTAGGCGCTATAACTTTTGCGCAAACCAATCACCATACGCTTATTGCAATATTTTTTTATTATTATTATCAAAAATATGTAGAATACATATCGGCCTAAACTGAGGAATTTCTTTTTTTAAAAAAATAAAAATTGGGATATTTATTATAGCAAAAAGTAAAAAATATTGTTTTTTTTTTTCAAAATTGTCGCTCTTCTTTTGTTTATAGCGCAAAAAATAAAAACTGCAGAGGTGATTAACCACTTAAGCCCCGGACCATTTTGTTGCTAAAGGACCAGGCCCCTTTTTGCAATTCGGTACTGCGTCGCTTTAACTGACAATTGCGCTGTCGTGCGACGTGGCTCCCAAACAAAATTGACGTCCTTTTTTTTTCTTTTCCGCAAATAGAGCTTTCTCTTGGTGGTATTTGATCACCTCTGCGGTTTTTATTTTTAGCGCTATAAACAAAAATAGAGTGACAATTTTGAAAAAAATGCAATATTTTTTACTTTTTGCTATAATAAATATCTCCAAAAAATATATAAAAAATATGTTTTATTTCCTCAGTTTAGGCCGATACGTATTCTTCTACATATTTTTGGTAAAAAAAATTGCATAAGCATTTATTGATTGGTTTGCGCAAAAGTCATAGCGTCTACAAAATAAGGGGTAGTTTTATGGCATTTTTATTAATAATTTTTTTTTTTTTTACTAGTTATGGCGGCGATCAGCGATTTTTATCGTGACTGCGACATTATGGCGGACACTTTTGACACTATTTTGGGACCATTGTCATTTTTGCACTGATCAGTGCTATAAAAATGCACTGATTACTGTGAAAATGACACTGGCAGTTTAGGGGTTAACCTGTAGGGGGCACTAAAGGGGTTAAGTGTGATTCTTACTGTAGGGGGGCGTGGCATGTGACGTCACTGGTCGTCGTTCTCTATGACAGGGAACAGAAGATCAGTGACAGGCTCACTAGGAAGCATGGGGAAAGGTTTGTTTACACTTGCCTCTCCCCGTTCTTCAGCTCTGTGACCCGATCCCGAGACACCAGCAGCGATCGGGTCCACGGGTGCGGTCGTGGAGTACCCGACCGGGTCGCGAGTGCGCGCGACCGACGGCTGTACATATTAAAGGGGACGTACCTGTACGCTAATATGCCCAGCCGTGCCATTCTGCCGACGTACTTTGGCGTGCGGCGGACAGCAAGCAGTTAAATACCACCAAAATAAAGCTCTATTTGTGGGGAAAAAAGGATGTAAATTTTGTTTGGGTAGAGCGTCGCACGTCTGCACAATTGTCTGTTAAAGCGACGCAGTGCCGTATCTCAAAAAATTACCTGGTCAGGAAGGGGGCAAATTCTTCCGGGGATGAAGTGGTTAATGCGAGTTATAACCCTTTTAATAAACTGCCCATTGCTGCACTAGATTGCACTTCCCTTTCTATTAGGGCTGGGAAAAAAATCGATTTAAAATCTGAATCCAGTTGCAAGGGCAAATCGATTCAGATTTTGACCGAATAGATTTTTTAGATTTTTTTTTTTTTTTCATAGGAAGGATGCCGCGGACTAGGCCGAAGTCGCGGCCTTTTCCCAGGATAGCGGCGAGCTGCAGGCAGGATTTTTTAGGCGAGGCCGTGGCTTCGGCCTAGTCCGCGGCCTTTTCCCAGGATCGCGGCGGACTAGGCCGAAGTCGTGGCCTCGCCTAAAAACTCCTGCCGGCGCGGTGTCCATCAGGAAAAAAAAACTCGATTTGAATCGTGAATCGAGTTTTTTTTTTTTTTTTTTAAATCGCAGATTTATTTATTTTTGCCCAAAATCGCCCAGCCCTACTTTCTATACAGGGCTCGATACAGCTATGATTAAACACTAGTACAGTGTGAAACGCGTCAGCTTGACCAGGTGTGTTGTGACTTGTAGTGCTGTGGTGGATTTACAATAAAGGCAATTTTATTCGGAGTGTGGCTGTCCAGAAGGAATTTCTTTTCTTTTGTGATGCGGGACAGAAATGGCACAGCATTCCTGTTCACATTTCATGCAATTCTTTGCAGTGCGATATACGCCCATTTGTTTTTTATGGCCGCAAATCGCACCGCAAGGTATCCGGAGCATATTAACGAGTTCTCGTGAAAATACTCAGTACTGTATCGGTGCATCCCTAGATCTAACCCTTCTTCACTCTGTCTAAAATTTTAGCTGGAGCTCTTCTTCAAAGAAACACTATACTATTCTTTAATAATGTAATGGTGGAGGGGTTGGGGAGTAAACAATCATACTTGCCTATATGTTGGTACTGTTTACCTATGTTTTGTCCTGCCTCTTTGCTGCCTTGGTCCCTGTTTCCATGATGCTGCATGTGTGAAAACTGCTTCTACATATGCATCTGTTGATCTCGGGAGAAGCACGTTTTCCCCCAGCAAATGAATGTATTTCTGTACGGGGCATGCACAAAATGTGGCACATGATGTCATGCACTTTATCTTATGCATGTGTAGTATGACAATACTGCAAAATCTCACAGTTTAGGTACAAGATTTTTTAGGTTCAATCCATTTTTATTGTTTTATCAAAGTTACAATCATAAAGACAGTGAAGCAGGATCAGGAGCCCGACAAAGGGCCATCTGTGTACAGGATTTTTTAAAGGCAATGGTGACGTTGCTTTCCTAGGGGACACCTGTGTGGCCGGGAAGTTTAAAAATTAAAAGGTGAGTAAAAAAATAAGTGTTAGGTGATGACACGCCAATGTGAATTTTAGGGATGAAGGGGAATGGTCTACTTTACATAGGAAGCCCATGTCTCATGGTTATGCCCAAAAATATACTTTTTTTGAAGAAGAAGAAGAAACTTGGTGGACATTTTTTTTAAAAGGGAGAAGTATAGCCAAAGCTTTTTTCGGCTGTATTTCTATAGATCACAAGAGTGCAGTTTGTTCTGCACTCCTGTGACTTGTTTTCAGCCGACAGCGAACTGAAGGCCACTGTCGGCTGATGTCACAGAGAGCCATCCAGGCTCGGGAAAGATCCCGACCATAGGATCGGTATCCACCCAGATCACTGGGCCGCTATCTGACTCAGCCTCTCAGCAATCCACCGAGAGCCTGACCCAGATCCCTGGACTGGCATGTGGCTCAGCCTTTCAGCTGTACGCAGGGCCGTCTTTAATATGGTTTGGGCCCTGGGCAAACATTTTTTTTGCCCTCCCCCCCTCCCAGTCCGGGTTTTGAATCATGTGTCTGGGTTTCAGTCCACCTGAAACCTGGACACATTATCCAGACAGGAATGTGGCTTAGAACAGGGCTTGACAGGAGTGTGAGTGGGCACTATGTGCACCGCATTACTATTCTCTTTGAAGTGCCCAAAGGTGTCTCAGGTCTGTTACAATCCTACAGCGTATACTAAAACAAAAAAAAATGTACTATGCGTCGCTAAAGTGTTCGGGTTTGGCTTGAAGAAAAATTGTCAACCCTAACAGACACACACATAGAATTAGCTAAAAAAACAAAACAAAAAAAAAACTTTGCAGACCCCCTTCACAGCAGTCCCATGGTGTCCTCAGTTCCCTTTCATTACATTGCAGCCTCTTCACATCACAGCACTACATTACATTGCAGACATAGGCGTGCGCAAGGGGTGTGCCTAGGTGCTGTCTCCAGAGATCTCCCCAGAAATGCTGCATCCATGAGAGTGTGTGGCCCCCGCTGCCTGTGAAACAGTTTCACAGGCAGCAGATCGTGAGAATTGCCAGAGCGGTTCGGTGTATGAAGCTGTCAGATAATGACACTACATGCAGGGAGAGACACCAGCTGTCAATAGTCAGTGGTGATTTCGGGTGTGGGCGGGACTGAACGGCCATCAAACACCAGCCAATAGGATGGGTCTGGGCGGGCCGCTACATTTACGTGGCTCCGCCTGCTCTATGAAGCAGCTCAATCATTGGCTGGTTTTTTTTGGCGCTTGGTCCCACCCACCCCCGACATCGCGGCTGAGTTGTAAGTCATAACAACTCAGCCGCGATGTCGGGGGTGGGCGGGACCAAGCGCCATCAACACCAGCCAATGATTCACTGCTTCAGAGAGGGGGCGGAGCCAGAGAAATGTAGTGGCCCACCCAGACCCTTCCCATTGGCTGGTGTTTAATAACTGTTCAGTGCCGCCCACCCCCTACATCACCGCTGACTTTTAACAGCTGGTGTCTCTCCCTGCATCAGCATGTAGTGTCATTATCTGACCATTTTATACACTGAACAGCTCTGGCAATTCTCACATCTCCTGAATGTGAAACTCCCCCTCTCCCCTATCCGTACCAACCAATGCTGCCAGCAATCAGTGCCCACCAATGCTGCCAGCAATCAGTGCCCACCAATGCTGCCAGCAATCAGTGCCCACCAATGCTGCCAGCAATCAGTGCCCACCATAGCTGCCAATGAGTGCCAACCATAGGTGCCAACCATAGCTGCCAATCAGTGCCCACCAATGCTGCCAATCAGTGCCAGTGTTGCTTATCAGTGCCAACCAATTTTGCCTATCAGTGCCAACCAATGCTGCCTATCCGTGCCAACCAATGCTGCCTATCCGTGCCAGTGCTGCTTTTCAGTGCCAACCAATGCTTCCTATCACTGCCAGTGCTGCTTATTAGTGCCAACCAATGCTGCCTATCAGTGCCAACCAGTGCCAGTCAGTGCTGCCTATCAGTGCCAACCAATGCTGTAAATCAGTGCCAACCAATGCTGTCAGTGCCAACCAATGCTGCCTTTTCAGTGCTGCCAATCAGTGCCGCCAATCAGTGCTGCCCATCAGTGCCGCTAATCAGAGCCCATCAGTGCTGCATATAAGTGCCCATCAGTGCTGCCTATCAGTGCACATCAGTGCTAACAATTAATGTCCATCAATGCTGCCCATCAGTGCCGCTAATCAGAGCCCATCAGTGCTGCATATAAGTGCCCATCAGTGCTGCCTATCAGTGCACATCAGTGCTAACAATTAATGTCCATCAATGCTGCCCATCAGTGCCGCTAATCAGAGCCCATCAGTGCTGCATATAAGTGCCCATCAGTGCTGCCTATCAGTGCACATCAGTGCTAACAATTAATGTCCATCAATGCTGCCAATCAGTGCAGCCTATTAGTGCCCATCAGTGCTGCCTTAGCAGGGATGGTGGAAACCCCTCTACAGATAATTGCAATACAAATTACCTTCAAGTGCAACAACGTTTTAGTTGGGAGGTTCACACCATTATAGCACTTTGGAATTAAAAATTTTTAGATTGTTACACTTAATTGTATATGTTTTAGTCACGGTTATAATGTGAGTTATTGCACTTGAAGTTATTTTCCACCACCCCTGCTAAGTCGATGTCTTTATGGACCTTGCTTTGTGCACTGGGGTACAGTCATGTTGGAACAGGAAGGGGCCGTCCCCAAACTATTCCCACAAAGTTAGGATCATGATATTGTCCAAAATGTCTTGGTATGCTGACGCCTTAAGAGTTTCCCTCACTGGAAATAAGGGGCCAAACCCAACCCCTGGAAAACAACCCCACACCATATTATTTGGACCAGTGCACAAAGCAAGGTCCATAAAGACATGGATGAGTGAGTTTGGGGTGGAGGAACTTGACTGACCTGCACAGAGTCCTGACCTCAACCTGATAGAACACCTTTGGGATGAATTTGTGTGGAGACTGCAAGCCAGGCCTTCTCGTCCAACATCAGTGCCTGACCTCATAAATGCACTTCTGGAAGAATGGTGAAACATTCCCATAGACACCCTCCTAAACCTTGTGGACGGCCGTCCCAGAAGAGTTGAAGCTGTTATATCTGCAAAGGGCAGGGCCAACTCAATATTGAACCCTACGGACTAAGACTTGGGATGGCATTAAAGTTCATGTGTGTGTAAAGGCAGGCGTACCAATACTTTTGACTCTATATATATATATATATATATACATATATATACACACACCGTATAAGCCGAGTTTTTATTTTTTGTGCTGAAAATGCCCCCCTCGGCTTATACTCGAGTCACCTTTTTGCGCCTGATCTCCCGGATTTTGGGGAGCCGATACCGGCCGGCCGTAGGTCCCCTGGACCCCAAACTTGCCACACATATAGCCCCACTCTTCCTTTACAAGTGTGCAAAGTTTCTTGTCCGGGGGACCTACGGCCGGGGAGCACCGATTTTTCAAAGCCGGGCACCCCTTCCATAGACTCCCATGTTAAATGGTAATTTCTCTGGTGACTTTGGGGACCCGGTACCGGCCGGTCGTAGGTCCTCTGGACCCCAAACTTGGCACACATGTATCTCCACTCTTCCTCTACAAGTTTGCAAAGTTTCTTGTCCGGGGGACTTACGGCCGGGGAGCACTGATTTTTCAAATCCGGGCACCCCTTCCATAGACTCCCATGTTAAACGTCAGTCTAGTCATGGGCACAGTGAGGCATGGACACAGTGAGGAAAAGTGAGGCATACCCTAGGCTTATACTCGAGTCAATACGTTTTCCCAGTTTTTGTGGTAAAATTAGGTGCCTCGGCTTATATTCGAGTCGGCTTATACTTGAGTATATACGGTACACACACACGTATGTGTGCTTGAGCTTTTGGGTGCACACCCTAATGCAATAGGCTGCGCACGCCTATGATTGCAGACATTTCCACATTATAGTGCCCCTTATCACATCAGAGTTCCCCCATTACATTGGAGTCCCCTTCATGTCATAGTGCCCCTTTACACATTACAGCTCCCCAATTACATTTCAGCCATTGTCACATCACACATTCACATGTATGTATTTTGGCGGCCCACATTTGGCACGGCAGCTAATTAATTTGAATGAGCTGCCATGCCTGCGTTTCCTGCAGAAAAAAAGGTGCATGCAGCATTTTAAAATGGCAGTGGCCTAGAAATCCATTCTGCTTTTGCACCATGCGACTTACCTGCAGTTCCTGCACACACAAACGCACTGTTTTTAAAAGCATGGCCTAAAGATCTAAAAACGCAGCAAGTTTTCCGTTTTTAAAATCTCTACACATGGGGAGCCAGGGGAGGAGGAAGAAGAATTCCAATCAATTCTCCACAGTAGTTTCCCTTGACCATCCAGCACTCTGACACAGGGGCGTACCTAGAGCATTTGGCACCCATGGAGGATCCTATATCTGGCACCCCCCCCCACTTTAAAATGTAAAAACACCCCATTGTGCCCCCTGCATACCTCTGTATCCTCCAATATCTCTTTGTCACTACTTTGTACCCCCTCTCCACAACTGGACCCCTTTACATTACGTGCCCTCTGCACCCCTTTACATTACACAACCCCCTGCACCTCTGAACCCCTTTACATTGCACAGCACCCTGCACCTCTGGACCCCTTTACATTACACAACCCCCCGAGCCTCTGGACCCCTTTACATTGCACAGCACCCTGCACCTCTGGACCCCCTGCACATTACCTTCCCCACAGCTCTGACTGTACCCCCCGCATATTAACCCCCCCCACACACAGCTCTGACTGGACCCCCTGCACATTAAACCCCCCCCCACACAGCTCTGACTGGACCCCCTGCACATTAACCCCCCCCCCCCACACACACACAGCTCTGACTGGACCCCCTGCACGTTACCCCCCCCCCCCCAGCTGTGACTGGACCCCCTGCATGTTGCATAGCTCTGTCAGTTCCTACCTTACTCTGCACTTTCATTTTCAGAAGACAATGATTGGTTGCTAGGACCACCCAGCAACCAATCACCTGCTACTCCCGCACTTCCTGTTTTATGCCTCACTGAGTGTCAGTGTCTCTCGCTCTCCTGCTGTACAAGAGAGCGAGAGACTTTTTGTTTGTTTTTTTCTCCTGCTCCGGCATCTGGTTAATCATGTCACCCGAGTATCGGTACAGTCTGCACCCAGCTCGGGCAACCCAATTTGCGGGCAGCGTGCAGGCTTAAAGCGGTTGTATACCGCAAAACTTTTTTTTTTTGGTCAACCTGCAAGGCAAAGGTATAATGAGCTAGTATGACTAGCATACTAGCTCATTATCAATCACTTACCTTAGATCGAAGCCCCCGCAGCGGTCCTCGGACGCGTCCTTCGTCGAATCCATGATACCCGGAGTGACTTCTGGGTATCGCCGCTCCGGCACTGTGATTGGCCGGAGCGGCGATGACGCCACTCCCGCACATGTGCGGGGAACGGCACGATTCCCGCGCATGCGCGAATTTCAGGCAGTGTCCGGCAGGCTCCCATTCAAGAGCTGCTGCGCTCAGTGCGCCTGCGCCGTTATCTACGGCGCGCATGCGCCGTAGATAGCGGTACAGTCTTTTTTGCAAATTTCTCCGAGACTGTGTAGGTCTCGGAGATATTACAAGCACCTACAGGTAAGCCTTAATGTAGGCTTACCTGTAGGTGCTTGTACAAAATTTGGGTATACAACCACTTTAAGGGGCAGCTCTGCTTTGGGCCCCAAACAGTGACAGGGCCCTGGGCAGCTGCCCCCTTTTGCCCTGTGGTAAAGACGGCCCTCGCTGTACGAGAGCTTGAGTACCACTCCAGACGCTCCTGCCCCCTCCACAGCCAAGCAGTCCAGTGAGCACAGGAGGGGAAGAGCAGAGAGCCGGAGACCGACAGTCCTGGCTTTCTGCTCAGAGCAGAGGGGGAGAACTGAGCGGTCAGTGGTGTTTGATCGCTCGGTTCTCCGTGCAGAGCCAGCAGGGACCAGATGTATTGGATCATAGCTATGATTAAGCACTAAGTTCTAGTGTGAAACGCGTCAGTTATACCCTGTTTGCTGTGGCATGTATCCTGTGTTTTTTTTTATCTACAATAAAAGCAACAAGTTGTTTGGAGTGCGGCTGTTCAGAAATTCTTCCTTCACTTTGCATTATCCTATGCATTGCCAGCACCTGTGGCTTCAGATCTGGTGGAGAGGTTTTTTCAATCAGTATCCTTGAGCGGTGACTCCCTTTCCCTAACAACACCTCCCAGGATTACCACTGTGGGGGTAAGGGTGGGAGGTCAGAAAATAAAGGATGTTTAAACCAGGACCGCAGTCATCAGCACAAGGACACTTTACATTCAAAGTTAGTACAGTCCCTTGTGCTGATTTTAATTTTTAATTTTTTCATTTAAAGTGGAAGTTCAGGCAAAACCTAACTAACGCTAAACCTCCTCTCTGACATGTTCTAAACCTAATCTAGCTAACCCTGTAAAGCGAAAGTCGCTATACTTTCCTATTCTGCAGCTAATCCAGTCTGGTCCCAGGATCAGCTGTTGGCTGTCAGCGCCAGCTTTAGTGTGTAGGCGGGTGCAGAGGAGGCAAATGGAAGTCCCATAGTAAGTCTATGGGTGACGTCACTTCCCATTATTTTTCCAGCTGTTGTCGGTCCTCCTCCTTCTTCTTTTTTTTTTTTTTTTATTCTTTACAGGGTTAGATTAGGCTTAGAATGTGGCAGAGAACAGGTTTAGCGTTGGTTAGCTTTTGCCTGGGTTTACACTTTATTAGACTGAGGCCTCGTACACACGACCGATTTTCTCGGCACGAACCAGCAAGAAACTTGCTGGCAGAGATGTCTTGCCGAGTAAATCGGTCGTGTGTACGCGGCTATCGGGTTTCTCGTCGAGAAAACCGACAAGTAACCTCGACGAGAAAATAGAGAACCTGCTCTCTATTTTCTCGTCGAGATTCTCGTCAGCCTGTTTCTCGACGAGAAAAGTGAGTGTGTGTACACTTACCTGTCCGCCGGGAAGCCCGCGCATGTTCGAAATGAATTTGACGCATGCGCGGTAGCTTCCTAGGCATACGTAGGGTATACCAAGATGGCGGCGACGGCATCGAATGTGACGAGCGCATGCTCGTCGTAGTCGATGACGTCACCGCGTACGCTCCATTCAAAGAACCGCGGGTTCTTCGAAACGAGCGTGTGTACACTTGGCCGGGACAATTTTCTTGTCCAAGAATCTCGTCGAAAAAAACGACATGTTTTTTTCGACGAGAATCTCGGCCGTGTGTACGAGGCCTGAGGCTTTAAAATCTGAAACTAACATATTATTAACAGCACAATTGCAGTTTGTACTAATAAATGCACTTTGATATGGAATGATACACTAAAGAGTAGAGCACAGGTGTAGGATTTATTGGAAGCATGCTTTATGTGTTGTATTATGACAAGAAGAGCCTTCTGTACAGATTTGAAGGGCACAAAAAGAGACAAAGCAGATGTATCACTTGCTGCTTATTCATGGAAGGTGGTGTGTGGTCTGGAGGTCACAAATACAGCTCAGACATTTATTTGCTTGGAGGTATTTTTCCCTTTGCATGCCATAGGTATGACATACATGTAGAAATGACCTTGCAGTATGGCTATTTTAAAATGTGATCTTTCAGAGCACATGTACTGCTCATAGTAAAAATAAGACTTGTATTTTCTGTTAATGGACAGATGATCCCTTTACTTTCACCTCTCCTGTCTAATCTATGAATATAATTTCTTGGGATAAGGGCTCTGTTCATGTTTGTCATCCAGGACAGTATGGGGTGATATGTGCTTACGTGTATTTTTTTTTTACCTTTTTGTTTGGGTTCATATTGAAAACTGTACATTAGAAGTAATAGTACCTTTTTGGAAAAAATATTGCAAACATATGACCGCAGCATATTTTTATCTGATTTTAATTATTTATTTTTTTTGTTTGTTTTCTCCAAGGACCTCTTTGGTGTGAGTATGGTTGTGCCATTACTGAATCATCATATGAAGTCACTTGGGGCCAGTCCAACGACAGCTGGTATAATAGGTAACGCTTTTGTGAATCTTTGTTGCAATAAGATATGTGATACAATGTGTACATTAAGCAGAAAATATTAAGTAAGCCGCTATAGTTTACTGTGGCTGCCGGTGTATGAACACGCTGTTAGCTATTTATTTCAGGTATTTATATAGTGCCAACAATTTAGGCAGCACTTAACATATATATTGTACATTGACATCTGGCCCTTGCTCCCCTATGGACAACGGTTACATCTGAGGATTTGTGTGCCCCTACTTGGGCAAGAGTGAAAATTTACCAAGAGATACCTACAGTCACTATCCCGCAAAGGTACACAGCGTGTTATGACCTTTCTGGTAATGCAGGGGTCATAGCCGTGAGGTGAATGGCCAGTCTGCATGGGTGGCTGAGACACAAAGCACATATATATATATATTTTTTTTATTATTCCATTCACATTGTCACAGTCGTGGTTGGATTATTCATTGGGCTTTTTTTGATATTGTTATATATTTTATTTATTTTTTTATTCGCACAGTGGATTGTTTTAGAGCCCATTCACACAGGGGCGGCACGACTTGTCCCGCGACTTTGCCGGGCGATCCTAACACTACTTCAAAGGTGACTTGCAAAATGACTTCTGTATTGAAGTCCATAGAAGTCGCCTTGAAGTAGTACAGGAAACTTTTTCTAAGTCGGAGCGACTTGAGTCGCTCCTATTAGAACGGTGCCATTGTACAGAAGGGGACGCGACTTGTAAGGCGGCTGAGTCGCCTGACGAGTCGCCTCTGTGTGAATGGGGTCTTATTGTATTTCTGATAATCAGTATTTAGTAGTTGAGTTGCGCTGCACTAATTATCATTATTTATATTGTGACACTGGGGGGTTTATTTACTAAAGGCAAATCCACTTTGCACTACAAGTACACTTGTAGTGCAAAATTGAATTTGCCTTTAGTAAATAAACCCCCCAGTGTTGTGAAATCGCTTATCCAGGGCCAGCTGGCAACTCCAGTGTGGTTTTGGATACCACTATTATTTTATGATTTTCATTTCTTTGTCAGATACTTTTTCGGTTGCACTAATTGATTTTTTTTTGATTTATGGTATTTTTTTATATACCACAGGTTCCTGTTATGGCATCCTGCAACTCTTCTCTAGCTCTGTTGTGGTGAGTATGTAAATGTCACGCTAGTAGGGTTAGTCTTGTATACTGCAATTAACAGACCCCCCCCCCCACAAGAAAAAATATATAAATAAGTAAATGCATGGTCAGCAAATGTACTAACCAACTAAATGTGAGCTCCAAGCTCCTCATACACACGATTGGATTATCCGACGGGAATTGTGTGACAGGCTGTTGTTGGAATATCCGACCGTTTGTATGCTCCATTGGACAATCGTTTTTGGATTTTCCGCGGACAAGAGTTGGATGGCATGCTTTAAAATTGTCCGCCAACAAATGTGTGTTGTTGGATTATCCGATTGTGTGTACACAAGTCTGTCGGACAAAACTCCAAAATACAAACGCGCATGCTCAGAAGCAATACTAATCATAACACAACATTAGCAGAAGTTGCCCAAAGTGTGGCGCTAAAGAGCTGAAAAAACACATAGTTTTGTGTTTGTTGGCCAACAATTCTTTGCCGTTTGTATGCAATACAAGTTCCTGGCCAACACCCTTCGGACAAAAGTCCTACGCTTTGCCCGATGAAAATCCGATTGTATGTATGAGGCTTAACTGTCCTCCCTTCCAGGGCTAAAACCATGTTGGATTGTGGTAAATCTGGTTGGGATCTGATCTTTGCTTATGCGTTGCATGCAATAGAGAGGGCTAGGGCTTGCTAAAAATGTACCTGTCATGAGCTACCTACGAGCTTCTTCAAAGAATGATAAAAAGGATACTTATTTAAACATTTAAGCCTTGTATTACTCATGTGTTCCTACACATTATATAATTAACCCTTTGTCTGTGCCTTCTTAAAGGTGAACTTCTCTAAAAGGAGGTGGGTATAACTCAGAAATTATACAACAAATACTTTGTATTCCTGGTGCAGCACACACGCACGCACACGTGTATTTTGTGCACAGTGCATAGCACACTACCTAAACCAGGTCAAGGCTACATAACATTTTTGTAATATTACAAATAATATTTTAGAAGGTTCCATAACATAATACATGAGGAAATGGTATCTAAGGCATCACAAAATATCGCCAGGATTGTTTTCCTAAATGGATGTCCCTAATTGTGCCTAGGTGTCGCTTATTATGGCTAAAAGGCTTCATTCACCTTCTGCACAAATGCTACACCTGTATTTAGAGTGTAAAATGTAACAAATTCCTAAGCACCCCCTCCCCCCTTCCTGTAATAGCATGTAGGGGTCCTTTAGTTCTTTACCCCCCCCCCCCCCAGGCGGTGTCGCATTTAAAATCGGCATGGCAGGCAGACTTGTAGTTTCAGTGGACTATGAGTGCAGTAATCTTTGCACTCATAGTCCATCAACACTTCCTCCAGCTTTCCAACAGAAAGGCCATTCGGAGGTGCAGGCAGAAAGCTGTAGAACGAGTGTGCTGGAGCCTAATACTGCACCTGTCATCCCCTGATCACAGATGCAATGCTTTGCTGGCTCCTGTAGGGGAAAAAAAAATACACGTGTTTTTTTTTTTTTACGGCAAAAAAATTTACTTTTATAATTGTTTTCCTTAAAGTGATTGAAAACCCCTTACATACACAGTGGAGTGACTGGTCTTAGGTGGTACACAAAGATGAATAAAATCCTCCTACATAAGTTGTACCAATTTTATCTGCAGTCGTCTCTTCTCTACAGCCTTTCAAAGTCCAGAATTTATAATGCTTGTCTTAGCTGTCATAAAAAAAAGGGGCAGAGAGCTGAAGTTACACTCTGCAGAGCTCTGAGAGTTGATTGGAGGGAAGGGACACACCCCCTTCACACACACACCCCCTTCACACACACACACACACACACACGCGCAAACAGAGCTGATGCTGTCAATCTGCTGGAACTTCCTCTCCTGTCACCTTTTTTCTCTTGGTGTCAGGAATACTTATCAGAAGTGACTTGTGCTTATAGCAGAAGAACGAAGCAGCAGATAGAAGTGACACTTAGTGTTCTGGATTGAGACAAGTACACACTATAGAGGGATATGCTTTGTTGATATTTCATGTCTGAGGTCTACAACCACGTTAAAGCCGAAATTAGCCTTTAAATGTAATAATGATATAATCTTCTGTTGTGGTTGATATGCTATCTAATACCTGGCAGAAAGGTAATCTATCTATGGGGAAAGGCACGCAGAGGGCAAAAAATAAGTGCATGATGGGGAAAATACTGCAACGTGGAGGAGGGGATTAATATGGGAGGGAGAAGTATAGGTCTATCAAAAAACAAAAAGGACACAATATACACACCCTATTGAGTAAACTCCACAATGATTTATTGAAAAATTCTATAAAACCATCATCAAATCAAAAATGTCCTCCCTGACCCCCACCCCCCACACAGCACCAGCAGGTCCCCCCCCCCCCCCCCCCACATCCCAATACCAGACCACAATCCTACCTAAGGGGAATTATAGGTGGGGAAGTAGAGCATTACAATTGGAATGCTGAAAGAGAGGAAGTGAAGCAGTACTGGATGGGCACTGGATGTGGATAAGAGAAGCGGAACAGGAAAGGAAAATAAAAGAAGAAGAGATGTGGGTGGGTAAGGGGCAACGGAAGAGGTGAGAGGAGTAGAATTGGGGGTTGCAGAGGGAGAGCAGCACACTTTTTCCCTGTTCTTTTGTGGTACTCTAACCCATTGCTGTCAGCAGGGGCATAACTGCCAATCACAGGTCACAAACGCAAACTTTTATGTCCTCTTATTGAAATACAAAGCCCTGTGCGTTTTGGTAGTCTTTGCAAAAAAACTTTTTACTGACCTGGTGATCAGTGTAATGTCCCCTTAGGCTTCATGTACACGGGACGTTTTTACAACCTCTCCTGAACGATTTAACTTGACAGATAGTAACCCACGTTCAAAACGTCTGTTTTGCCACGTTTACATGCCGCGTTTTGCCGCGTTTGTGTTTTAGAAGCGTTTCTAAATTTATTTATTTTTAAATAGCCAAAATTGCCTGTAAACTAAAAGTGGGTTACCATCTTTAGAAGCGTTTGGCTCTTGAAATTCCTCCAAACTCAGCGTCTGAACTAATTTTTTTGCTTTCCCAAAAATGCCTCTAAACTCCACTGTCTAGAAAGGACTATAAACGACCCTGTGTACATGTACTGATAAGATAACAGAGGAGAGTTCAGGGGCAGCTAAAAAAAAATGCCCAACTGCTCCTAAACGTCCGTTTACCAGCAGCAGTGTACATGAGGCGTTACATTGATGGTCCCAGTTACAATAAGGGCCCTTTCACACTGATCATTTTTCATAAAAAAAAAAAAGCGGAAGAAAAATGCATCCCTTTTAATCCCATGGAACTCCTTACAATGGTTAGTTTTAAAATTCCTGCTTGCTGCATCATTTGTGTGCTTTTCTCCCCATTGAAATAGAAACGCATCAAAAACGTGGTAAGGCACTTGATTCCTAGGCAATGGAAATCCAAAACCATACCTTCCTTTCCTGAATGGCTTGAGACCCTCAACGATATTATGCATATGGAAATTATGGAGGCGGATGATAAAAACACTTCTGATAAATACAAGCATGTTTGGCTGGCTTGGATAATGTATAAGGACTCTCCTAAAAACAAAACAAAAAAAAAAAACAGGATTTTTTTGAGGGCCTTCGCTAAGGATCACTGCCTGTCCAATCCCTCCATACTGCAGGTCTCCCTCCCCAGCTCCATTGCTTTTCTTGTCATTGTGAGGACTTGCCTTCTCTGCTTTGTACTCCCAATTTCTGATTTTCATAATCTCAGTGCCTTTTTTTTTTTCCCCTCTTTTTCTGACCCTAAGGTCTTTCCCCCTCTTTTCTCCTTTTCTCTTTGCATGCATCTTTGTTTTGGTTCTCTTTCCCATTAGTCAGGGTGCAATATTCCCCTGTGAAGAGTTTCACAAGACATTTTCTCTTCTGCCCCATATGTTATATTATATGTACCGTATATACTCGAGTATAAGCCGAGTTTTTCAGCACATTTTTTTTGTGCTGAAAATGCCCCCCTCGGCTTATACTCGAGTCACCTTTTTTGCGCCTGATCTCCCAGAATTTTGGGGACCCGGTACTGGCCGGCCGTAGGTCTTCTGGACCCCAAACTTGGCACACACGTACCCCCACTCTTCCTCTACAAGTGTACAAAGTTTGTTGTCCAGGAGACCTACGGCCGGGGAGCACCGATTTTTCAAAGCCGGGCACCCCTTCCATAGACTCCCATGTTAAACGGTAATTTCTCCAGTGAATTTGGGGACCCGGTACTGACCGGTCGTAGGTCACCTGGACCCCAAACTTGGCACACAGGTAGCCCCATTTCTCCTCTACAAGTGTGCAAAGCTTGTTGTCCAAGGGACCTACGGCCGGTGAGTACCGATTTTTTTATTTTTTTTTCAAAGCCGGGCACCCCTTCCATAGGCTCCCATGTTAAACGGTAATTTCTCCAGTGAATTTGGGGACCCGGTACTGGCCGGTCGTAGGTCCCCTGGACCCGAAACTTGGCACACATGTAGCCCCCTTCCATAGACTCCCATGTTAAACGTCAGTCTAGTCATGGGCACAGTGAGGCATGGACACGGTGAGGCACAGTGAGGCATGCAGATGGACACCCTAGGCTTATACTCGAGTCAATAAGTTTTCCCAGTTTTTGTGGTAAAATTAGGTGCCTCGACTTATATTCGGGCTGGCTTATACTCGAGTATATACGGTAATCTCATTACTTGTGTCATTTTCTTGATGTTTTTCCTCCCATATGCTGGATATGTGTCTCCTGCTTATGTTGCTGGACTTTACTTCTGATGGTTCATGTTTATGCCTTCCTGATACACTTCTAGACTCTCCTGTTTTTCCAATAAAAATATGTTTGTATAAAAACACACTGTGATTGGGTTTTTGGCACAGTTTTTGAGTGACATGTGCATGTGCATTCAGGCAACCAGAAAACGTATCAAAAATGCATATGCATTTTTAACGTGTTTTTTCAACGGAGCAGTGTGACACAGCCAAATACTCTGCTTCCATGTAATCTAATGACTAATCATCTGGAACATACAGTACATCACTTCTGGAGATATTTGGCCCTCCCATTTTTATAACAGAATTCCATTGTGGTAGCATATTTTGATGTCGGAATGGTTTGCAGCATTTTGTGCTTTGAATGCCGCATTGCATTTGGATCAGTCAGATCACATAAAGATTTGCTCCTTTAAGCCTTATAAGGAATTCTGTGTTTTTTATATGACTCATGCAAATTGATTTGTAGGTCATAGACTAATAATACTGCCCGGATTCAGCTTCCCCTGTTTAACTTTATTTGTGTTTTAGAGAATTTCTAATCCACCCTGGGAGTGCCGTTCTAATCTAACATAGAAGATTTGTCACACACTAAGCCTATAAAATCAATGTGTATAAATATACTCAAACAGGGAGCTGCACACTGTCCAAGATAAAGATCTACTGGCCTAGTGGGCTCCAAACACTGTTCACACAATCCAATCTGGACAGGAACAGGAGCGAAATGTACTTCAGGACCTGAACTTGAGGGATGCCTGAAACGGTCATTCTTCTAGTTCATTGTGTTACTGAAGGAGATATTTGTGGAAAAAATATTAACTTTTTCTACGTGCAGCCCCAAACTTGCAAGGAACCTCCACCATGCTTCACTATTGCCTGCAAGACACTTATTATTGTATCGCTCTCCAGCCTTTCAGTGAGCAAACGCCAAATAAATGACGCATAAACACATGGTATTGACACACGTGAACGAGCTTAGTCGAAAAACAAGTTTTTGCTAAAATAATGTTGGAGTCACTATCTGACGATAGAACTGTCTCACGTAACCCATAGCAGTCAGTGATATTCAGACTTGTAGAATTAATTTGTATCTGGTTGGTTGCTAAGAGGTACCTGGGAAAGCACTTGTTACAAAGGTTTCTAAATCCTGATTGTAAAAGAACAGCTCTTGTAAACATCTTTTTTTTTTATTCCTGCAGGGGAGCTGGAGTGATATTGTTGGAAGACGATATTCGCTAATTGCCTGTATTGTTATAAGTGCTCTTGGCTATGGTGTTCTTGGTGTGTCCATTAATATTTACATTTATGCCATTGCTAGGATACCCGTGGGTAAGTAGCCACCATTAGCTGCTCCCTAATGTACAGAAAGTACCCTTTGAGAGCCTGGTTTTGTGAAAGCTTGAAGTGTGCACATTGTAGAAAGAATTCCTCTTTCATGTTTATCATAGATACAGTTTCTATTACCCTTAATATCTACAAATAAAATAGTCAGCCTAAGTGGGCCGTGCATTTAAAAATAGTGCTAATCAGTTCAGGTAACAAACGCCAGAATGTAGAAATAGGACAATTGAATGGCTGCAGAAGGTGAAGTGATGTAAAGAAACGATATTTTTGATTTTTTTTCAGAAATTTGTTTGACAATGGCCATCTTTAAGACTGACATTACACATTTGATAGAGTAGACATCCTTGTTCTTAAAGTGATTCTATTGCTTAAAGTAAAAGTTCACCCTAATACTAAAAACGTTAAATCTAATGGCATTCAAAAGCTAAGATTAACCTATCTAGCCCTGTATAGAAGAAATCGCTATACATCCTTTTTTTGAAGCCGGTCCAGTCCCACGCTGAGCTGTCTCTAGGTAGGCGGGTGCAGAGGAGACAGCCAACGACGGAAGCCCCATAGTAACTCTATGGGTGACGTCACTTTCCATTAATTTCCCAGCCATTGTCGGCTGTGTCCTGCACAGAGTTTCCGCTGCTGGAGACCGGACCAGATCAGCTTCAGAAAAGGTGTGTATAGATTTCTAGTATTAGAGTGAACTTCCACTTCAGCGCAAAAAAAAAAGCGCACATGCACAGTTACCTGCAGCAGCCTCAAAGCCTCTCCCTTTACAACCAAATACTCAGCCATTCCAAAATGCAAAGGTTTGATGGGTCTAGGTTGTGTTAACTTGCTGCTAGCTCCTGTCATTACACTTTCTGTTAAGTGATCACTTTAATAGACTGCTTTAGGGCTGCTGACGGAAATTGTGGGGCCCCATACAGACTACAGTGCATGGGGATGTTTCCAGAGTAAAACAAAATTACAGTACTGTACATGTCAATTGTACTTTTAGGTTAGTACAATACCATATTTGAACAGCAGGTGGCAAGACTGGTCAAACCTATATTAGTGCCGAGTAAATGAAAAAAATTTTTTTTTCCTTGCAAAATACGTTTTTCTTTATCGTACACCACGGGACACAGAGCTAGTCATTACATAATGGGTTAAGGGTCACCAGCGGTGATTGGACACTGGCACAACCAATGGAAGACAGTTCCCCTCCATATAACCCCTCCCATCAGGGAAATACCTCCGTTTTTTCGCCAGTGTCGAAAGGTGTTGGACGCGTTAGGAGGTGCTAAAGGAAAGCTCTACCAAAGAGACCCTCTGGGGGTAAAAGAGCTATGCTTTCGGATCCATCCAAGACGCCTACAAGTGAGCTGAATCTGGATGGGATCCGGGCCTCATCCATGAGGCGTCGCCTGTAATGTCTCTCTTCGGAGGACTGGGCTCTAAGATCCAGCACTTTCGCTATTTCGCGATAAAGTCCTGGTAAGAGTCTTGTACAAGGCCCAGGGGAGAGGTATCCTTTAAATAGGAACCCATATCCCTGAAGGTTGGCACACATAGCCCACCGTGAAGGGTGAAGTTTGGTATCTGTCTGAAAACTTTCAGCAGAAAAACCTGCGGCGTGGATAAGGTGAGATTAGAAGGTCCATAACTAGGTTGGGACCTTTTTTCAAGAGTGGATGTCTTCTTTTTTTCCACCACTGGGGGGAGTAAAGAGCTGAATATACTCACCTCACTCTGTTCAGTGTCGGCTTCGGCGAAGTACACTGCTCGTCACCTCCGCTGCTGAGTTTGCTTGGGCACCCCGCTCCTCCTTTCGGTGGCCGACACAGACACCTGCAGATGCAGGTAAGTGGGAACAGGGGCTGATGAGAGTCCTCTCTCACTATGGCCACCACCATAGCGCTAAAGGCCGCGTGCGCGCGGGAGCGCGCTTTATCGGAGGGGGGGAGGCGAGGGCGTGCGCGGGCACGTGGCGCACGCAGGCACAGAAACTGCGCCAAATTTAAAAGACTGTCAGTGTGAGAAGCACTGCAGCAGCAAGCAAGCTCGTTAGTTCTCTTGTTCCTGGCAGAGAAACACAGCAGCTATATAGGGACGTAAGACTCCATGTGGTTGGATTGGGTACTTCCTAGAAGACATCCATGTTATGCATGATTATGTGTTAAAAGTTGCATACTTAATGTATTTGCTAAACTAAACACGGTAGTATATGCATTTAGGTACCTTGTATTTTGTCTAAACAGTAAGCCTTCCAGGGGAAGTAATGCGGACAAAAAGAGAGAGCACCGCTGCCTGAGACAGGAGGCTCTAGCTGTGCTGACTCGGTACCTTCCTCTCCTGTGTTGCTAAATGCACCTGTACAGGATGAGCCATTACCTCTGTCAGGTATGGTGGCTTCCCCAGTGAAGCCTGGGCCTGCATATGTCACTGAGGACACTTTATCAGCTGCCCTGAATAATCTGGAGGAGAAAATTGCTACCTTAATCGCTAAATCCTCTAAAAAGGACAATAAGCGAAGCAGATCTCCTCCAGTATTGGACCTCCCTTCAGAAGTACCTGAGGAGGAGGAGGAGGATGAGGAGGAGGCTACATCAGCAGAGGATGAGGAGTCAGATTTTAAAGTCACAGGTACAATGCTATGCAGGATCTGTGCGATCTGCATTTAAGTTACCCTCTTCGGAGGTAACAGAATCACCTGTCTCCTCCCTAGGATCATTAAGATCCCTGCAAGGTGCATGCTCCTTCCTGGTTCATCCGTTACTAGAGGATCTATTGTACGCCGACTGGCAACATCCAGATAAGTGTTTTTTACCTCCAAAAAAGTTTAACATTCTTTATCCTATGGAGGAATTTTTTTTAAAGAAATGGAACTGCCTGCGGTAGATGCGGCTATTTCTTGTGTAAATAAAAACCTGACATGTCCAGTGGATAATGTACAAGTGTTTAAAGATCCTTCTGAGAAGAAGTTGGAATCCCTACTGAAATCCTCCTTCCTTTTGGCCGGCTCAATTATCCAACCTGCAGTAGCAGCAGTCGGTATGTGTCAGGTCATCTGCCAACAGGTAAAGCAGGGGCTGAAGGAGCTTCCTTCAGAGCAGGCTAAAAATTGGGATAATTTGCCTAAAGCCTTATGCTTCACAGTGGATGCCATGAGAGATTCTATCATACAGGCATCATGCCTTACACTCCAGCTGGTACAGATGCGTAGAGTACTTTGGCTTAAGCATTGGTCAGCGGAAGCCCCATGCAAAAAGTAGTTGGCAAGTTTCCCGTTCCATGGCGAACGCCTATTTGGGGAAGATTTAGAAAGATATATCCAAAGGATATCAAGTGGTAAAACGACACTTTTACCTGAGAGAAGAAAAACAAGAAGACCTTGTTTTAAACGCACTCTCTCCCCAGCTTCCGGGAAATCAGACTCCAGCCAGTGGCGACGGCCTTGTCAGCCACCCACAAAAGCCAAAGAACAGGCTCAGAAGAACAAGAAGCCGTGGGGTGCAAGAGCTAATAAGCAAGCCCCAAAAACCTCTCATTGAAGGGGCGCCCCCGCTCGGCCGAGTGGGGGGGAAGGCTTCGTCAGTTCTCAGCGACCTGGCGGACAGAAACCCAGGACAAATGGGTGGTATCCACAATATCCTCTGGGTACAAACTGGAATTTCGAGAGATCCCATCTTCTCAATTCCCAAGACTCTCCAAGGATCCACAAAAAAGGGGATCCTTCTTCAAAGGTTTGAATCACTTAATAGCTCAAGGGTGGTTACAGAGGTACCCCAAAAGGAGCGAGGTTCAGGTTTTTACTCAAACCTCTTTTGTGATTCCAAAGCCAAACGGAGAAGTCAGACCCACCCTGGATCTAAGATCTCTAAACCGGTTTCTGAACGTTCGCCATTTTCGAATGGAAACGATTCGATCCGTGGTCGCTACTTTAAAAGGCGGAGATTCATGGCGTCCATAGATATCAAAGACGCATATCTACACATACCAATCCTCCCCGCTCACCAAAGATTCCTAAGGTTTGTGGTAGAAGATCGCCACTTTCAATTTGTGGCCCTGCCATTTAGTGTAGCCACCGCGCCCAGAGTATTCACAAAGGTGCTAGCTCCTCTGTTAGCAAACCTGAGAACACGGGGCATTGCGGTAAAAGCCTATCTAGACGATCTACTATTAATAGATCAGTCAAAGGAGGGATTGGATCACGCTGTAGACACTACAGTAGGATACCTGGAGCATTTAGGATGGATTATAAACTTACAAAAATCCTCTCTCCAGGCCCAAAGAAGGATAGTGTACCTGGGCATGATCATAGATACAGCCCAAAACAGGGTATACCTGCCAGAGCCAAAGATACAGTCGCTGAAAGACCTGATCCACAAGGTCAAAGCAAACAAAAGGCCGTCTATTCGCCTTTGCATGAGACTATTGGGAAAGATGGTAGCCTCCTTCGAGGCGGTCCCTTACGCCCAGTTTCATTCGAGACTACTTCAAGGCAATATTTTAGCCTCCTGGAACAGGAAGAGCCAAGCTCTGGATATACCCATGCGCCTGTCCTCACAAGTACGCCACAGCTTCAATTGGTGGCTAGAAGCCAAGAATTTACGGAAGGGAAAGTGCTTCCTCCCAGCAGCCTGGAAGGTGGTGTCTACGGATGCCAGCCTATCGGGCTGGGGTGCAGTATTCGAAGAGGCTTCTACCCAGGGAACCTGGGCCAAGACTCAGGGGATCCTGCCCATCAACGTGCTAGAGATCCGGGCAGTATATCTAGCCCTCAAAACCTGGACATACAGGTTACAGGGCCACCCAGTTCGGGTTCAATCCGAAAATGCTACTGCAGTAGCTTACATCAATCACCAAGGAGGCACCCGCAGTCGGGCAGCCCAAAGAGAGGTGAACCGGATCTTGGCATGGGCAGAAGAGCATGTACCTTGCATCTCTGCAATCTTCATTCCAGGGATAGAAAACTGGCAAGTAGACTACCTGAGTCGTCAGCAGCTGCTACCAGGAGAGTGGTCTCTTCACCCCGAGATCTTTCAGGCCATATGTCTGAGATGGGGAAACCCAGATGTAGACCTGCTAGCTTCCAGATTCAACAAGAAATTGGACAACTTTGTGTCCAGAACAAGAGATCATCTAGCCTACGGGACAGATGCTCTAATAACTCCATGGAATCAGTTCTCACTGATCTATGCATTCCCTCCGATCCCTCTTCTACAAAGACTGCTTCGCAGGATCAAGGAGGAGGGAATACCAGTAATCCTAGTAGCCCCAAACTGGCCCAGGAGGCCTTGGTACGCCGAGATCGTAAAGATGGCGATAGGAAGGCCCTGGAAGCTTCCACTTCGACACGACCTGCTGTCACAGGGTCCAGTATTCCACCCTTCCTTACAAAGGCTAAATTTGACGGCCTGGCTGCTGAGACCCACATTTTGAAAAAGAGAGGGGTCTCTGGTCCGGCTCTTTCTACGCTCATTAATGCTAGAAAGCCAGCCTCCAGACTCATCTATCATAGAGTCTGGAAAGCATACGTTTCCTGGTGTGAATCCAGAAGTTGGAATCCTCAGAAATATGAAATAAGCAGGATTCTTGCTTTTTGCCAGCTAGGAGTGGATATGAAATTAGCCCTTAGCACCATCAAGGGTCAAATATCGGCTCTATCAGTTTTCTTTCAGAGACCATTGGCATCTCACTCCCTAGTTCGGACATTCATTCAGGGGGTACTGAGGATAAATCCTCCAGTTAGGTCTCCCTTGTCTCCATGGGATTTGAATTTGGTATTGTCAGTGTTGCAAAAGCAACCTTTTGAACCTATTCGCCATATTCCTTTAATTATATTGAGTAGGAAGTTGGCCTTTCTGGTTGCTATAGCTTCTGCTAGGAGAGTATCAGAGCTAGCAGCTCTTTCTTGTAAAGAGCCTTATTTAATTTGTCACAAGGACAAAATCGTACTACGACCCCATCCGGCTTTTCTGCCTAAGGTGGTGTCGGCTTTTCACTTGAATCAAGACATTGTTCTGCCTTCCTTTTTTCCAAACCCGCGGACGGCGGGGGAAAAATTATTACACTCTCTAGATCTAGTGAGAGCGGTAAGGGTGTATCTGCAAGCAACCGCTCAGATACGTAAAACAGATGTTTTGTTTATTTTTCCAGATGGGCCCAAGAAGGGCCAAGCGGTATCAAAATCCACCATTTCCATGTGGATTAGACAAGTAATTGTTCAAGCTTATGGTTTAAAGAACAGGACTTCTCCTTTTCCTGTTAAGGCGCACTCTACCAGGGCGATAAGTGCTTCATGGGCAGTGCACCACCAGGCTTCGATGGCTCAGATCTGTAAAGCTGCAACTTGGTCTTCAGTCCATACATTTTCCAAATTCTATCAAATAGATGTGAAAGGACATGAGGATTCCGCCTTCGGGCGAAGTGTGCTGCAGGCAGCAGTATAGGGCTTCTGGTCCGCAAGCGGCCTGTTTGATCTGTGTCTCCCCCCCTTCATATGAGCATTGCTCTGGGACGTCCCATTATGTAATGACTAGCTCTGTGTCCCGTGGTGTACGATAAAGAAAGTAGGATTTTTATAACAGCTTACCTGTAAAATCCTTTTCTTGGAGTACACCACGGGACACAGAGGTCCCCCCCTTCTTATGGGAACCTTACTGCTTTGCTACAAAACTGAGGTACTTCCCTGATGGGAGGGGTTATATGGAGGGGAACTGTCTTCCATTGGTTGTGCCAGTGTCCAATCACCGCTGGTGACCCTTAACCCATTATGTAATGACTAGCTCTGTGTCCCGTGGTGTACTCCAAGAAAAGGATTTTACAGGTAAGCTGTTATAAAAATCCTACTTTTTTTTCCCTGAACACTCGATTTTCTTGTGGTAGAATGGATGAAAGCATTAATAAAAATAATTACAGATGCATAGTGAAAACATATTTTGAACAGTTTCATTTTTATTTTTGCAGGAATTTTTAAGCATTCACTTTCCATATCAAAAGCATTCCTGTCAGATCTTGCATGTGAAAAAGAGCGCCCCCATGTAATGGGGAGGTTTAATGCAGCTTCCAGTATGGGCTTTATCCTGGGTCCTGTTGTTGGTGGTTACCTAGCTGAACTACAGGGAGGTTTTTATATGACATCCCTCATCTGCACTGTCATATTTATAATAAATGCAGGTATGTACCAATTATTTTATAAGCAAATGAAGATCAATTTGTTTCATTCGCCTTCCCAGTAACTTTGTATTAAATGTTTAATTGGATTTTGTTTAGTCTAAAGGGACCCATAGATATTGGCTGCTTGGCACGCAATAACCTTTGCTTTTGACTAGTGTGAACAGATAGGCTGCTTTTGGATAGACTGCCGCAGGTGACACTAGCAGGAAAATATAATCTCTTCAGTGTAATGGTTGGGAAAATGCTGATGGTAAAGTAAACTTCAATGCAGTAATAAAGGCTAAAGGCTAAAATGTTCTCTACCCCTGCATATCACATGCTGCTTGGTTTAAAATTTCAGGGTTAAGAACCTTTTATCCTAATCATACAGCACAGGAAGTCAGACCATGGATTATATGCCACTACTTTCAGGTGATTGGACACTGGCAAAGACTTTTTGAATGCCCCTATTGCACCATCATATAACCCCACCCACTCCGTGGAACTCCTATTGTTTTCTTTGTTGTTTTTTTGTCAGTGTCCTTAGGCAATGGGCCTCTTCTTCTATTGAGAAGCTTTCTAACCCATTATTTTTTTCACTACCTCAACTGACACTTCTATCAATATCCATCTGCCAATTGCTTCAGGGCTTACTAGCATTTTTGTGGATCAGTTACCCTTGATGTACACCTAGGGGTCTGTACTTGGACCCTGCAGCAGCAGGGCCAGCCTGTAATGTTTACTTCGGGCACTGGACCCTGCAACAGGTGTAGCTAGCTGCGGGTTGCTATACAGGTCTAGGGTGGCGATCCATTCCTATGGCATCTAGACCCTGAAGACCCCTTCAGTGGTATGCCCACCATCACAGGTTAAATTTGGTCCAGCTGCATGGATAAGCAAGACAGGGTTTCCTTGTATTTATGATGGATTCCTATTTTTACATGCAGATGTTATTCACTTTATCTGTAAATGTCTCTGCAACATTAGCAGTAAACCAAAAAAAAGAAGGGCAATAATCAGGGACTTTTAAGGTGCTCCTGATAATATTTAACCACTTGCCTACCAGGCCAATTCTGTCATTTCTCTTCTACATGTAAAAATCATAATTGTTTTTGGCTCAAAAATTACACTGAACCCCCAAACATATTATATATATATATATATCCGTATTTATCGGCGTATAACACGCGCCGGCGTATAACACGCACCCCTAACAGATCCCATCAACTGATCATCCGATCGTCCAGATCTCGATTTTGCTTTCTCACTCAGACACCTCCGGAGATCATCCGATATCCACCACCAGATTAATATGGTAAAAGAGAAGCCAGCAATAGTGTAGTCCCATAAAGGTTATTTTTAATCAGTTCAACAATAAAAACATTCCACACGTTTCTTCCATATGATAATAATCATAATAATCATATTCATAATTCAAAAACCGTGCTGTTCAACAAGCCTCCATCAAGTGCAGCGTGTCAGCTGGTACAACACGTAATTGCCAGTCACACTGCTGCTTCCTGTATCCGGAGCGCACTTGGAACGCACAGGCGACACTACCTATCAACCGCAGAGTCACGCCCTTATCATATGGAAGAAACGTGTGGAATGTTTTTATTGTTGAACTGATTAAAAATAACCTTTATGGGACTACACTATTGCTGGCTTCTCTTTTACCATATTAATCTGGTGGTGGATATCGGATGATCTCCGGAGGTGTCTGAGTGAGAAAGCAGAATCGAGATCTGGACGATCGGATGATCAGTTGATGGGATCTGTTAGGTGCCTTTGAAAATCCACCTTGTGGTGAGTACCCACCCGAAAGGGGAAACAAGAAATTGATTAGAAGTGGATTTTTGATTTTAGAAGACACCTGAGGATTTTATCATTGCGTATCAGTTTCTTCATATTATATGTACTCTTATGAACTGAAAATAAGAAAGAGTGGTCATGGGAATGTGTT
Organism: Rana muscosa; assembly: GCA_029206835.1. Taxonomy (NCBI): domain Eukaryota; kingdom Metazoa; phylum Chordata; class Amphibia; order Anura; family Ranidae; genus Rana; species Rana muscosa. Next base: position 680,988,119 of record CM055117.1, on the reverse strand, counting down.
GACCCTTGTAGCGCTGCTGTAGAAAACTGTCATTATCCCACCCAGGGACTTGACATGGTTTTTATCAACTCTAGATATACCGTATGTACTGCAAAATATTTGTTTTGTTTTCAAGCGGCTGCTGATTCATTTAGTGTTTATGGGATTAATGATTATGGTCACATACTCATTGAGTTTTGTTATAGGTCACTTGTGAGCATTCTTAGCGCTGAGATAGTGAAAGAAGGCCAAGGGAACTTCACTAATATTTTTATATATATATAATTTTATATATATATATATATATATATATATATATATATATATATATATACATTTTTAGCAGGGAGCCTAGAAAATAAAATGGTGGTCGTTGAAACTTTTTATCTCTCACGGTATTTGCGCAGCAATTTTTCAACTGCGTTTTAATTTTTTGGGGAAAAATTTCAGGTTTCATGCATTAAAAAACAAACAAAAAAAAGTTAGCCCATTTTTTTTCCAAAGATGGTGTTATGCTGAGTGAATAGATACCTAACATGTCACTCTTCAAAAGTGCACACGCTCACACGAATAGTGCATGACAGGTGCTCTTTACAGTGAGATCTAGGGTCAATAAGTCTCTAGATCTCACCTCTAGGCTGAGAAGCGTGAAATAAAAAAAATAAAAAAAGAGAGATCCTGGCTTCCCAGTTGAGGCAGCAGCATTTTTTCAAATGCAACGGCTGGGTGTGACGTCATAACATCGCGCCCGGCCTCCGAACGAGCATAGAGACTCTGGGGACCATCTGGCCCTCCGGAATTGTCAATGAGACAGTTAACCACTTCAGCCCTGAACCATTTGGCTGGTCAAAGACCAGGCCACTTTTTGCGATTCGGCACTGTGTCGCTTTAACTGACAATTGCGCGGTCGTGCGACGTGGCTCCCAAACAAAATTGGCGTCCTTTTTTACACAAATAGAGCTTTCTTTTGGTGGTATTTGATCACCTCTGCGGTTTTTATTTTTTGCGCTATAAACAAAAATAGAGCAACAATTTTGAAAAAAATTCAATATTTTTTTACTTTTTGCTATAATAAATATCCCCCAAAAAATCTATAAAAAAACATATTTTTTCCTCAGTTTAGGCCGATACATATTCTTCTACATATTTTTGGTAAAAAAAATCGCAATAAGCATTTATTGATTGGTTTGCGCAAAAGTCATAGCGTCTACAAAATAGGGGATAGTTTTATGGCATTTTAATTCATATTTTTTTTTTTTACTAGTAATGACTGTGACATTATGGCGGACACATCGGACACTTTTGACACCATTTTGGGACCATTGTCATTTTTACAGCGATCAGTGCTATAAAAAATGTACAGATTACTGTAAAAATTACACTGGCAGTGAAGGGGTTAGCCTGTAGGGGGCGCTGAAGGGGTTAAGTGTGACCTAGGGCGTGATTCTAACTGTTAGGGGGCGTGGCTTGCCATGACACGTCACTGATCGCTGTTCCCGATGAGAGGGAGCAGACGAATAGTGATATGTCACTAGGAAGAATGGGGAGATGTTGTGTTTACACTAACATCTCCCCGTTCTTCAGCTCCGTGACACTATCGCGGGACACCGGCGAACATTGAGTCCGTGGGTACGGTCACGGAGCTCGCGGCAAGGTCGCAAGCGCGCCGCCGGCGGCAATTTAAAGGGGACGTGTTTTTATATACGCCCATTTGCGCAGCCGTGCCATTCTGCCGACGTATAAGTGTGTGCGGCGGTCGGCAAGCGGTTAATTGGAAGGTTTGGTTTGGCAAACGGCATATATGTTCTGTTTTTTAACTTTAAAACTGTACTGTGATCAAGGCTTGTAAGCCAGAACGCGTGAGCCCCTGTATGTTTTTACTCACTTTTTTTTTTCTTTTTGTGCGCCATTAAAGAATTATTTTCAACTACCCATACAGATAAGGCTTTATAAATTTGCTGTATTATTTCCACTCATTGTTGATACTCAGGTAATGACACAGTGGTTCTATGCCCTCTGGCTAACAAACTTCAACCTGCCATTTCTGCTGAGAACACAAAACGCACTTGCTGGTTTCCCAGGGGGCTGCTGTTCCAGAGATACAGCCACAGTGTGCCAGTCTGGTTTAGAGACATTCTGGACCTCCTGGGTTCAATCTGTAGTTTTTAGGGCTACAAAATAGAAGTTCTATCCCTCCCCTCTTTAATTCCCATCCCCCAATCTGCCAGCTTCACCTCAAAGACAGGCAGATTAATGGGCAGCCCTAAGTCAACTTCAGATGCTAGGATTAGTAAACCCAGTTCCTACATTGGAAAGGTTAACAGAGTTTTACTCAAACCTATTTGCAGTGCCGAAACCATTCGTCCCCTTTTGGACCTAATATCCCTAAATAGATATTTCTCTTGTCATCCATGGACTGACACAGCGTGTCTTATACACCTTTACACGTGGGTTATGTCCCTGCTTGCAGGAGAAGACCTAGGCAGAATGTGAGATGTTATACATACATTCTAAACAGCCAGAGCTGAACAGCCCCGCCCAGGGGGGCGCCCCCTCCGGGCATAACCCTCCCACTGCAGTCAGCAGACCTCAGTTTTTTTCTGCCTAGCAGAAGGAGAAGACGTGGCTCTCTCAGGAGCCAGTCTCCTGACCTATTTTTATTCTTTTGGGAATTTTTTTCCTATTTTATTTTTTTATCTTTTTTGAGATCTTCTATCAACTGTCGGCTGGGCAACAGGTTGGGTACAAGATATCCTCGTAGTCTTCCCTGTCCGACCATCGAGCGTGCTGATCCTCGCCTTGTGTGCGTGAGACTCAGTTCACGACATGCCCCACGACTCCAGGGGTGGCCGGTGGGCTTCCAGCTCCGCGGTCCTCTCAAGATAGAACAGTCCGGCTGTATCTTTCGCGGTGGACCGGGCCGACAGCTACTCAGTACCGCACTGTGATAGTTCTGTCAGAAACACACCAGCGGGTCCCTCAGGGGACGGGTAAGTAGTCTCTCCTGGCTGCAGGTGAGTACATGCTGTGTGTTTCTTGTGTGGGGGGATTTCCCTGTCTCCCCCTGTGTTTTTAATGTCACTCTCTGTTCACTAGTGCTGGCGCTGTACTATGGGGGGTGCCTGGGGGCCATACTGTCCTGGGGGGGGCTCATGCTGCTCTGCACTCGCTGGGGCTGTTTTGTTTTTGGAGGTGAGGGGCCTGGGCGCCGTTCGGCGCCATGTTTTGTGTGTGTGCTGATTTTTACATTGGCGGCCATCTTGCCGGGGCCCGCCGGAGCACATTGCGGCGGCCATTTTCTTGTTGCCGCACGTCTTTTCTGGCACTAGTTTGGCCTCTAGCGCCGCTGGAAACGGCGCAAATCTCCTCACACTCTCTCCTCTCAGCTCACTCACGCTGAGCAGCGCGGCGCAGTGAGACAGAGCGGCGGAACCGAGCGGTCCTGGTCAGGTTGGTGGGTTCCCTGGGCATTCCCCTACTTCAGTCTGCACGGCCTGTGGGTGGTCTGAGAGGGACATTATGGAGTCAGAGTCACCAGCTTCCCCTAACATGCCAGAGGCAGCAGCCAGTGCTCCAGCACCTGCGGTCCCTATGGACCAGTTGTCGGCAGTCCTGGAATCATTTCTGACCAGGATGGAAGCTGTGTGTGAGCACAAGGGAGCAAAAAAGCGCCCTCTCCCCACTTTATCTCCACAAGGGGAGTGCTCTGCTTCAGATATGGGCCTAGTTCTTGCTGCTCAGGACCCTAGTTCTGAATATTTGGATGGTTTTGAACAGGACATTCCTTGTGAGGAAGACTCCAGTTCTGAGTCAGTAAATGACAGGGCGCTTGTTAGTGAACTCATTGATGCTGTGAGGGACACTCTCAAGCTAGATGCTGCGACCGCAGAACCTCAGGCGGATACAGTCTCCTTTGGTTCTTTTAAGACCAAGCCTTCTAAAAAGGTTTTTCCATATGTACCTTTCTTTGACCAGCTCATTGACCAGGTCTGGGAAAAGCCGCAGAAGACTTTTATGGTCCCGCGGCGTTTGTCTATTAGATACCCCTTTGAAGACGCCCTGCTTAAAAAGTGGGCTTCTCCCCCGGTGGTCGACCCTCCAGTCGCCCGTTTAAACAAGGCCACCACTCTCCCGATGGAGGGGACTCCTGCGTTTAAGGACCCCACTGACAGGAGGTCAGAAGTGGTGAGTAGAGCCATGTTCGCCTTGTTGGGATCCGCCCTACGGCCCGTAGTAGCGGCGACCCTTGTGTCTCAGACACTCACGGAATGGGCAAAAATTTTGCACCAAACTGTGCAGGAGTATAACCTTCCTCCAGACACTATTGCTCTGGCCCACCAGATGGTGCAGGGTCTGATATATGTGTGCGACGCCACGTTGGACGCGGCCCCTTTAATATCCAGGGCCTCTGTCTCGGCGGTGGTATTGCGTCGTCTCATCTGGTTGAAATGCTGGTCTGCTGACCTAGCCTCTAAGAAGCTCCTGACGGATCTACCTTTTAAGGGTGGTAGACTTTTTGGTGCTGCTCTGGATGACATCATCAAGGATGTCACGGGAGGTAAAAGCACTCTCCTTCCTCAAACTATCAAGGGTAAGGAGGCCCGACGTAAACCGGGTCCTTCCTTTCCAGCAAAAAAGGTTTTTTTTCGTCCGTCAGAGTCCACGGGTAAGCCATCCCAGACTGACAACAGTGCGGCTGGCGGGCACAAGCGCCCCTGGGTGCGTAAGCCGAACAAGCCGGCTCCCAAGCCCGCCTCTGCGTGAAGTCTTGCCCCCGCCCGTCTCTGGGGTGGGGGGACGACTTCGCAGGTTAACGGATCGGTGGACCTCCCGGATCTCCGACCGGTGGGTGTGCGAGGTGGTCACCTCAGGATACAGAATAGAGTTCCGCTCCTGGCCCCCAGACAGATTCTTTCCCTCAAATCTCCCTCTCCTTCCTGCCCGTCGGGCAGCCCTCTTGGGGGCTGTACAGGATTTGATCGGGTCCGGAGTAATTGTGCCAGTTCCGTCCCAGGAGAGGTTTCAGGGGTTCTACTCGAATCTGTTTGTTGTTCCAAAAAAAGACGGGGTTCGGCCGATCCTGGACCTCAAGGCCCTGAATGCCTTCGTGAAGGTGCAAAAATTCCGCATGGAATCCATTCGCATGGTGGTCGCTACACTCCGTCAAGGGGATTTTCTGGCATCCTTGGACATCAAGGACGCCTACTTGCATGTTCCGATCTGCGCAAGCCACCAAAAGTTTCTGCGCTTTGCGGTCGGCGAAGTCCACTATCAATTTGTGGCTCTTCCCTTCGGCCTGGCCTCGGCACCGAGGGTGTTCACCAAGGTGCTTGCTCCGGTCCTAGCTTTGCTGAGACAGCGAGGCATTGCTATCGTGGGCTATCTGGACGATTTCCTTCTAAGAGCAGACAGTGGCTCAGAATTGGAAGAAAGTGTGACTATCGTCAGTCAGACCCTCAGGGAGTTTGGGTGGCTCCTGAACGTTCAGAAGTCGGTTCTAGTCCCGACTCAGCGTCTGGAGTATCTAGGTCTGATTCTGGACTCCTTGGAAGCAAGAGTCTTCCTACCTCCAGACAAACTACTGACACTTCAGTCTGCAGTACGGGTGCTGACGTCCCGAAAATGGTCGTCAATCCGCTTTTGCATGAGAGTCCTGGGACTCATGGTGGCCTCCTTCGAGGCCGTTCCTTATGCCCAAGCGCACACCAGGGCCTTACAGAAAGAGATCTTGTCCACTTGGGACAAATCCCAGTTGTCCTTGGATCTTCAGATCCAGGTGAGTCACCTGGTCAGGGCGTCCCTGACGTGGTGGTTGAGGTCCCCGGCTCTTCGGTCCGGGAAGTCGTTCCTCCCCATCCAATGGACGGTGATCACGACGGACGCCAGCCTGACGGGCTGGGGGGGAGTCTGGGGAGTCCTGTCGGCCCAAGGGCTTTGGACTCCGGACGAAGCCCTCTTACCGATCAATGTGCTGGAGATACGGGCAATCAGACTGTGCCTCTCCTCATGGTCGGAGAAACTACAGGGTCACTCCATCAGGATACAATCGGACAACGCCACAGCAGTGGCGTATGTCAACCATCAAGGGGGGACTCGGAGCTCAGCTGCGGCTTCCGAGGTCGCCCGCATCCTGAGGTGGGCCGAAAGAAGCGTGCCGGCTCTGTCGGCCGTCTACATTCCGGGCGTAGACAATTGGCAGGCGGACTATCTAAGTCGCCAGACGCTGGACCAGGGGGAGTGGTCCTTGCACCCGGAGGTCTTTCAACTCCTTTGCAGACGGTGGGGCACGCCGGATGTGGACCTGATGGCTTCTCGACTCAATCGCAAGGTGTCGAGGTTTGTGGCCAGATCCAGGGATCCCTGGGCGGATGCCTCGGATGCGTTGGTGGCCCCATGGGGTCAGTATCGCCTGATATACGTTTATCCTCCGCTGCAGTTGCTCCCTCGCCTGCTCCGCAGGGTAGCGACCGAGGGAATTCCGGTGATCCTCATTGCTCCGGATTGGCCTCGGCGTCACTGGTACGCCGATCTGGTACGTCTCGTCACAGACGTTCCCTGGCGGTTACCGATACGGGGGGACCTTCTGTCTCAAGGTCCTATATTTCATCCTGCTTTACAGTCTCTGGTTTTAACGGCATGGTTATTGAAAGCCAGGTGCTGAGAGACCGAGGTCTCTCGGATTCGGTCATTTCGACCATGTTAAGGGCACGGAAGTCTTCCTCCAGAAGGATCTATCACCGTACTTGGAGAGCTTACATCGCCATGTGCGAAGAGCTGGACTGGCGCCCACGAACGTATTCCGTTCCCAGAATCCTGCATTTTCTGCAGCGTGGCGTGACCCAAAAGCTCGCTTTGAGTACCATTAAGGGTCAGATTTCGGCCTTGGCCATCTTCTTTCAGCGACCGCTGGCGGGTCATCCCTTGGTTAGCACCTTTGTGCAGGGGGTTCGCCATGTGCTCCCCCCTGTCAAGCCTCCTCTCCCCCCGTGGGATCTGAATTTGGTGCTCTCGGTCCTCCAGGAACCTCCCTTTGAAAATATTAGAGATATTCCCCTCTTGACTTTGTCTCAGAAGGTGGCCTTCTTGGTGGCCATTACTTCCATTAGACGAGTGTCTGAATTGGCGGCCTTGTCCTGCAAGTCGCCCTTTTTGATCATCCATAAGGATAAGGCGGTGTTACGTCCGCGACCTTCCTTTCTGCCAAAGGTGGTCTCGGCCTTCCACTTAAACGAGGACATTGTCCTCCCGTCCTTGTGTCCTCACCCATCGCATCCCAGAGAGTTTGCGCTACACACTTTGGATGTGGTACGAGCCTTGCGGGTGTACCTGTCTGCTACTGCTTCTATTCGGAAGTCTGACTCACTATTTGTGGCTGTCTCTGGGCCAAAACAGGGCCAAGCGGTTTCGTCTGCCACCATTTCTAGGTGGATCAGACAAACCGTCATTCAAGCTTATGCTCTCAAGGGGCGGGCGCCTCCCTTTCCGGTTACGGCACATTCCACCAGGGCAATTGGTGCTTCCTGGGCTTTCCGACATCAAGCGTCGGTTGCACAAGTGTGCAAGGCGGCGACCTGGTCGTCTGTTCATACCTTTTCTAAGTTTTATAAGGTTGATGTGGCTGCATCTTCGGATGCTTCCTTCGGCCGCAAGGTGTTGCAGGCCGCTGTTTGATGTTGCAACTCCTCCGTTGAGGAGCTCTGCCTTGTTTGGAGTGAAGTTTTTGGTTTTCCATTTATACTGCTCCCATCCCTCTTGACACTGCTTTGGGACATCCCACGTGTAAAGGTGTATAAGGCACGCTGTGTCAGTCCATGGATGACAAGAGAAAATAGGATTTTTGTACTCACCGTAAAATCCGTTTCTCTGGCATCCATGGACTGACACAGCACCCACCCTTCTTTTTAAGTTTGTACTGCTTTGTTACGAACTGAGGTCTGCTGACTGCAGTGGGAGGGTTATGCCCGGAGGGACCGCCCCCCTGGGCGGGGCTGTTCAGCTCTGGCTGTTTAGAATGTATGTATAACATCTCACATTCTGCCTAGGTCTTCTCCTGCAAGCAGGGACATAACCCACGTGTAAAGGTGTATAAGACACGCTGTGTCAGTCCATGGATGCCAGAGAAACGGATTTTACGGTGAGTACAAAAATCCTATTTTGCGTGTCCCCAAATTCTGCGCGGAGTCCATGAGATCTGTTCATACTTCTTTCAGATCAAGAGAATTTCTGGCAACAGCAAACATCCAAGATGCTTGTTTTCACATTCCCATCTTTCCCACACACCAACACTTTCTATGCTTTGCTGTGTGAAACCAGCACTTTCAATTTGTCATGCTGCCATTCAGGCTCGCCTTTGCCCCAAGAGTTTTCACAAATTGCTTGCTCTGCTCCTGGCACCATTAAAATCTCAGGGCATTTGTTTTGCAGGGTACCTTCAAACTTCCAGGTGGCTGATTAATGTCAAATCTGCCCCAAGCCTTCCCATCGCCTGAAGTATTTGGGACTAGTGTTGGACACCGCCCAGGCCAAAATGTTCCTTCCCTGGTGAAAAATAGCTTTTTGAGGTCCAACTGTCACACAGATCAACCAGGCATCCCTTGACTCACTTCTTTATGAGGGTTCATGGTGGCCTCCTTGGAGGCAGTTCCATTTGCTCAGTTACACTCAAGACCTTTTGTAGCTCAACATTCTCATGATGTGAAAAAAAAAAAAAAAAGATCCTTTCTCTGAATCGGCCACTACTGTTTTCCAGCCAGACAAAAATCTCCCTGACATGGTGGACTTCCAACTCGGCCCTAGAATCCATAAAATTGTTCCTTCCATCTCCCTGGAAGGTAGTAATGAGGAACACTAGCCTGACAGGCTGGGGCAGAGTCTACATTGCCTCACGGTCAATGCTCCCCATCAACATTCTGAAACTGAGAGCCATACGACTGACTCTCATACACTGGATCCCTCTACTACATGGTCATTTAGTCAAGGTGCAGTCTAACAATGCCACCTCTGTGGCCTACATTAACCATCAAGTGGGTACCAGAAGTCAGACAGCCCTGAAAGAAGCAAGCTTGATTTTCTCCTTCATCCAACCTGGGATCTTTTCGATGCTCTGGGGGAACACCGGGGGGAGGACATCGTGGTCTCCAGATTCAATTATTAAAAAAAAAACTGAACAGGTTAGTGGCCAGGGATCCTCTGGCTTTTGGCAGTGGATGCCCTGGTGATTCCTTTGTCCCTGTTCAGAATGGTATATGCATTCCCTCCATATTAAAGGTTTTCCCACGACAGTATAGGACATAGGTCCCACCCCCTGTCCTCTGTTTCTACTTATTGATTGCTGACACCAGCTATTTGGTGGTTTAACAGTTTGGTTGACGGTACAAGCAAATGTGACAGCATTCCAGGAATGTAACCCTTTTTTTTTAAGCTAGTGTAGCGGGTATTTAAATTTAGGGGAAGCATCTGGGTGGTAATATGACCCAGATGCACCGATTTGTTAGGGAATTTGGGACCGTTTTCTGTTCGTGGAGGACTCCAGTGGTGTGTAGTTCCCTGCGGCCTGTGGGTGGCGCTGCCACCCTGGGCCGGGGTTGAACCATCACTGCAGTGCTGTTCCCTTTTTGTCCGGTTTCGGCAGCCGTACGGTGGGGCGGGGAACCTGCTGTGCCTGTCGGGAGAGGAGATAAAGGGGAGAGATGCCCTCAACACGAGGTTCAGAGTCGGAGGTCACAGCCGCGCCCAGGCACCTTCAGCCTGGGTTCTGGGTGTTCCGGAGTTCCGGGCCCAGGTGCCCTTGGCCTGGCGGGAGATGGAGTCCATCCCAGGCACCTTCAGCCTGGGGTGAGGTACTACTGAGGAGGCCTGGGGCGCAGTACCTTCGACTGGGTTCCGCAGGGGTGGAAGAGTCAGAGGGGCCCTAAGGTGTTGGGCGCCTGAATCTGAGACGAGGAGGCCAGGGAGTGTAACCCCCTCCGAACAGTCCGGCGCAGCATTGCTGGTGACGGCGAGGCCTCTGGTAACTCTCTTGGAAGGATGTCTTCTCTCTGACAGGGGCTGCATTTAGCGAAGGTAATTCTGTTCCTGTTCTACACGGTCGGTGGCAGCGGCTGTGCATCATAACCATTGGTTAGTTCTATTTGAGGATTGTGCCTTGACCTACTCCCCACTTGTACTGAACTGTTCTTTGGGTCACAACATGTCTGCCGTTAGAGGACGATTTATTGCTGTCAGAGAATAAATAAGAGTTGGACCTTTTCAGTGGTGTGGAACTTCAGTTACTGGGAGCAAAGGGGGGTCATCTATAGAACGGACTTGGCTCTGGGTTATGCACACGACCCAAAGGTAAACAGGTGTTGGCTTTCACCTCTACACATAAGAGGACATAGGCCGTAGTGTACCGCACCCCTCCTCCCTAATCCCCCTAGACCAGACAACAAGCCGAGAAGAAGGGGTGAGAGGGGTGAGGCCGCTACACTGTTAAATCGATGGGTTTAGTTCTGCTTTAAGTCATGGGACCCTCGTTAATTTGAATTATACATGGTTGTCGGGGTATGCAGACATTTTTGTTTTCTTCCTACATTGGGTTTGTAAAACATTTCAGCAGGTTTTGGAACACATTCTTTCTTTTTTTTTTTTTTCTCTTTTTCTTTTTTTGTGTGTGTGTGTGTGTGTGTGTGTGTATGTATATATGTGTGTAATATATAAATATAAATATATATATATAAATAATTAGGGTGCTAATGTAGCAGTATACACTTTGCTAGTTCATCTTACAAATCTTACAATGGTGAAGACGATGCTTACAGTTACATGGAGTGTGCATATGTATTGTGTATAATGCATGAATGTTGATGTGAGAACTTAAAGGCTCTGAAGTGCAGAACATTATCAGTATTTCTGTGTTCTGCCTTTTTATTATATTCTGTCTCTACTTCTCATTTTACTATGTTTTGGCAGTGTTGTAGATGACAGTCACAATATCTGCCTCCTTATTGTTGGGAAAGGTGTGTGGAGAGTAATGCTTACAAGTGTTTAAAGTGGAACTTCACCTATTAGCCACTGTGAAAGACATTGCTCCTAATTTGTCCAAAGTGATTACCTCTATCAACCTTATGAATATGACATTTTTTTTTTATCGCTGGTATAATGGAGAAGTTTGGTTCATGAAAACCGTGGTCCTCCTGGGTTAATGCCTAATATTGTAGATCATGTTCCTGCCATTGAATTTCTTCGAGCTTTGCGCGATTCTGCTTAGACCTTAGGCATTTCTTGATTTATTCAGACTGTTGCTGTATCTGATGTATTTTATATAATGTTTTTTGATAGTGTACAAAATATCTTCTCACTTTGTACATGCGTATAAAAATCGATTAAAAGAAAAAAAAAATGTAACTTCACCCATACCAACTTGATAAAAATGAATGTTCTTTAGCAAGAAACATACATTCCACATTAATAATTATGCTGCCAAAATGAGTGTGTGCTGTACATTGCCTCCAGCTTTGCTCCTGTTTTCCTCCTGTTTCTTCCTTCTTGCTGGAGGCTGCCATTTTGCTAAAGCTCAGAGTCCCTGAACAGCAGTAAATCTTTAGGCCATCAGCAGATCGGCCTCTACAAATTCAGCAGTGCCTAAAAAATATAGAGCAATTGAGCATGTGCAGAACAGGGTGAGACAGTGTGTTACTGGATTTTACACAGCGTAGGCACTTATTTTTAATGTTTTACATAGCTATACCTGCAAAAGGGGCCAGTATGAAGTGATCTAGCAGGATTTTCTTACTAAAGTTCCACTTTAAATAAGGGGATCTAAACCATATCATGTAAACAGTGGATAAAGCTCACAGAGTCACTACTCGCTACTGCTCACTACTCAATGTGTAGCCTTGTCTCCTTGCAAAAGGGCAATATGTCATGAATAATATATAAGAGAAAGTAGAGCCATAATTAATTCTCAGTGAACTGTACACATGAGACGCATGAACACTGAGAATGTCATTTGAACTTCTCCTCCATGGGGCTTTTTATTGTTGACACACAAATGTTGTAATAACCTTTTAGTATTGATCAGAAATGTCACCGGGATTTAAATGTGTGTATTTTGCTTATTTTCAGGTCTTGTTTGGATTATGCCACAGACTGAGGAAAAACTGAACATTGCTCCCTCTGATAACAGTGTGACTCCAAGGATCAACCAGCCACCAGATTCTACTATGAGATCACATAGTTTGCAGGCAGATGATGGGAAGAAGCCAAATAACACCGCTCAGACGGTGTGGGGGCAATTAATTTCCGTTTTTAAGAAAGTCACAGGTGTGGCTTTCTCTGAGATGTGGGACATCTTTTTAGTCCGTCTACTCATGGCAATATCTGTAATGCTGTACTACAGCAACTTTGCCTTGGCGATGGAAGAAAGATTCCATATGACTCCTCGGATGACTGGCTTCCTGATTAGTTATGGCAGTACTCTTGGAGCCTTGGCTGGATTTTCACTGGGACCACTATCTAGACTTTATCAATACAATACTTATACCATGTTGTTACATTCAAGCGTCCTCACATTCTTTTCAATTCTTGTGTATTCAGTAGCACCTAAAATGTGGATCGTAATGTTGTCTTCAACATTCTTGGCCTTTTCTACCAGTATAGGGAGGACTTGTATTGTGGACCTTGAGCTTACACTAGGTGAGCAGCATGGAAGTGGCACACTAATAGGAGTTGGGCAGTCAGTGACCTCAGTGGGACGCATACTTGTACCCCTCTTTTCGGGAATAGCACAAGAATATAGTCCATGTGGGCCTCCACAGCTGGGTGCTGTGTTGGCATTGGCATCCATATTCCTCATGTACAAGAGCAAATTGGGCTACAGTTATTCCTCACATAAAAAGCTTAAGGCAGTCTGATAATCTGAAAAATACTTCAGTAGAATAATCTAAATAGCTTTTGGTAGGTGCAGGTGCGGTACATGCTTCACTATTGCCTTTAGACTTTATTAGATTAAAAATATAAGGTAAAAGCCATACCTTTTCATTGTAGACCGTGTAACTAAAGATTACTCGCCCTTGCTTTAAAATGATGACTATATAGAGAAGAAACACAAATTCTCTTTTCACAATCTAATGAAGGAATGTTTGCCTTGCAGAAACCTACATTAAGATATAATTTTACATGCTTCAAATGCAATGTTCTACCAGCCAGAACAATGAAGATGGAATCACAGCAATCTTTACGCATGTATGCACCTGTATTACAAAAATCCTATGCTTTCTGAAGTAATATGTGGTTAATGGCGGCTCAGTCCTATAGATAAGGTCTGATGCCTCTCTCTGGATTTGCGTAAGAGGAGTAAAACCATGTAGCTGACAGGAATGGACCACTGTGCCCCTTTAATGCTCTGGAATTATGTGGAAATTGGCCAAATCTTTTTTTTTTTTTTTTGTTTACAAACGTTTTTTATTTGGGTTAAAAGGTGGTACAAAACCGACATGACAAAAGTAAAAAAATCAATTCCATAGCGTCAGATATACATATGGACTGTATAAAGTAGAAACGTAGAAATACAATTTGCATCATATATATACATGTAAGAAGGAAGACTGGCTCTATAAACGAAGTTACAGTGATGTGCATATATGTTTGAACCAAAAATTAAGGAGAGGCATGTTGATCTGGGTTAAGGAACTCCTTGCTATGTGCGACCCAGGGGTCCCATTTTTGTTTATAAACCTGATTTGTGTTCCGAACAGTATGATAGATTTTTTCCATCAAAATTATATTATTGATTCTAGTTTTGAGTTGTGTTAAAGGAACTGATGGGGATTTCCAATGGAAAGCAATTAACCAGTGGACTGCTACGCATATAGTATGTATTAGTCTAATACCTTGAGTAGAGAGTCCTATAATGGGTGAGAATAGAAGGCAATTATGTAAGGTCAAGGTGATCTTCTTATCTGCAATTTTAGAGGCAAAATTCTCCAGCTGCTTCCAGATATGAGTGATTTTTTCACAGCTCCAAAAGATGTGTGTAAAAGAGCCGGTGGAGTTGCATCCTCTGAAGCACAAAGGGGAGACGGTAGGAAAAATGGTGTGAAGTTTAATAGGGGTATAGTACCATGAAATTGGCCAAATCTTAAGCCTCGTACACACAATCGGCTTTTCCGACGGGAATTGTGTGATGACAGGCTGTTGGCGGAAAATCCGACCGTTTGTACGCTCCATCGGACAATTGTTGTCGGATTTTCCACGGACAAATGTTGGATGGCAGGCTTTAAAATTTTCTGTGGACAGCAGTCTGTTGTCGGATTTTCCTAACGTGTGTACACACAAGTCCGTCAGACAAAAGTCCAAAGTTCAAACACGCATGCTCGAAATCAATGCTCACTAAACGCGACATTAGCAGAAGGTGCCCAAAGGGTGGCGCTAAAGAGCTGAGAAACCACGTACGTTTGTGTTTGTTGGCCAACAATTGTGTGCCGTTTGTATACAAGACAAGTTTTTGGCCAACACCCTTCGGACAAAACTCTGAGGCTTTGTCTGCGGAAAATCCGATCGTGTGTACGAGGCTTTAGATTGATCTATGTATCAGACCTCAAATCTGCTGATTTAAGCTTAGCCTTATAGGTACAGTAGTAAAGCAACTAATAATGACTTTATAGTGCATATATTCCCACGTTTGTTCCTGCAAAAGCTATCTTTTAAGTAGGCCTCTCAATATTATAACATGTCTGCATTCACAGTATACAATAACAGTATAATTCAGAAACATTATTTGCACTTTAATCAGTCTCTGGGCTAAATTGCTCTGAGCTGAATAAACGACTGTGCCTAGACTGAGAGAAAGTGTTGTCTGTTTGCTGCTGGCAATAAGAAGCCAGTGAGAGACAGCAGGGGGCTGATCTGTAGGAGACATGTGCCCACAGCCCATATCTCAGTCATCAGGATTTACCACATATAGGAAAAGGATTGATGCTGGCCCTAATTGATGACTGATCAAAGATGCTTTCAGAAAAAAGCAGATAAAAGGGGGCATACTGTGGTCACTGGGAAAATAAATTAATATGTATGTGTGACTCTTGCACATTACACAAATCTGATGCTAGAAATAATGATGTGCACACTATTTCAGAAATCTCAATATATAGGTATTTATGGATTTTAAAATAATTTCTGCCATTATTCAGACAAACTGTTTTTAATAATCAATATAGTTTTAAAAATGATTTTACAGCACTTTTTACAAGACATTCCTCTCTACAGTACTTCACTGAGTTGGGATTCATCCTTGGGAGTCACACTTGAATTTTAAACTCCCATTTAAAAACGAATGTGAATAGGTGAATGCTAATTCAGAATGTTTCCTGTTAGAATGCATGTATGCTAGTTTTATTTTATAGAAAATTAGACATGGCAGGGGCCATCTAAAAGGGTACAAATAACTAGAAAATACAGCGATATGTTAACCTTCATAGACCACTGTACTTTCTTCCTAGAAAACCGTGTAATCAGGGTGTTATTTATGTATGTTGGCAAACGGCGCACATAAGTACTAGCATATATATAATTCTGTTTTTATAGACTATATAGCAGGGCTGGATAGAAGCATATAGAACTTGTAGCTACATTTAGTAGTCCCTAGGATTGCATTTAGGCCTTACAAGGCTTTACTTTAGGTGTAATGGTTAGGTAGTTTTGAAATGTTGTTTAGCCAGTGTCCTGATATTGGAATTAATTGCTTCAATTTGGCTACTTGAAACCCTGGGATGTTACCAGCACTTTTGTCATAGCAAGGTAGAAAAATGAAAAACTGGAAAGGCCTCTAGCTGCTCGGTGTACACACACACCATTTTAATAAAATGTTATTTTATTAAATAAAAGTAGGAAGATAAACTGAATGTATTACAAAAAGTAACACTGTATGAAGGTCTTTTAATAGTGTATGATTTTATGTATATTTTTGTATAGAGGTAAATATTGAGGATTGGGAACGGCAGAGTTGTATTTTGTAAAAATACATACCGGTACTTTCCTCATATTCTATCTGCTTCACCACATTCCTGAGATATGTGTTATGACTGAGCTCATGTAGAAAACTGTATGTGTTGAAGCAGCAGTTTGTATTAACCACTTAAAGAGCGGAGGGATTCACCCCCTTAATGACCAGGCCATCTTTTGCGATACGGCACTGCGTTGCTTTAACTGACAATTGCGTGGCCAAGTGACGTTGTACCCAAACATAGTTCATGTCCTTTTTTCCCACAAATAGATTTATAGCATATTTACTATTTTTTTTCTTCTACTAGTAATGGTGATCAGCGACAGATTGGACACTTTTTTTTTTTTTTTTTTTTGGGACCAGTGACATTTATACAGTGATCTGTGCTATAAAAATGCACTGATTACTGTATAAATGTCACTGGCAGGGAAGGAGTTAACACTAGGGGCGATCAAGGGGTTAAGTGTTCCCTAGGAGGTGTTTCTAACTGGGGGAAGGGGAGTGTACTGACTGGAGGAGGAGAGAGATCGCTGTTCCTGATCACTAGGAACAGACAATCTGTCGCTACTCGCCTGTCAGAATGGGGATCTGTTTGTTTACATTGACAGATCCTCATTCTGTCTCTCTGTAGAGCGATCGTGGGTGGCTGGCGGACATCGCGGCCGCTGGTCATGTGCATCGGTGCCGCACGGGCCCACTTTGTCTATTGCATTAACCAACGTACACCTACGGCGATTCGCGCAATAGAGCCAACCTGCTGCCGTATCACGGCGGCTGGTCGGCAAGTGGTTAATAACTACTACCTGATTTATTGTTTTTCTTCTTTAGATTTTTTTTTTTTTTTTTTTTACGTTTACAGGAACGTGAGAGCAAAGGAATGCTGCCATTGATCAAATGAAGGTTTTTCAGCAGTAGTGTTCCAAAGAAGTCGATCTGTCAAACAGGGAAGATCACAGACAGATTTGAATTGGGCCTGTTCAGCAGGGATCTGTGTGTACCCAGCTTTAGGAGTATTTTTAGGAGGTTAGCAATGGCATCCTGTACATTTCCACTATTCTGGCTACTGTATCAGAATACAGGTATGCCTTTTTACTGAACCTCCTAGTGTTTGAAGAAGACCTAGGCCTTGTACACACGATCGGGTTTCCGATGGAATTTCCCGTCGGAATTCCGATGAATCCGACTTCCATCAGTCTTGCATACACACTGTCGGACTAAATTCCGACCGTCCAAAACGCGGTGACGTAAAACACTGCGACGAGCCAAGAAAAATTAAGTTAAATGCTTCCGAGCATGCGTCGACTTGATTCTGTGCATGCGTGGATTTTTCTCCGATGGAATTCCACACAGACAATCGGAATTTCCCATCGGATTTTTTTCCATCGGAAAAATTTAAAACATGTTCTATTTTTTTACTCCGACGGAAAAAAGTCTGATGGGGCCCACACACGATCGGATTTTCGGATGAAACAAGTCCATCTGACTTTTTTTCATCAGAAAATCCGATGGTGTGTACAAGGCAAGCCAGTTGAATACCCAAAAGGCCTATTTGCACGCCATGCTATTGATTTTGAATGAACTGCCAATGCACCAGAATGGACAAAAAAAATAAAACGTGCAGCATTTTTTTGTATTGCCTTACTGCATTGGGGATTCCATTCAAAATGCATAGCACCGTATCATGCTAAAGCATAAAACATGCATTGTGGTAACATGCACATTGCACCGCAAGGCACATTGGAGTCTTGTACATTTTGGAGAGTGAAGCCCTCAAAATCACTTTTGAGGAGGTCCTTCACTTCCCACTGTGTTCTACAATTATATTCTACCATAAAAAGGAGCAAGAGGAGTGAAACTCTTGCAGTTGCCAAAGCCAGGAACTTGTGAAGGAATCTCATTGCTAGAGTTTCAAAGAAATATTAGTCTGTGTGTGATTAAATCTATCCGTAGTTGGTGGATTTAGGGCTCGTTCCTGGTGAAGGGAATTTGACAGGCAGTAAAGAAGCCTTGGGGCTGATTTACTAAAGGCAAATAAGCACAAATTTTTTCCAGAGCTTAGTGAATGTGGTGAAGCTTCACTTTGTAAAGAATACCCAATCGGGTGCAGGGTAGGGAAAATAAGGGGGAAAAAAGCATTTTTACTTGCGCATTATTGGATGATGGAAATCCGCAAAGCTTCACCACACTAAGCTCTGGGGAATTGAGTGCAACTGCACTTGCAAAGTGTACAGTCTATTTGCCTTTAGTAAACCAACCCACTATGTTGCCTCCTCACCTCCATGTTTTAACCGCTAAAAACCCAGGCCATTGTGCCACAAGCACATGCATTGCTCATGGTTGTGGCCTGGCCTCACTCAGTTGAATGGATCATGTTCATCTGGCAGTACCACCTTCTGAGCATGACAGTAGGAATACTTTTTGCCACACCATAATGCAAAGCACTGTGGCATATTTACACCCCTGTCTGCTGCCTTTGCAGCTTAAAGCGGTGCTCACCCAAAAGGGGAAGTTCCACTTTAGGCACTCCCCCCCCCCCCCTTCATTATTCCACATTTGGCATGTCATTTTTGTGGGGGGGGGGGGGGGCAAGTACTTTGTTTTGACAGGTGGCTCAAGCGGAAGTTCTCTCCCTCTCCCTCCTTGCAATCGTCTTGGACACGTCACAGGTCCCAGAAAATTGTCCGACCAATGGGGAGGGGCTTCGTGACTGGCGCATGCGCAGTGTGCACCAGGCTGTGAAGCCACGAGTTGTCACAGCCGGGTGCCCACACTTGCAATACTTGCGCCACGGAGAGGCAAGGGAGAGAAGCGAGGGTTCAGGCAAGCAACATCGCTGGGCTGTGGGACAGGTGAGTGTGTGTTAAAAGTCAGCAGCTACACTTTTTGTAGCTGCTGATTTTTAATAAACACAAAAATGAGTGGAACTCTGCTTTAAGGAAGAGTGGTTGGGAAAAGCAAACACATGGCTCAGTTGCATGTTTTTACTGCCCCCCTTCCCCAGTCGCAAGAATAAATGAGGCCATTGGCTTTAATGTGCCAGCATAGAAATACGGTTCTTTTACAGATGAGTAGGGGAACTAAAGAGCAAATCTGCAGCGATCTTCTGGTATGATATTCTTTAACAAATAGCAGGGTAATCCTGCATGTACAACCACTGCTGCTAATCTCTCCATTCCTTTCCATGTGCAGCTGCATGCACTTTGAACACAGGGGCTGCTCTGTTGCTGGTCTCAGTAAAAGCCCTACAGAAAAGGTGCATGCATTGACACCATCAAGGAAGATGTTTACAATAATCTTTGATAGTGTTGTCTAAAGATAGGACATTTTTGTCTGTGCCAGGGCTGAAATGTGCAATGTTTAATTTATGCCACTTGTCTCCTTTTTAAATAAAATATTATAATATATATATTATATCTGTCTAATTTCTTTCTTTTTTTGGACGCGTTTGCATTTTCTGCCTTTGAGATGTGAGGAAATCTTCCAATGGGGGACACTAGTCATGGTGACCTTGGTGAAAACCAGGAGTTCCCTAAATTTGGAGGGTTTTCCTTTCACTTCCTGTTATGGCTATGGGACATGGAGTGAAGGGAAATCTTTCTAATGGGACACAGATGGCAAAAAATAATAATCAGACAGGGGTTATAACCCTAAAAAGTAAAATATATACTGCGCTGTCTAAAAAAACTAACTAGCTATATAGCAACCTGATATGCTTCAGTGACAGATGCTGCAACTTAAATGTGAGACACACACAATAAATTCAAATAAACTTAAAAAAGCTGCGCAAAAAGATGTGAATAGTAAATCCTTAGAGTGAATAAAGGATTATCCAGAATCCAATCCTTGAGATTGCAAACGAACACCAGTGACAGATTGATCAAAAAATGTGACTAAATATAAATCTGCCAAAAACAAGGAAATAGTCCTGTACATAAAAATAATTTAACAGAGAGTGTCCAGTAGAATGACATATATGAATCAAGGTCTCCTCATTTCACTGTTGGTGACTTCAAACATAAACACCAGATGAAAGAGTGCTGTTATTCTGATAGACAAAGATTCCACCACCATTAGAGATTACTGCCGCTTACCGGAACATCCGATCCCATCTGAGATCAGTAAAAGCAGATAGCTGATATCCCCTGCCAGGGTCTCTAAGAGTGGCTAGAATCTGTATTCCTCCACTGGGGTTATACGCCAGTCCTCAAGTATTGGCCCTATATACAGTATAGGTGTCATGCGCTTGTCCCCCTCTGGGTGCTTAATGTGCCCGGGACTTCCCCACAAGATCACCTCTCTTTCCTGCTTCTCCCACCAGTGTCATTTGCTGTAATGGGACATTATCATGCTGCGATGATCTGTGCTCCGTTATCTCCACAAACCAAACTCTGACCAGACTGAAGATGACATTGAATGTTGATGAGAAGATATCAGACTCAGAAATAGATCGTTGTTGTGAGGTCCTCTGGAATTCCGGCTTCACTCACATCTAGCAGATCCCTCCTGTCTCAGCAGACTACAGAGCTCTCTAGGGGTTATAACCCTCCCTTAGGGTTCTTTCAAACGGACGGTCCGTTCGGGTCCGCCTGTCAGTTTTTTTAGGCGGACCTGAACGGATGCTCCATGTACCCCTATGGAGCCACGGATGTCAGCGGTGACATGTCCGCTGACATCCGACCCGCTCCGCTCCGCCAAAGTGTGACGGAGGAAAACCCTACTTTTCCATCCGTCTGTGGATCGGATGACAACAGACTCTACGATCCCCCATAGGGGAGAGCGGCACTCTGACAGGGCGGTCCCTGCACAGTGTGCAGGGACCGCCCAGTAATCCGCCGGCTCAGCGGGGATCAACGGAGCGATCCCCGCTGAGCAAGCGGAGGTTCACGGGGCGGATCATTACTGATCCGTCCCGTGTGAAAGAGCCCTTACTCTTTTATCCAAAATGAAGAAAAAAGGTTGCCTTTAGTTCCACTTTAAATGATAAATTCGCCTTTTGGAAAATGCCACATGTTCCATCCGTATTTAAGGTGGAACATGGAACCTGTTCCAGCTCCTGATGCCTCTCTCCCAGATACCCCGAGCGCGACAGTGGGTTGGGGATCTTCTCCCCGCGCCCACTGTCACAATTCACAAACAGCATGGCTGTGCGGGGGCTCCACCCACACTGCCACGACATTCATTCAAAGTTTCCTGTAAATGAATGAACTACAAGTACCGTCATCCACCGAACCACACTGCTTGTAGGTCTCCATGAACTGTGGACAAGTTTTTAAAGTGGTTCTAAAGGCTGAAGTTTTTTTTTACCTTAATGCATTCTTTGCATTATGGTAAAAAAACCTGAGTGCAGCTCCCAACTAACCAGTTGCTGACCAGCCGCTGCAGTTCTTCTGCGGCAGGTTGGCTCGGCTGCGCAAGGTGACGTAGGCGTACGTCGGGCTCGTACACAGCGATCTGTGGGCGTGCGCGCGCAGATTGGCCAGTGGGGGAGCCAATCAACGGGTCCAGTGACCGTTCCCAACAGTGACAGAACGGGGATCTGCCAAAGTAAACAAGGTTCTGACAGGGGATGACACACAGATCCCATCTTTCTGCTATGCCGGAAGACGGATCTTTGTGTTGTCCCAGGCAGCCTATGCTCCATACAGTTAGTAAACACGCTGAGGGAACACATTTAACCCCTTGATCGTCCCTGATGTTAACCCCTTCCCTGCCAGTGCCATTAGTACAATGTCAGTGCATATTGAGAAGATGATGATCGGGGCTGCTCTGTGCAAAACCACTGCACAGAGCAGGTTAGTATGACATGTTTGTGATTTAAAAAAATAAATAATAATTTTTAATACGAGTTTAATGAACAAGTGTATTTTTTTTTCCTTCTTCTTTGTGGTGTTCTTTTCTGGTGGAGAATTCCACAAAAGTTTATGCTACACAAGTGTTCTATTGTCTCTGTCCCCAACTTGTGCCCAGTCTACACATTTTTGCCACTGTATCACACACATACTATTATCTACCTCCTTTGTATAATCTACACTAGGGCCTCATGCACACTGGACATTGTTGCTATCTCTTAGATGCCGTTTCTCCTGACAGTGGTGTTTTGGCAGAAAAACGCTTACGCACTTGTAAAAGCGTGTAACACGTTTAGATGTGTAAAACGCTTGGGCGATAAGCAATTTCTTTGAAGATTAGATTCGTCAAACATTTTTTCTGCAAAACACCGCTGCTCCAGGATGCACTGGCAGTATGTTTGTTTGTTTTTTTTCGCCTTCAAACTAGGGTGACCAGACATCCCCGGTTTCAGGGGACAGTCCCCGGATTGAGGACCCTGTCCCCGGTCCAAGTCTGTCCCCGGTTTTGTCCCCGGATTGGATTTGAACAGGGGCTGGGGTAATTTCAAAGACCGTGCAGAATAAAAAAAAAAAATTCTGAATTACACACCCCCACCCCGCCACACCTACTAGCTTAGGGGGGTGTATTTTTTTCCATTATCTGTTCCCCTTTCTGATGATCATGTGCTGGTCGGAGCGGAGGGATTATTTCTTCAGTTTCGGGTGCACGCCCATCCAGCTCCACTCGCATGTTCTTCTGCCGTGGCTCAAGTCCCGGCCAGTCGCCTGTCCGCTTATCTCCTTGCCTTCCCTGGCAAAGTGATCTTCCTCC
Organism: Rana muscosa; assembly: GCA_029206835.1. NCBI lineage: Eukaryota > Metazoa > Chordata > Amphibia > Anura > Ranidae > Rana > Rana muscosa. The sequence goes on along the minus strand of CM055117.1, from coordinate 680,965,498 downwards.
GCTCCCCACACAGTAGTAGCCTGGCCCGGAGAGTAAGACTTGACAGGCTGTGAGGCGGGCAGTGGCGACGAGCAGAGAGTCGCTGATTGCCGCCATTACTAGTAAAAAAAAATTATAATATGTCCCCGGATTTCATATAAAAAATATGGTCAGCTTACTCTAAAAAAACAAAAAAAAAAAAAAAAACAGGAGGGCGCACCGACCTAGTGTATTACCAGATAAAATCTTTATTAAAATGTATAAAAACAGCAATGGTCCTACTCACAAGCAGAGCGTTAAAATGAGCTTTTTCTAGTGACCAGCCTGAATCATAGGACGACTGAAGTTAAAACTCGATGACCAGGGAGATAGATGGTACCTCAAATGTGCTGGACGGCTGACGCGTTTCTGGGGCGCACCCCTTTCTTCAGAGCCTACACAGCATGTGGTATCCTCAAGCTGTGTAGGCTCTGAAGAAAGGGGTGCGCCCCGGAAACGCGTCAGCCGTCCAGCACATTTGAGGTACCATCTATCTCCCTGGTCATCGAGTTTTAACTTCAGTCGTCCTATGATTCAGGCTGGTCACTAGAAAAAGCTCATTTTAACGCTCTGCTTGTGAGTAGGACCATTGCTGTTTTTATACATTTTAATAAAGATTTTATCTGGTAATACACTAGGTCGGTGCGCCCTCCTGTTTTTTGTTTTTTTACAGTTGTATGAACACCCATAGTTCTGAGGAGGGCTGCAAGATTCCTAAAGTGTTGCCTGTTTACTGAGGAATGATCGACACGCACCGCATACACCAAGACATCAGAGCGCAGGAGTATTGTTTTGTTGCAGCTTACTCTAAACACACCTGCCTCTAAACACCTAAGTGTGCATGAACACACAGGCTAACATGCTAGGGTGTTTGGAAGCAGGAAAAAAAAGCACCAGATGCCTCTAAGAGGAGCATCAAACTGGATGAGGCCTAAATGGATATGTATGAGCAGCTTCAGATTCACGGCAAATCCCCAGGATTTGCCTGAAAACTTTGCAAATTTGCCACTGGCATTAGGTAAGCTATACTTCAGTGCACAACCTTTGCCCCTGGTCAGCTGAGTTACAAAAGCCTAATTTGAAGGAATGGATAACTTGGCCCCCTTTGCATGAATGGAATGGGCTCACAGCAGCCATATTGTCAGTGTGTGTTGGCGCTGTTATGGAGAGTTTACAACTCTGATACTGGTTTTCTTCAATTTTGGCATTTGTACATGTCCCCCCATGGCAGTGCCCACCTTCCCATGCCTTTTGATTGACAATAGCTACTTTATTAGCCCTACAAAGGCTAGAATTGAATACCAAGGTTTAACAACCCCCCCCCCCCCCCCCCTCCTGTAGACTTCAATCAAGTTTGCACAACACTTTGGAACTTCAAGCAGAATTCACAAAACTGTTTGTGAACTGAATCCATTCAGATTCAAATGCTCATCTCTAATCAGTTATATATAATATAACTACCTAACGTAGTTACAGTATATATAGTGTACGTCAATTGGCTATCAGACACCTGCTGGATTACTGTTATTTTGGATTTATTATTTCCCATAATTATAAAGCACTGACACCATGTTCATCATACTACAGGGTGCATAAAACCATTCAGATACCTACCTCGAAAAGGTCTTACAATATAATGTATGCAGGAAATCACAGGTAAAATTTTAATTCTCCATGCAGGCAATATCCTTGGTGGGATTTGAACCTCTCTGATTCGCCTAAGTGATGCCCCATTGGTAGCATCTGTTCAGAGCATTACTGGATAGCAGGAGCAGGGTATAAAGAGCATATACTAGAGGGATAATACTTGATTAAAACCTAGTGGCATAAATAGATGAGTAAATCTATCAAATGGCAATTGAGCAAGGCCTCAACAATATATCCTACAACAGTTTCTCAACCTTTTTTTGATCAAGGCACCCTTTAAAATTCTGCACAATCTCATGGCACCCAATTTTAATGTTTAAAAAAAATAAAAATAATAGTTTTGCATAATGCAGCAACATCCATACCCATAGGAAACCCAATGTTAGAGGTGACTTATTCCTACAAAGCAAACACATCTTTACACACTGGTACTGACTAGTATTCCAGTCTTTCTCTTCTCCCTTCGTTTCTCTCCATCACTCAGCTAAACTGACCCCACTGCTGACAGAGGAAAGCATGGGAGGTGCAAACAAGGACATCCACCTTCTCAACCTATGATGTCACTGGATTGTTAGGATGCTGGCAGCTGGCCTGCATGGTGCCCACGTTTTTAATGCTGCACAATAGAAATCTGTGGCCTTATGTAACAAAAATCGATCTATGATCTTGTAGACTTTCAAACAAAAACCTTTTCGGACAATTTAGAGCAATTTTTAGGCATTTTGCTATGGCATCCCTGAAGAACCCAGAAGGCACCTCCAGGGTGCCATAGCATCCTGCTTGAAAAACAACATTATATAAGATATAACACACTCATTTTTACTTTTAGAGTAATGTATCTCACTACAGTAAGTATTAACTTTGAGCAAAATACTTGTTTTCATTATTATGTTTTGAATTCCCTTTCTAAAATTAAATTCACTATTTAAAAATCTATACTGAGAATAAATCAATTAAAAATAAATCTGTTTGGAAGTATGAAAGGCCATGTGGTACAAAAATGCATCCAGTAGATGGTGCTGTTGCTTTTTATATCTAACAACGAAACATGCTGTATTCCTATACAGGAAACAATAAGAAATTCTATCTTTTTAAGTTCACAGGGGCATTAAAAAGAAATGTGTGAATTGAAGCTCTCCCCACTGTTCCCATAAAGCAACAGCAAGCCTAGTAATGGCAAGCTGTCTTACATTGTGGTTTAATGGAGACTGGGGGGCCAGAGATGCTGGAGGCAAAACATATTTTTTTCAGTTTGGATAGAGCATTGGAGGGTTAGAATCCCTGTCAGGTCTTATTTTGCCATCTTTGTCTCATTGGGGATTTTTCCCTTTTATTTCCTGTCCCTTAGTCTTAACAGAAAGTGAGAGGAAATACCTCCAAAACTAGGGTCAACAAAACTAGTGTCCCCATTCAAAGGTTCCCCTCTATTGCTGTTCTGGTGACCAATCACGATTTGGGCCAAAATAGAAGACAAATAGAAGATGAGTCTCTGTAAAAGGAGCACAGACAGCGGTAAAAAACAATCCCTTTCCACTCTATCTAAAACTAAACATAAGGTTTTACCTTAAGCTACCATGAAGTCGGGTGAAAAATGTATGATAATTGGCAGTGTGCAGCCAAAGTCACTGCGCACAGAGAAGATGACTTGGCACCAAACTACAAAATGGTGCAAGTACCTTGTGGTTCCTGTTATTATTAGACTAGAGTAATAGCAACACTTCACGTGTACTGGTGTATTGATGCTGGATCTTTCGGGAAGGAACTGTAAAAAAATGCAAATTGTTGACTCATGATTAGGTTTGTTTACAGGCATGTAAAGTTTAGAGGTGTATGGGTGTAAACTCATTTTACTGGCCAGAGTATTTATTCATTCTAGCTATTCTACACACACTACTCGCCACATTATATAATTTATTTATGTTTATATGCATGTTTATATGCATATGTTTGTAAGTTATGACATTGAACTCCTCTCTGATCACAGATGTGGGGCATTTGATTATGCCCCTGAACGCTGCTCCAAAATTTGAATTTTAACGCCACAATATGCATGGACACATTGGCTGAAATCTAGCTGTTCAGAGTCATAAATCAAAAATACAAAAATGGGTTTAAATGCTGCTATGGTTTCTGCTTAATTGCATGAGGCCTAATATAAAGATTTATATATATAGTATATATACTGTGTGTGTATGTGTGTATATATATATATATATATATATATATATATATATATATACACAGTGCCTTGCAAAAGTATTCACGCCCTTAGCTTTTTACCTATTTTGTTAGATTAGAGAATTTATTTTAATGTTTTTTTTAATCTGAATTATATGTATTGGATCAGAACACAATAGTCTAATTTGGTGAAGTAAAATTAGAAAAAAATATACATGAAACAATTTTTCAGAAATAAAAAAATGATAATTGGCATGTGCGTATGTATTCACCCCCTTTGTTATGAAGCCCATAAAAAGCTCTGGTGCAACCAATTACTTTCAGAAGTCACATAATTAGTGAAAAGATGTCCACCTGTGTGCAATTTAAGTGTCACATGATCTGTCATTACATATACACACCTTTTTGAAAGACCCCAGAGGCTGCAACACCTAAGCAAGAGACACCACTAACCAAACACTGCCATCCTTCATGCCAGTTACCTGGAAGGTAGTAACAACGGATGCCAGCCTCTTGGGCTTGGGTGCAGTCCTGGAAGAAACCACTGTTCAAGGGAAGTGGTCAGAGTCCGAGAAGACCTTGCCCATCAACATCCTAGAGATTCGGGCGGCACGTCTGGCTCTAATAGCCTGGACATTCAGGTTGCGAGGTTGTCCCGTCAGGATACAATCCGACAATGCCACGGCAGTGGCCTATATCAGTTACCAAGGGGGCACCAGAAGCCGTGCAGCCCAGAAGGAGGTGAATCAAATTCTGGCCTGGGCAGAGGAGCATGTACCTTGCCTATCTACAGTCTTCATTCCAGGGGTGGAGGATTGGCAGGCGGATTTCTTGAGCCATCATCAAATATTCCAGAGAGAATGAGCTCTACATCTCGACATTTTTTCTGGCCATATGCCAAAGATGGGGTACCCTGGAACTAGATCTATTGGCGTCCAGTTTCAACAGAAAGTTGGACAACTTGTGTCAAGGACAAGGGATCCACTCGCATACGGGACAGATGCGTTGGTGACCCCGTGGGATCAGTTTTCACTGATTTATGTGTTCTCCCCAGTTCATATGCTACCGTGGCTTCTTCGCAGATTCAAAGAGGAAGACCAAGGAACTCTCCAAACAAGTAAGGAACAATGTTGTTGAAAAGTACAAGTCAGGGTTGGGTTATAAAAAAAATATCAAAATCTTTGATGATCCCTAGGAGCACATCAAATCTATCATAACCAAATGGAAACAGCATGACACAACAGCAAACCTGCCAAGAGATGGCCGCACACCAAAACTCACGGACCGGGCAAGGAGGGCATTAATCAGAGAGGCAGCACAGAGACCTAAGGTAACCATAGAGGAGCTGCAGAGTTTCACGGCAGAGACTGGAGTATCTGTACATAGGACAACAATAAGCCGTACGCTCCATAGAGTTGGGCTTTATGGCAGAGTGGCCAGAAGAAAGCCATTACTTTCAGCAAAAAACAAAATGGCACGTTTTGAGTTTGGGAAAAGGCATGTGGGAGACTCCCAAAATGTATAGAGAAAGGTGCTCTTGTCTGATGAGACTAAAATTTAACTTTTTGGCCATCAAAGAAAATGCTATGTCTGGCACAAACCCAACATATCACATCACCCAAAGAACACCATCCCCACAGTGAAACAGTGAAACACAGTGAAACATGGTGGTGGCAGCATCATGCTGTGGGGATGTTTTTCAGCAGTCAGGACTGGGAAACTGGTCAAAGTTGAGGGAAAGATGGATGGTGCTAAATACAGGGATATTCTTCAGCAAAACCTGTACCGCTCTGTTTGTGATTTAAGGCTAGGACGGAGGTTCACCTTCCAGCAGGACAATGACCCCAAACATACTGCTAAAGCAACACTTGAGTGGTTTAAGGGGAAACATGTAAATGTGTTGGAATGGCCTAGTCAAAGCCCAGACCTCAATCCAATAGAAAATCTGTGGTCAGACTTAAAGATTGCTGTTCACAAGCGCAAACCATCCAACTTGAAGGAGATGGAGCAGTTTTGCAAGGTGAAATGGGCAGAAATCCCAGTGGTAAATGTAGCAAGCTCATAGAGACCTATCCAAAGCGACTTGAAGCTGTGATAGCCACAAAAGGTATTGAATTTAGGGGGGTGAAAAGTTATGCACATTGACTTTTTCTGTTATTTTGTCCTATTTGTTGTTTGCTTCACAATAATAATAAAAAAAAACACCTTCAAAATTGTAGGTATGTTCTGTAAATTAAATGATGCAAATCCTTAAACAATCCATGTTAATTCCAGGTTGTGAGGCAATAAAACACGAAAAATGCCAAGGGGGTGTATACTTTTGCAAGGCACTATATATATATATATATATATATATATATATATATATATATATATGTACAGCATCTCACAAAAGTGAGTACACCCTTCACATTTTTGTAAATATTTTATAACTTTTCATGTGACAACACTGAAGAAATTACACTTTGCTACAATGTAAAGTAGTGAGTGTACAGCTTGTATAACAGTGTAATTTTGCTGTCCCCTCAAAATAATTCAACACACAGCCATGAATGTCTAAACCGCTGCCAACAAAAGTGAGTACACCCCTAAGTGAAAATGGCCACATTGGGCCCAAAGTGTCAATATTTTGTGTGGCCACCATTATTTTCCAGCACTGCTCTAACCCTCTTGGGCATGGAGTTCACCAGAGCTTCACAGGTTGCCATTGGAGTTCTTTTCCACTCCTCCATGACGACATCACAGAGTTGGTGGATGTTACAGCCCTTGCGCTCCACCACCTTTTGTTTGAGGATGCCCCACAGATGCTCAATATGTTTTAGGTCTGGAGACATGCTTGGCCAGTCCATCACCTTTACCTTCAGCTTCTTTAGCAAGGCAGTGGTCGTCTTGGAGGTGTGTTTGAGGTTGCTATTATGTTGAAATACTGCCCTGTGGCCCAGTCTCCCAAGGGATGGAATCATGCTCTGCTTCAGTATGTCATAGTACATGTTGGCATTCATGGTTCCCTCAATGAACTGTAGCTCTCCAGTGTCGGCAGCATTCATGCAGCCCCAGACCATGACACTCCCACCACCATGCTTGACTGTAGGCAAGACATACTTGTCTTTATACTCCTCACCTGGTTGCTGTTACACACGCTTGACACCATCTCAACTAAATAGGTTTATCTTGGTCTCATCAGACCACAGGACATGGTTCCAGTAGTCCATGTCCTTGGTCTGCTTGTCTTCAGCAAACTATTTGCAGACTTTCTTGTGCATCATCTTTAGAAGAGGCTTCCTTCTGGGACGACAGCCATGCAGACCAATTTGATGCAGCGTGCGGCATATGGTCTGAGTACTGACAGGCTAACTCCCACCCCTTCAACCTCAGTAGCAATACTGGCAGCACTTATACGTCTATTTCCCAAAGACAACTTCTCCTGTTCTGAGTGGAACCTGTCCGGTAAATCACTGTATGGTCTTGGACACTGTGCTGCAACTCAGTTTCAGGGTCTTGCCAATCTTCTTATAGCCTAGGCCAGGGTTAGGCAAAATAGATAAACCTCAAAGTTGGGATTTTAAAGGCAATTTTCAAAGAATTTCGAATTTTAAATACCTCGGCCCTCCAGCTGTTTTGAAACTACAAGTCCCATGAGACATTGCCAGACCCTAACAATCACAGGCATGACTTCTTAGAAGCACATGCATGATGGGATTTGTAGTTTCACCACAGCTGGAGGGCCAAGGTTGCCTACCCCTTGCCTAGGCCATCTTTATGGAGAGCAACAATTCTTTTTTTTTTCAGATTTTTTTTGTCCCAAATTGTGAGTTCTTTGCCATGAGGTGCCATGTTGAACTTCTAGTGACCAGTATGAGAGAGTGAGAGCGATAACACCAAATTTAACACACCTGCTCCCCATTCACACCTGAGACCTTGTAACATTAACGAGTCACATGACACCGGGGGGGGGCGGGAATGGCTAATTGGGCCCAATTTGGGCATTTTCACTTAGGGGTGTATTCATTTTAGTAGCCACCGGTTTTGACATTAATGGCTGTGTGTTAAGTTATTTTGAGGGGGGCAGCAATTTTACACTGTTATACAAGCTGTACACTCACTACTTTACATTGTAACAAGTGTAATTTCTTCAGTGTTGTCTCATAAAAAGATATAGTAAAATATTTACAAAAATGTGAAGAATGTACTATATAGATAGATAGATATAAATTTATAGAGTTTATTTATTTTGTTTGTATTGGTATGACACATAAAAGAGGAGAAACAAAAAAACAAATCTGACACACTTCATTTCACATGGACCATTCTACCATGCAGACATATCAGAGATCATGGATCCCACACATACTATTTCCTGTTGTTATTTCACCACAATTGGAGAAATCTACTCTCTAGGGATGCTTTGAGGGTGGCCGCCTCATCTGCAGGTTCATTACCTCAGTTTCCGGGACAGACTACGGTCCTGGTGGCCCTTGTGTTACTATACCGCATACCTGTGAACAGTAACTCCATACATATGGATGCATCAGCCCCTGAAGAAGTGGCTTTGCACTACAAAATGCGTAGGGCATTGTAGGATGCACCCAATTATCTATTATATGGAATTGCATGCACTCGAATAAAGACAATATCCTCATATGGAGCTTTATAAACTTTCTGGCCAAATTATAAATGAATTCATATGGAGTTTTAATTTGTAATTGGTAACTGAAATGCGTTGCTATATAATTTTTATGTATATATAGGAATTGGCTCTATCCAATCCTACTATGTATGTGTATGTATATGAAATGGCTTTTTTTGCTATGTATGCATATTGTGACAGCAGGAAGGTAAAGTCACCTGGTTGCATCCAGGGGGGTAGATATATTTCTCCCAGATTCAGGCTTTATGCTGACTTATACAACTAGGGAGGGAGTTGATGAAGCCCAGCTGAGGCTAGTGGGCTCATGGATGACTCATACCTCTAGGGAGAGGGCTGGGCGTCGTGCAGGCAGGGAGTTGATGAGACCAGCTGAAGCTTGTCAGCTCATTTAGGCCTCTATAAGAACTCCCAGCTTCATTAGATGTTAGCTCATGCCTGGACCCAGACCTGTGTGGACTGTCTAGGGAGAGTGAACCCCTGTGCGGTGAGGCAAAGCCTGTGTGGCTATTTGTTTGGACTTTTACTAAACCAGGGACTTAGGGACTAGGACAGCACCAGGCTGATCCCAGTTGTTAGTTTAGGAAACCTGCATGTTTAGTCAGAGGTCAAACTGACCAGGATTTATTTTGTTTATGTTTCTTTTTGGCTTTGCTGTGTTTTTGTCACTGTACATAGAGAAATAAACCGCACCTTTTGATTTTGAAAACCACAACCTCCGTCTGCTGGCCCTGTTTTTGTGTGGGGAGCCCAACCAGGGGGTCACACACACCCGCTACTGAGTTAACCCCCTCACAATATGTATGGAATGGTTTTATAAATTCTGTTATATGAATTCCAAGACAATAAATATGTCATATTTTGTAATTCATAGCTGTCTGTCGATTGCGTCACTCAAAGTCCCAAACTTCTTGTTCGACTATCTGATACATTCCACGCAAAACTCCAAAAATGGACTGGACAAAATTATTGGCACCCTCAATTTAATATTTTGTAGCACACCGCTTGGAAAAAATAACCAAAATCAGTTGCTTTCTGTAACCATCAATGAGTCTGTTACACCTCTCTAATGGAGTTTTGGACCACTCTTCTTTTACCAACTGGTCCAAGTCTCTCAGATTGGAAGGGTTCCTTTTCCCAACTGCTGTTTTGAGATCTCTCTACAGGTGCTCTATGGAATTTACAGTGCCTTGAAAAAGTATTCATACCCCTTGAAATTTTCCACATGTTACAACCAAAAACGTAAATGTATTTTATTGGGATTTTATGTGATAGACCAACATAAAGTGGCACATAACTGTGAAGTGGAAGGAAAATGATAAATGTTTTTCAAATTTATTTACAAATAAATATGTGAAAAGTGTGCCGTGCATTTGTATTCAGCCCCCTTTACTCTGATACCCCTGACTATAACCTAGTGGAACCATTTGCCTTCAGAAGTCATCTAATTAGTAAATAGAGTTCACCTGTGTGTAATTTAATCTCAGTATAAATACAACTGTTCTGTGAAGCCCTCATAGGTTTGTTAGAGAACCTTAGTGAACAAACAATAGTATGAAGGTCAAGGAACACACCAGACAGGTCAGGGATAAAGTTGTGGAGAAGTTTAAAGCAGGGATAGGTTATAAAAAAAATATCCCAAGCTTTGAACATCTCACGGAGCACTGTTCAATCCATCATCTGAAAATGGAAAGAGTATGGCACAACTGCAAACCTACCAAGACATGGCCGTCCACCTAAACTGACAGGCCGGGCAAGGAGAGCATTAATAAGAGAAGCAGCCAAGAAGCCCCTGGTAACTCTGGAGGAGCTGCAGAGATCCACAGCTCAGGTGGGAGAATCTGTCCACAGGACAACTATTGGTTGTGCACTCCACAAATCTGGCCTTTATGGAAGAGTGGCAAGAAGAAAGCCATAAGAAGTCCCGTTTGCAGTTTGCGAGAAGCCATGTGGGAGACGCAGCAGACATGTGGAAGAATGAGACCAAAGGTCAGATGAGACCAAAATTAAATTTTTTGGCATATAAGCAAAACAATATGTGTGGTGGAAAACTAACACTGCACATCACCCTGAACACACCATCTGCACCGTGAAACATGGTGGTGGCAGTATAATGTTGTGGGGATGCTTTTCTTCAGCAGGGACAGGGAAGCTGGTCAGAGTTGATGGGAAGATGGATGGAGCCAAATAGAGAGCAATCTTAGAAGAAAACTGTTAGAGTCTGCAAAAGACTTGAGACTGGGGCGGAGGTTCACCTTCCAGCAGGACAACGACCCTAAACATACAGCCAGAGCTACAGTGGAATGGTTTAGATCAAAGCATATTCATGTGTTAGAATGGCCCACTCAAACTCCAGACCTAAATCCAAGTGAGAATCTGTGGCAAGGCTTGAAAATTGCCATTCACAGACGCTCTCCATCCAATCTTATGCCCCATACACACGATCGTTTTTCATGCTGTTAAAAATGCCATTTTTAAAAATGGGCATTAAAAGTATGAGACGGGAGTGCTCGTTCTGGTAAAACTAGCGTTCGTAATGGAGATAGCACATTCATCACACAGTAACGGACTGAAAAGCACGAGGCTGAAAAGCGCGAATCGTCGCTCAACAAACTTTACTAACATGAAGGGTGGCGCCATTCGAACGGAACTTCCCCTTTATAGTGCCGTCGTACGTGCTGTACGTCACTGCGCTTTGCTCGAGCGTTTTTTTTAATGATCGTGTGTACACAAGACAGGCTTGAGAGGAAACATGAAAAAAAACGACAAGAAAAACGTCGGTTTAAAAAATGGCATGAAAAATGATCGTGTGTATGGGGCATAACAGAGCTTCAGCTATTTCGCAAAGAAGAATGAGCAAAAATGTCACTCTCTAGATGTGCTAAGCTGATAGAGACATTCTCAAAAAGACTTGCAACTGTAATTGCAGCGAAAGGGGGTTCTACAAAGTATTGACTCAGGGGGGCTGAATATAAATGAACGCCACACTTTTCAGATATTTATTTGTAAAAAAAAAAAAAAAACATTTGAAAACAATTTATAATTTTCCTTCCACTTTATGTTGGTCTATCACATAAAATCCCAATAATATACATTTACTTTTTAGTTGTAACGTGCTAAAATGTGGAAAATGTAAAGGGGTATGAATACTTTTTCAAGGCACTGTATATCTGGACACGTTGCTGGCCAGTTCAGTATTCTCCAGCGCTTTGTCTTAAATCATTTCTGGGTGCTTTTTGATGTGTGCTTTGGGTCATTGTCCTGCTGTAAGACCCAAGACCTCTGATGGAGACCCAACTTTCTGACACTAGGCAACTTTCTGACATTGCCCTCCAGAATTCTTTGGTAGTCTTCAGATTTCATAATGCCATGCACACAGTCTAGACATCCAGCCCTCTTTGGGCTTAGGTCTACCATCTGAATCGGGAAGGGAGAAAGTTTCCTCCAATATTACTAGCTTATGATAGGGAAACCTTAAGTCCTGACTAATTGGGATCACTATATTGGGCTCAATGGTGTGTCATGTAACCCTTTCACTGCCAGTCTTGATGAAGTGGATTTATCCACAAACACATTGCCACAACTTACTGTTTGTGAATTGGGACACACTATAGTGCATATACAGTGCCTTTCAAAATATTCACCCCCTTTGGCATTTTTTCGTGCTTTGTTGCCTCACAACCTGGAATTAACATGGATTGTTTGAGGATTTGCATCATTTAATTTACAGAACATGTCCACAACTTTGAAGATGTTTTTCTTTTTTTATTGTGAAGCAAACAACAAATAGGACAAAATAACAGAAAAAGTCAATGTGCATAACTATTCACCCCCCCTAAAGTCAATACTTTGTAGAGCCACCTTTTGCGGCTATCACAGCTCCAAGTCGCTTTGGATAAGTCTCTATGAGCTTGCCACATCTTACCACTGGGATTTTTGCCCATTCCTCCTTGCAAAACTGCTCCAGCTCCTTTAAGTTGGATGGTTTGGCTTGTGAACAGCAATCTTTAAGTCTGACCACAGATTTTCTATTGGATTGAGGTCTGGGCTTTGACTAGGCCATTCCAACACATTTACATGTTTCCCCTTAAACCACCCAAGTGTTGTTTTAGCGGTGTGTTTGGGGTCATTGTCCTGCTGGAAGGTGAACCTTCGTCCTAGCCTCAAATCACACAGAGTGGTACAGGTTTTGCTCAAGAATATCCCTGTATTTAGCACCATCCATCTTTCCCTCAACTCTGACCAGTTTCCCAGTCCCGACTGCTAAAAAATGGGATGGTTTTCTTTGAGTGATGTGATTTGTTGGGTTTGCGCCAGAGAGCGTTTTCTCTGATGGCCAAAAAGTTAAATTTTAGTCTCATCAGACCAGAGCACATTCCTTCATACATTTTGGGAGTCTCCCACATGCCTTTTCGCAAACTCAAAACGTGCCATTTTTTTTTTTTTTTGCTGAAAGTAATGGCTTTCTTCTGGCTACTCTGCCATAAAGCCCAACTCTATGGAGTGCACGGCTTATTGTCGTCCTATGTACAGATACTCCAGTCTCTGCTGTGGAACTCTGCAGCTCCTCCAGGGTTACCTTAGCTCTCTGTGCTGCCTCTCTGATTAATGCCCTCCTTGCCCGGTCCGTGAGTTTTGGTGTGCGGCCGTCTCTTGGCAGGTTTGCTGTTGTGCCATGTTCTTTCCATTTGTTTATGATAGATTTGATGGTGCTCCTAGGGATCATCAAAGATTTGGATTTTTTTTTATAACCTAACCTTGACTTGTACTTCTCAACAACATTGTCCCTTACTTGTTTGGAGAGTTCCTTGGTCTTCATGGCAGTGTTTTGTTAGTGGTGCCTCTTTCTTAGGTGTCGCAGCCTCTGGGGCCTTTCAAAAAGGTGTGTATATGTAATGACATATCATGTGACACTTAGACACAGGTGGACATCATTTCACTAATTGTGTGACTTCTGAAGGTAATTGGTTGCACCAGAGCTTTTTATGGGCTTCATAACAAAGGGAGTGAATACATACGCACATGCCAATTATCATTTTTTTATTTCTGAAAGATAGTTTTATGTATATATTTTTCTAATTTTACTTCACCAACTTAGACTATTGTGTTCTGATCCATCCCATATAATTCAGATAAAAAAAAAAAAAAAACATTTAACTAAAGGCTGTAATGTAACAAAATAGGTAAAAAGCCAAGGGGGGTGAATATTTTTGCAAGGCACTGTATATAAGTAGTCTTAGTATTTTGTCATAAAAAGAATATTGTATTATTTTAAACTTTTGTGATTCCATTATACTTTTGTATAATGTGATGAATACATTTGGAATTATTTATACGTATGTGTTGAATCTGTGTCCCTGGATGCCGTCCTAGAAAGTCCCTGTTTTTTTCCTTGTTGAATTTAACTACTTAATTAACTGAGAAAGCAAACAAGTAAAAAAAATTGACACGCAAATTCAAATTTTCATGGTTGAATGCTTGCTTACTTTAGAGTTAAGTTCATTAAACAAAGCTGAGTTCCAAGGCTCAGCAAATACCACTGTCTTGATACCAACCAGGAAAGAACCTTGAATTTAAAGCCCAGTTCCAGGCAGTGCCTGCACTGCAAGGGTGAATTGCTTGTTTAGGTCTAGATCAGAAAAATAATAATTACTTACCCGATCCTCCGCTCCTCCCAGCTGCTAGACCAGTCCCTTCAGCCCTCCCCCCAATGCTCCAGCAGTCTAAAATGTTGATGTCATTAAGACAAGAGCTAGACCCATAGCCCTGCACTAGATGTGTTGATGCTGAAAGTCTACTGCCAGAGCATGGGGGAGCACCATCTGCCAGGGGGAAGAGAGGATCAGGTAAGGTAAGTAAAACTGTTTCTCCTCTCCCCTAGATAAAAAGAGAAATTAACCCATGCAGTGTCTTCACAGTCCCACCACAATGGATCATTTTAAAAGTTCCCAGAGTAAAGCCTTGTACACAAGACCGAGTTTCTCATCAAAAAACAACAAGAAAACTGCAGAGAGAGCTTTCTTGCTGAGAAAACCATTCGTGTGTATGGTTTTTCGTCGAGAAAACTGCCGGGAAGCTCGACGAGAAAAATAGAGAACCTGCTCTCTATTTTCTCATCAGGATTCTCGATTTTCTCGTCGGGTTTCTCGACGGCTTGTTTTGCGACGAGAAAACCGTTTGTGTGTATGCTTTTCCGAGTCTTCAAAAATCACGCATGCTCAGAATCAAGTATGAGACGGGAGCGCTTCTTCTGGTAAAACAAGCCTTCGTAAAGGAGATAGCACATTCGTCACGCTAAAACGAACTGAAAGCACGAAGACTGAAAAGCGCGAATCGTCTCTTCCCAAACTTTTACTTCACACACGGTAACACGAGATCAGCAAAAGCAGCCCAAGGGGTGGCACCATTGAAATCGATCTTCCCCTTTATACTGCCGTCGTACGTGCTGTACGTGACCGCGCAGAACAACGACGAGATTTGGAATTGACAGTGTGTATGCAAGGAAAGCTTGACAAGAAACTTGTCAAGCTTGACAAGAATCTCGTCGAGAAAAACTACGGGTTTTTTACGACAAGAAACGTGGTCATGTGTACGAGGCTTGAGGCTTTAAGGTTTATTTAATTCATAACTTTGGAATAATACCAGCAGAAAAACAATCCATCATTCCGGGAACAACAAACAATAGATGCTTATATTTCCTTCAGTCTTGCAATCTAATCCCCAGAAGTGCGTGGTTTTGTGCACTGCTTTATAGAGGTTGGTGAAGTTGCAGTTGTGGTTGTGCTCATGTTTCAGGAGACTGGTAGACTTGTTTTATCAAATT
This sequence comes from Rana muscosa, assembly GCA_029206835.1. Taxonomy (NCBI): domain Eukaryota; kingdom Metazoa; phylum Chordata; class Amphibia; order Anura; family Ranidae; genus Rana; species Rana muscosa. The sequence continues at coordinate 680,950,187 of CM055117.1, read as the reverse complement.
TATGCTTCCTGTCTGCCAGAGTATCAAACGCTAGCAAATGTATGCCTGCTCATGAATGGGTTATTTAGTCTAAATAACTTTTGGATGTTCAATTGATTCCTAATACAAAAGGATACCTTACTTCATAATAAGACAATGTTTTAGATGGACAAATGTTATTTATTTAGTCAGGTATGCCATTCTTTAGGCAGCAGTTTCCCACAGCCCAGGTATCAGCAGAAGGATCTAATTATACGGTGTAGTTAAAACTGATTGTTTGGTGAGACAGTTGATTGAGTCAAATATACTAAGCAATTACAAAATATAGCACCAATTTTTTTCCTCTATAAAATTTGCAGAATTGTTTGCAGAAAGGTTGAGTACTAGACTGGTGTTTACAGGCCTAACCTTGACGGATTTGTTGTAAGTTAGAGGAGAGACACACTCCCTTCTATCCTCTCCTATTCATACAGCTGAATGCAACTTCTTAGGCAGCTACAAAATTAAAGTGGTGCTGGGCTTCCTCTGTAGAAACCAATGTCACTTGATGCACCCTGTTTAAAAATTACCAAAACGCAAAAAGAAAAGATTTTAAATAATTGTAGAAAATATGAACAGTATTTTTTATTTGTTATATATTAAAATTTAATACACATTTCCATCATTTAGTTCACAATATAATAAATATTCTAAAAATTATAATACAGTTAAAAACATTTCTTGTTATTGGTGAATATGTCCAAAAAATTTAATCCAACAAATGATTACAGGTCACTAGCGAATGACAGCAACTTTTCAAGTAACTGCAGAGGTAAAATCGAATCTGTATACAAAAAGTACAGATGACTGTAAAAACCCACATAGGAAGACTTCAATTTATGAAAGATTCCTCCAAATGTGTACATCTGTCTATAATTCATACATATGACATGGAGTTCAGGAAAGCATCCCTAAGCAGCAGCACCTTTTATGTGGCACTATCAGTAAAAACGGTATTAATGTGGAAACTGAGAAAGAAGAAGGGTTGGGACTTTGAGTGAGGTACATGAGAAGCAGTGGGTAAGTAAAAAAGTAAACAAAAAATGAATCTATGTAGTTAGGCAATGGTGGAATCATAACATAGCACAATATGAACCATGTAAATGATGTTGAGAGCAGTTATTTATTAAAACCACTCATCAACAGTTAGTAAAATGTAACAGTTCTTAGAAAAGGTAAAACATGATTGATACAACAAAATCATAATGCATAGAGCCTATAAATTGATATGAGCATGTAATGGAGAACTGATTGTAGAGAAGCAATGTATCAATAATACATGGGTAGTAACAAATTCATAGATTGTATATACAGACGTGACGCAATGGTAGTAAAGAAAAAGCATCCTATAGCTCAACACTTTTCGTGGAAATTCGCTCTACTTCCTCAATTTCCACGAAATGCATCAAACTATAGGAATGCTTTTTATTTACTACCATTGCGTCATGTCTGTATATACAATCTATGAATTTGTTACTACCGATGTATTATTGATACATTGTTTCTCTACAATCAGTTCTCCATTACATGCTCATATCAATTTATGTTCATTTGCTCTATGCATTATGATTTTTTTTGTATCAATCATGTTTTACCTCTTCTAAGAACTGTTACATTTTACTAACTGTTGATGAGTGTTTTTAATAAACAACTGCTCTCAACATAATTTTTATGGTTCATATTGTGCTATGTTATCATTCCACCATTGCCTAACTACATAGTTTCATTTTATGTTTACTTTTTTGCTTACCCACTGCTTGTCATGCACCTCACTCAAAGTCCCAACCCTTCTTTCTTCTCAAAATGTATCAGGGATGGAGACATATGGCATTCATGCCATTGCCTCATTTAAAGTCCCAAACCTTCTATTATTGTGGAAAGTTATCATTTTAAACAAGCTTCAAGTCAACTGCTCAAACATAATCTGCTGTCTCTCCACACATGTCAATGTTGCATATTTATGTCTGAATTTACATATTTTTTCATAATTTAAATCTTAGTATGCAGAAGGTTACACGCTGTTTTGAAGATAGTGCCAGATAAAACTGAAGACCATCTCAGTATGTAGTAGTAGTAGTAGTACATATTATTAAACGTTTATCAAGTAATTGCAAAGCAGTAACCAGAATTTTATTGCAGTCTATGTCTCCATTGGGTAAATTTAGTTTTGTTTTTTATCCCTGGACAAGAAATGAAGGGAATGGGGGTCACAGACAACAGTAAAAATCTTACATTAGGTTCTAACCCTTTCCCCCTCCACTCTAAAAGAGTTTTGTTGCTGTCCTCTTCACTGGAAGAACTTCCAATCCATACCTGGACTTCCAACCCCCCCATCACTTTTGGGATAGGAAATGAGAGTAATCCACTCCTGGGACAAAGACAACGACAAAGGCACCACTGTGGTTCTAGCCCTTTGCAGCTATACCCAAAACAAATAAAACAATATTTTGGCTGGAATTAGGCAATACCAGTGTATTACCAAGCACAATATTACTACAATTTTATTTTTTTTATTTTTTTGTATGATGGGGAAAAAATGCATATCAAAGCAGTAAGAAAAATAATCACCTGAATTTACATGAAGAAATTATAGAGATAATTAATGTAGACAACAAATGTAGACAAAGTCATTATTTAAGCAGAACTGGCCTGTATTTAGCAGCTCACCACAAAGACAGAGCTCCCCAGGAGAGGACACACAGCCGAGTTGAGAAATCCAAGTGTAATAGGTCAAGGAGAGTGCCAAATTAAAAGTCCTTTGGAGTTAAAAGTCTTGATTGTTCAGCTGGTTTTAACAAGCAGGGCAAAGGATATCCACTGCATTTTGGGGGTCACACAATTCCCCTACACAGAGCTAGGGAAATTACAGAATTTGAAATGGACTCAATGATACTCCTAAGCAAATTGATCAGTAGGCAGATGATGTGTTCAGAATAGAAGTAGCAAGAGTCCTAACTGTCCTGATTGTTGTAATCAGTTGAACAATAAAGACTTTCGATTTTTCATTTGGTGCTCTCTTTGACCTATTACATTTTAAGTCACATGACCTGAGGCACATCAGTAAATTGACTTAGATTAAAGACCCTGATATTGTTAGCACCTCAGTGTACAACACCACAACTAATAGGTATATTAATTATAGATAGGTAATCTTCAGTGTATTGCCCCTAAAGCCGTGTACACACGATAGGTTTTACCGATGAAAACAGTCTGATGGACTTTTTTCATCGGACAAACCGATCGTGTATGGGCCCCATCGGTCTTTTTTCCATCAGTGTTTAAAAATAGAACATGTTTTAAATTTATCCGATGGTTAAAAAAACGATAGCAAATTACTATCGTCTGTGGGGAACTCCATCGGATAAAAAAACCCACGCATGCTCAGAATCACTTCAACGCATGCTCAGAAGCATTGAACTTCATTTTTCTCGGCTCATCGGAGTGTTTTACGTCACCGCATTTGGAATGGTCGGTTTTTTGACTGATGGTGTGTAGGCAAGACTGATGGAAGTCAGCTTCATCGGTTTTCCGATGGAAAAATCCATCGGATTAGAATCCATAGGAAATCCGATCGTGTGTACAGGGCTTTATGCTGGTGCTGAAAGGCTAATTTAACCGTTTACAAAAATAATAACAAATGCACATCTTTTTGCAGGTAAAAAAATATGCATTTATTATTTTTTTACTCTGCAGCCTGTAAGATATTGCACCCGCAATCAGCAGATCGCAGGTGCAATTCCTGGATCCTGCATTTTCCAATCCTGTGCCCAGAAACCATTCACAACAGGTCCATTACCATAATACAACAAAGTACAAACCTTGTCTTCTAGGAATGACAAGGTTCTTACCTCCCTCACGGACCCTCAGCTGCACTCTGTTAGCTGGGTATGTAGGAGAATTGACATTACTGTACTTGTTTCTCCAGGTGTGTACTAGCAAAGTGGGCCACCAACATGAAGGACCAACCTTAGGACCTTTCCACGCTTGTACATTTTTGGTGATGCTAAATACATGTTAAACCGCATGCAAAATATAGTGGTAAGATCTGTATTAATAAATCAGTGGTTGTGCATTTCATATGCATTTACCTTCACCAACATGCACAAGGGTAAACAGGCCCTACTGCTACAACTTTCTGCCAAGGCTTGGCTATAGCCACTGCTAACAATCAGTGCATATACTGTATGTCTTCTTAGGTAATCAGTGTGGATCGTTTTAAATATTACTAATGAATGTGCCAATTTTCCTATCTGGAGATATTTCCTTTACAGAGGCTCTTTTATGACTCATGGTCCCCACACTAGCTCTCATTTAATAGGTTCTGCTTCACTTAAATAAATTGTGAACGAGGGAACGCCTGCTGCCTTCATAAATAGGTTCAGGGCAAGTGCTCCAATAAATCAGTGCAATAAATTTCTTTCATATACAACACATTATGGATACATAGACACTTGTTCATTGGTATAGTCAGTGTACATTTGTGTTCATGTGGTGATCACACCACATCCTGGTTTCTCACCAACGGGCATGCATAAACGTATACCAAAACTAGAACCATACCATTCATATATCTAGACCTATTTTTGGTTCTGGCAGCATTTACATTGTAAAAATGTGTGCAAAGCTTGCAATCATCTTTGAAAAAAATAGGAGACACTTTGGGGTTGATTTAATAAAGGCAAATAGACTGTGCTATTTGTGTACATACAAACTGATATTTTAGCTCAGAAAGGCACAAAGGGGTTGATTTACTAAAGGTAAATAGACTAGTCACTTTGCAAAGTGCAGTTGCACTCTGCAAATGCAGTTTCTCCAGAGCTTAGTAAATGAGCAGAAGCTTTGCTGACTTCCATTATCCAATCATGTGCAAGCAAAAATGCTGTTTTTTTTTAAATTATTATTATTATTATTATTATGTGATTGGGTACATGTTGCAAAAATATGTTTTACCTCATTTACTAAACTCTGGAGCAACTAACTGCACATGCAGAGTGCAACTGCACTTTACAAAGTGACCAGTCTATTTACCTTTAGTAAATCAACCACTTAGTGCCCGTGTTGACTACTTTCTGAGCTAAAATATCAGTTTGTATGTACACTAATAACCCCATACATGCGCCAGTAAAATTAAATTTACACATTTCTACACTTTGTAGAAATGGTTCAATTGATATTCTAGGTGTGGTAGACACCTTATTTCGATATTTGTTTTGTGCCTGTGAAAAACTGCTTAGTTACTGCATTACTATGTAAATGTAGTTTTCTACTGTATATTCCAATTCTATTTATGAATGCTGGATGCCTTCAATAAAGAATTTGCAAAAACAACCTGCTTAGTTTATCAGTCAAAATCTGCAGAGATAACAAGTTTTATAGTGGCACAAGTAATCTCATTTTGGGATATCAGAAAATACATTATATCCAGAAAACCTGAATTGAGTAACATGGCAATGCAACATGTCGACTTCTTTTTGCAAAATATTTTGCCTCTTTGACAAAGGTGTGATTTTTACTATTTTGGTGATCGAGGATCAGGTCTTGTTTCTCCACTTCTCTTCTTCTTAATCTCATCTTCCAAGGAATGTCTACTTCTTGGTGGTGGAACTGGAGTGCTTTCCTCTATTGGCCCTTTGTCCTCTCTCAAGATTCCAAACCTTGGTTTAGGCAAGAGTGGCTCCCGAAGTCCTCTTTGCAGTGGTAAGCCACCTACTGAACTGGATTCTTTAGTCTGACTTTTAAGCCTTTCATCAGTCCACTCTAGCCTAGGAGCACGTTTTTGCCTATTATCCCGCAAGATGTCTTTAGCTCTAGGATAAAAATGTAACTCCTGGCTGGAGGTACCACCATCTGAATCACTGTCACCCACTGTATATAACAAAAACATAATGATATCAAAATTATGGTAAATATACTGACAAGTAAAAGCAAACATACAAGTGCAATATTCAAATACATAAAAAAAAAACTCACATCAGTATCAACACTAAGGCAAGCCATAGACAGTGCAAATTTCTTTGCTTGATTCCCCCATCAACACAGACAGTGTTGACAGGGGAATCCCTCTAGCCAAGCAATTGTCTTCTCCTTGTGGAGGGTGTGGGTGGGAAGCCGTTCCTTCCGGGAGAAGACAGTGATTATCACTAGCAGCTATAGCAGCCCCTTGCGAAAAGCCCCTATAAAACTTAGTGAGACTTAGACTCTATAGTGCGCTCCGGGGAACACTAAATTGTCTTATTTTGCCTTGGACAGGTAAACGTAAATACTTATTTCTGCCCAGAGTTCCAACTTGCCTAGGCTAGCGCAGCGTCTGGACTACAAATTATATACTAACACTCCAATTTATTGAAGAAACGCTATACAAACAAAATTTTGCCACAATTTCAGTTTTTTTTATAGTTCGAGATCTAAAATGATCTTTGTATATGTTGTGTAGTGATCGTTTGCAAACACATAATAAAATCTGGGCTGTTATTTGCATTAGGCTGCCAAAAAAGTTAAGGCTTGCCTGCCCTACTGCCCCTGCTACTGATCTTTACTCTGTTGCAGAGCCACAATGGCTAAATCTTCAGCATCCAACACATGTTTGTCAGATGTCAGGTCCCCCGCTGCACTCTGTGGTTTCATCAGCCAACCCCTACATAACTATGGACAGTACTAACGTATGAGCCATCAGACATAAGCACAATACACATAGGGAGATCCTTGAAAGGGCAGTTTAATGTGTATGTTTCCTCAACATTTCATATTCCTGATATGAGTCTGTGTCACCATTAGTAATGGACTAGATGTTTGGGTCGAACGTAAGTTCGACTCGAACATCAGCTGTTCGTTTGTTTGCCCACCGCGGAGTGCCCCGTAATGCACTGCGAGATCACAGTGCATTGAAGGCTGCTGATGGGCAAAAGCATGCACCTGACCTGTATGCTTTGGCCAATCACAACGCGATGTGCTGTGAGAGCCAATCATGGCTCAGGGGCTAAGTCCACACCAAAAAGGGATGGGGTATCTCCGCACAAAGAAAATCAAACCATACACAGTAGACAGAACTGCTGCCTCTACTTATTGCTACCTCCTAGGTAGGTGGAGCAAGAAATATGAAGAAGGTATGGGGGGTGTAGATATGGCGCTGTTCTGATGAAAATTGGTTGATGAATCAGCCTGATGTGTGATATTAAAAATATGAAATATATGTGATATTAAAAATAATAAAACAATTAAATAAGTTTGGCTCTGCCGGGTGTTTGCTTTTCGGCTCCGCTCGCTCCTCTCGCTCCTCTCGCTCGTTTCAGCAGGGGAATCGGCGGAGTATCGGCGTATAACACGCACCCACGATTTTCCCCTGATTTTAAGGGGAAAAAGTGCGTGTTATACGCCGATAAATACGGTATTTCTTTCAATGTATTCAGAGTGCTCCTCTTATAAGGCACAGATAACACTCTAAAACCTCATTGTAGACACATTTTATATATTTTTTATAACAAACGCCCGGCCGAGACACCATCAAAAATCACCAACCAATTTTCACTATTAATTTTATCAATTTTTGAAGTAACACTTCTAAACTGCACACGTCTCAAATAATCACCTTTACCACTATCACCCATTGCCCGGAAAGCAAACACCCGGCAGAGCCAAACTTATTTAATTGTTTTATTATTTTTAATATCACATATATTTCATATTTTTAATATCACACATCAGGCTGATTCATCAACCAATTTTCATCAGAACAGCGCCATATCTACACCCCCCATACCTTCTTCCTAAGTCCACGCCACACACAATATAAGCCTGCTTACACAGCGGCCGTATGTAGTGTGTTGTAGTGGAGAGAGATTAGGCAGGTTAGTTAGTAGATTGAGTGTGTACGTAGGCAGTGAAGAATATATAATACAGTGCAGTCAGTGTAGAATATATAATACAGTGTAGACTATATAATACAGTGCAATCAGTGTAGAATATATAATACAGTGCAGTCAGTGTAGTGTATATAATACAGTGCAGTGTATATAGTGCAGTACAGGGTATATACTATAGTGCAGTGCAGAGTATATAGGGCAGTGAAGAGTATATACTACAGTGCAGTGCAGAGTATATAGTGCAGTGTTTATACTATAGTATAGTGCAGAATATATATTACAGTGCAGTGCAGAGTATATAGTGCAGTGCAGATTATATAATACAGTGTAGTGCGGTGTGAATAACACAGTGTAGTGCAGTGTATATAATACAGTGTAGTGTAGTGTGAATAACACAGCGCTGTGGTGCTACTGAAGTGTTGGTGTGTCACCACTGATCCCATTTATTGTTTTTATTAATCTTTTTATTTTATTTTTTGCAGTATCAGGTTCTGTTGCTGCATTATTAGTACTCCCCCTTCTGTGTCACAGGTGTTATTCCTTCTGCGTCAGCACAGCAGTGGTATACTTTTGATTATTTATTTATTTTTTCGACGGCGCAGCACTAAGAATTCTTTAGGGCATAATTGCTGTCCCCCCTTCTGCATCGCAGGTGTTTCTCTTTCTGCATCAGCAGTGGTTCCCCTCTTTTTTTTTTGGGGGGGGGGCTTTTTGATTTTTTTTTTCCAGCAGCAGCAGCAGCAAAAAAAAAAATTCTCCATAATTGCTGTTTCTTCTTCTGAGTTGCAGGTGGTCTTCCTTCTGCGTCACCACTGTTTGTTTTTTTGGCCTTTCTTAATTTTTGAATAATAATAAAATGATAAGACAGTTTATCGTGGACCAAGAACAAAAGTATTGCACCCAAGCACCATATTCCCTTCCCACACTCTATATTAAAGAGTTATAACCACCCCCCCCCCCCCCAAAAATAAAAAAGATTAATTGAATGGTTTATAGTGCACCAAGCAGTGAAAAGTGGTGGTCACGGACATGGTCCATCCCCTGGAGGCAGGGCACGCTTGTCCTTTTTTTCCACTGCTGGCCGTGTTATTGAGACACAACATGCAGAAGAGTTGATGGAGTGGATAACTAAGCCGTCCTCATCCTCCTCATCCTCTGTCACCCAGGCTCATACTCGTTTGCCTTCCACCTTATGTGCTAAAGTGGCCCATTCCACCGGCTCCTTGTCCACAGTTACTCCTTCCAAAGCCCCACCAACATGCATGGAGGAGTCACCTGAATTATTTGATCATAGTGTCGGTTACATGCTGCAGGAGGATGCACAGCAATTTGAATGCTCTGATGTTGGTTTCCAGGTTGAGGAAGGGAGTAACGTGAGCCTAGAGAGAGGGGGTGTCACAGAAGGACAAGAAACTAGCAGTCATGTTCCCCCAGCTGCAGCATACTGCCAAGTTTGCTCCAGTGACGAGGTGGGAGGGGATGATGAGGTCACTGACTGTACTTGGGTGCCTGAGAGAAGAGAGGAGCAAAGTGAGGAGGAGGAGGAGGCACAACTCCAATGAGGCAGGATGTCCCCCAGGGTCCAGCTTAAGGGCAGCCACCCTATTGCATCACACCACAGACTTCCACAGGTGCAGGGCGCTGCTGACTCCCCGCTGAATTACAAAAGTTCATTGGTGTGGGCTTTTTTCAACACATGTGCAGCAGACCACAGCGTTGCTGTTTGCAATCTCTGTCTGAAGGGGATCAAGCATGGCCAGAACACCAGCCGCTTGGGCCCCACATGCTTGACAAGATATATGACGACCTGCCATGCAGTCCATTGGCAACAGCACCTGAAAGACCCACATCATAAAAAAATGCAGACTTCTCCTTGCTCCTCATCTGGGATCTCTACCCCTAATATACCTCAAGTCTTCTCAAAACCCTGCACTGAGAGGAATGATGGTATAGCAATGGGTGCCACAAGTACCCAATCTGCTAGCAGTACACCACCTGTTGATTTCATCAAGCTAATTTCGCTACCCCAGTTGCTGAACCGTAAAGAAACATACTATCCCAGCCATCCACATGCTCAGGGTCTAAATGCTAGCTTGGCCAAATTGCTAGCACTACAACTGCTGCTTTTTCATCTGGTAGACTCTGCCCCTTTCATGAATTTTCAGAATGTATTATACCGCAGTGGCAGGTTCTAAGAATAAATTTATTTTTACGTAAGGCCATTCCAGCTCTGTACCGTCATGTAAAAGGCAATTTTTTGGCCTCGTTGGACAGGCTGGTCAGCAGCAAGGTTCACATTACTGCTGACTCAGGGTCCAGTAGGCATGGTCAGGGACGTTACATTTCCTTCACGGTGCACTGGGTAACTCTGCTGGCAGCTGGGAAGGATGCAGGACAGGGTTCATTTCTGGAGCTTGTTCCGCCACCACGCCTCCAAAAAGCTGGTGGTGATTCTGCCACATCTGTCTGCTCCACCCCCTTCTCTTCTTCTTCCTCTATGGGCTCTTCTGCTGAATTGTCCTCTGAACCAGCAGTGCTCCCTAAGTGTTCAAGGGGCTACACAAGTAGTCAGGCAAAAAGTTGCCATGCAGTGCTTCAGTTGGCCTGTCTAGGGGACAGAAGCCACACTGGGGCAGAGATGCTGTCAGCTCTGTAGGGGCTGGCTCAGAGGTGGTTGAGACCATGGCAGCTTGAGCCAGAAATGGTTGTATGGGACAATGGCACCAACCTTCTCTCCGCCCTCTGACAGGGATACTTGACACATATTCCATGCTTGGCACACGTCCTGAGTTTGGTGGTGCAGCGTTTCCTAAACAGGTACCCAGGCTTACAAGATCTTCTGATGCAGGCCAGAAAAGTCTGTGGCCATTTTTGGCGGTCATACAATGCCAGTGCTCGGCTGGCTTACATTAAACGGGCATTCAACCTGCCCACCAACCGCCTCATTTGTGACATGCCCACCGGATGGAACTCAACATTCGCAATGCTGCAGCAGCTGCACACACAGCAGAGGGCCATCAATGAGTACCTGTGTGAGTATGGCACAAGGACAGGCTCAGGTGAGCTTGACTTCTTTTTGTCATACCAGTGGCTAAAGGATGCATGTGCTGTCCTGTCACCATTTGAGGAGGCCACAAGGATGGTGAGCCATGACAATGCATGCATCAGTGACACTGTCCCTCTATTCTTCCTGCGGGAGCACAAGCTTTGTGGAATCATGGACAGGGCACTTAAGGCAGAACAACGGGAGGAAGAGAAGGACTTCTTTTCCTCTCAAGGCCCCCTTTATGCATATCCCATTTCTGCTGGGCCGTCAAACACACAGGAGGAAGAGTTGGAGGATTGTGCCAGCATGGATGTAGAGCAGTGGTTCTCAACCTGGGGGTCAAATTATGATTTGCCAGCGGTCCCCGAATCCTGGGCAGTTCCTGAAGCCTGCACCGCTCTCCCAGCTTTTTTGCAGCTGCCCATAAGGGCTGTCCCTAAAGCCTGTGGCCGCCCAGCTGGGCTGTTTTTGGAGTCCGTGGCCGCCCACTCAGCCTCTTCGCAGCCGCCCATTCAGTTCACGGCATAGCTGGGGGGTAGAGACTAGAGATCAGCTGACTGGTGAGGAATGTGAAGTGGGAGGGGCTGGAGGAGACCCTATCTCCTGATTTCAGCATAGGTGTCACTGCTATGAGACACCACAAAGTCGGAGACAAAGTGAGTAACACTACCTGTGATTATAGTTGCCATTAAAAATCCCCATTACAGTCCTCAGATCAGCAGATGACCTTGATCAAGAGCACCTAAGTTGGCTGATCAGAACTCCCTCCAGCATTGCCACTCATCCCAACTCCCTGCAAGCACTGCCACTCATCCCATTCTCCCCATCCCCCCATCAAGGAGTAAGAGAAGGAATACAAATAGAGAATACATGGAAGGGAGAGGAAAAGAGGGGGAGGAACAAAGAAAAAGGGAGAGAAAGAATAAGAGAAAAAACAAGACAAACGGATAGAGAGAGGGATGGGGGGAAAAAACAATAAATTAGGATAGAGAGAGATAAAAGGGAATGAAAGGAGATCAAAGAGAAAAAGTGGTACATCCTAAAATGTACCATAAGGAGTTTTAATACTGTACGAGTGGAAGGAACTCAGGGAGCGCCTAATGTCCGTGGGTTAGGGACACAAATTACTTGTCTTGCCTTGGGTTCTGACAACCCACGCTACGAAAATAATTTTACTGTTGTGGTCCCCACAACTTGGGAAATTTTATCAAGGGGTCACGGCATTAGAAAGGTTGAGAACCACTGATGTAGAGGATAACATACAGCAGTCTTCAAGGGATGGTTTTCAGTCCCCAGAAACCCACGGAGTGTTGGGAGGAGGTAGTTCCTGACAATGTCATCCTTAGTGACCCAGAGGACCCAGAATATCATGCCTCCTCAAACTTATGCTGCATTGGCTCCCTGATTCTGCAAATCCTGCAAAAGGACCTGAGGATTTGTGGCATCAAGGAGAGGGATCATTACTGTCTTTGCAGAGGGAGCAGAGGATGAAATATCTTCAGGATGCCTTGAAGAAAAATTTGTGTAACACCTTTCCAGACACTGGGAGGATACCGTTTCCTGGACAACGTGTTTCTGAGGCTTCATTCTGTCAGAAGAAGAGCGATGGAGAAGGCGGCCGCTGACCGATGCCTTTAAACAATTCTTTAGTCCTCAGAGCCCAGGGCTGTTAGGTTTAAGCAACCATCGGCAGCGTTTCCATCATATGGTTCAGGATTATCTAGGGGCAGGAGCAGACTTATAGACCTTTCCAACTGAGCATCCACTGGGTTTCTGGGTCTTGAGCATGGACCACTGGCCAGAACTTGCTCAATACAGGCATACTCCACTTTTAAGTACACAATGGGGTTTATTTACTAAAGCTGGAAAGCGCAAAATCAGGCTCACTTCTGCATAAAAACCAATGAGCTTCCAGGTTTTATTACCAAAGCTTAATTGAACAAGCTGGGGTTAGAAGCTCATTGGTTTCTATGCAGAAGTGAGCCTGATTTTGCGCTTTCCAGCTTTAGTAAATAAGCCCCATTGTGTACTTAAAAGTGGGGTATGCCTGTATGCAATCGAGCTACTGGCCTGTCCTGCATCCAGCATGCTTTCCGAACGGACATTCAATGCTGCTGGAGGGTTTGTGATGGATAAAAGAGTGCACCTGTCTACAGACTTCATTGATAGGCTGACATTTATGGAAATCAATCAGTCCTGGATCAACAGCAGCTATCAAGCCTCTGATGCTGATGTAACTGATTGCATTTGCTAGAGATATGGGATTCCTTGAAGACTGCCTATGCTGCCTATCCTATTCTTGAATCTTGATTATGCTAACTTCCAACAATATTTTTGGTTTAGGGCACCACCAACACCTAAGGCCCAATTTTTCTGCACCTGTTTGACAGTAACTTCATTTTTTTTTTCAAATTTTTAAGAGCAGGACCCCTTCCTGCACCCAACAAGAGTAACTGTGATGGGTTACAGTGTCAGGCACTACTCTTGTTAAAGGGGGCCCGCAGACCCCGACAACCACTGGCCAGGGTTGTCGGGAAGAGGCCCTTGTCCTCATCAACATAAGTTTGGGTGTTAGGCGAGTACTGAATGGGAGATGTTTAGGCCAAACTTATGCTCGGCCCAAACTGTTCGTCCATCCCTAGTGGTGCCTGAACACTGTAACCCCTCACAGTTACTCTTGTTGGGCCCAAGAATGGGCCCTGCTCTTAATTTTTTATTATTATTGAAATTACAGGCACCAGTCAAACAGGTGCAGAAAAATTGGGCCTTGGGTGTTAGTGGTGACTAAACACTGTAACCCCTCACAGTTACTCTTGTTGGGCGCAGGAACGGACCATACTCAGGAGGAGTACCAGAATGTATTTTGTTGTGTAATTAGAAGTATTCATATACTGTGTGTGAGAAATAACTTGTTATTATGACAATTTTGTGTAAAAAAAAAAAATAATCTTAATTTTGCCAAGAATTGTGGAAAAAAAATTACAACGTCAAAAAACTCACCATGCCTCTTACTAAATACCTTGGATTGTCTACTTAACAAAGAAGACTCATTTGGGGGTATTTGTACTGTCCTGACATTTCAGGGCCTCAAGAATTGACATAGGCCGTCAGTGCATCAGGTGTGATCACATGTTTATGATTTGCACCATAGCTTGTAGACTCTACAATTTTCTCACAGACTCAATAATATCCACTAATTTGGGTTATTTTTACCAAAGATATGTAGCAATATAAATTTTGGCAAAAATCTATGAACAAAAAGTACTCCCCAAAGCACCTTGTCCCCATGTTGATGGGGACAAGGGCCTCTTCCCAACAACACTGGTCGGTGGTTGTTGGTGTCTGTGGGTGGGGGGCATATCGGAATCTGGAAGCCTCCTTTAACAAGAGGGCACCCAGATCCATGTAAATGGGTATCGGGTACATTGTACCCCTACCCATTCACCAAAAAAGTGTACTAAAGTAAGAAATACAGTAAACAGTTTTTGCAAAGTCCTTTTAAAAAAAAGAAAAAGTAATCCACCATCAATCACGCCCTCCGGACCCGAAAAAAAAAGCGCTCCGCATTCCTGCCCGTCTGCCTCTTCCCTGCTTTTACAGCTCTTTTATAGGCAAGGGGCGGGGCCACACGGCTACGTCACCAGGTGGCACTATCCCCTTCTAACATCACGTGACATAACTGCCCCTCCCTTGCCTATAAAAGAGCTGTCAAAGCAAGGAGGAGGCAGATGGGGGTGGAGCGCTTTTTTTTTTCTTCTATTTTTCGGATCTGGCAGGTTGACGTGATTGACAGAGGATTACATTGAGGGAGACAATATTTTTTTCTTTTTTAATAAAATACTTGTCAAAAACTGTGTACTGTGTTTCTTACTTTTGTACACTTTTTTGGTAAATGAGTAGGGGTATAATGTACCCGATACCCATTCACACCGGGATGTTGAGGGCATGTAGCCTGGTATGGTTCAGGAGGGAGGGGGCGCTTGCTCATCTCCCCCCCCCTTTTCCTGACCTGCCAAGGTACATGCTCAGATAAGGGCTTGGTGTGGAATTTGGGGGGCCTCACGCCATTTTTTTTTACATTTTGGCGTGGGGTTCCCCTTAAAATCCATACCAGACCCAAAGGGCAACTTTAAATTATATTTTTTCCTTTAGAAATGTCATTATTGCTGTGGCATGTTCTATACATTATACAGATGTGCCACTTTACAGGCAGATTAAGGGGACCCCCCAGGCACAATATTTAAAGGAATATTTTATTTTTATTATTTCACTAAGCATCATTAACCACTTAGCGCCCGGGCCGTTCTCAAAAGACGGCCGCATTGCGGCGCTCAATTGCCGGGAGGACGTCCTCCTGTTTACTTCCGCGATGCGTGCCGCCGCGGGCGCGCATCAGGGAAAAGCTGTGCCCGCTGTGTCACGCGGGTGCCGATGCACGTGCCTGGCGGCCGCGATGTCCGCCAGGTACACGCGATCGGCTGTCACAGAGCAGGGACATGGATCTCTGTGTGTACATAGGGACACAGATCGGTCACCTCCCCCAGTCAGTCCCCTCCCCCCACAGTAACAATCACCTAGCAGGG
The DNA here is from genome assembly GCA_029206835.1 of Rana muscosa. Classification (NCBI taxonomy): domain Eukaryota; kingdom Metazoa; phylum Chordata; class Amphibia; order Anura; family Ranidae; genus Rana; species Rana muscosa. Next base: position 680,934,681 of record CM055117.1, on the reverse strand, counting down.
TACACCTTTAACCCCTTCCCGCCCCCTAGTGTTAACCCCTTCACTGCCAGTCACATTTATACAGTAATCAGTGCATATTTATAGCACTGTTCACTGTATAAATGTGAATGGTCCCAAAAATGTGTCAAAAGTGTCCGATGTGTCCGCCATAATGTCACAGTCACAATAAAAATCGCAGATCGCCGCCATTACTAGTAAAAAAAAATAATACAAAAAAATTTCATAATTCTATCCCCTATTTTGTAGGCGCTATAACTTTTGCGCAAACCAATCACTATACACTTATTGCAATTTTTTTTTACCTAAAATACGTAGAAGAATACATATCGGCCTAAATTGAGAAAAAAATAGTTTTTTAAATAAAAATTGGGATATTTCTTATAGCAAAAAGTAAAAAAGATTGTGTTTTTTTCAAAATTGTCGCTCTTTTTTTGTTTATAGCGCAAAAAATAAAAAACGCAGAAATGATCAAATACCACCAAAATAAAGCTCTATTTGTGGGAAAAAAAGGACGTCAATTTTGTTTGGGAGCCACGTTGCACGACCGCGCAATTGTCATTCAAAGCGTGACAGTGCCGAAAGCTGAAATTTCGCCTGGGCAGGAAGGGGGTTATGTGCCCAGTAAGCAAGTGGTTAAAATGACTGATCCTTTAAAAACGATTGTTTTAAAAACTTTTTTTATTGATGCATGTCCCCTAGGGCAGTACTCGGGTCCCCATACACTTTTTTTTTTTTTTTTTCATTTAATATCTTTATTTTTTTTTCTTTTATACCAACAAGAAAAAGAAAACAAAAGAACAGAAAATAAAAGGGACATTCCAACAGAATATTTTCATGGTTACAATTATATGCATGATAACTCATATTCAATTTATCCAGATATACATCTACACATATATTTTGTCCCAAACTTCATTCACTCTCAAAGTCTGCTATACCTAAATCCTTATATCTACCCGGGTTAACCTTTGTTCCCATCTTTCATCTTTATCACCCTCTCAATCTCTCTAGGATCCTCTTCTCCTTGTTTCCCTCTTCATTACAAACCCATATTTACCTCCCGCCTCCCCCCCTCAAAAAAAAAAAAAAAAAAAGGACCCCCAAAAGATGGAGAGAGCTAATTTCTATTTCTATTTCCTCTCATGTGCAGGTACGCATTTCATATTAGACCATCCTCACTCCTCGCTTGCCTCATCTATCATTCTCTTTCCTTCTTCAGAATACATATATAAAAAATTCCATACTGTCCAAATTTTAATATACTGTTCTCGCTTATTTTGGGCGGAGAGAACTAAATCCTCCATTGCTCATATTTCCCGCACTCTATTAAGCCATCCTGCTATAGAGGGTGGTCTAGAATCTCTCCACCGTAAGGTCACTCCAGCTTTTGCTGCATTAATTAAATGACAAATCATTGATTTCCTATACTTCTGTACCGGGATCTGTGAGCAATGTAAAAGAAAAAAACGCAGGGTCATCTGGTATCTGAAATTCTGTACATTTTTGAGATATTCTCTGCACTTCCCGCCAATAATGTCGCATTTTTTCACAAGACCAGAATATGTGTAATAATGTTCCTCTTTCCTCCCCACATCTCCAGCAGGTCTCCGGAGACTCCATAGACATTCTATGAAGCCTTACCGGTGTGTAATACCATTGGGTCAGGAGTTTAAAATTGGATTCCTGGGTCCGCGTACAGACCGAGGAGTTCAATGCCAAAAAGATAATCTGTTTTCGCTGAGTCACAGTGAAGGTCCTTCCCAAGTCTCTTTCCCATTTACTAAATTTACAAAATCCTCTGAGGGGGTAATCAACAGCCTATACATCTTGGAAATCACTTGAGAAAGTGGTTCCTTATCTTCGCAATAGACTTCAAATGCTGTTCATTGCCGTTGAAAATCTGATGGAAACCCCAAAGTTCTCAAAAAATAACTTATTTGAATTGCCTGCCAGATACTTAATCCAAAGTTTCCATCCGTTTCTATCAACGCATTAATAGTCGGCCAGGTTTCTGACTGTAGAAAATGTGAGACCTGGGTCAGGCCCTTCTCTTTAAGCTTCTTAAAAGCTCCCGACTCCATACCTGGTACAAACCTATAATTCCCTAAAATGGGGTACAGGGGAGAATGACCCGAAGAAAACTTCGGGTTATGACATATCTTTGCGGATATTCTTAATGTCGGTCCGATTGTAGGATGTTTCTTCAAAAATATTGGTAATGCTGAATAGCACCAAGGTGCTCTACTTAAAGGGACCAGACTGATTTGTTGCTCCAAGTCTACCCATCTTTTAAAATCTATATGTCTACACCAATCCACCAACCTTGCCAGGTGGACAGCTTGGTAGTATTTTCCGATATCTGGGACTCCCATCCCTCCAAAATTCTTGGGCATTATCAAAATCTCCTTCCTAATTCTTGGCTTCCTCCCAGCCCATATAAATTTCATAAAAAGCGAACTCATTTGGCGGAGAAAGTCCATTGGAATAGTAATTGGTAAGGCCTGTAGCAAATACAAAATCTTTGGTACAATACTCATCTTCACTATATTGCTTCGGCCAAACCAAGAATGTAGCCCATTTTGCCATTTATGTGAGTACCCAGATACTTTAACTTAGTTTCCCATTTAAACCTAAAATTTAATTGTATAGTTTTACACATCGAGGCGGGCATTGCCACACACATTGCCTCAGATTTAGTATGGTTTATTTTCAAATTTGAAAGCCTACTGTAACTGTCAATCTCCCTCACAAGGTTGGGGAGTGAAATATGTGGATTAGACATGGAAAACAACAAATCATCCGCATATGTCGATACTTTATGGATTTGATCTCCTATTTGAACCCCCTGTATATCCAAATTCTGGCGAATTTTATTCAGTAGTGGCTCTAGTGAAAGTGCAAATAGTAAAGGTGAAAGGGGACATCCCTGTCGTGTTCCATTTGTGATCTTAAAAGGTTTTGAATACACTCCATTTACCCTTACTGCAGCGCGTGGGGTCGTGTAAACACCCATGATCCAACTGAGCATACGTTCCCCTAAACCCACGCGTCGCAGCACTTCAAGTAGAAAGCGCCAATTCACTCTATCAAATGCTTTCTCAGCATCCGTATTTAGGAACACGCAAGGGATGTCCCTCTCGTTGGCATAATGGACCAGGTTAAGGACTTTTATCGTATTGTCTCTTGCTTCCCGTGTAGGGATGAATCCCACCTGGTCTAAATCTACTAGCTGAGGAAGCCATGGTTGAAGTCGTGATGCCAGTATTTTCGTAAACAGTTTTAAATCCAAATTCAATAATGAAATCAGCCTATAACTGCCGCAATCCCCCGGGTCTTTCCCCTCTTTTGGGATCACCGTAATATGTGCTAAAAGAGCATCCGGTCCCATACACTTTTTATGGCAATAACTTACACATAAGCCTTTAAAAAATTTAATGTTCGTGTCCTATAGACTTTAATAGGGTTTGCGTGTTCGCTAGAACTTTTTGCCTGTTTGAGATGTTCTGGTGCGAACCGAACCAGGGGGTGTTCGGCCCATCCTTAGTCACCATGTACCTGTATTAAAAATTATGCTGTGGTCTTAGCATTGCTCCCAACCCCAGATCTTCACTATTCAGTGTACTGCTGTTTCCTTGCCTCTTGTTGACATGGCCCAACCCCAGTTCTCTTCAGCTAAGAACAGATAATTTTTGCCTTGCATTTCTATGTTAAATTGAATGGGTTATTTTACAAGGTAAGGGTTCACATATACTTTAATAATATCCCCAAATCACTGCAATAATTGGCCCTTGTGTGAACTTAAAGTGATACTAAAGTCTATTTTTTTTTATTTATTTATTTTAAATAACAAACATTTCTATACTTACTTACTGTGTTGAGTGGTTTTGCACAGAGCAGCCCAGATCCTCCTCTTCTCGGGTCCCTCTTCAGCTCTTTTGGCCCCTCCCTCCTGTTGAGTGCCCCCACAGCAAGCAGATTGCTATGGGAGCATCCGAACCGAGCCCTGCTCTGTGTTCATTCAGTCATGGAGCTTCAGCCTGACCCACCCCCTTTCTCTCCTCATTGGCTCACTGACTTTGATTGACAGCAGCGGGAGCCAATGGCACCATGCTGCTGTCTCAATGAGGAGGGGAGTAGCGGCGGAGTAACTCTCAATCAACATCGTTGGATCTAGATGGGCTCAGGTAAGTATTAGGGGGGCTGAGGGGGGCTGCTGCAACACAAGGCTTTTTTATCTTAATGCATAGAATGCATTAAGATAAAAAAAAAACTTCTTACTTTACAACCCCTTTAATTCCACCAAAGCTGTTAAAGTGCTTATTAAGATTAACATGTATATGTTTATTACAAATCAAAATGCCATGAACCCATTAACATAGTCTCACCTCTAAAAGAAGTTGTATTTTTTCCTCTTTGCCTTTCAGAAAGTTTTGTGTGTCCAGGTAGAGACAGAAACCGGGATTGTTGAACAGAAGCCTAAAAATATGTGAACAGGACTGTCAGACTTGTTTTTCAACATTCAAACTACCATAAGCAATATGTGGAATACTGGGGAAACCAAACTGCAATAGTAATTAGAGGTCTGACTCCATGAAGTATTAAGGATTACGTTTTGTATGATATATTTGTAGAAGAATTGTTCCATTAGTATAAAGCATTTAGTAACTAGAAAATTATCAAGATAATGGTTGAAGGAAGTCACTTTGCCCACTTAGGTTACAGTATTAGTTTGATTTGCTTGTAGGAGATTTGTTTTATTAGTATAAAGAATTTAGTCATTTTTTTTAAGGAGATCTGTCACTTTGCCCATTTAGGTCACATGACAGGTTCTTTTTAACAGCCTAACATGGATTCACGAAAAAATAAAATAAAAAGTACAGCACATAGGATTGTGCAAAAAAAGTATGTGTATTAACCCTTCTACAGCTGCCCCTCAAACAAATGTGTCCACCTAAATGCACAAAGATATATGATCAAACCAACAATTATGAGCAGCGCTATTATAACAAAAATAATAATAATAAAAATGTGATTGTGCTTAATTAGTGCTAACAATCATATACAAAGAACACTTGTTAGATGATCTACATAAAAGTGTCAATAAACAGTGTCTTTAATTGTAAGTGCTCAAAAATAGTCCACTGTGAAATCTAGTGCCAAATTAGACATTCAAATGCTTGTGTCACTACATGCCCCAAGCAAACTGAAACTCACCAGAATCCTACAACCCTAGATATTACTATGGGTCAATAAGTGCTTGTCATATCAGAGGATCTCATCTCCAAATGTCACTTTTAAGGAACAAGACACTCCAACATCACCTGTTCACTCCAATGAACTCAGGTGGCAATTACAGCATCATTGCATAACCTGTGTTTATTCCATAAATCCAGCAGCCACAAAAAAATTAAACCATATAGATATACACTTATACAGTTGAGTGAAAAAGTATTTTTTATTTATTTTTTGCATATTTCTCACATTTGAAGTGGAAGGAAACCCATCCATAAAACACGGTGCATGCGGGAAATGTAACCCTCCCATTGGTTGAGCTCTCAACCAAACTGTCAAACCATCCAATGGCTGGTTTCATAACTGATCATATGTGCAGCATCATGGCAGTTGTAGATTAAACAGAGGCAAAGATGGCAGGTTCCTTGTCTGAAAATGACAGGGGGTTTACTTACACTTTAAATTGTTCAGATTATCAAACAAATTTTAATATTATACAAAGATAGCCATAGTAAATCCAAGATGCAGTTTTTAAATTTTTATTTAATTTATTAAGGGAAAAAAGTTGTTCAAACCTGCCTGGGCCTATGTGAAAAAGTAATTGCCCCCTCCCATGCTGGATCATGAATGAACTTTTACTGACCACAATTTTTTGGAAAGCTGAGGTAAATTTCACTTGCCTGATTACTGCCAGACCTGTTGAATCAAGAAATCACATAAATAGAAGCTGTCTGACAAAGCGAAGCACGGTAACAGATCACAAAAAGCCACACATTATACCACAATCTAAAGAAAAATTCAAGAACAAATTAGAAACAAAGTAATGTACATATATTGGCCTAGGAAGGGTTTCAAATCCATTTCTACGGCTTTGGAACCCCAGTGAACCACGAGGAGAGTCATTATCCACAAATGGAGATAACTTGGAACAGTGGTGAACCTTCCCAAGAGTGGCCGGCCTACAAAAATTACTCCAAGAGCATGACGACGACTCATCCAGGAGGTCATAAAAGAACCCAGAGCAACATCTAAAGAACTGCAGGCCTCACTTGCCTCAGGTAGGATCAGTGTTCATGATTCAATAATAAGAAAGAGACTGGGCAAAAATGGCATCCAGGGGAGAGTTCCAAGGCCAAAACCACTGCTGACCAAAAAGAACACAAAGGCTCACCAAAAATCATCTTGATTATCTCCAAGACTTTTAGGCAAATATTTTGTGGACTGATGAGACAAAAATGTTACTTTTTAGGAGATGTGTGTCCCGTTACATCTGGCATAAAACTAATACAGCATTTCATAACAAGAACATCATACCAACAGTCAGACATGGTGGTGGTAGCGTGATGGTCTGGTGCTGCTTTGCAGCTTCAGGACCTGGACGACTTGCCATAATTGATGGAACCATAAATTCTGAAGAAGAATGTCCAGCCATCAGACATGACCTCAAGCTCAAGTCCACTTGGGTTATGCAGCAGGATAATGATTCGAAACGCAACAGTAAGTCCACCTCCAAATGGTTCAAACAAAGCAAAATTTAGGTTTTGGAGTGGCCGAGTCAAAGCCTGGACTTAAATCCAATTGAAATGCTGTATCATGACCTTACACAGGCCTTTCATGCTGGGAAAACCCTCCATTTCAGCTGAATTAAAACAATTCTGCAAAGAAGAGTGGGCCAAAATTGCTCCACAGCAATGTGAAAGACTCATTGCCAATTTGCCAGTTATTGCAAACGCTTCATTGCAGTTGTTGCCACCAAGGGTGGCACAACCAGTTATTAGGTTTAGGGGGAAATTACTTTTTTACATAAAGCCAGGCAGGTTTGGACAGCTTTTTTGTCTTAATAAATGAAACCATCTTTTAAAAACTGCATTTTGTATTTACTCGGGTTATCTTTGTGTAATAATAAAATGTGTTTGATGATCTGAGTCATTTAAGTGTGACAAATATGCAAAAAAAATAAAACAATCTGAAAGGTGGCAAATAATTTTTCACACAACTGTATATAAATGTGCCATGTTCTGGCACCCAGTATCAAGCCATACTGCAGAGACCAACCACCACTGTTCCAATACCTGGACAGGTATTATGAACACTTTTATAAGTGTAGATAATCTAAAGAGTGTTCTTTGTATATGATTGTTCGCACTAATTAACCACAATCACATGTGAATTATTATTTTTGTTATACAAGCACCACTCCAAATTGTTGGTTGGATCACGTGGATATAGTATACCTGGATTTTGCCAAAGCGTTTGACACAAAGATTAGTGATTAATGATTCATACTCCAAATAGTCTATAGTCAGTGGTGTTCCCCAAGGTTCAGTGTTGGGACCCTTACTTTTTATTATATTTATAAAAGATATAGAGTTTGCAATAAAAGTAACATTTCAGTATTTGCAGATGACACCAAGCTATACAGTGGAATTACTTCCATACAGGATGTTTCTAACTTACAAGCCAACCTTAAAGCACTATTTTATTTGGAAACTATGTGGAAAATGAGATTTAATGTTGATAAATGTAAAGTTGTGCAGTTGGGGCCTAAAAACATGCATGCATCATACATACTAGGGATAGTACAACTGGGGGAATCAATGGTGGAGAAGGATCTGGTATATCATACACTTAACAATAGCATGCAATGAAAGACTGCAGTTGCTAAAGCAAGCAAAATATGTTCTTGTATTAAAAGAGGTATAGACATCAGCAGTGCAAATCATTAGTAAGACCTAATCTGGAATATGCAGTTCAATTCTAGGGCACCAGTTCACAAAAGGCATATTGTAGAAAGTGCAGAGAAGGAGTTCAGCTATGAGAAAAGATTAGCTGAACTGAATTTATTCTCTGTTGAGAAGAGGCAATTAAGGGGGGGGGGGGATATGATCGCCATGTCTTAATACATAAGTGGTTCATATAGTGAACTTGGTGTAGAGTTATTCACTTTCAAGCCATTACGGGACAAGGGGGCACTCTTTACGTCAAGAGGAAAATGTGGAATAGACTCCCTCAAGAATTAGTTCTGGCCAGCTCAGTAGATTGTTTTTTTTAAAAGAGCTGGATGCACTCCTAAATGCACAAAATATAACTGAAATCCCTCATGGGGGATCAGGAAGGACTTTTTTCTCCCACTGGGTCAGGCTTCACTGTTGTTTTTTTTTTTTTTTTTTGTCTACCCCTGGATCAACTGTGGGTATAAGATAGTGTATATGGAGGTTTTCTATTTGTGTGTGTTTGTTTTGTTTTATATATTGCTTGAACTAAACTGACTTGTGTCTTTTTTCAATCTATGTAACTATGTAACTATGCCACAAACTGATGCTCATCTTTGTCCATGCTCCATGCTCCTCCGTTGCTCTGTCAAAACCCTTTAGAAACAAACAATACTTGTGTGTAAAGGGAGCCTATGAACTTCCCCTCCTCCTCCCAGGATGCAGTGCTAGGGCCTGAATGGCCAATGGCCAGGCCCAAGCACTTTCATATAGGGGAGCAGAGCCTGCCATTAAATCTGTGTAAGCTCCAACTCTGACCAACATGGAACTTACATAGTTGGTAAGGTTGAATAACTTACAACGGAATTTTATCCATGGCTGAGTATGATGAAGTTACCAGTGGGTGGGTGGGTTGTGAGCCCCTTTGCCTTTACCCAAAAATTACGTGAGCTTAACATAAACTTTATATCACTAGAAGAAAACATATTGTATCAAATATAACAACAACCTATTCCTTTCTATTTAACCACTTGAGCACGCCGATGTACGTTGGCAGAATGGCACGGCTGGGCACATGGGCGTACAGGTACATCCCCTTTAAGAGCCCAGCCGCGTGTCTCGAGCGCGCCGCCAGCGGCACGCTCGCGACCCGGTCCTCTTCTCCGTGACTATCCCCGCGGTAACAGTTGACCCGATCGCCGCTGGTGTCCCGCGATCGGGTCACAGAGAGGAAGAACGGGGAGAGGTAAGTGTAAACAAACCTCTCCCCGTGCTTCCTAGTGAGCCTGTCACTGATCGTCTGTTCCCTGTCATAGGGAACGACGATCAGTGACGTCACACGCTAAGCCACGCCCCCCCCCCACAGTAAGTAAAACACATCAGGGCACACTTAACCCCTACAGCGCCCCCTCCTGGTTAACCCCAGTGTCATTTTCACAGTAACCAGTGCATTTTCATAGTCCCAAAAATGTGTCAAAAGTGTCCGATGTGTCCGCCATAATGTCGCAGTCATGAAAAAAATCACTGATCACCGCCATTACTAGTAAAAAAAATAAAAAATAATAACAATGCCATAAAACTATCCCCTATTTTGTAAACGCTATAACTTTTGCGCAAACCACTCAATATTCGCTTATTGCGATTTTTTTTACCAAAAATATGTAGAAGAATACGTATCAGCCTTATCTGAGGAAATATATTTTTTGGGCATATTTATTATAACAAAAAGTAAAAAATATTGCATTTTTTTCAAAATTGTCGCTCTATTTTTGTTTATAGCGCAAAAAATAAAAACCGCAGAGGTGATCAAATACCACCAAAAGAAAGCTCTATTTGTGGGAAAAAAAGGACATCAATTTTGTTTGAGAGCCACGTCGCACGACCGCGCAATTGTCAGTTAAAGCGACGCAGTGCCGAATCGCAAAAAGGGGCCTGGTCCTTATGCTGCATATTGGTCCGGGGCTTACGTAGTTAAAGCTTATTCAGTTCTGTGATTTGAAAGACAAACCAGCCAACCCTTACTTTTCTAGAACACAGCTAACCAGCCGTGGATCTTGAGCATCCAACATACACCCAAAAAACTTAATCTAAAGAGGTGTTGATACACCTAATCTAAAGGTACAGTGCCTTGCATAAGTATTCACCCCCTTGGCATTTTTCGTGTTTTGTTGCCTCACAACCTGGAATTAACATGGATTGTTTGAGGATTTGCATCATTTAATTTACAGAACATGCGCACAACTTTGAAGATGTTTTTGTTATTTTATTGTGAAGCAAACAACAAATAAGACAAAATAACAGAAAAAGTCAATGTGCATAACTATTCACCACTATTCTACAAAGTCAATACTTTGTAGAGCCACCTTTTGCGTCTATCACAGCTCCAAATCGCTTTGGATAAGTCTCTATGAGCTTGCCACATCTTAGCACAAGGATTTTTGCCCATTCCTCCTTGCAAAACTGCTCCAGATGAGTGAGAGTGAATGAGTAACTTGTACAGCGCTACAAATGCGAACTAAATCGCCTCAAGGCGCTTTTTGCATCCTGTGTTGTCCTGATCCTTCAGAAGAGGTGGGTCTTAAGTTTTTTCCTGAAGGCCCGATGGTTTTCTTCCATGTGGATATTCGTGGGTAGAGCGTTCCATAGCCGTGGTCCTTGGACTGCAAATCTTCGTTCTCCCTTAGATTTGTAGCGGGACTTGGCGATGTGGAGGAGGTTTTGGTTAGTTGATATGAGGACTAGGGAAGAGCCGAACACCCCCCCGTTCGGTTCGCATCATAACCTTCGAACGGACCGAACGTTCGTACGAACTTTAGAACCCTATTAAATACAATGGACGCGAACGTTCGAAATCTAAAGTGCTAATTATAACGCCTAATATGCATGTTATTGTCCTAAAAAGGGTTTGGGGACCCGGGTCCTGCCCGAGGGGACATGTATCAATGTAAAAATAATCTTTTAAAACTGTAGTTTTTTCGGGAGCAGTGATTTTACTGATGCATAAAGTGAAAAAAAAAGTGAAATATTTCTTTAAATATGGTACCTGGGGGGTGTCTAAAGTATGCCAGTGTTTCCCGTGTTTAGAACTGTCCCTGCACAAAATGACATTTCTAAAGGAAAAAAAGCCATTTAAAACTGCTTGCGGCTTTAATGTAATGTGTGGTCCCGGCAAAATGGATGAAAATCATTGAGAAAAATGGCATGGCTACCCCCCCACCCTACCCAAGCCCATTACCAGCCCCTTTGGGTCTTGTATGGATATTAAGGGGAACCCCGCACCCAAAATAAAAAAAGGCCCTATATACTCTGAACAGCAGTATACAGGCGGTGCAAACAAGACAGGGACTGTAGGTTTGTTCTTAAGTACAATCTGTTTGTAATTTGGAACAGGTACATTGTTTAAGTGTAGCTCCAGCCAAAAAATCTATTTTTAAGCTTTTTGGAGAACATAGGGAAGGGTTATCACCCCTGTGACATTTGTTTTGCTGTCTGTGCACCTGTTCAGAACATTTCACCTCACTTTCCATCCCAATGACAAATGTTTTTGGAAAATTTGTGGTTTTTATTGAAACAAGGATTGGTGATAAAGCATCAGTGGAGAGGAGACACCTTTTTCACATATTAACTCTTACAGGAGAGAATTTCCCTTCCTAGGGGTAGATTTCCTCTCACTTCCTGTTGTCTCATTCCGTTTGCAAGTAGGAGTCGTTTGTAAGTTGGATGTTTGAAAGTAGGGACCTGCCATATATACCCTGCAGAAATTTGGCCCTTAGGTGTTGGTATTGCCACAACACTGTAAGCCCTCACAGTTACTCTTGGTGGGTGCTGGAACGCCCTGCTGTCAACTATTATATCAGGAATTGTATTTACATGCCACTGTTGAACAGTGGTAGGAAAAAATGGGCCTTTGGTGGTGGTGCTGGTGTCACAACACAGTTACTCTTGGTGGGTGCAGGAATGGGCCCTGCTGTGAATTATTAGATCATGAATTGTAATTGCATGCCCCTGTTGAACAGGGGCTGAAAAATTGGGCCTTAGGCACTGGTGCCACAACACTGCAACCCCTCACAGATACTGTACTTAGAGCGCAGCAATGAGCCCTGTTGCAAAGTAATGCATCAAAAATGTTGGCTTTATTTGAATGCTATGCACAGCACACAGTAGTACACTAAGTGAAACACTGACTGTCTGCAGCTAGCACAATCACCGGCCTGCCTGTCACAGTATAGAGAATAACTGTATCCAGGTCAGCTTTAGGTGAATGCTATGCAAAGCAACACAGTGGTACACTAAGGCCCCTTTCACACGATTCGTGTCCGTGTGCAGGCTCCGCTTTGCTCAGCGGGGATCGCTCCGTCGATCCCCACTGAGCAGGCAGATGACAGGTCTGTCTCCGCACACTGTGCAGGGACCGATCTGGGATGAGCGGCGCTCTCCCCTATGGGGGATCGGATGACGACAGACCGTAGAGTCCGTTGTCATCCGATCCGCAGACGGATGGAAAAGTAGGGTTTTCCTCCGACACACTTTGGCGGATCGGAGCGGGTCGGATGTCAGCAGACATGTCACCGCTGACATCCATGGCTCCATAGGGGTACATGGAGCATCCGTCCAGGTCCGCCTAAAAAACTGACAGGCAGACCTGAACGGTCCGTCCGTGTGAAAGAGCCCTAAGTGAAACACTGACTGTCTGCAGCTAGCACAATCACCTGCCTGCCTGTCACAGTATAGAGACTAACAGGAACGGATCTAGCTAAACTCAATACAGTGTATAAATATATATACAACACCTAGGATGCATATATATCCTCTACACACTGTAACAGCAGCTAACTGACTCGCCTGCCTGCTCTATCTAACTCAATATAAATGACACTGTCTATCTCTCTGAAACTGCCTCTTTCACAAACGCCAACACACTACACAAGGCCGACTTCCAGGTGGCCTTATATAGTGTGGGGAGTGTACTAAACCCCCTGAGCCATAATTGGCCAAAGCCACCCTGGCTTTGGCCAATTACGGCTCTCCGTTTTTTCCGCGCTGTGATTGGCCAAGCATGCGGGTCATAGTGCATGCTTGGCCAATCATCAGCCAGCAATGCACTGCGATGCCGCTGTGAATTATGGGCCGCGTCGCACAACACGAATTTAGCGCGAACGGACCATAACGTTCATTCTTCGTCGAACGATCGAACGGCCGATGTTCGAGTCGAGTCGAAGCTCATCCCTAATGAGGACGCAATTAGTGGTGTAGTGTTTTATTTTCTCCCATAAGTATTGAGGAGCGTTTCCTTGTGTGCATTTGTGAGTGAGGCAGAGGGTCTTGAATATGACCCGATACTTTATGGCTAGCCAATGGAGGGTCCTCAGGGACGGGGTGATTGATTCCCAGGTTTTTTTTCCCGTTACCAGTCTGGCTGCTGTGTTCTGGATGACTTGTAGACGAGATCCTTCAAGTTGGATGGTCTGCGCTTGTGAACATCAATCTTTAAGTCTGACCACAAATTTTCTATTGGATTGAGGTCTGGGCTTTGACTAGGCCATTCCAACACATTTACATGTTTCCCCTTAAACCACCGAAGTGTTGCTTTAGCGGTGTGTTTGGGGTCATTGTCCTGCTGGAAGGTGAACCTTCGTCCTAGCCTCAAATTACACACAGAGTGGTACAGGTTTTGCTCAAGAAAATCCCTGTATTTAGCACCATTCATCTTTCCCTCAACTCTGACCAGTTTCCCAGTCCCGACTGCTAAAAAATGGGATGGTTTTCTTTGAGTGATGTGATTTGTTGGGTTTGCGCCAGACAGCGTTTTCTTTGATGGCCAAAAAGTAAAATTTTAGTCTCATCAGACCAGAGCACATTCCTTCATACATTTTGGGAGTCTCCCACATGCCTTTTCGCAAACTCAAAACGTGCCATTTTTTTTTTACTGAAAGTAATGGCTTTCTTCTGGCTACTCTACCATAAAGCCCAACTCTATGGAGCGTACGACTTATTGTTGTCCTATGTACAGATACTCCAGTCTCTGCTGTGGAACTCTGCAGATCCTCCAGGGCTACCCTAGGTCTCTGTGCTGCCTCTCTGATTAATGCCCTCCTTGCCCGGTCCGTGAGTTTTGGTGTGTGGCCGTCTCTCGGCAGGTTTGCTGTTGTGCCATGTTCTTTCCATTTGGTTATGATAGATTTGATGGTGCTCCTAGGGATCATCAAAGATTTGGATATTTTTTTATAACCTAACCCTGACTTGTATTTCTCAACAACATTGTCGCTTACTTGTTTGAAGAGTTTCTTGGTCTTCATGGCAGTGTTTGGTTAGTGGTGCCTCTTGCTTAGGTGTTGCAGCCTCTGGGGCCTTTCAAAAAGGTGTGTTTATATGTAATGACAGATCTTGTGACACTTAGATTGCACACAGGTGGACATCATTTCACTAATTATGTGACTTCTGAAGGTAATTGGTTGCACCAGAGCTTTTTATGGGCTTCATAACAAAGGGGGTGAATACATACGCACATGCCAATTATCATTTTTTTATTTCTGAAAAATAGTTTTATGTATATATTTTCAAAATTTACTACACCAACTTAGACCATTGTGTTCTGATCCATCACATATAATTCAAATAAAAAAAAAAAACATGAACTAAAGCCTGTAATGTATCAAAATAGGTAAAAAGCCAAGGGGGTGAATACTTTTGAAAGGCACTGTATATCTCAAAAAGTGTGCACTCCTTATTGTCATACCATGCTGTCTCTGACAGCTGTGATCTGAGCTAACAAACCATAGCCAATCAGAGTGGTTCCCGATGAACACCATGACAGTCAATCAAGGTGATCACTATGAAGCTGGAGGCATTTGATTTTTTTCCCATTTGTCAGCCTATAAAAAACCTGAATGGTTACTTAATTAAAGTTCTTCCCATTCAATCTGTTATTAATTCTTCTTAATCCTAATTAGCTCTAAGCAATCCCCCTTTTCTATTGTTTCTGTTAATACATTTTTGGTCACTTTGTGTCATTTGTTTGTTTTTGTAGCACTGCATTGCAAAAATACACCTAACTTTTCTGAAAAAATACACCCTTCTCCTTCTGGGGCAAATATTAAACCCATGAGCCCTTTTCAAACCCATAAACAAGCTTCCCTAAACTGGTGCTCATTTTACCCTCTTCTCATTTTAAGGCTTCAACACAGTTATGGGTGTTTCTATGGTTAGAGATGCTTGCAGCAGAGAAGACAGAATCACAAATCAATGTGGTAATCGATAATGGTATGGGAATAGAGAGTTACAGCAAGGACTCTGTAGTCAGATCATATATTTATAACAGAACAAAATTACCCCTTCAAAAACTGGTTTGAAAATTCTTGTACATTTGAGTTTTATTTGAAATAGGGAAACAATAAGTGTACCGCTCTGTTCCTTGTTACAAGACTGTTATGTTTCCTCAAACTCTCTCTCATGCTGTGTCGCCGGCGGATCAGGATTTCCTTGGCTTGTTTTTCACTGGTTCCACTTGTAAGATTGTGCCTGTTGTAGGAGAGTGTCTAGAAAAAATAAATACATTGCAAACTTTAGAGACTTTGAATGTTCAAATCAATAAAAGGATATCTAACATTTACATTAACATTTCACCTACTAAGGCAAAGTTTGACAGGTTAGTGGTTTGGCTCTTAATGTACAATTTTGCCTAAGAATAAAATTATCTGATAAATGCAATAAGGACAATATGTGATTAATGTTATATTCGGTGGACTAGACATAAAAAGAAAAAAGTAATGTTATATTCGGTGGACTAGACATAAAAAGAAAAAAGAAAAGCACACCTACATAAAGAAAACCTTACCCGTTGGCGTATCTGATAGAGGTTCCTTGATAAGACATCTCGCATTTCATTAACGTCAGATGGGGAAAGAGCGTTTACTTTATTCTTTTCATATGTTCTGGTTTAAAGAATCAAAAATAAGGTTAATAAATTCCATTCTTGGATTAAATAAATAAAAGCATGGACTAACTGGATTACTTATTTGAAAAGACGGTAAAAAACATAAAAATACCAATACCAATTAACATGAAATATTACTGTTAAGGTAGTCTAAAAATTGTGCATGAGAGAATTCTGATCTGTATGCATTTGTTATAGATGTCTGTAACATGTGTGATATTTTGGATTACATTTATCATATCCTTATCCTCAGCCCAAACCCAAATCCTGCAACCCATTCTGTACATCACTGCCTTCCGCCAGCACAATCACCCAATGCACACTAGGAGTGGATGGGGGGAAAACAGGAATATTGTTAGAATAGCATTTTTGCTAGTACATAATTGTTAGAAGTAAACAAAGGTTTACATAATTTACCAAGCTCATTTAACAGCCTCAACTCTTTTAGTAAATAATGGCCAAGGGTTCGAGACATTACAAGTCAGTGGCTTTAAAAAATTTTTTTTTGCTACACCAGCTATTTACCCATATTTGACTTATTCACTCCTCCTAAGGGTTATGCAATACCTTGAAAATATAACTAAACTTATGCTTTATGGATCAATGTGACTCTGTCAGTAATAGCACCATACAGTGGGGAAAATAATTATTTGATCCCCTGCAGATTTCGTAAGTTTGCCCACTTACAAAGAAATGAAGGGTCTATAATTAATATCATAGGTGTATTTTAAATCATAGAGACAGAATATCAACCAAAATTCCAGAAAAAACACATGATACAAATGTTATAAATTGAGTTGTTATTCAGTGAGTAAATTAGGTATTTGATCCCCTACCAACTAACAATAATTCTGGCTTCCACAGACTGGCTACAGTATGTGCTCATTTGGTACACAGATTAGTCCTGTCAATTTTAGAAGGTGCTCCCAACGATAACCTTCCTGTCCACATACGGTAATCTCTTCCTTTCATTCAAATCTCACCATCATGGCCAAGACCAAAGAGCTATCAAAGGATGTCAGGGACAAGATTGTAGACCTGAACAAGGCTGGAATGGGCTACAAGACCATCAGCAAGAATCTTGGTGAGAAGGAGACAACTGTTGGAGCGATTATTCACAAATGGAAGATATACAAAATAACCATCAATTGCCCTAAGTCTGGAGCTCCATGCAAGATTTCCCCCCATGGGGTTAGGATGATCATAAGAAAAATGAGAGATCAGCTCAGAACTACACGGGAGGAGTTTGTGAACGATCTCAAGGCAGTTGGGACCACAGTCACTAAACAAACCATTGGTAACACAATATGCCACCATGGATTGAAATCCTACAGGGTCCCCCTCTTCAAGAAGGCACATGTACAGGCCCATCTGAAGTTTACCTATGAACATCTAAATGATTCAGAGAAGGATTGGGAGAAAGTGCTGTGGTCAGATGAGACCAAAATTTAGCTCTTTGGCATTAACTCGACTCGTTGTGTTTGGAGGAAGAAAAATGCTGATTATGACCCTAAGAACACCATTCCTAGAGTCTAGCATGGAGATGAAAACATTATGTTTTGGGACTGTTTCTCTGCTAAAGATACAGGTCAACTTTGCTGCATTGAGGGACCAATGGACAGAGCCATGTATTGTAAAATCTTGGATGAGAACCTTCTTCCCTCAGCCAGAACACTGAAGATGGGTCTTCCAGCATGACATTGACATACCGCCAAGGCAAAAAAGGAGTGGCTCAAGAAGAAGCACATTCGGGTCATGGAGTGGCCTAGGCAATCTCCAGACCTTAATCCTATAGAAAATGTATGGAGGGAGCTGAAACTTTGAGTTGCCAAGCGACAGCCAAGAAACCTTAAAGCAGAGTTCCAGTATTTTTTGTGTTTATTAAAAGTCAGCAGCTACAAAAAAGTGTAGCTGCTGACTTTTAATAAACAGCCAACTCACCTGTCCCATGTACTCACCATAGCCATTTTCACCTTGTGTCCTCCCTTGGTGGCGTTGGCATCTTTACTATGGGCACCCGGCTGTAACAGCTTGCGGCTTCACAGCTGGGTGCCCACTGCTCATGCGCATGCGCAAGCGGTGCTGCACTCTGTGACTGGTCCTGATGTCTTTTGGGACCTGTCATGTATAAAAATTAACAAAAAAGAAAATGGAAACCAAAAATAAGGTACAAAGTACGGTATATACTCGAGTATAAGCCGAGTTTTTCAGCCCATTTTTTAGGGCTGAAAATAGCCCCCTCGGCTTATACTCGAGTCAGTGTACCTGAAGGACTGCGGGCGTCCATTTTTCAAAATTTGCGGCTTCCTCCTGGTTCCGTTCCGTGATAGGCGTTTGACACTGTGTTCCGCTACCGCCTATCACGGAGGTCCTCTCATCCTCGGACTTTCCGATCAGACACTGTGTTCAGTGTTCCGCCTATCACGGACGTCCTCTTGTCCGAGGATGAAAGAAGGTCCGTGATTGGCGGAACACTGAACACAGTGTCTGCTGGGAAACTGAGTCAGAGGATAAGAGGACCTCCGTGATAGGCGGTAACGGAACACAGTGTCAAACGCCTATCACGGAACAGAACGGGACCAGGAGGAAGCCGCAAATTTTGAAAAATGGATGCCCGTAGCCTGTCAAGAATACAGGTACACTGACTCGGGCACAGTGAGGCTGCAATGGGCACAGTAAGGCTACAATGAGCACAGTGAGAATGGGCACAGTAAGACTGCAATGGGCACAGTAAGGCTGCAATGGGCACAGTTAGAATGGGCACAATAAGGCTGCAATGGGCACAGTAAGGCTACAATGGGCACAGTGAGAATGGGCACAGTAAGGCTGAAATGGGCACAGTAAGGCTGCAATGGGCACAGTGAGAATGGGCACAGTAAGGCTGCAATGGGCACAGTGAGAATAGGCACAGTAAGGCTGAAATGGGCACAGTAAGGCTGCAATGGGCACAGTGAGAATGGGCACAGTAAGGCTGCAATGGGCACAATGAGTTTGCAATGGGCACAGTGAGGTTGCAAATGGGCACAGTGAGGTTACAATGGGCACAGTAAGGCTGCAATGGGCACAGTGAGAATGGGCACAGTAAGGCTGCAATGGGCACAATGAGCTTGCAATGGGCACAGTGAGGTTGCAAATGGGCACAGTGAGGTTGCAATGGGCACAGTGAGGTTGCAAATGGGCACAGTGAGGTTGCAAATGGGCACAGTGAGGCGTGCAAATGGGCACAGTGAAGCTGCAAATGGGCATTGTTGACCCTCTTTTCTGCTTACAGTAGCTGCTGCATTCTCACCCTAGGCTTATACTCGAGTCAATACGTTTTCCCATTTTTTTGTGGTAAAAATTAGGGCCTCGGCATATACTCGGGTCGGCTTATACTCGAGTATATACGGTAGTACCACTAAATACTCATCCACTCACTCCATGTAATGGTGGGGCTCAGTGGCCAAACTGGCATAGGAAAAAGAAAAACACTATATCAAGAGAACGGTGTAGTGCAAAGTGCCACACAGAGAGCCACATGGAAATAGTAACTAGCCAAACCATTGAACAAAATAGAACATTTATTGAAAAAATTATCATAAAAAATAGATACAAAAAGCATAAAATTGAATACTCCTACACCTTACACCATCATGTTGTCATATGTCCCAGAGGACTTCAGGAGGGAGGGAGGAAGGAGAAATAAGGTGACAGGAACGGAAATGGGAGCAGGTACCTGTCATTTTGGGTACCCGCTCCTCCCCTATTTCCCAAAAGCTCCCTTAAAAACGGAACTTCCCCCTTTTGGGTGGATCTCCACTTTAAGGATTTAGAGAACATCTGTAAAGAAGAGTGGACCAAAATCCTTCCTGAGATGTGTGCAAACCTGTTAACCAACTAAAGAAACTAAGAAATGTCTTACCTCTGTGCTTGCCAACAAGGGTTTCTCCACCAAGTACTAAGTCATGTTTTGCATAGGGATCAAATACTTATTTTACTCGCTGAACTGGAACTCAATGTATAACATTTGTATCATGTGTTTTTTTCTGGATTTTTGGTTGATATTCTGTCTCCATAATTTAAACTACACCCATGATAAAAATTATAGACCCTTCATTTCTTTGTAAGTGGGCAAACTTACAAAATCTGCAGGGGGTCAAATAGTTATTTTACCCACTGTATATCAGCTTATGTGCACATATTCCTAAACTTGGTTTGTCTGCTGTTTTTCTTTGTCTTATTGCCACTGAGAAAATTTCATATTATTGATATCTAAGAGATGAAGAGAGCTGCATTTATTTTTATAGAGTATTAAACTCGCATTAGCCTTCAGCTCCATGTAGCACACCACAGACTCATCAAAATTCCCTTCAGACCAATGTGAGTGCATTGTGGATCGATGAATAACCACCTGATATGACACATTTTCACAAAGTCTAATTTGTGTAGTACTTACCCCAATGATGATAAAGATGGGTCCCTACTCAAGCCAGATTCCGCCATCTCAATGGCTTGCTTTATTTCCAGTTTTTTATATAAGGACACAATGCTTGATTTTGGCTCATTATCTCGTATCAGTAGTCTACGCAGATATTTTTGATCAAAGTGCTTAAACCTATGTTTGGCAGAAATGTTATGTTAGTATTGTATCACACACCTACATTCTAGATCAGATACAAACTGTAAAATTTAAACTCTATGCAAATGTTTTCTGACATAAATAAAATTAACTGGCAATTTAAAAGGTTTTTAAGAGTGCTACAGCTTTGTTCCTGCAGAATGGACTCCAGCTGGTAACGTGGAAGAGCTCTGTCCAACATGTCCCTAAGTTGGGACTGGATCTTGCACTTTAGGATTGTCCAGCTCTGCATAAGTCCGTAATATTTCATAGAGTATATTTATGATTTAAAGGCACTGATACATCAGTAAACTGGACTTCTATACAGTCAATATAACAGCACGATGACAGTCCCACTCTACTGTTGTTTACCAACATTACTAATTATATCGCTATATAATGTTAAAGTGAACCTGTAATTAAACAAAAATAATCTAAAAAGGCAAGCTTGTAAAAAAAGACTGGATACTCAAAAAAACAAAAACAAAACAACAACCCTTCAAGACAAAGGCATAATGAGCTAGTATGCATAGCATACTAGCTCATTATGTAATACTCACCTCCGATCGAAGCCCCCGCAGCCATCCTCGTACACCGCTCGGGTGGCCGACATCTTTCCCGGGGGTTACTTCTTGGGTATCGCGGCTCCGGCGCTGTGATTGGCCAGAGCCGCGATGACGTCACAGCCTAGTCACAGCACGGGATTTAGGAATGGCACGACCGCTGTTGCTAAAGTGCACTTGCGCCGTTGTCTACGGCGCATGCGCCGTAGATATCGGCGCCCGTCATTTTTGTAAATATCTTCTAAACCGTGGAGGTTTAGGAGATATTTCTAGCACCTACAGGTAAGCCTTAATCTAGGCTTACCTGTAGGTAAAAGTGGTTTTAAAGGGTTCACAACCACTTTAAAGTGTTACTAATAGGGATGAGCCGAACACCCCCCAGTTCGATTCGCACCAGAACTTTCGGACAGGCAATAAATTTGTTCAAACATCCGAACACCGTTAAAGTCTATGGGACTCGAACATGAAAAATCTAAAGTGCTAATTTTAAAGGCTTATATGCAAGTTATTGTCATAAAAAGTGTTTGGGGACCCGGGTCCTGCCCCAGGGGACATGTATCAATGCAAAAAAAAAGTTTTAAAAACGGCAGTTTTTTCGGGAGCAGTGATTTTAATAATGCTTAAAGTGAAACAATAAAAGTGAAATATTCCTTTAAATTTCGTACCTGGGGGGTGTGTATAGTATGCCTGTAAAGCAGCGCGTGTTTCCCATGTTTAGAACTGTCCCTGCACAAAGTGTCGTTTCTGAAGGAAAAAAAGTCATTTAAAAGCACTCATTTAAAAGCACAAAAAAAATGCGTGGGGGTCCCCCCAAATTCAATTACCAGGCACTTCAGGTCTGGTATGGATATTAAGGGGAACCCTGCATCAAATTTTAAAAAAAAGTGACGTGGAGTTCCCCCCAAATATCCATACCAGACCCTTCAGGTCTGGTATGGATTTTTAAGGGGAACTCCACGCCAAATTAAAAAAAAAATGTTGTGGAGTTCCACCCAAAAATCCATACCAGACCCCTTATCCAAGCACGCAACCTGGCAGGCCACAGGAAAAGAGGGGGGGACGAGAGAGCGGCCCCCCTCCTGAACCATACCAGGCCACATGCCCTCAACATGGGGAGGATGCTTTGGGGGTCTGTGACCCCTCAAAGCACCATGTCCCCATGTTGATGGGGACAAGGGCCTCATCCCCACAACCCTTGCCAGGTAATTGTGGGGGTCTGCAGGCAGGGGGCTTATAGGAATCTGGAAGACCCCTTTAACAAAGGGGACCCCCAGATCCCAGGCCCTCCCTATGTTAATTGGTAAGAAAGTGTAAAAAATTGTAAAAAAAACACACAGACACCGTTGGGAAAGTCCTTTATTAAAAATAAAAAAATAAAAAACACATTCCTGCGATGTAATCCAGTCTGTCCAGCGTTGTTCTCTATGTCCCTCGGTGATCCGATGTCCAACGCTGCAGTCTCCTCCAGTCTCCACTCCACATGAAACCCACATGACGTACGAGGGGGCGGGGTCACCCATCACATCATAGGGTAAGCCCCAGCTTTCCCCGCTTGCCGGGGAATAGCCAATGACGTAGGCGGGACCCCGCAGACCCCCGCAGACCCCCACAACCACCGGGCAAGGGTTGTGGGGATGAGGCCCTTGTCCCCATCAACATGGTGCTTTGAGGTCCAGACCCCAAAGCATCCTCCCCATGTTGAGGGCATGTGGCCTGGTACGGTTCAGGGGGGGGGCGCTCTCTCATCCCCCCTCTTTTCCTGCGGCCTGCCAGGTTGCCTGCTCGGATAAAGGGTCTGGTATGGATTTTTGGGGGGAACTCCACACCATGTTTTTTTATTTTATTTGACGCAGGGCCTGGTAATTGAATTCGGGCGACATGTTCAGTTTGGTGTATATTGCTAGAGTTTTCTTTTTCTTTTGGGATGATGCATGTGATCAGCACAGAGCCAATCAGCACTGTCCAGACAGAGGGTCAGTGATCATGCAGCCTCATAGGACAGTCAGAGTAGGATAAAAACTCCTCCTACAAGCTTTAACCAGTGCTCGGCCAGACACTGATAGAAGTCACAAGACTGCTGTATACTGTTGATGAGAAAAGGTATTTAGCAGTTTAAATTTACTAAAATAATTGCATTTCCATGTTCTGTGTACTGTGGGAGAACAAATATAGTGAGTGCAGGGTCCTGGGTTTAGTAACATTCTAACTTTCCACATGTTCCGCATCACTGAACATTACTTTGATGCTGAGAAATGGTCCCCTGAAGTCCGCTTTTGAGGGAGGCAATCTCCTGGATACCCTGCAGCTCTCACTGGATACTCAACTGTCCCTACCACTGACCTTTATGCATTAAAGGGTACAGTAGTAATGTAAAGGCTAGAGGGGGTCATGTGGTGGAGTTTGACAATACAGGAAGTGTCAATTTCCCTAAAGACTTCATATAAGATTTCTCAAGCTCAAAGCAGTGTAAAAGGCATGTATTTGCCTTCTTCTTTTACATGTATGCCTTTTTAGGGATGTTTTTTTAGATAATGACAGGGTCACTTTAAGGGAAACAATGTCAGAAATTGAATCATGGCCAGGGCACATTGTAGGATTTTATTTGTCAAAAGGAAACTTGTAATGAGAGAAATACATGGGCTGCAATTCCTGACCCTCCAGAACAATTATGCAGATCTGGAGTTCTGACTTCTCTGTCTGCACTGCTGCCACCATTTTTTTTTCAGTACAGGTCTTCTTCAATTGAATATGACGCCTTACGCATTATTTAAAATATATTTATGACAGAGATTACAAAATAAAGTAAGAGCAATGTACAGTATGCCTCTGTATTGTAAATGCAAGCATGCTTTCTGTATTTACTATACAGCCCTACAACTGCAAGCACCGCCCTAGTGCTTTGGGTGTTGTAACATAATCCTAACATAATTAATAATATAATAATAATAATAATAATAATTACTAACATAATTACTTCAATGCTGGCAAAAGCACTTCAAGGTAAATGTATTTAAAAATATGTTCAATCATGACATTTATTAGATGTAATGCTGCAGATCATTTTTTAATATTTTAACCTACTTGTCTTTGCAGTAGTTATGTCCCCAGTGACCACAAACATCCTCAAGGCCTGCCTTTACGTGATCCAAAAACTGGGGATGAAATAACACTTGATTATTGACATGTACACATAGTCCAGAATTCTAAATAATCAAATTAACATCACTAATTATTATTTATATATATTCTTTAATCTCTTTTGAGAACCAAAATTCATCCCATTTTTGCCATATATCTGGCATTGAACTATTTATATACTCTTCTTCTCTTATCTGTCTTTCCATATATTGTATTTAGTTAATTTCACATATCCATTCTGCTATGTTTGGGCTTTTATTTTATTTCCATTTGCGAGCTATTATAGTTCTAGTTGCTGATGTCATATGATGAAAAATATCCTTCTTAATGTTCTTTATTGATTCTGGCATCAAAGATAATAATGAGGTATCTATATTTAGACTCCTCTCTATTCCCGATATTTCTTTATATATCTCATAAACTGTTTTCCATAGTTTTCTCACCATATGACACTCAAACCAGATATGTTCCATAGTGCCCTTTTCCATCTTACATCTCCAACGAATGTCTGTTTGTCCACTATTTATTTTATTTAACGCTACTGGGCTCCAATACCATCTCATTACTATTTTGTAAGTTCTTTATTGATATTTATTTGCGATGGATGTTTAATGAATTATTTCAAATATTTTCTCCCATTCTGTTTCTGATATTGACCTCCCTATCTCTTTTTCCCATTTTTTTATTCATTTTAGTTCTCTAAGGGGTCCTGAGGGGGGTAATAACCCATATATTCTAGATAACTTTTTAGTTGGCTTTCGTTCATCTATTAATATTTCTTCAAATTTAGTTTTTGATCTATTTATTAACTGTAAATCTATATTTGTTGCAATATATGTATGTAATTGATGGTATTGTAGCCACTTATGTTTATGTTCATATCCCAGATCTTGTAATTTTGGCATTTTCCCTTCCACTAGGATCTGGGCCACCCTTGTGTTCTCCAATATATTCCATTTTAAGTATTCTGTGGTTGCTAAAGCTGGCGGAAATTCTGGATTGGAGAACAATGGGGTCATAGGTCCAATCATAGTGGATAGGTTCTCCTTTTTTACTTCTGTGTCCCATGTCTTTAATGTGGCTCTTACAAAGATTAGTAATTTTTTGTTTCCAGGTCTTAGGTGGGGTTTTATCCAAGGGAGGGCTTTAAGTTGAATTCCTATAATATCTTCCTCTAGTTTAACCCATTGTTTTTCCTCCTTATTATGATACCAGTCTATAATCCTAGTCAGAGAGGCTGCTTGTAGGTATTTTGAGATATCTGGTAGTGCTAATCCTCCCTTTTGCTTAGTTCTAATTAAAATTTCTCTTCTAAATCTTGATGTTTTATGGGCCCATATAAAACTTCCTATTGCTTTTCTTAATTCATACTTTAATTTTTTTGGGATAATAAGGGGAATACTTTGAAAAATATATAATAGTTTTGGTAATATGTCCATTTTTATTATATTTATTCTTCCCACCCATGAGTATGTTACCTTTTCATATTTTTGTAATAGTTTTATCGCTTTTCGGATTGTCACAGCGTAATTCAATTCTTGTAATTTTTTCAAGTCTCTCGGAATTGAAATTCCCAGGTACTTAACTGCTACTTGTTGCCATTTAAACGAGAAATCCTTTTGTAATAATAATTGTGTTTTTTTCTGATAGTGATACATTTAGCATTTCAGATTTATCATAATTAACTTTAAAGTTACTCAATTCCCCAAATCGTTTAAATTCTTTTATTAGATTAGGTATTGTTATAATGGGGTTAGTCGCATATATTAATAAATCATCTGCATAGACTGCTGTTTTATATTCTTTATCTTTAATACTAATCCCTTGTATATCTTTATTTTTCCTTATTGCTTGTATGAGATGTTCCATCACTAATATATATAATATAGGAGATAGCGGACAGCCCTGTCTGGTTCCGTTTGAAATTTCTATATACTCCGATAACATTCCGTTTGTTCTAATTTTTGCCCGTGAGTTTGAATACAATGCAACAATCCTACTTAGCATTTTTGGGCCCATTCCTATTTGAAATAATGTTTCCTCCAAGAACTGCCATCCCACTCTATCAAATGCCTTTTCAGCATCAATTGATAGTAAGCATGTTGGGATGGCAGCTCTCTGAGCATATTCTACTAATGTACAAGTTTTCATAATATTATCCCTTGTTTCTCGCCCTTTTGTAAAGCCTGTCTGATCTAGGTCTATATGTCCTGGTAATATAGGTGTTAATCTATTCAATATAATCTTTGAATATAATCTTATATCAATATTTGTCAAGGAGATTGGGCGATAATTGTTACATAATGTATGATCTTTCTCAGGTTTTGGTATTAATACAATATGTGCCTCCATACTTTGTGATGTAAAACTTGTGTTTTTGATATAGAATTATATGTTTTCTTAAGAATGGGTATTATTATATCTTGAAATGACTTATAAAATCTGGAGGTATATCCGTCTGGTCCCGGGCTTTTGCCCAGCACCAGTTCAGAAATAGCATATTGAATTTCTTCTGTTGAAATTTATTTT
Organism: Rana muscosa; assembly: GCA_029206835.1. NCBI lineage: Eukaryota > Metazoa > Chordata > Amphibia > Anura > Ranidae > Rana > Rana muscosa. The sequence continues at coordinate 680,907,978 of CM055117.1, read as the reverse complement.
TCCAGTTCCTCCGTCACTTCTCTTGGGAATACCGGTAATGCTGTATCTTTTATATATTTACAAATTTCTTCCCTTTTCTTCTCCTTCTCTTTATTTTTTTGTTGAATATTTAAATGATATAATTTGGAATAATATGTATACATTTTTTTTATATTTCAGTATGATCATATGCCATTTCACCATTTGCTTTTAAAATTTTAACTATGGAGGTCATAGTTTGTTGATTTTTTAAAGTTCTAGCTAGCAGTTTCCCTGTTGTATTACCTAGTTGGTACCATTGTGTTTTATTCTTATCCCTCACCCAGAGGGATTCCTCATCAAGCAAGTATTGAAGCTGCATTTGTTTTTCTTTTAGTGCTATTTTATCCTCCATTTTAAGGCTCTGTTTATGCTTGTTTTCTAATTTTATCATTTCTGCCATTAATTGAGATTGTTTCTGTTCTTTTTCCCTTTTCAACCGTGATCCATCACTAATTAGAAGACAAATGGCACTCTGCAGCTATCCCTTGACATCGCTTACTGTTCTATTTAGCCAATTCACATTCAGTACATATCCCCACATCTTAAATATTACAGTGGGTATAGAAAACAATCACCCCCTTTAAAATAATCAAATTTTGTTGCTTTTCAGCCTGAAATTTATTTATTTTTTGTTTCAAATTAAGTGAAAGATATAACACCAACATGTCAGAAATTTTTTTTCATTCAAAAACAGAATCACTGAGTTGGAAAAAGGATCACCCCCCTCGTGTCAGTATTTTGTTGAACCACCTTTTGCTTTAATTACAGCCTTTAGTCTGTTGGGATATGTCTCTACTAACTTTGCACGTCTAGACTTTTCAATGTTGCCCACTCTTTTTTGTAGAACTGCTCAAGTTCAGTTAAATTTGATGGTGTCCATTTGTGCAATGCAGTCAAGTCATTCCACAGATTTTCAATGGGGTTTAGGTCTGGGCTCTGATTAGACCATGTAAGGACATTCACCCTTTTCTCCTTCAACCACTGTGTGGTCATTTTTGCTGTGTGCTTTGGGTCATTGTCATGTTGGAAGGTAAAAATTCTTCCCATTAATAACTTTCTGGCAGAGGGAAGCAGATTTTTCTCAAGAATTTGACAGTATTTTGTCCCATCCATTTTTCCTTCTATCCTGACAAGTGCTCCAGTCCCTGGTGCAGAGAAACACCCCATAACAGGATATTACCACCTCCATACTTTACAGTAGGAATGGTGTTATTTGGATGGTGGTATTTGATTTCCGCCAGACAAATCATTTGGTGTTGAGGCCAAATAATTCAATTTTAGCCTCATCTGACCATAAAACCCTTCTCCATGTGGCCTCAGAAACTTCAAGGTGCATTACGGCAAAGCTCAGTCATGACTGCATGTGGTCTTTCTTGAGGAGTGGCTTTTTTCTTGCAACCCTCCCATAAAAGCCACATTTGTGGAGAATTTGTGATATTGTTGTCACATGCACACAATGACCACTCTTTGTCATACATTTCTGCAACAGCTTCAGAGTTGCTGTAGGCCTTTTGGTAGACTGTCTGACCAGTTTCCTCCTAGCTTTTTCATCCAGTTTGGAGTGATGTCCTGATCCAGGGATGGTATGTGTTGTACCAAATACCTTCCACTTCCTAATTATAGACTTCACTGTGCTTCTAGGCATTGATAAAGCCCTTTAAAAAAATTGTATCCATCTCCTGACTTGTGCCTGTCCACAACTTTATCCCAGAGATCCCGGTGATAGTGCTTTGCCACCCATAGTTTATTTTTTTGCTTCAGTTGCACTACCAGGGACTGAAATGCCTCAGGAAAGCTCTTTTCATGCTAAGCTAATCAAAATGACCACAGCTGATCACAGTTGAAAGTCAAATGGTCTTGTGTGCCATTGAGAAGGTGATAAGCTACACCGGACTGAGTTTACAAGCCATTTTTAGGAGGTGGTGATCCTTTTTCCAACTTATGTTACAAGTTGCACTGAGTAAATACAGCTGTATGTCTTAATTTCAGGCTGCAAAGCAACAAAATGTGATTATTATTTTTAGGGGGGTGATTCTTTTCTATACCCACTGTAAATGTGACCAAAATTAATGTTTTTACCCAGATACAAATAATTATCTGTTAATATATCTATTGTAACACTGATGTTATCACATTCAAGCTGTGCTAACAAATGTTTACCATACTGTTCTAAGTTAACTGCTTCACGACCGCCCCATAGCAGATTTACTGATACAGGGTGGCCGTTTTTTGCAGAATCACATATATATATATATGTGACTCTGCACTTCTGGATTTTGGGCGCGTGCCCGGCTCACTCCCGTTGTGATTTTTCAATGGAGTCAGGATCCGCCCACATGCCTGGACCGGCACCCGGCTCAGCCTCTCAGTGAGCTGTGAGAACCGAGCGGTGGTGTTAGATCAGTCGGTTCTCAGTGTTAGAGGCGCCGGGGGACAGATGCAGCATCAGACCGATGCTGAATCCACCTAGGTAAGTATGATTAAAAAAACAAACAAAAAAAACCCATACATCTCTTTTGAATGAATTAGCAGATTTAAATACACTGAACAAATGGAAGCCAAACTCCAGCTCACGCTTTAGAATCTGTCACAGCAAAATTTTTTTTTTTTTAGCATAAAGATTTTACATAAATAAAAAAAACTGATAATTTAGGCACCCCTGCCAGTGTTAAATGGTTTGTCTGCAGATACATTCTGCTGGAAAGCTTGTGTTTTTGAAAAACAACAAACATGCTGACTGGATCACCAGATAAAAATGGAAGTCTTAAAAAGAAAACTATTGCAGCCATCACATCGAAGAATTGGTAAGCTGGTAAGCTGCAATATTATAAATGCTTGCTTGTTTGTTTAATACCACTTTAATTTTCTTTGTTAGAATAATAGAGTGTTTAATGACGATGACAATAACTATTTTCATTTAAAGAGTTAGCTAAGACCCGGTTCACACAGGGGCGGCACGACTTCGGGGGCGACCTCGGCGGCGCAATCTCAAGACGACTTGAGACGCCCGCCGAGGCCATTTGCATAATGACTTCTGTATAGAAGTCAATGCAAGTCGCCCCGCGTCGCCCCCAAAAGTAGTACAGGAACCTTCTTCTAAGTCGGAGCGACTCAGGTCGCTCCTATTAGAACGGTTCCATAGCACAGACCGGGACGCGACTCCTCAGGCAACCGAGTCGCCTGAGGAGAAGCTCCTATGTGAACCAGGCCTCAGGAGTCTATTTATAAAAATTTACTTTGTGAATGTGTCAACATTCATGTATAATAAATAATACCTGTAATGTGTCTAATGTGTGTGTATTAGTTTCCTTGTTGCCTTTTGCTGGGTGAATGTAAAATTCCCTAGCATTCTTTCTAAGAGAAAAATAAGAACATTCAACCATGAGAGTTAACGCTCACGGGAGAATACCCTAGTGCTATAGGCTAATGCCGCGTACACACGGCCGGACTTTGCGACGGGCAAAACTCCGTCGGAATTTCCGACGGAAAAATAGAGAACCTGCTCTCTATCTAAGTCCGTCAGGAAATTCTCACAGGAAAAGTCCGATGGGAGCTTTTCATCGGATATTCCGACCGTGTGTATGCCCCATCAGACTTTTTTCATCTGAAATTCCAACCGTGTGTACGCGGCATAAGAATATTCAACCAGCAATCTATGGAGATTCTTGTGCAAACAACTGAACAAATGCTGTCATACCAAGCCCTTTAGGTCTGGTTTGGATTTTAAGAGAGACAAAAATGGCATGTGATCCCCAATGATTGTAAAGTCTCTTTTTTTTTCTATAAAAATAACTGTGGAGTGGATTTGCACAGAGCAGCCCAGATTCTCCTCTTCTTTGGCGTCTCTTCAGTGCTCCTGACCCCTCCCTCCTGTTGAGTGCCCCCACAGGAAGCAGCTTACTATGGGGGCACCTGAGCCGAGTCACAGCTCCGTGTGTCCATTCAGACATGGAGCCTCTCCCCCTCTCTCTCCAGATTGGCTAACTGACTTTGAGTGACAGCAGCGGGAGCCAATAGCGCTGCTGCTGTGTCTTGGCCATTAAGGAGGGAGAGTCCAAGATGGCCGAGACACTCGTGGACATTGCTGGACAGAGAAGGGGCTCCGGCAAGAATTATGGGGGACGGAGGGGCTGCTGCACACAGAAGGCTTTTTATCTTAATGTATAGAATTCATTAGGATATAAAAACCTTCTGACTTTACAACTCCTTTAATTCCATACCATACCCTTCAAGTTCTGGTATAAATTTTAAGGGGGTAACCTCATGCAAAAAGCAAGAAAAAAAGTGTGATTTTGTTTTAAAAAAAAAATCTCTTAATATACCACACATGTATTTAAAATGACTCATGATGTTACAAAAATGACTTTATATTCAAATGTGTTCTCAACCCTATTTAACGTAGAAACGAGAAACGTAGAGAAATACCCGGCTATGGATTTCATCACTGATCATCTGCTGCTTTGTATTTGCCTTCTTCACATTTAAAAAGTCAACCAGTGGACGAATGGTAATGCCCTAAAAAACGATAAACAAATAGGTGTATATCAATGTTCATTGCATTCTCATTACTTCCCCACTACTGTTACACGGCATATTACGAAATGGGTTATTTATTTTAAAACTTTGTACTAGCCAATACCTTAGACATAGAGGCCAGATTGCATAGATAATGGAAGGCCGGACAGCAAGTAGGATGTTTGTGAGTTGCTACTATTTATGCATTTCTAAAAGAGAATCTTTACTTTGCAAATGAAGGTCAAAGTTATAGGTTAGCTGCCTGCACTATACTCTGTGCTTAGAAAACGTATTTCCTCCCTTCTACTATTACCTACATTTGGCTGAAACCATCTGTGCTCCGCTCTGATTTAGTTTCACTTTGTTTCTTGGGCATGGCTTTCTTGATTTAGCTCAGCCCATTGACCTGCCCCCTCTTAAAAGTAGGTGCCCTTAAAGTGGAATTTAAGGCTTTATTTAGATCAGCCTGTGAGCAGGCAGGGAATTATCACAGAAGAGGTATGCAATGTCTTGCAATGCAGTGTTCTTCAGAATGTAATTTGAGCTGCACAAGTGCATCTCAGCTTACATCGGCGGCACAGGTCCCTGTGTGGCGGGATGAGTTACGCCATCCGGCACCAGCCAATGGACATGGTGGAAAACTAGCACCCAGTGAAAAGATACCGGTGCAGGTGGGAGAACTGCATCAATAGAGAAGAGGTATGTTTAGTTTTGCTTTAGGCCTCGTACACACGATCTGATTTTTTGACGGAAATTGTGTGATGACAGACTGTTGGCCTAAAATCCGACCGTTTGTACCATCAGACAATTGTTGTCCAACTTTCCACCGACAAATAAGGGAAGGGAGGCTAATAAATTTTCCGCGGACAACGGTCTGTTGTCAGATTTTCCTATCGTGTGTACACAAGTCCGTCACACAAAAGTCCAAAGTACAAACATGCATGCTCGGAATCAATACTCACCAAACACGACATTAGCAGAAGGTGCCCAAAGGGTGGCGCTCAGGAGCTGAAATTTCACATAGTACGTCACTACATTCGTCTGACGCTTTGTCTGTGGAAAATCCGAATGCGTGTTTTTTTGCACGTCGGAATTGCATACAGACAAGCGGATTTTCTGAAACGTTTTCCATCGGAAAAATAGAGAAACTACTCTCAATCTTTTGTTGGCGAAAATTCTGACAGAAAAAGTCAGATGGAGCCTACACATGGACGGAATTTCCGACAAAAAGCTCACATTGGACTTTTCTTGTCGGAATTTCCGATCATGTGTACGCGGCATAAGGCGAGAGTTTTAAAGCTTAAGTCCAGCCAAAACTTTTTTAAATTATGTACAGCGGGGAAGGATTACTAGGTATTTACTACTATTCGTGGCACTGTTAAAAAGATTTCCCTCTCACGTTGACAATGGTTTCACTAGAAAGGAAGTGTAGGAAAATTTGCAATAAAAAGTTCACAGTTTCTATCCTTACCCTACACTACTAAAAATAAAAGTTCATTCCAATTTCTGTCTATACTGCTATTCAAGATTTTGCTCAATTTCCATCTTGTGAAATTGTTGTCAATACAAGAGGAAAATCTTTGTCACAATAGGTGTGGAGAAATCTCTTTAATGGAGCTCCACATAACACTAGGGGACATATACTCTAAAGGTCTACAACAGCTGGCATGTTCACATTACATAATATATAGTGGTAGACTGAATGATGTGTCTCGTTTCATAAAGGGCCTTGTGCATGGTTCCAATTTTAGTTCAAATTAGAAAACCACTTCATGAGGTATTGACAAATTCTACTGAATGTCATCTTCAGTCTCACCTGAATAAAAACTGTGAAAAAAATGACCACAATTACTGCAGTAATAAAGAGTTTCTTTCTTGGAAATGCAGCAGAATCAGGGAGGAGGAAGACTAGAGAAAAACAAATTGCACCTCGAAGCCCTCCATATGCAATGATAAACTGGTCTTTTGTAGTCAGTGTTATTGTACGGAATTGGTTGATTATCAGAGTCAGGACAAATACACCTACAAAAAAAAAGGAAAAAACTTTCAGACATGACATGCACTTTAATGGAAATCTATTATCACAGCATACACTTTCATTTAATAGCATCATCGTTGTAATAGCAAAGCAAACAATTGGTATATTTTACAACTCAATACAAGCTCACTTGAAAAATCTCCTTTCACTTTGAGTTCTGCCTGCTGGTCATCTCTTTCCACAACATTCTGGATTCCCTGCATGCTTTGCATTTTTTCCTCTGCTGTTTACTTTCAATATCTAAGGACTACATATCCCATGATACCTTGCTGCCTGCAAGCAGTGATTCCTGTCCTGACTCCACCTCCTTGAACTCCTCATGTAAGCACCTCTGAAGTTCAGAGGGCAGGCTCTGTGAAATGTGTGACACAGCAGTGCCTACCCACAGGAAATTGTGATTATGTCTCAGAATTCAAGGAAATAAATGTGCGGGGATCTTCACAAAGTAAGTTTACAAACTTTAGGATCATTCAGATTAACAGGAGTAGGCTAGAAATAATTGAAAAACAATGTGGAAGTAAATATATGATTTTCCATTTTGACTATAGATATTCTTTAACCTCCTTGGCGGTATTCCCGAGTGTGGCTCAGGATAAAATTTCAGTACCATTAGCGGTAGCCCCGAGCCACACTCGGGATTGCATCGCTGGATCCTGGAAGAGGTGACTTACCTTGTTTCTGGGATCCCGCAGATTCAAAATGTATAAATCCCAACACACACGATGCATTGTAATCTTATTGGATTACATTACTGTATCAAATCATTTGACCTCAGTTTGCCCCCCCCCCCCCCCCCAGTGCTTTGTCCAGTGCCCTTGCCTGCAGTTTTTCTGTTCTTTCTGCCTGGAAACTGGAGAACAACCATGGCATCCAAAAAGCGTGCCTCTACATCAAAAGCGGTTTGTGACCTGCTGGAAAACAGCGATAGCATTACAGAATGACTTGCAGAATTGTGTGATAGCGATTCGTGGGGAAATTCATCATCAGACACAGAAAGTGATTTCAGCGACGATCCTGCGACTGAGTTCAGTGATGTGTGGACCTGGTGCTCTATTGACTGCGGTACGCATCACGCAGCGCCCCCAAGATTCCCATTAACTGGAGCACCTGGTATGAAAGTGGATGTTGAATATGACAACCCCTTAGCATACCTACAACAATTTTTGACCGATGAGGTTATTGAAAAAATAGTTACGTTGACAAACTGGTACCAAGAGCAACAAGCTGCATGGAGTCTTTAAAGGCATCTTTAGCAAAGAGAGAGATGCCACATACACACAATCGGAATTTCCGTTGGAAAAACCTTGGATGGTTTTTCCAATGGAATTCCACTCAAGCTTGGCTTGCATACACACGTTCACACAAAAGTTCTCTGAACTTTCGACCGCCAAGAACGCGGTGACGTACAACACTATGACGAGGCGGGAAAATTAAGCTCAATGCTTCCGAGCATGCGTCAAATTGTTTCCGAGCATGCGTAGGAATTTTGCGCTTCGAAATTGCATACAGACGAACGGAATTTCCGATCCAAAAAAATTTCCAGTTCTCAATCTTTTGCTGGTGGAAATTCCGACAGCAAAAGTCCAATGGAGCATACACACGGTTGGAATTTCTGACCAAAAGCTCCCATCTGACTTTTTCTGTCGGAATTTCCGATCTTGTGTACGCGGCATAAGGCAGATCTGCTCTATCCTGAACAGCATCCTCCGGTCTATTGGGCCGTCCAGCCTGATCCTTCAAAGCTTGATAGACCCCAATTGCTGCTACTGTGGGCTAAATAACGGAACCTGCCAGGGCGAAGGATGCCTTTAACAAGGCTTCCAGCTTCTTATCGGCAGGATCCTTAAAGACCTGTGCATTATCCACTGGACAAGTTCTTGCTTAGGGAGGAAACTGCTGCATCCACAACCAGTATGCTCCACTTCTTTATAAAGCTTTCCTCCATAGGATATAACAAATAAAACCTCCTTGGAGACACAATCATCCTATCTGGTGCTCCCAGTTGGAATATATCACCTGCTTCAAGAGTGGGTGAAAAGGAAACATCTGCAAACCCTGCTGTGGCTGCAAAGAACCAAGGGACCTCTCCTGGAGGTACTGTAACTTAAAAGCTGCATGGACCATCTGTATAAGAGAATGAATGAGAAGCATTTGTGATTGAGAGGCTGATATAATCTGAGGCTCTTAAGGCTCTGAATCACTTGAGGGAGATTCCTCTGTTTGGATATTAGCTGCCTGATCGGCCATTACCTCTTCTACCTCATCAACCCAGTCTTGCTCCAATATAGGAGGAATAGGGGAAGGGGATCTGTCACGCTTTCTTCCACTCTGTGTGACAGAAGCGATCATTCCAGAAATCTTGCTTTCTAGACCAGCCAAAGCTGATGATAGATCCTTCTTAGTAATATACTCTGAGGTAGAAGCATTGGTATCAGGCACAACAGCAAATAGACGCAGCGACTTCAGGTAAGGCTATTGCAGCAGAGTTCCGTTTAGCCTCAGGGGCCACTGATGGAACACATGTGCCCCTTGGTGCAGCACTCCACCCAGAATGCTTCTTGGAAGACATAGCTTGTTAAAGGAATGGTAACTGGCTTTGTGACACAATACACAAGTTCCTAAGTAGACATTTCCCCCTTGGAAGAATCCTAAACAAATGACCTGTTATTCCAGTCAATGCAACATAACTAGGCTGCACTTGTCATCACTCATAGGACTCATGTGTCACACCAGGATAGGCTGCTCTGTGTCCCTCCAGTCTGTCCAACAAGACCTCTGACTGTAGACTTTTTTTTTTTTTTTTCTTAAAAGTTTCCCACGGCTATTGCAGCTCTGGGAAGAGAAACACAGAGCAGCGAACCCATGCCCTCTAGAGGGTAAAGCAAGCATAGCAAGGAAAACATTATTTCTTTTTTTTTCAAAACATGTCAGCGTAGATACAACTGTTGTAGGGGAATATATAATAATTGTACCCTGGTTTTTCACAGGACCACCTACCACTCCCGCCGCAGGACAATAGCCTAAGCCAGAGGTCCAGCCTTCACCTATCAAGGCGGGTTCTGTCACCACGGACCTTCAAGGACTGGGTACCCTTTTAGGATGAGGGTCCACTCCCTTGGACCTGTACAGCACCCTGCAGGAATGCCTTAGTGCTGTGGTGTCCAGGATTCCACTACGCAGGGTCCATCGCCGAAGGTCGCATTACAGGCAAAATTTGCTGCCAAAATTAACACTGCTGTACATGGATAGAAACTGACTTCAAAAGTAGGTACAGAGAGTTGTGGTAAATGATTCAGCCTCTGAGTGGTCTAGGGTTGTTATTGGTGTGCCCCAGATTGGACATGTGTGATTCCTTTCATTACAGGTACTTATAAAGCACTGTCAATTCATGCAAAGCTTTACATATGTAGCGATACCTTCAATTAAGAAGGCCACAGATTTAGTTTGGGCCCTGAAAACAGCTCCGCCAACCCCCCGCAATGTACTCGACCCTCTGCTGGCACAGTTAGTTATGGCAGCAATACATATATATCTCTTATACTAAATGAGTAAACCCAGACACCAGACGATAATGAAAGGGGTATAAAATTTACTTTAAGCTTTTGGTAAGAAAGGTTAACAGTGGTAACAGTTCACAGGTAATAAATTGCAGAGCCCTGCAGCAATAAACATGCTATGCATTAAAATGAACATCAAAGGTGCGCCGCGTGGGCGACCGTTAACTAGGTGTCCTGTGACGCAGTAACTAAATGAACTAACTAGCTGGCCAGGCCTGGCTCAGATATCTACAACTCAGTCTATAGGGGATGATGGTTTCTTCACCGGCAATTCTTTAAAGGTGGTGCACATAACAGAATACCATTTGTAATCCAGTGGGAAGGTTGTGATGAAATAAAACACTTTACTGTATGAACTCTGAGTTCAGCTCTGATAAGGTTCTCCAGTGAGAGTATCAGAAATAACTTGTGGGCCACGGCAGTCTATAGGCACATTAGCAACAACAGTATATGGTCTGAGCATACGCTCGCTCACCCTCCCGGACGCGATCCTAGTCCGGGAACTTCCACCGACTGTGTCCTCACACACACAGTGTCTCCAGCGATCAGGTCCCCGATCCAACCAAGGTTGTAGACAAGCGAAGTCAGATGCCACCCAGCTCGCAGTGGGGTGGAAGGCTCTTTGATGCTGCGCAAGGCCTCAGGCTTCAGGCCTTGCACTCCGGCACATCCGCACAGGAGGATCAGTCACTGAAGTCTCGTGTCCCAAAGAGGCCGAGCCCAGCCTCGCCTCTTCCTTTTATAACCCCTCCCATGAGTCTCTGGGGTGGAAACATGCCGAAAGGGATTCTGGGCAAGGTAGTCCCGAGAGTCTTAAAGGGGACTCCGCTACACATATATATATATACAGTCACATCCGTCCCTGTCCTTAATGAGCTTACAATCTAAGGTCGCTAACTCACATTAAGATACATACTAGGGCCAATTTAGACAGGATCCAATTAACCTACCAGCATTTCTTTGGAGTGTAGGAGGAAACCGGAGAACCCAGAGAACATGCAAACTCCAGGCAGGTAGTGTTGTGGTTGGGATTTGAACTAACGACCCTAGTGCTGCTACGCAGAAGTGCTAACTACTGCCTTAACAAATCATATAATACAACAAATGTATTTATCTGTAAACAGAACCAAGAAAGGATTTTGTAATGGAGAGACCATATGAAACTGATATAATACTGGAAATTGTTCATACAATTCTATACGGCCAGCGGGCAATACACTTGGGGGTATGCATTTATAAAGCAGTGAAGGTGACCTTCAACAAACATTCTTCGCAGTTGTATCTCCCTGGTGCATGTGTTTTAAAGTGGAACTATTTGCTATGTTATAGGGCACATTTAGAAAAAGTTCATTGTGCCTAAAAGGTACCCTGAAAGTTTTACCTTTTGTCTGGAATACCTCCTGCAAAACAGAAGTGCACTTCCTGTTATGTAGGTGTACTTCATGTACTTACAGCCTCATACCTGTGTATCTGGAGTGTGAGATCTAAGTCTGTTACCTCCGATTGCTAGTGCCAGGAGATTTGGTGATGTCACTACCGTACTGCTCAATGCTCTACTTGCTGGAGGCTCTGACATGAGGAAGCAGAGTCCTGCCTACTCCAAGATGGGCACCTCTACACAGAAACATAGGGGTTGATTTACTAAAGACAAATAGACTTTGCACTTTTCCAAGTGCAGTTGCACTCTGCAAGTGCAGTTGCTCCAGAGCTTAGTAAATTAGGTAAAACTTTACTTTGCTTTCACATGATTGGATGATGGAAGTTAGCAGAGATTCTGCTCATTTACTATGCTCTGGAGCAACTGCTCTTCCAGAGTGTAACTGCAGTCTATTTGCCTTTAGTAAATCAACCCCAGAGTGCAGAGCAAGACATGGCGAGTCAGTAATTGGGGAAAAAATCATCTGCAGGGAGAAGACATTTAATAGTTGTGACTAGTCCTTTGCCCTCTGCCTGCTTTTTTGGGGCACAATACAATAAAGCAAATAACCTTTTGACTTTAGAACCATTTAAAAGTAACTCTGCGGTTCTGTTATCTGCAGCAGCTTTTATTGCTCCTTCCACACCCAAATGCTGGGCCTTTGTGGAAGGACAAAGCTACAACACTTTCAGGTAATGTTGGAGCTTGTCTGCACCATGAAATTCATCAAATTGGCTCACCAAAATGATATGCAACTTCACCCACCAGACATTAATAATGTGCGTGAGCTGAGGAGGAAGCACAGAGGCGCCACTCTAAGTGCAGTATATTAAATGAGTTTTAATGAGCAAACAGAGCGTACATACTCACAAGAGTATATTTAAAACAGGCATGTCAGAGAAATATTGTCAGAACGTCTGGGAAGGGAATTCATCAGTGGGCTATGAGCTGGTGAAGTGAAGCGGGTTGCGCCGGTGTTTGCCGACGCTTCCTGAACCTCGAGCACACAGGAAGCCAGGTGAATGATGATACTTCCGGGTTAGCGGTGGGCCGGGTGGATGACTACACTTCCGGGTTGTCAGTGGACCAAAAGGCGACGCGTTTTCGGAGCACATGCTCCTTCTTCAGTCCTAACGGGGGCCATAATGGAAGAGGGCTTATAAGCTCTCAGTCTCAGAGCTCCTGGGTCCTAATGTCCTTTCAATTGAAAAGTGCCACATATAGCAGGAACAGGGGAATTGGATAAAAACGGGAGGGGGAAGGCAAGACTCAGCAAATACACAGAGAATTAATAAAATATAGTAGGTGGAGGCATGCAAGCTCCATAGTTGCAAGGAAGTGCTGGAGCCTTTCCTTATTATGATGGCCTGGCATTCATGTTTAGAGGGGGCAATGAAAGCTGCTGCAGGTATGTGCAGGCACCTCTGGGGGGTACCTGCCTTTTGTGCTAGGTTCACATTTGTGCATTGCAGGGATGCATACATAATTTCATGTATTTCTTCAGTGAACAAAACACACATCCCTTTTGTAAATGGCTGTTAATTACACCTCAATGCACCCTGTTAACAAAGTGTCATGCATTTTAGTGAGGCACGATTTAAAAAAAAAAGGTCATGGACATCTTTGGTGCGATTAATATGCAGCCTATTCAAATGAATGGGCTTCCCCACCACAATGTTTGGTAACAAAGTGCGAAAAAATGTGCGCTGCTGCATTGCACAATTATGAACCTAGCCTAATACCTGCTAGCCATTACAAACATATATAAATAGGATCAATAAGCTGTTTTTTACTTGTCTGCTCTGATTGATTTCATCATTTAGAAATAGAATGATAATAAAAGTAACAGGTTAAAATGGAAACGCTATATTTTTAATGTACTTCCAAACAATTAGTTTGCAAAAATTATTTTTGGAATGAGTTCACTTAAACAATATTATCAGACATACTGTGCTACTTTGTTCTATAAATATAATCAGATGCTGAGCCAACATACCCATTGCACGCCATGCCAAGCAGAAGAACAATGTGAAGCACACAAAGGCCCAGTTCCATTCGTGGTTTCGCCCAACTGTGGACACACCCATGAAGATAAAGATCAAGGTTTCACTGACACTGCTCAGCATCTTCATGAAGTATTTGATGGTAGTGTAGGATTTCTGGGACACATTCTCTTCCACGTATTTATTCATAGACATGGCGCATGTTGTTATGCTAAAGAAAAAGAAATGTTCATGCTGTTGAGGCCAAAGCAATCCACTGCATGTTTGTTTGGTATTACAGAAAACTATGTTTGTTGCAGTGTCATTTAAAGCAGAACTAAACTCTCTCAATCGACACTAACTATTTATATTCCTTCTACTGCTAGCCTCAGCAAATAGATTATCATGTATATTATAGTTAACCATTTTAAAACTTTTTTATTACATTTCTTCAGTTGCTTTCTGGTCTCTGGCCTAGGCAAAAATGATGTCATATATCCCAAGAGTCTTCATTTTTCTTAATTTTCCCGCTGAGCACACCTTCCTGCCTGAGCTAAGGGCAGATGGATTTCAGAAAGTTAATGCTACGTGAATCATCTGCCCTTACTCAATATGGACGCAGCTAGAACTGCTAGAAGGGTATTTTTCAAAGTAATTTCTCAACAAAATAAAGCATGGAAACAAGGGTGGATGAGGGAGTTTGCTTTGAATATTACAAAATAAATTGTGTTTTTAGTTTGTGGTGCTCAGATACGGTTTAGTTCTGCTTTAACACAATATATGCATTACAAGTTGATGTAAAACAGATAATTTATTATTGCACACTTATATAGGTTTGATTAAAATTCAAGATATATGTAAAAGCTGCACTGTGAAAAGCAATAGGCGATTTTCTGTCCAGCAATCTATAAGAATAATACTACTTACTATCTCTCTATTGTCAGCCTTATTTAAAATGCATCTCCACTTTTGCAGCCACATAGGTACCTACTTCCTTTCAGGGTTTTTTCAGTGAATTTACTTTTATTTGTGTTCAGGCAGTATTTACCCATTAATCCTTAGTATTTTGGTAAATACTGCTTAAACCTATCGTGAATGGAGATTATATATATATTGAATGCGATATTTGGATACATGATTCAAATATTGCAAATATCCCTTAGAGGAGCCCCTCATGCAGCTGAGAAGAGAGGTCATGTGATCACTTACGGAAAAAGAAAAAGAAAGTATTTAGAATGTTATATATATATATATATATATATATATATATACATACCGTATATACTCGAGTATAAGCCGAGTTTTTCAGCACCTTTTTTTTTTGCTGCAAATAGCCCCGTCGGCTTATACTCGAGTCTGTGTCCATCTTCACCTTTGTGTGCCTGATCCCCGGCCAGCAGTAGGTCCCATGTTAAACGGTCATTTCTCCGGTGATTTTGGGGACCCGGTACTGGCCGGCCCTAGGTCCCCTGGACCCCAAACTTGGCACACATATAGCCCCACTCTTCATCTACAAGTTTGTTGTCCAGGGCACCTACGGTAGGGGAGCACCGATTTTTCAAAGCCGGGCACCCCTTCCATAGACTCCCATGTTAAACGTCAGTCTAGTCACACAGCGCAGGAGATCAGGTAGGGAGATTGGACACAGTGAGGCATGGGCACAGTGACAGTGAGGCATGGGCACAGTGAGGCATGGACACAGTGAGGCATGGGCAAAGGTGATATTGACATGAAATTGTCACCACATGCCAGTAACAACCCATGCAATCCATACATACATACAAAAAAAAAAACAAGTTCAGAAATGAAGTTGTGTTTAAAAAAATTAAATGACAGAGGGAAAAAGTATTAAACATGCTAACTGAAATGTATTTATTACTCCGTACAAAATCTTTTGTTGGTAATGACAGCTTGAAGATGCCTCCTGTATGGAGAAACTAGTCGCATGCATTGCTCAGGTGTGATTTTGTCCATTCTTCCACACAAACTTCAAGTCTTGAAGGTTCCGTGGGCCTCTTCTATGAACTCTGATCTTTAGTTCTTTCCATAGATATTCTATTGGATTCAAGTCAGGTGATTGGCTGGGCCGTTCTAGCAGCTTTATTTTCTTTCTTTAAAACGAATTTAGAGTTTTCTTGGCTTTGTGTTTGGGAATCGGATCATTGTCTTGCTGAAATGTCCACCCTCGTTTCATCTTCATCATCCTAGTAGGTGGCAGCAGATTTTTTATCAAGAATGTCTTGGTACATTTTTCCATTCATCCTTCGTTCATATGACGTCTTCCGCTACCCGCACGCACCCACCGCTTCACCAAGGAGCCGATGCGCGCGCCTGGCGGCCTCGATGTCCGCCGAACCCGCGATCGCTCGTTACAGAGCAGGAACGTGGATCTGTGTGTGTAAACACACAGATCCACATCCTGTCAGGGGAGAAGAGACAGATCGCATGTTCCTAGTATATAGGAACACTGATTGGTCTTCTTCTCCAGTCAGTCCTATCCCCCCACAGTTAGAACTAGGGATGAGCCGAACACCCCCCAGTTCGGTTGGCACCAGAACCTGCGAACGGACCGAAAGTTCGCACAAACTTTAGAACCCTATTAAAATCAATGGACTCGAACGTTTGAAATCAAAAGTGCTAATTATAAAGGCTGATATGCAAGTTATTGTCCTAAAAAGGGTTTGGGGACCCAGGTTCTGCCCCAGGGGACATGTACCAATGCAATTTTTTTTTTAAAACACTGCAGTTTTTCGGGAGCAGTGATTTTAATGATGCTTAAAGTGAAAAAAAAAGGGAAATATTCCTTTAAATATCGTACCTGGGGGGTGTCTAAAGTATGCCTGTGAAGTGGCACATGTTTCCAGTGTTTAGAACTGTCCCTGCACAAAATGACATTTCTAAAGGAAAAAAAGTCATTTAAAACTGCTTGCGGCTTTAATGTAATGTCTGGTCCCGGCAATATGGATGAAAATCATTGAGGAAAACGGCATGGGTACCCCCCCCCCCAGCCCATTACCAGCTCCTTTGGGTCTTGTATGGATATTAAGGGGAACCCCACACCCAAATTAAAAAAAGGCCCTATATACTCTGAACAGCAGTATACCGGCGGTGCAAGCAAGACAGGGACTGTAGGTTTGTTCTTAAGTAGAATCTGTTTGTAATTTGGAACAGGTACATTTTTAAAGTGTAGCTCCAGCCAAAAAAAATCTTTTTTTAAGCTTTTTAGAAAACATAGGGAAGGGTTATCACCCCTGTAACATTTGTTTTGCTGTCTGTGCACCTGTTCGGACCTGTTCAGCTTTCTGCCTGTGGTTTTATTATGAGAACACCAGCAATTGTATTCAGGTAAGATTTAGGTGAACGCTATGCAAAGCACACAGTACACTAAGTGAAACACTGACTGCAGCTAGCACAATCACCTGCCTGCCTGTCACAGTATAGAGAATAACAGGATCGGATCTAGCTAAACTGAATACAGTGTATAAATATATATACAACACCTAGGATGCATATATATCCTCTACACACTGTAACTGCAGCTAACTGACTCGCCTGCCTGCTCTATCTAACTCAAATCAAAATACACTGTCTCTCTCTCTCCGTCTGTATATTAACCAACACGGCAACACACTACACAAGGCCGACTTCCAGGTCACCTTATATAGTGTGGGGCGTGTACTAAATCCCCTGAGGCACAATTGGCCAAAGCCACCCTGGCTTTGGCCAATTATGGCTCTCCGTTTTTTGCGCGCTGTGATTGGCCAAAGCATGCGGGTCATAGTGCATGCTTGGCCAATCATCAGCCAGCAATGCACTGCGATGACGCAGGTAATTATGGGCCGTGACGCGCCACTTGAATTTGGCGCGAATGGCCCATAATGTTCGGAAAAAAAACCCATGGGTTTGACTCGAACTCGAAGCTCATCCCTAGTTAGAACACACAGTCAGGGAACACATTTAACCCCTTGATTGCCCCCTAGTGTTAACCCCTTCCCTGCCAAGTGACATTTATACAGTAATCAGTGGCTATTTATAGCACTGATCGCTGTATAAATATCAATAGTTTCAAAAAAGTGCCAAAAGTGTCTGATCTGTCTTCCGCAATATCGCAGTCATGATAAAAATCGCAGATCAACGCCATTACTAGTAAAAAAAAAAAAATGATAATAAAAATGACATAAATCAATAACCTATTTTGTAGGCGCTATAACTTTTGAGCAAACCATTCAATATACGCTTATTATGATTTTTTTTTACCAAAAATATATAGAAGAATACATATCGACCTAAACTTAGGAAAACATTTTTTTTTTGTTTTTAATAAATTGGGATATTTATAATAGCAAAAAGTAAAAGATATTGTGTTTTTTCAAAATTGACGGTCTTTTTTTGTTTATAGAGCAAAAAATAAAAACCGCAGAGGTGATTAAATAACACCAAAAGATAGTTCTATTTGTGTGAAATTTTTTTTTATCAAGATTTAATTTGGGTACAATGTTGCATGCCTGCGCAATTGTCATTTAAAATGTTACAGCGCTGAAAGCTGAAAATTGGCCTGGGCAGGAAGGGGGTGAAAGTGCCCATTATTAAAGTGGTTAAACAATGGATTCTTGCATGGTGAGGGTGCATATAGGCCATGGCGGTTGAGTGCATTACTTATTTTTTTTCTTTGAAACAATTGTACCTGCTAATTCCAGGTCTTTCTGAAGCTCTCCACAAGTGGTCCTCGACTCTTGGACAACTCTTCTGATGATTCTTTTCACTCCTCTGTCAGAAATCTTGTGAGGAGCACCTGGTCATGGCTGGTTTATGATGAAATTATGTTCTTTCAAATTCCAGATTATGGCCCCAACAGTGCTCACTGGAACATTCAGAAGTTTAGAAATCCTTCTGTAACCAATGCTATCAGTATGTTTTACAATAATAAGGTTGCAAAGGTCTTGCGAGAGCTCTTTGCTTTTAACCCCCATCATGAGATGTTTCTTGTGTGACACCTTGGTAAAAAGACACCTATTTTATAGGCCATCAGTTGAGACTGAACCAGCTGATATTAAATTGCGCTGACAAGGGGCAGGATTGCCTTCTAATTACTAATAGATTTCAGCTGATGTCTTGGCTTTCCATGCCTTTTTGCACCTCACTTTCTTCATGAGTTCAATACCTTTTCCCTGTGTCATTCCATTTTATTACACATAACTTAATTTCTGAACTTATTTGTTTTGGTTTCTTTGTATGTATGGATTGCAAGGGTTGCTACCGATGTGGTGAAAATTTCATGTCAATACGGTAGCACTTTTAGAATTTATTTACCTAGAAAAATGGTGACGTGTTCAATACTTATTTCACTCGCTGTGTATATATATATATATATATATATATATATATATATATATATATATATATATATATATACATATATATACATATACACACAAGAAAAAATGTTTTAACTTGCATTTCTGTTTTAAACTGAATGGGTTGTTTTACAAGGTAAAGGTTCACATATACTTTAGGAACATGAGTTGCTTGTGCTCCTCCAACTGGATAATTGTGACAAGATCAGGAGATGACTGACATTTGAACAGAAGCCCCTGATAAATCATTTCCGAGGGAACAAACAAATAACCAGATGAAATATCTTCAGCTGCTGTCACTGACATAAGTGCCCGGGTGTTTAGATGTTCTCCAGCTGTCTTCCTCCATAGATATTACTTGTTTGGTGAAAGAGAGCATAAATTATACTGGCATGATCACTTAAAAAAAAAGACATTGATCAGGTTGTACCCATTTGTCAGTGCCATATAATGTACATTATATGGGAAGGGTAATACACCAAGTATATGGCTGTTTTGGCCAAATGTGTAAAATTAGCCAAAAAACACTACACAGTAGGGATGAGCTTCGTGTTCGAGTCGAACATACGTTCGACTCGAACATCGGCTGTTCGATCGTTCGACGAAGATCGAACGATTTGGGCCGTTCGCGCCAAATTCGAGTGACGCGAACGGCCCACAATGCACTACGCCATCGCAGTGTCATCCAGGCGCTGTGATTGGCCAAGCATGCACTGTGACCCCGCATGCTTGGCCAATCACAGCGCTGGCAGCGAGGAGAGCAATGATTGGCCACAGGCAGGACGCCTGTGGCCAATTATTGCTGAGGGGGTTTAGTACACGCCCCACACTATAAAAGGCCGCCAGCGCGGCGGCCTTGTGTAGTGTGTTCCGGAGCAGGGAAAGAGAAGCATAGGCAGGGACAGTGTCATTATTTTTCCTTTACTAATCCTGGATTCCTTGTGTTTAGGGACAAATAAGGATAGGTAGGGAGAGTGTCAGTGACAGTGTGCTATTCTGTGCTAATCCTTGTTTGTAGGGACAGAGAGGTACAGTGAGGGAAAGTGTCAGTGTGCTATTCTGTTCTAAAACTATTTTGCTGAACCATATTTTCAATCCTTGAGTTGAGGGACAGAGAGGTACAGTGAGTAAAACTGACAGTGTGCTATTCTGTTCTAAACCTATTTTGCTGTTCCATATTTTCAATCCTTGAGTTGAGGGACAGAGAGGTACAGTGAGTGAAACTGACAGTGTGCTATTCTGTTCTAAACCAATTTTGCTGTTCCATATTTTCAATCCTTGAGTTTAGGGACAGAGAAGGACACTCGTAGAAATTATCAGTGTGCTATTCTGTGCTAAATCTTGTTTGTAGGGAGGGACAGAGTAGGACAGTGAGGGAAAGTGTCAGTGTGCTATTCTGTTCTAAAACTATTTTGCTGAACCATATTTTCAATCCTTGAGTTGAGGGACAGAGAGGTACAGTGAGTGAAACTGACAGTGTGCTATTCTGTTCTAAACCAATTTTGCTGTTCCATATTTTCAATCCTTGAGTTTAGAGACAGAGAAGGACACTCGTAGAAATTATCAGTGTGCTATTCTGTGCTAAATCTTGTTTGTAGGGAGGGACAGAGTAGGACAGTGAGGGAAAGTGTCAGTGTGCTATTCTGTTCTGAAACTATTTTGCTGAACCATATTTTCAATCCTTGAGTTGAGGGACAGAGAGGTACAGTGAGTGAAACTGACAGTGTGCTATTCTGTTCTAAACCTATTTTGCTGTTCCATATTTTCAATCCTTGAGTTTAGGGACAGAGAAGGACACTCGTAGAAATTATCAGTGTGCTATTCTGTGCTAAATCTTGTTTGTAGGGAGGGACAGAGTAGGACAGTGAGGGAAAGTGTCAGTGTGCTATTCTGTCGTAAAACTATTTTGCTGAACCATATTTTCAATCCTTGAGTTGAGGGACAGAGAGGTACAGTGAGTGAAACTGACAGTGTGCTATTCTGTTCTAAACCAATTTTGCTGTTCCATATTTTCAATCCTTGAGTTTAGGGACAGAGAAGGACACTCGTAGAAATTATCAGTGTGCTATTCTGTGCTAAATCTTGTTTGTAGGGAGGGACAGAGTAGGACAGTGAGGGAAAGTGTCAGTGTGCTATTCTGTTGTAAAACTATTTTGCTAAACCATATTTTCAATCCTTGAGTTGAGGGACAGAGAGGTACAGTGAGTGAAACTGACAGTGTGCTATTCTGTTCTAAACCTATTTTGCTGTTCCATATTTTCAATCCTTGAGTTGAGGGACATAGAGGTACAGTGAGTGAAACTGACAGTGTGCTATTCTGTTCTAAACCAATTTTGCTGTTCCATATTTTCAATCCTTGAGTTTAGGGACAGAGAAGGACACTCGTAGAAATTATCAGTGTGCTATTCTGTGCTAAATCTTGTTTGTAGGGAGGGACAGAGTAGGACAGTGAGGGAAAGTGTCAGTGTGCTATTCTGTTCTAAAACTATTTTGCTGAACCATATTTTCAATCCTTGAGTTGAGGGACAGAGAGGTACAGTGAGTGAAACTGATAGTGTGCTATTCTGTGCTAAACCTATTTTGCTCTTCCATATTTTCAATCCTTGAGTTGAGGGACAGAGAGGTACAGTGAGTGAAACTGACAGTGTGCTATTCTGTTCTAAACCAATTTTGCTGTTCCATATTTTCAATCCTTGAGTTTAGGGACAGAGAAGGACACTCGTAGAAATTATCAGTGTGCTATTCTGTGCTAAATCTTGTTTGTAGGGAGGGACAGAGTAGGACAGTGAGGGAAAGTGTCAGTGTGCTATTCTGTTCTAAAACTATTTTGCTGAACCATATTTTCAATCCTTGAGTTGAGGGACAGAGAGGTACAGTGAGTGAAACTGACAGTGTGCTATTCTGTTCTAAACCTATTTTGCTGTTCCATATTTTCAATCCTTGAGTTTAGGGACAGGGAAGGACACTCGTAGAAATTATCAGTGTGCTATTCTGTGCTAAATCTTGTTTGTAGGGAGGGACAGAGTAGGACAGTGAGGGAAAGTGTCAGTGTGCTATTCTGTTCTAAAACTATTTTGCTGAACCATATTTTCAATCCTTGAGTTGAGGGACAGAGAGGTACAGTGAGTGAAACTGACAGTGTGCTATTCTGTTCTAAACCAATTTTGCTGTTCCATATTTTCAATCCTTGAGTTTAGGGACAGAGAAGGACACTCGTAGAAATTATCAGTGTGCTATTCTGTGCTAAATCTTGTTTGTAGGGAGGGACAGAGTAGGACAGTGAGGGAAAGTGTCAGTGTGCTATTCTGTTGTAAAACTATTTTGCTGAACCATATTTTCAATCCTTGAGTTGAGGGACAGAGAGGTACAGTGAGTGAAACTGACAGTGTGCTATTCTGTTCTAAACCTATTTTGCTGTTCCATATTTTCAATCCTTGAGTTGAGGGACAGAGAGGTACAGTGAGTGAAACTGACAGTGTGCTATTCTGTTCTAAACCAATTTTGCTGTTCCATATTTTCAATCCTTGAGTTTAGGGACAGAGAAGGACACTCGTAGAAATTATCAGTGTGCTATTCTGTGCTAAATCTTGTTTGTAGGGAGGGACAGAGTAGGACAGTGAGGGAAAGTGTCAGTGTGCTATTCTGTTCTAAAACTATTTTGCTGAACCATATTTTCAATCCTTGAGTTGAGGGACAGAGAGGTACAGTGAGTGAAACTGACAGTGTGCTATTCTGTCCTAAACCTATTTTGCTGTTCCATATTTTCAATCCTTGAGTTGAGGGACAGAGAGGTACAGTGAGTGAAACTGACAGTGTGCTATTCTGTTCTAAACCAATTTTGCTGTTCCATATTTTCAATCCTTGAGTTTAGGGACAGAGAAGGACACTCGTAGAAATTATCAGTGTGCTATTCTGTGCTAAATCTTGTTTGTAGGGAGGGACAGAGTAGGACAGTGAGGGAAAGTGTCAGTGTGCTATTCTGTTCTAAAACTATTTTGCTGAACCATATTTTCAATCCTTGAGTTGAGGGACAGAGAGGTACAGTGAGTGAAACTGACAGTGTGCTATTCTGTTCTAAACCTATTTTGCTGTTCCATATTTTCAATCCTTGAGTTTAGGGACAGAGAAGGACACTCGTAGAAATTATCAGTGTGCTATTCTGTGCTAAATCTTGTTTGTAGGGAGGGACAGAGTAGGACAGTGAGGGAAAGTGTCAGTGTGCTATTCTGTTGTAAAACTATTTTGCTGAACCATATTTTCAATCCTTGAGTTGAGGGACAGAGAGGTACAGTGAGTGAAACTGACAGTGTGCTATTCTGTTCTAAACCAATTTTGCTGTTCCATATTTTCAATCCTTGAGTTTAGGGACAGAGAAGGACACTCATAGAAATTATCAGTGTGCTATTCTGTGCTAAATCTTGTTTGTAGGGAGGGACAGAGTAGGACAGTGAGGGAAAGTGTCAGTGTGCTATTCTGTTGTAAAACTATTTTGCTGAACCATATTTTCAATCCTTGAGTTGAGGGACAGAGAGGTACAGTGAGTGAAACTGACAGTGTGCTATTCTGTTCTAAACCAATTTTGCTGTTCCATATTTTCAATCCTTGAGTTTAGGGACAGAGAAGGACACTCGTAGAAATTATCAGTGTGCTATTCTGTGCTAAATCTTGTTTGTAGGGAGGAACAGAGTAGGACAGTGAGGGAAAGTGTCAGTGTGCTATTCTGTTGTAAAACTATTTTGCTGAACCATATTTTCAATCCTTGAGTTTAGGGACAGAGAAGGACACTCGTAGAAATTATCAGTGTGCTATTCTGTGCTAAATCTTGTTTGTAGGGAGGGACAGAGTAGGACAGTGAGGGAAAGTGTCAGTGTGCTATTCTGTTCTAAAACTATTTTGCTGAACCATATTTTCAATCCTTGTGTTTAGGGACAGAGAAGGATAGGCAGGGGACAGTGTCAGTGTCATTGTTGCTAAGCCTCCTGCACAGTATACACCTGAAGGTAGCCCTTATTGCTGTTTTTCCCATCTCCCTGCAGGCCATCCATTAAAATGTCTGGAAGGCAACCAAGGAGAGGCAGACAGTCAGGAGGCAAAAAAAGAGGGCAAGCAGGCTCTGTGTCTGGGGGCAACAGTGCTGGTCGTGTACGCGGTGCATTGTCATCAGCACATGGCCATGGGACACGCTTGTCCTTGTTTTCGGCAGCTGGACATGTTGAGCCACATCATGCCGAAGACTTGGTAGAGTGGATGACCAAGCCCACCTCATCCTCCTCATCCTCTCTCACCCAGGCTCAGGGTAGTGGCAAAGCAGCTGCCAAAGCGTCCTCTTCTCTGGTATCATTATCTTCATTAGTCAATCCTTCCCTAGACCCACCATGCCCTCCTCCTGAGGAGTCCCCCGAACTGTTTGAGCACAGTGTTGGGTACATGCTCCAGGGGGATGCCCAGCGTTTGGAAGGATCTGATGATGATACCCAGCTAGAGGAAGGCAGCAGCGTGAGAGCAGAGAGAGGGGATGCTCAAGAAGGACACCAATCTGGCAGTCATGCTCCAGCAGCTGCAGCATATTGCCAGATTGGCTCCAGTGATGAGGAGGGAGGGGATGATGAGGTCACTGACTCCACGTGGGTGCCTAATAGGAGAGAGGAGGAGGAGGAGGATGAGGAGGAGGCACATCTCCAACGAGGCAGGATGCCCTTGAGTGGCCAGCGTATGGGCAGCACACCGACGGAATCACACCGCAGAGCTCCGCCTGTGCAGGGCGCTGCCTCTGCCCGTCATGCAAAAAGTTCTTTGGTGTGGGCCTTTTTTGAGGCGAGTGCATCAGATCGCACAGCTGCTGTTTGCAACATATGTCTCAAGCGTATATCGCGTGGCCAAAACATCAGCCGCTTGGGCACCACATGCTTGATCAGACATATGTTGACCTGCCATGCAGCTCGTTGGCAAGCCTACCTTAAAGACCCACACCAAAGAACAAAGCTGACCTCTTCTTGCACCGCATCAGCTGGGATCTCCAACCCCACTATACCTTCACTCCTCTCTGAAACCTGCTCTGAGAGGAATGAAGGTGTAGAATTAGGTGTGTCACAGGCAAGTACTTGCGGGCACTCTGCTAGCAGTACACCAACGTCCGATTCTAGCAGGCAAATTTCCCTGCCCCAGCTGCTGGACCGTCGAAAGAAGTTCACTCCCAGCCATCCACATGCCCAGCGATTGAATGCTAGCTTGGCTAAATTGCTAGCGCTTCAACTGCTGCCTTTTCAGTTGGTAGACTCGGCCCCCTTCCGTGAGTGTGTGCAATGTGCGGTTCCTCAGTGGCAGGTTCCCAAATGACACTTTTTCGCACGGAAGGCTATTCCGGCTCTCTACAGGCATGTGGAAGGCAATGTCTTGGCCTCGCTGGACAGGGCGGTCAGCGGTAAGGTGCATATTACCGCTGACTCATGGTCCAGCAGGCATGGACAGGGACGTTACCTTTCTTTCACGGCCCATTGGGTCACTCTTTTGGCAGCTGGGAAGGATGCAGGACAAGGTGCAGTAGTGTTGGAGGTTGTTCCACCGCCACGCCTCCAAAATGCTACTACTGGTTGTGACACACCTCTCTCCTCCACCCCCTCCTCTTCTTCTTCCTCCATGGCCTCTTCCTGTGCTTTGTCCTCGGAACCAGCGGTGCTCCGTAGGCGTTCAAGGGGCTACGCAAGTACGCAGGCAAAAAGATGCCATGCCGTGCTTGCGCTGGTGTGTTTGGGGGACAGGAGCCACACTGGGGCAGAGGTCCTGTCTGCTCTGCAGGGGCAGGCCGAGAGGTGGTTGACGCCATGCCAGCTTAAGCCAGGAATGGTGGTTTGCGACAATGGCACCAACCTCCTCTCCGCCCTCCGACAGGGACAACTGACCCATGTGCCCTGTATGGCTCACGTCCTTAACCTGGTGGTGCAGCGGTTCTTGGGCAGGTACCCGGGCTTACAGGATGTCCTGAGGCAGGCCAGGAAAGTCTGTGTGCATTTCCGCAGATCTTATAATGCCAGTGCTCGCCTGGCTGAGCTTCAAAAGGAGTTGAACCTGCCCAAGAACCGCCTTATATGTGACATGCCCACCAGGTGGAACTCAACGTTGGCCATGCTGCAGCGGCTGCACACGCAGCAGAGGGTCATCAATGAGTACCTGTGCGACTACGGCACCAGGACAGGGTCAGGGGAGCTTGGTTTTTTTTCTCCACGCCAGTGGGGCATGATCAGGGATGCATGCACTGTCCTGGCACCATTTGAGGAGGCCACGAGGATGGTGAGCAGTGACAGTGCATGCATCAGTGACACTGTACCTCTTGTCCACCTGTTGGAGCACACGCTGCGTAGAATAATGGACAGGGCACTTGAGGCAGAACAGAGGCAGGAAGAGGAGGACTTCCTTGCCTCTCAAGGCCCCCTTTACCCAGACAGTGTTCCTTCTGTCCCACCCATCGCACAGGAAGAGGAGGAGGAGGAGGAGGAGGATTGTGTCAGCATGGAGGTGGAGGCTGGCACTCAGCATCATCAGCAGCAGTCTTTTAGGGATGATTTACAGTCCCAAGAAACCAGTGGACTTGTACGTGGCTGGGAGGAGGTGGCTGCGGATCATGTCGTCCTTAGTGACCCAGAGGACTCCGGACTGAATGCCTCAGCTAACCTACGCTGCATGGCCTCCCTGATCCTGCAAAGTCTGCGGAAGGATCCTCGTATTCTTCGGATCAAGGAGAGGGACCATTACTGGCTGGCCACTCTCCTTGATCCACGGTACAAGGGTAAGGTTGCGGACCTTATCGTACCGTCGCAGAGGGAGCAGAGGATGAGACAACTCCGGGAGGCCTTGCAGAAAGGTCTGTGCAACGCGTTCCCAGAGACTGGGAGGTTACAAACTCCTGGTCCTGGACAACGAGTTGCTGAGGCTTCGGGCAGTCAAAGAAGGAGCGGTGGGGAAGGTGGCCGTCTGACCGATGCGTTCAGACAATTCTTTAGTCCGCAGCCCCAAAGTATGATCGGTTCCAGCAACCATCGCCAGCGTCTGATATACATGGTGCAGGAATACCTAGGGGCAAGGTCAGACTTGGACACCTTCCCCACCGAAAATCCTCTGGCTTACTGGGTCTTGAGGATGGATCACTGGCCAGAGCTTGCACAGTATGCAATTGAGCTACTGGCCTGTCCTGCATCCAGCGTTCTTTCAGAATGCACATTCAGTGCTGCTGGAGGATTTGTCATGGATCACAGGGTGCGCCTGTCCACCGACTCGGTTAATCGACTGACTTTCATCAAGATGAACCAGTCTTGGATCACCACCAGCTACCACACACCAGATGCTGATATAACAGACTAATTGATTTTAAAATGTCACATCCCTTCAAGACTGATGCTGATGCTGAGTGCCTGTGCTGTTATGTTGACTGGCTATCCTCCTCCTCCTCCTCAATGATACGATTAACGATGATAGCTTGGAAGATCATTTTGGTTTATGGGTGACGCCACCAGTGGCTAAGGCCCAATTTTTCAGCCCCTGTTTAACAGGGGCGTGTAATTAAAATTTTTGATGCAATACTTTGCAATAGGCCTCATTGCTGTGCTCCAAGTACAGTATCTGTGAGGGGTTGCAGTGTTGTGCCACCAGTGCCTAAGGCCCAATTTTTCAGCCCCTGTTCAACAGGGGCATGCAATTATAATTATTGATCTAATAATTCACAGCAGGGCCCATTGCTGCGCCCACCAAGAGTAACTGTCAGGCCTTACAGTGTTGTGGCACCAGCACCACCATCACCACCACCACCACCACCAAAGGCCCAATTTTTAAGCCCCTGTTCAACAGGGGCATGCAATTGTAATTATTGATCTAATAACTCACAGCAGGGCCCATTGCTGCGCCCACCAAGAGTAACTGTCAGGCCTTACAGTGTTGTGGCACCAGCACCACCATCACCACCACCACCACCACCAAAGGCCCAATTTTTCAGCCCCTGTTCAACAGGGGCATGCAATTATAATTATTGATCTAATAATTCACAGCAGGGAGCATTGCTGCGCCCACCAAGAGTAACTGTCAGGCCTTACAGTGTTGTGGCACCAGCACCACCATCACCACCACCACCACCACCAAAGGCCCAATTTTTCAGCCCCTGTTCAACAGGGGCATGCAATTATAATTATTGATCTAATAATTCACAGCAGGGAGCATTGCTGCGCCCACCAAGAGTAACTGTCAGGCCTTACAGTGTTGTGGCACCAGCACCACCATCACCACCACCACCACCACCAAAGGCCCAATTTTTCAGCCCCTGTTCAACAGGGGCATGCAATTATAATTATTGATCTAATAATTCACAGCAGGGACCATTGCTGCGCCCACCAAGAGTAACTGTCAGGCCTTACAGTGTTGGGGCACCAGCACCACCATCAAAGGCCCAATTTTTACTACCACTGATCAACAATTATATGTTATTACAATTCCTGATATTATACTTGACAGAAGGGCGTTCCAGCACCCACCAAGAATAACTGTGAGTGCTTTCAGTGTTGTGCCAACACCAACACCTAAGGGGCCAATTTCTGCAGAGTATATACGGAAGGTCCCTACTTTCAAACATCCAACTTACAAACTACTACTACTTGCAAACGGAAGAAGACAACAGGAAGTGAGAGGAAATCTACCCCTTGGAAGGAAAATTCTCTCCTGTAAGAATTAATATGGGAGAAAGGTGTCTCCTCTCTACTGATGCTTTATCACCAATCCTTGTTTCAATAAAAACACCACATTTCAAAAACAGTTGTCATTGGGACGCAAAGTGAGGTGAAATGTTCTGAACAGGGGCACAGACAGCAAAAAAAATGTGACAGGGGTGATAACCGTTCCCTATGTTTTACAAAAAACTAAAAAAAAGGAATTTGCCATGGAGCTCCACTTAAACAATGCAGCTGTTCAAAATTATAAACAGATTCTACATAAGAACAAACCTACAGTCCCTGTCTTGTATGCACCACCTGTATACGGCTGTTCAGAGTATATAGGTCCTTTTTTATTTTGTGTGCGGGGTTCCCCTTAATATCCATACAAGACCCAAAGGGGCTGGTAATGGGCTGGGGTAGGGGGGGGGGTTGATGGGGTAGCTATGCCATTTTTCCTAAAGATTTTCATCCATATTACCGGGACCAGACATTGCATTAAAGCCGCAAGCAGTTTTAAATGACTTTTTTCCCTTTAGAAATGTTATTTTGTGCAGGGACAGTTCTAAACACGGGAAACACGTGGCACTTCACAGGCATACTTTAGACACCCCCCAGGTACAATATTTAAAGGAATATTTGACTTTTTTTTTTCACTTTATGCATCATTAAAATGACTGCTCCCGGAAAACGTCCGTTTTTAAAACTTCTTTTTGCATTGATACATGTCCCCTGGTGCAGAAGCCGGGTTCCCAAACTCTGTTTCGGACAATAACATGGATAATAGTCGTTATAATTAGCACTTTAGAATCCGAACGTTCGCATCCATTGTATTTAATAGGGTTCTAATGTTCGCGCGAACTTTCGGTCCGTTCGCGGGTTCTGGTGCGAACCGAACCCGGGGGTGTTCGGCTCATCACTACTACACAGTATAAATACAGTGCTATACAAAAAACAATCCTCAGTATCTACTATCTTAGATAATAGTAGTTAGTCACATTTAATTGGACTTTTACTGTAATGTTGAAGATCTTTCCATGCGTATCAAAACAGCTTTTTTAGCGCCTACTGAATGGTAGAAACAATAACTCATGTAATTAAAGTGGTTGTAAACCCTTTACAACCACTTTAACCTACAGGTAAGTCTAGATTAAGGCTTACCTGTAGGTGCTTGAAATATCTCCCAGACCTGCACGGTCTAGGATATATTTGCAAATCGTTGTACGGCGATTTCTTCTGAGCATGCGCCGGAGTAAGAAAGGGCACGCTGTGCCGTTTCTAGCTCGGGTCATGCCGTTAAAGGTGGCTCCCGCACGCATGCGCAGGAGTGACGTCACGCGACGTCACGCGACTCCGGCCAGTCACAGAGCCGGAGTTCGCGGCCCCGGAAGGAAGAGGGGTGAAGAATGGATGCTCGCTACTAGCGAGGAAGACGGGGACATCGCGGGCTTTTCCTGCAGGTAAGTGTCACATAATGGGCTACTATGCGATGCATAGTAGCCCATTATGCTTTACCTTTGCAGGGAAACAAAGAGGAAGTAACACCCATCAGGGTTTACTTCCTCTTTTAAGGTTTTACAAACTTTCACTCCTCCCGTAATGTTCTTAGACAATTGATATCTGCCTTGATCTCCATGGTTACTGGATTAGGGTGATGGAACTACCGTTTGGACATAAATATTGATGTGTGTTCTCGACAGTCAGAACCATTACCTGAGTCCATCACCTGAATAAATGGGAACCTTTACAGGCATCTACTATCTCAATTTTAGTACAGCTATGGAAGATTTTTCAAAAAGGTTAAATAGCATGCTTTTTTATTTCACTTAATTTATATTAATGGGCTGCCATAAATATAACAACTATATCAGTAAAGTAATTTATTTTTTACATTTTTTCAGGCAAACAGATCCAATGTACTGTACAGTCCAACACTGACTTTAAAGTACTTTCAAAGTCTAAAGCAGTGGTTTTCAACCTTCGAGTGCCGTGACCCCTTGATAAAATTTCCCAAGTTGTGGGGACCCCTAACAGTAAAATTATTTTCGTAGCATGGGTTGTCAGCACCCAAGGCAAGACAAGTAATTTGTGCCCCTAACCCATGGATATTTAGCGCTCCCCGAGTCCCTTCCACTCGCACAGTTTTAAAACCCCAATGGTACATTTTAGGATATACCACTATCTCTTTGTTCGCCTTTCTGCTGTGCAGCCACGAAAAGGCTGGGAGAGTGGTGCGGGCTTCAGGAACAGCCCAGGATTTGGTGATCCCTGGCAAATTGTCATTCAACCCCCGAGGGGGTCCTGACCCCCAGGTTGAGAACCACTGGTCTAAAGGATTTTTACCCTAATGCATGCTATGAATTCATAAAATAAACCTTCCACTAGCTGCTCCTCCATCCCTCCCAAATCCTCTAAATACTCACTTCTAATCCTCTATCAATCCAGTGCTGGGTCCATGTGCAGTCTTCCTCTCTTGCTGATCTCACAGGCTTCACTGAAAGCAGTGGGAGCCATTGGCTTCTGCTGCTGTCAGTCAAATCCTGTGAGGAGGAATTGAGAGGCCAGGCCAATGTGTATGTCTATGTATGCACACATGTTGGCTCAGGAGCATACCTGCATGTTTGCCCCCCCCCCCATAGCACACGGCTTCTTATGGGGCACACACAGAAGAGGGGGAGGGGTAAACACCAGAAGAGGAGGAATGGGGCTGCTCTGTGCAATACTATTGCCCAATGCAGGTAAGTATAAACCTCTTTGTTATTTTTATTTTATTTTTTTAAATGTGACTTTACAACCACTTTAAGATAAAACATGTAAAGTTAGGATTAATCCCCCACAGAGAATTTCTTAAATAAACTGAATGATTATGTGATCTAATGGGATACACATACAAAATTGTGGTATATAATAAATGGTAGTTAGACTTTGATGGCAAGCTGCCAGCCTAAAGTTTATACACACATGCGTGTTTTTATAGCACGGGTGCCTACCTGCATGCTTTGCAGATACACCTGGTACCAATGTTGGCAAGGTGAAAATGACTGACAGGATCACTTTCAGAATAAGTGTCCCTTTGAACTGAAGTTCTCTCTCTCTCTCTCTCTGCCCTAGTACAACACTTTCCAGCTCGGATATTGTGTGACTGGGAAGGAATTTTCAGCTTACTGCACTAAGAAGATGGTATCATAATGTGCCGGCCATTACCCACATGGCTGATGTAACTCGAATGGTGCTACTCTGCCTCTTGCCTGTACTCTAGATCCAATTTAATGCTCAAAGATTTTTCCCCTAGGTATATGTGAGTCAGGTCTAGTTTTAGATACTGTAATATCCAAATATTTCAGTATTACACAATTCAAAGTAATTTTCCCACATAGGTCAGTTGTTAATTTGTGACTATCTGACATCTGTACATGGCATCTGATCTATGTATGCATGTTTGTGTTTTTTCCATAAAGTTAAACTCTGGTTATGGCATTTTTACTTGCACCAAAGTTACTTACTTGCACCAATATTATGCATGTACCATACCTGGTGGGATGGGATCCATCTAGAAGCTGGAAATCGCTGGAATAAACACTACTATTCCAGTGATCTCCACTTGCTTTCGGGTCTTGCTGCCTCCTGAGCACAAGAGGTCGGCAAAGCATTTTCTGATTGCGTGAGGCGGAGAGCATGATGTCACCATACCACCTCGTCCAATCAAAGAACACTTTGCAATCATTGAGAAACTGTAAAGCATTCTTTGATGTTTTGCTTTGCGTCTATCTAGCAAGGTTACTCTGTGGTATAACAAGGAAGCTGAGACTTCTGCAGTGTGTAAATGTGCTTTTACTATACAAGATGCTGTACATACAAAACTATTACAATATTAGGAATACACTACAAGACTGACATATATCTATAACAAGCAAAATGCCTAGCAAATAGAACATGGTCTATGGTCTATAACAGTACAAATACATTTAAAGGTTACTTAACTTCTGTTACTCGTGATCTCCTGCCCCTCCTGTCATCTGCTCGGCCCCTGCCGAGCAGATGACCTCCTGTGTTCAGAATGCAGCAGGACAGCAGGGCAGCTGCTCAGCACAGGACCTGGAAGCAAGTGGAGATCATTGCAGTAGTGGTGTCTACTACAGTGATTTCCAGCATCTAGAGGGATCCCACAGATATGATATATACAGAGTTACATTGGTCCAAGCTGGGCCAATGTAACTACAGGCATACCCCGCTTTAAGTACACTCACTTTACATACACTCGCGAGTAAGGACATACCCGTGAGTGTATGTAAAGTGGATCTCAAGCTAAAGCTGAAGCTGAGTAATCCGTGCACGGATAGTTCAGATTCCCCGCTACTTGGAAAAACACTCCCTGACCCCCCCCCCCACTACAGTCCCTGACACCCCCACTATAGTCCCTGACACCCCTCTACAGTCCCTGACACCCCCACTATAGTCCCTGACACCCCTCTACAGTCCCTGACACCCCCACTACAGCCCCTCAAGCCCCAGAAGTAAAAAGGGGTATTGCTTCACTTTAAGTACATTTTCGTTTTACATACATGCTCTGGTCCCATTGTGTACTTAAACGTGGGGTATGCCTGTATATAAAATGCCACAGCTGAATTTCTTCTTTAACCTGTCTCATTATATTATGTTGACTGTTCTGAATATATGCAGCCAAATGAAATAAAGATTCTTTGGCGATTATTTGCTAAAGCTGAGAAGGGCAAAATCTGGTGCAAACCAATCAGATTCCAGCTTTCATTACCAAAGCTTAATTGAAAAAAGCTGAAGTTAGAAGCTGATTGGCTACCATGCCCAGCTGCACCAAGATCTGAGTGCACCAGCTTTAGTAAATATCCCCCTGTGTGCAAAGTTGTGTTTATTAGGCATTAGTCCCACTTTTCTAATTTTCCTTGTAATATATTTATTTAAATTTCTGCTACATGACAGACATCCAGAAGCCAAAAAGAGAGAAAAATTATAATGTTTACATGTTCAAAGCAAACCTGTGCTCTACCAATTCAAGGCAATACAACAGATTAGCTTTAATGTTCTTGGTATGATGTAATGGTGGGCAGAACAGACTAGGAGTCTCCTGACCTGTCTATCAACTTATGTCGTGATAGTTAGAAGGAGAGATCAGGAGTCTGAGACCTCCAATTCCCACCCACTGCAGTGAGAGGCAAAATGTTGATGCTGTCGCTTTCATCACCAAATTAAAGTGGAAGTAGCAGCACAGCAGCCATTTATATTACACACAGGATATAGTTGAAAATCAGCCCTGGAAGTGTTGCATTCCAATAAAGATTTATTGCTAACTGCTGCTTTGCTTGGAAAAAACAAAAACAAAAAAGAACTTATTTGATAAAGGTGGGAACAGGCTTATTTAATAATGATTAAAAGTTTCTGCCTGGAGTTTAAATTTAACTGTCTACTACAGGAATTCTTCCTACCAGCTCTAATTTCTGACACTTTCTCTAACAGATTATTGACTGCCTGTTATGGCTAGTGGTGCAATAAAAACTGATTAAGGAACTTGGAAAAATATAATAAAATCTCCAAGTGTTCTAGATAAGATTGTGGGAAAGGCTGACAATGACTACATGTATTATTTTATTGCTCGCTACTTACATAGTGCCTGTTACTACTTATGAACATTTTTCTCTAAATTCTATGTTATGGAAAACACTGAGATCTTTTAATATTCTTATTGGTAATTGTTTATGCACTTTTTATATGCATCCCTCAAGAACCCACATACCGTGTATACTAGAGTATAAGCCGACCCGAGTATAAGCCGAGGTACCTAATTTTACCACAAAAAACTGGGAAAACGTATTGACTCGAGTATAAGCTGAGGGTGAGAATTCAGTAGCTACTGTAAGCAGAAAAGAGGGTCAACAATGCCCATTTGCAGCTTCACTGTGCCCATTGCAACCTCCTGTGCCAATTGTCACTGTGCCCATTGCAACCTCACTGTGCCAACCTCACTGTGCCCATTGCAACCTCACTGTGCCCATCGTCACTGTGCCAATCCTCACTGTGCCCATTGTCACTGTGCCCGTTGTCAGTGTACCTGAAATTGAGAGCCTGCAGGCGTCCATTCATTGTTTAAAACATGCGGTCTCCTCCTGGTCCCTTCCGTGATAGGCATTTCTCAGCAGACAGCAGACACAGTTCCGCCTATCACGAACGTTCTCTCATCCTTGGACTCAGTTTCCTAGCAGATACTGTGTTCAGTGTTCCGCCAATCATGGACGTCCTCTTGCCCGAGGATGAAAAGGCGTCCGTGATTGGCGGAACACAGTGTCTGCTGGGATGGGTGAGGATGAGAGAACGTTTGTGATAGGCGTTTTTCAGCAGACACAGTTAGGGCTGGGAAAAAAATCGATTTTAATCTTGAATCGAGTTTTGAGCTCAAATCGATTCAGTTTTGAAGAAAATCAATTTTTTTCGATTTTTTTTTTCCTTCAAAGTTTCCGTAGCAGGACTGCAGGGGGCGTATCCATAATGGCACTGGGCAGCGTTACCCCAATTACATCTACTCCCTGCAGCCGCCGTCTGCCCACCTGATCAGCGTGTCATGCAGACAGACGGCGGCCATTGCAGTGTTCAAAAGCCGCACCTCCTGAGTCCTCGTTGTCTGTGATAGGCGGAACACTCAATTTCACAGCAGGCAGTATTCAGCCTATCACGGACATCCTCTCATCCTCGTCTGTGTTACAGGATGACCATGATAGGCGGAACACTGAATGCTGGGAAATTGAGTGTTCCGCCTATCACAGACGAGGAGGAGGCGCGGCTATTGAATACTGGAATGGCCACCGGTGTAGCAGTAAAATCCGTATACCATGAAAATCTGCATCAGGTACGGGCACAGTGATTGAAGCACGGGCACAGTGAGACACGGGCACAGTGAGACAAGGGTACAGTGAGGCATGGACACAGTTCAATTCAACTAAGAGTAACCTCAGGATTTTTTGTTGTTTTATTAGCTAAATCCAAATACAGTATTAATAATTTGGATGTTTATCAATCTTTGTTGCACACTGCAAAAAACAACAAAAGGTCACAAGCGCTAAATTGGTGGATAAAGAAAAAAATATAATGGATGATAATAATAAGAAAAAAATCCCAAATATTTTGGGAAGTACAAAGTATCCAAAAGGGGGAAAAAACAGGATCCAGCGCAGCAAGAAAAAATCCGTACCCAGAAGTACAAAATACACAACATGCACACAATATAATCCAGCGCTCATGGAACATACATTATTAACTATTGAAAACTCTTGAAGAATTGATAAAAAAGCTTAGTCCATTTATCACAATAAAGAGAGGGATCCAATCCCAAATGTGCAGAGGGCAAATGAATCTTAACTCTCCAGTTGCCAGTGGTGACAAACTTGTTAAACTTGCAGTGACATCCGTGGAGCAAGGAGGGGTTAAAGTCAAAACAAAGCCTGTGGCATGATCTCCGTGTGAGCACAGTACCTTGAATCAGGGCTTGACAAATTTGCTTGGAATCTAGGAGCCAGCTAAAAAAGTTAGGAGCCAGGAACAGGCCCCGTCCCGCCGAGCTTGCGCGCAGAAGCGAACGCATATGTGAGTAGCGCCCGCATATGAAAGCGGTGTTCAAACCACACGTGAGGTATCGCCGTGATCGGTAGAGCGAGAGCAATAATTCTAGCCCTGGACCTCCTCTAATTTAAAACATGCAACCTGTAGAATTTTTTAAACGTCGCCTATGGAGATTTTAAAGGGTAAAAGTTAGTCGCCATTCCACGAGCAGACGCAATTTTGAAGCGTGACATGTTGGGTATCAATTTACTCAGCGTAACATTATCTTTCACAATATAAAAAAAAAATGGGCTAACTTTACTGTTGTCTTATTTTTTTATTTAAAAAAAGTGTATTTTTTCCCAAAAAAGTGCGCTTGTAAGACCGCTGCGCAAATACGGTGTGACAGAAAGTATTGCAATGACCGCCATTTTATTCTCTAGGGTGTTAGAATAAAAAATATATATAATGTTTGGGGGTTCTAATTAGAGGGAAGGAGATGGCAGGGGAAACAGACAGGGAAACTCCATTAGCATTGCTGGTTGTCATACCAACAGCCACCACAAGATGGCGCTAGACCACAGAAGGAAGCATAGGCCTGCAGAAGGCCGCAAAGCCGCGGCCTCAATTACCAGCCGGCGCGGCCCGACGCGATTCCGCGGCGCGGGGGGGGGGGGGGGCACGGAGAGACAGGATTCCCCAGCTGTGCTGCCCCAGGCGCCAGGTCGCTAATTCTAGTCGCAATGGCGACCTGGCGCCCGGGGTTTGTCGAGCCCTGCCTTGAATGATGGACAACAGGCAGACCAGCGTGTGGAGGGCCCTCCAACCCAAAAGAATGCAGAGCCAGGATCGCAGCAAGGCTGGGACAGAAGGAATCACACACAGAGTTTCAAGAGTTTTCAATAGTTAATAATGTATGTTCCATGAGCGCTGGAATATATTGTGTGTTTGTTGCACACTGACTTTGCAGTTAGAGAAAGGGTTTGCCTTTGCAATTTTGTTTGTTGATGCACTTTAATATAATAAAAAAAAAAAATCGAATCGAATCGTAAATCGAGTTTTTTATAAAAAAATCGCAGATTTTTTTGGGGGGGAAAATCGCCCAGCCCTAGACACAGTTCCGCCTATCACGGAAGGGACCAGGAGGAGACCGCGAGTTTTAAACAATGGACACCTGCAGCCTCTCAATATTTTCACGTACACTGACTCGAGTATAAGCCGAGGGGGGCATTTTCAGCCCAAAAAAAAGGCTGAAAATCTCGGCTTATACTCGAGTATATACGGTATACAGATTTGCTGTTGGCAGTGTAATGCAAAGTCTAGCTGTAGATAGCTGTAGATAGACTGTCCAAGCCTTTTATATCTCTGACACATATGTGTTCCAGACCTTCGTCTCTGAACATACAGGGCCCTAAACACTGTACCACTCGGTACAGCGCTCAGCCCCATCCTAGGAAAACTACACTACAGCTGGATAGCCCCATGTGCAAGGGGCCTTAATGGACCAGGAACTAAAACTCAAAGTTCTCTTAGAACTGGGTTGAATCCAATCAGGTCCCATTGCTTTGTAAAGCTTAATGTGAGCCAGTTTATCTGCTACCTATGCTTGTGGAATCCCTAAAAAATAAAATGGATGCAAACCCTTATATACAGTATACCCACTAAAGTGAC
This sequence comes from Rana muscosa, assembly GCA_029206835.1. NCBI lineage: Eukaryota > Metazoa > Chordata > Amphibia > Anura > Ranidae > Rana > Rana muscosa. The sequence goes on along the minus strand of CM055117.1, from coordinate 680,870,171 downwards.
TAGCCTAAGGTGATGGACTGATGAATATAAACCAGATTAGCTGTGCCTGTTTATCTGCTGCAGTCTCTTCTCCAGAGCTTTCAAAATACACACATCAAATGCTATTTGTGAGCCTCCAGCAGGCAGGGGATGGGGATCTGATGTTACACACTGCACAGCACAGAACACAGAGTTGAGTGTAATCTGAGACCCGGGTTTGAGGGGATGGGTTCACCCCCTCTACACAGTCTCATATGCACAGCTGTGGCTGTCAATCACCTGCAGTGTGCTTGAGGGGGGGCTGGGCCAACTTCCGGTATTTCCTGGTGTCAGCATAAACTGTCAGAAGTGACTAATACAGAAAAGGAAGGAGAGAGCAGCCAGGCAAAGGCACTACACCAGGGCTGGACTGGGACAAAAATTTGTCCCTGGACTTCATCCAGACTGGCCCACTTTAATTCAATAAAATGCTGGCCCCCACCCCCCCAAAAAATCACGCCCACCAAAAGGCCCCTACATCCATTATTGTATATCATGAGAGGGGAATGAGAGAGAGAGAGAGAGAGAGAGGGAGGGTTGAGGGAAAGGGGGTGAGAGGGGGTGGGTGAGAGAGGGGAGTGAGTCTAAGAGAGAGGGAGTGGGTGTAAAAGAGAGGGGGTGAGTGTAGGACCCCTTTCACACTGAGGCATTTTTCAGGCGCTTTTGGGCTAAAAATAGCGCCTGTAAAGCGCCTGAAAAACGCCTCCGCTGCAGTCCCAGTGTGAAAGCCCGAGTGCTTTCACACTGGGGCGCTGCCAGGGCGTTAAAAAAAGTCCTCCAAGCAGCATCTTTGGGGCGGTAGAGGAGCAGTGTACACACCGCTCCTGCCCATTGAAATAAATGGCCACCGCTGCTGAAGCGCCTGCAAAGCACTTCGGGAGCAGCGCTACACGGGCGCATTTAACCTTTAATTGGGCTGCTAGCGGGGGTTAAAAACACCTGCTAGAAGCCGAATAGTGCAGCTAAAATTACAGTAAAGTGCTGCTAAAACTAGCAGCGTTTTAACATCAATGCCTGCCTCAGTGTGAACGCAGCCTAAGAGTCAGGGAGTGAATGAGACAGAAGAGGGAGCTGAGAGACAGAGGGAAGTGCTGAGAGACAGAGGGGGGGTGCTGAGAGACAGAGGGGGAGCTGAGAGACAGAGGGGGGGAGCTGAGAGACAGAGGGGGAAGCTGAGAGACAGAGGGGGGAGCTGAGAGACAGAGGGAGGGAGCTGAGAGACAGAGGGGGAGCTGAGAGACTGAGGGGGAGCTGAGAGACAGAGGGTGGAGCTGAGAGACAGAGGGGGGCTGAGAGACAGGGGGCTGAGAGACAGGGGGAGCTGAGAGACAGGGGTGGCTGAGAGACAGAGGGGGCTGAGAGACAGAGGGGGGATCTGAGAGACAGAGGGGGGAGCTGAGAGATAGAGGAGAGCTGAGAGATAGAGGAGGGGGCTGAGAGACAGAGGAGGGGTCTGAGAGACAGAGGAGGGGTCTGAGAGACAGAGGGGGGAGCTGAGAGACAGAGGGGGGCTGAGAGACAGGGGGAGCTGAGAGACAGAAAGAGGGAGCTGAGAGACAGAGGGGGGAAGCTGAGAGATAGAGGAGGAGAGCTGAAAGATAGAGGAGGGGGCTGAGAGACAGTGGGGGCTGAGAGACAGAGGAGTGGTTTGAAAGACAGAGGAGAGGTCTGAGAGACAGAGTGGGGGCTGAGAGACAGGGGGGCTGAGAGACAGAGGGGGGCTTAGAGACAGAGGGGGGAGCTGAGAGACAGAGGAGGAGAGCTGAGAGACAGAGGAGGGGGCTGAGAGACAGAGAAGGGGTCTGAGAGACAGAGGGGGTCTGAGAGATAGAGGGGAGCTGAGAGACAGAAGAGGGGCTAAAAGGGGGGACTGAGAGACACAGGAAATGAGAGACAGAGGCAGAGGGGGGACTGAGAGACAGAGGCAGAGGGGGGGTCTGAGAGACAGAGGGGGGGTCTGAGAGACAGAGGGGGGTCTGAGAGACAGGGGGGGCTGAGAGACAGAGGGGGGCTGACAGACAGAGGGGGGAGCTGAGAGACAGAGGGGGAGCTGAGAGGGGGGCTGAGAGACAGGGGGAGCTGAGAGACAGAGGGGGGCTGAGAGACAGAGGGAGGGAGCTGAGAGACAGAGGGGGGAGCTGGGAGATAAAGGAGGAGAGCTGAGAGATAGAGTAGGGGGCTGAGAGACAGTGGGGGGCTGAGAGACAGAGGAGGGGTCTGAGAGACAGAGGAGGGGTCTGAGAGACAGAGGGGGGCCTGAGAGACAGGGGGGAGCTGAGAGACAGAGAGGGGCTGACAGACAGAGCGGGAGCTGAGAAACAGAGGGGGGAGCTGAGAGACAAAGGGGGGAGCTGAGAGACAGAGGAGGAGAGCTGAGAGACAGAGGGGGGTGCTGAGAGACAGAGGGGGAGCTGAGAGACAGAGGGGCGGAGCTGAGAGACAGAGGGGGAAGCTGAGAGACAGAGGGGGGAGCTGAGAGACAGAGGGAGGGAGCTGAGAGACAGAGGGGGAGCTGAGAGACTGAGGGGGAGCTGAGAGACAGAGGGTGGAGCTGAGAGACAGAGGGGGGCTGAGAGACAGGGGGCTGAGAGACAGGGGGAGCTGAGAGACAGGGGTGGCTGAGAGACAGAGGGGGCTGAGAGACAGAGAGGGGATCTGAGAGACAGAGGGGGGAGCTGAGAGATAGAGGAGAGCTGAGAGATAGAGGAGGGGGCTGAGAGACAGAGGAGGGGTCTGAGAGACAGAGGAGGGGTCTGAGAGACAGAGGGGGGAGCTGAGAGACAGAGGGGGGCTGAGAGACAGGGGGAGCTGAGAGACAGAAAGAGGGAGCTGAGAGACAGAGGGGGGAAGCTGAGAGATAGAGGAGGAGAGCTGAAAGATAGAGGAGGGGGCTGAGAGACAGTGGGGGCTGACAGACAGAGGAGTGGTTTGAAAGACAGAGGAGAGGTCTGAGAGACAGAGTGGGGGCTGAGAGACAGGGGGGCTGAGAGACAGAGGGGGGCTGAGAGACAGAGGGGGGAGCTGAGAGACAGAGGAGGAGAGCTGAGAGACAGAGGAGGGGGCTGAGAGACAGAGAAGGGGTCTGAGAGACAGAGGGGGTCTGAGAGATAGAGGGGAGCTGAGAGACAGAAGATGGGCTAAAAGGGGGGACTGAGAGACACAGGAAATGAGAGACAGAGGCAGAGGGGGGACTGAGAGACAGAGGCAGAGGGGGGGTCTGAGAGACAGAGGGGGGGGTCTGAGAGACAGAAGGGGGTCTGAGAGACAGGGGGGGCTGAGAGACAGAGGGGGGCTGACAGACAGAGGGGGGAGCTGAGAGACAGAGGGGGAGCTGAGAGGGGGGCTGAGAGACAGGGGGAGCTGAGAGACAGAGGGGGGCTGAGAGACAGAGGGAGGGAGCTGAGAGACAGAGGGGGGAGCTGGGAGATAAAGGAGGAGAGCTGAGAGATAGAGTAGGGGGCTGAGAGACAGTGGGGGGCTGAGAGACAGAGGAGGGGTCTGAGAGACAGAGGAGGGGTCTGAGAGACAGAGGGGGGCCTGAGAGACAGGGGGAGCTGAGAGACAGAGAGGGGCTGACAGACAGAGCGGGAGCTGAGAAACAGAGAGGGGAGCTGAGAGACAAAGGGGGGAGCTGAGAGACAGAGGAGGAGAGCTGAGAGATAGAGGAGGGGGCTGAGAGACAGAGAAGGGGTCTGAGAGACAGAGGGGGGTCTGAGAGACAGAGGGGGGGTCTGAGAGACAGAGGAGGGTCTGAGAGACAGAGGGGGGTCTGAGATGCAGAGGGGGGACTGAGAGACAGAGGGGGGTCTGAGAGACAGAGGGGGGTCTGAGAGACAGAGGGGGGTCTGAGAGACAGAGGGGGGTCTGAGAGACAGAGGGGGGTCTGAGATGCAGAGGGGGGACTGAGAGACAGAGGGGGGTCTAAATGAGGGGGGGCTGAGAGACACACGACTGAGAGACAGACGGGGGACTGAGAGACAGAGGGGGGGACTGAGAGACAGAGGGGGGTCTGAGAGACAGAGGGGGGTCTGAGAGACAGAGGGGGTCTGAGAGATAGAGGGGGGCTGAGAGACAGAGGAGGGGGCTAAAAGAGGGGGGACTGAGAGACACAGGACTGAGAGACAGACGGGGGACTGAGAGACAGAGGGGGGACTGAGAGACAGAGGGGGGTCTGAGACAGAGGGGGAGTCTGAGAGACAGAGGGGGGTCTGAGACACAGAGGGGGTCTGAGTGACAGAGGAGGGGTCTGAGAGACAGAGGGGGGTCTGAGAGATAGTGGGGGCTGAGAGACAGAGGAGGGGGCGGAAAGAGGGGCGACTGAGAGACACGGGGACTGAGAGACAGAGGGGGGACTGAGAGACAGAGGGGGCAGAGAGACATGGGAGGGCTGAGACAGACCACATAGCACTGTTCCTTTCTGCAGTCCCTTCTCTGCTCACCCCCCCCCCCCCCCCGCTGTCTCAGTGTTCTGGCATGTTTGTGTAGGATGCCGGGTACCTGATGGCCAGCAGCGGCAGCGCCGAGTCTCCCTCTTGATCCGGGGGGTGCTCTCGCTGCTCTGCTCCTTACAGCGGCGCATGTTCTCTTACTCCGGGCTCCCAGTCATCCTGCCCTCTGGCCCAGGCCACATGGTTCCTGGAGCAGAGAGGAGGTGGAGGAATCGAGGTTCTGGGAGTGCCGGGGTGGCCGCGCTCGCTCCTGTTCGCCTCTTCGGTGGTCAGGGAGGGGGTGGAGCTCTTCTCCCTCCTCGGCTTTTACATCCAACTGCCCTCCTCGCTTGCCACCTTCCCCGAATCCCCGACGCTGTTTGCTGCCACGCTCCGGCTGCCGCCAAACTCTGCATAAAAAAACGACCCACAATTTTTTGGGGGATATTTAAAAAAAAAAAGTTTTTCTTTCTCTAGTACCTTTTTTGGAAGTACTAAGCTTACTTCCGATCCAGCCGGGCCGCCGCCCAAGACATCACATCCTCTTCTGCGGCGAGCCACCCCGTTGTCTTCTGGGACCTGGGTGTGTCTCAGAAGACAAGCTGGCCATTCACAAAGCGCAGCGCGTCTCGCGCATGCGCAGTCGGAAACCGGCAGTGGAGCCGGTTGGGCTTAGTTGGAATGGCGGCGCTTGCACCCGGTCCGATGAATTTGCGGCTGGAACACCGCTTTACCTACACTTTCTGTTTCTTTGTATATCCCATATGTTGATTTTTTTATACTTCTACTATCCTACTTACCTTTGCACCTTTTGTGTACTCTTATTGCTTTCCCTGACATAATCTACTGTATTTCCAGGATGGTAAACTTTACAGTGCCCCTCCAGGCAAAATTAAAAAAAAGGCTTCTATCTATTCACATGCCTGGTATGCTAATTTATAGCAGTTTTAGTTAATGCAAATAAATTACCCTGAAATTCTACCGTCTCCCTTCTTTGAACCTGGTTTCCCATGTCGGTGCGACAATGCTACTACTAAGCCACTATTGCACTGACTCATCCCCTGAGCATTGTTGGTACGTGGAAGTATCAGCTCATCCTTATTCATGCAGAAAATCTGTGCCCTTCATCTCTTCACATGTGCTGGTATTCTTAGCTTCAACAACACTCATGCTGGTGTTCACTCATCTCACTTTTCCAAATGTCTATTGCACATGCTGATATTCTATTGGAAACAAGTACACACATCCTTTCCCTGGCTGTTTATTTCACACTAGACTAGAACCAATGGGTAATAAACAATTGAAAAAAGTAATTAAAGTGGAAGTACAGCCTTTCATTTAACCATTAACCATTTACCAACCGGGCCATAGCCAAATAACGGCTACAGTGCGGTCGGATAATTCTGGGGGGGGGGGGGGGCGTACAATGACGTCTGGGGCGCGCACCCGGGAATGTCCGTGACCGTCAGGTCTTCTAGACCCGGCACAGGTACCAGTACCCAGCCTGCGGCTTTCTCCTTTCCATTAGTAACACTCTGCATAGCAGGCTGGAGGGGATCAGCTGCTCGGCTTTCCCCTCGCCCAGTGCCTCCAGCCTGCTTAGGACAGGTTTCTCTGCACACAGTTCAGCTCGTTACTTTTTCCATCCAGACTGGACCCCCCTGTATTCTAAGGTACAGCGGGCGTTGTGGAGTGTAATTTTTGCTGACACCCCACAGCGCTTATAGCTACAGTAACAGTTCTCCTTACATCCAGCTCCCATCTACTGTGGCCAATCTTGATTCAAAGCACTGCACAGCTATATATGTGGACCTTCTACCAGCTCTCCTGTGTAAATTATTAATTATTTTGAATTTTTTATATCAGTGGATTGCTTTTATATTTTTTATAAGCTCATTTATAAGAGCCTGTGACATCTGGATGAGGCGGGGCAGGGCTGGGTGGGGCTTTGCAGTGCTGCTTGAAAAGAGACCGGTGACCTGCCGAGAATTGCCCCTCAGCGGATTCTGCCAGCTCTGTTCTGCGCATGCGCAACACTTCAGCGGATTTCGCCCGCTCTGTCCTGCGCATGCGCAACACTTGCGTGTCCGCTCACGGCAGACCTCCGAAAATAGCCGAATGGATTATAACCCATATTCGGCGCATGCGCTTTGAGCACAATATTGTGCCACACGCTCCCGATGCTCGCTCCACTCTGCAAGGGGGCGGGCGTATTACTATTATAATGGGCGGATGCATGTTTAAATAAAGGAATTGATGGACAGAGAGGGCGGGTAGTTCAATGTGGATGGCCGATTTGAATACTTGTCAGAGAATTGTTAAAAAAAATCTTATGTCTTTTTTTTTTAACAATTCTCTGACAAGTATTCAAATCGGCCATCCACATTGAACTACCCGCCCTCTCTGTCCATCAATTCATTTATTTAAACATGCATCCGCCCATTATAATAGTAATACACCCACCCCCCTTGCAGAGTGGAGCGGGCATCGGGAGCGTGCGGCAACGACTGTCAAAATACCCTGTTGATTGCGCAGTCGCAGTCTACAGCTCTTAATGTTCGGCAATTTTCGGAGCTAGAGCGCTGCGCCTGCGCAGTCCAGGGCTGGCAGAATCCGCAGGGGGGGGGGGGCAGATCTCGGCAGATCACCGGCATTCGGCTGCAAGGGGCAACCTTTGTTGGTAAAAGGCAGGAGGGTCGCTGATTGTCTAGATTAGATCCTTTTTTCTAATCAGACATTTAGCAGTCCAAATAGTGTAGTAGAATTCAACTTTAAATGCAGATTTTTCAATATAAAGGAGTGTACAAGAAATGCTGATAGTAAGATTTGGGACATTTTTAATCTGTTAACTTTCATTCTGCTTAAAAAATGCCCACTGATTATTGACGCCTGCCATTTTATACCAACCTTTCATTTCAGTTTACAAAAATTCACAAATTTCAGAAAAGTGGGTCCTTTTCAAATTTAAAACCTTGGTTGTTGTAGTGTATATGAATTGTTTCGTTTCCGTTCTATTATAAAATCAAAGACACTGGTCATCACTAGAACCCAAATTTTCTCCAAACCTCAACATCAGACAATCCATTGAAAATCAGACAGTACAATGTTCTAGGATATGATCTCCTCTGGTTTGGCCTTTTACTAACTTTTAGGGATCCCTTTCCATGACTCCATCATATCTCTGCTCCTGCACTCTTTCGAATTAGGTTATACAGCAGAAAATTTTATTTTTCCTTGCACTACGCTTTGCAAATATATGTGTTACTAGGCTCATTTTATAATATGCAAAGATAGAGGTGTAGTAAAGCACGGCAACCTAATGTAGGTTTAGAGGATAACAAAGTGGTGAAGAGCACTTTAGAGAGGTTCAGAACTTTTTATTCCATATAGAGATTTTTTAACATCTTAAAGTGGTTGTGAAATCAATTTTTTTTATTAAAATAAAAAAGAGGGTATACATACCTGTTCTGTGCAACGGTACTGCACAAAGCAACCCTTTACCTCCTCTTCTGGATTCCCCCGTTGGTGCTCTCCGCTCCTCCTCTCCTGCCCCCATTGTAAGCCATGAGCGGGTGTGCGGATGCATGCCTGAGCCAGGCTATGTGCAGCCATAGACACACCCAGTGCTCTAACTGCACTCAGTGGCTGAAAGCTTTTTTTGTGTTACTGCACAGCATTCTTCTTTGGCAAATATTCCCAATATATGTGTCAAGTCGTATACTAATATATAGGAGGAATCTAACTAAACATAGAACATAAAAATGAATATGCTTATAAAGCAAACATCCACAACAGGATAAGTGAATTAAGATGTTAGTCATAATGAGTGTTACTATACAATCATAATGACATATATTGTAAAAAAAATAAACTATGATCATTGTAAGAATCCTAACATTTAGGCAAATACGGTGCAATTATTTCTATATTTAATACAAGTTGAATTACTTACGCCATAATACCTGAAAGATGGAACATTTCTGCAGTTAAGTATGACAAATAGCTGTACAGAAAAACAAAGAGCGGCTCAATCACACGGATATTGCGAGTGAAGCGGGTGGTGAAGGCAGCTACAAATCCGAAAATGACTCCAATTAAGACTCCACCTATTCCCACCAGAAAAAAGCTTGCCATTCCAGAAAAGATATCCACTGTCTCAATTGTTTTCATCTCACAAAATGATTTGAATAAATTATACAGCACCTAGAAGCAGAAAGAGATGCGTATAAGAAGGTATGACATGTTTTGTGACACATATATATTTTCAGAATCTGATACATGACGATTTTTTATTTTAGTTTTGTCTGTGTTTTATTGCTGTTTGTATCTCTGCTGGGAGGATTTCCCCCCTCTATTTGTCCTGATGACCATTGCTACTGTGATGGAGAAATCCAAAAAATTTATGAATAGAAGGAGAATTTTCCAAAGGGCTTCAGGTGGCACTGTCAAAGAGAAAATCCCTCCTAACTTTGGAGAGATTTCCTACTTTGCATCTTTGGGTCAGAAATTTAAAAAAAAATCTCCCCAACAGAATAGACTACAAAAAATTTGAAGGGTTCTAACTCTTTCCTACACAATCCAAAGCAGACAAAAAAAGTTGGTTGTAGATATACCATATATACTCGAGTATAAACCGACCCGAATATAAAAAATGGGAAAACTTATTGACTTGAGTATAAGCCTAGGGTGTCCATCTACAATGCTCACTGTGCCTCACTGTGTCCATGTGCATGCCTTACTGTGCCCATGTGCATGCCTCACTGTGTCCATGCCTCACGGTGCCCATGACTAGACTGACGTTTAACATAGGAGTCTATGGAAGGGGTGCCCGGGTTTGAAAAATCGGTGCTCCCCGGCCGTAGGTCCACCAGACAACAAACTTTGCACACTTGTAGGGGAGAAATGGGGCTATATGTGTACCAAGATTGAGGTCCAGGGGACCTACGAACGGCCAGTACCGGGTCCCCAAATTCACCAGAGAAATTACTGTTTAACATGGGAATCTATGGAAGGGGTGCCCAGTTTTTGAAAAATCGGTTCTCCCCGGTCGGAGGTCCCCCGGACAACAAACTTTGCACACTAGTAGAGGAAAAGTGGGGCTACATTTCTGTTAAGTTTTAGGTCCAGGGGATCTACGGCCGGCTAGTATCAGGTCCCCAAATCCAGGAGATCAGGCGCAAAAAGGTGACTCGAGTATAAGCCGAGGGGGCATTTTCAGCAGAAAAAATGTGCTGAAAAACTCGGCTTATACTCGAGTATATACGGTACCTTAAAACATCTCCAGGAAAAGAAAATGAGGTCATATTAAAATATACTTTCTAGTTGGTTACTTTTTTTTAATACCCACACTCACTCTATTTGATAACTATTCTTAAGCCGTGTACACACGATAGGTGTTACCGATGAAAAGACTCAGATGGACTTTTTTCATCGGACAAACCGATCGTGTATGGGCCCCATCGGTCTTTTTTCCATCGGTGAGAAAAAATAGAACATGTTTTTTAAATTTATCCGATGGTTAAAAAACCGATAGCAAATTACTATCGTCTGTGGGGAACTCCATCGGATAAAAACCTCACGCATGCTCAGAATCAAGTCGACGCATGCTCAGAAGCATTGAACTTAATTTTTCTCGGCTCATCAGAGTGTTTTACGTCACCGCGTTTGGAAAGGTCGGTTTTTTGACTGATGGTGTGTAGGCAAGACTGATGGAAGTCAGCTTCATCGGTTTTCCGATGGAAAAATCCATCGGTTTAAAAACCATAGGACATCCGATCGTATGCACAGTACGATCGTGTAGTGTCCTTAGTAAGTGCAATCAAATTTAGTGTTATTTGGGTAAAACCAATAAAAGATGAAATGCAATTGGTTATCAAGGGTGAGTGAGGTTGTCTTTGTGCCATATTAAATAAGCCTATTTACAATACAGGCACTGTTTTAAAGCAGCTTAACACATTTATCTTTCTATATTTTTTTTAAACAGTGACTAAATCATACATTCCTTGACATTTTTTTATTTTTTTTGAAAAGAGGATTTTTGGGCCCATTTATATTCTGTAATTAAAGATAAAAAAAAAGTAAAGGTAATACAGGAAATTATATAAATATGCAGGTACTTTTTTAGAAAATAGTTACTTTATTAGATATCAGAATTTGACAACCACATGACATATCTGGTCAAAAATGTGCCTTTTAATCAAATTCAGCCCCTGAGATCTGAATTATCCTCTTAAAAAATAAAAGGTTGGAAAAGTATCCAGATTGATTATATTTTCCAAAATAGATCTAAGCAAGGAAATATGTCTAAACATTAGCAGCAGAAAACCAATGCTTCCTATCGAGCCCGCTAAAAGTGTACCACTGCAACTATGAGCAATAAAAGATCATTTTGGAAATTGCTAACATTTTTATATACATTATTCAAGTTAATAAACTGCAGTAATACATTTTTACAAATGTAAGCAGAAATAATCTCTAGGTCCCTTAAACTGGCCACACACATCATCAACTGAGTCCCAACTATTTAGTTTCAGGGTCTACCTGAAACATCCAGCAAAACATACAATGAGGTAAGCCTTGCGTTTTATAGCTTTTGGTAAATTTAAAGGAATTAGTACAATAAGATTGCATTTTGGCAACATGTAAATACATTTATTATATCAAGATTGTTAATACAAGACAGTGCCACCTGCCACTATCTTCTCCCAACCAATCCCGTATATGTGACACGGCCAGAACTTTCCACACTGACATTTACACAGAGATATATAAGGTGATTCTGAGTTATAAAAATAAAAAGCTGACATGGAAATATCTCGTTACATGTATCTTTGTACCAATTCTTCCATAGTCAACTCTTTAATACAACTGATAACAATGATCATATAAAGTATTACAAAGGCCTCATGACCTTAGTTTGGGTGATCTGCACTTGAAGACTTTCCACTGCTAACTTTACAAGTATCTAAATGAGATACTAGAGTGCAATGATTTATTAGTGGCTAATGATTGTGTCTGGCACATTTAGTAGATAGTTAACCTTGCTCCTTCTATAAAGTTTACACCTTATGACCTTTACTATGATGTAGGTGTGCTAAATCTTTTTAGTTCAGGTCTTAAATACCATTGTATTACTTTGTGCATCCAAATGTCAGCTTGTAAATCTTTGGGACTGTGGGAAGCTATAGGCCCCTCTCCATATTACTTGGCTGCCTGTTATACTTAAAGTGTTACTAAACCCAGGACCCTGCATTCACTATATCTGGTCTCCCACAGTACACAGAACATGGAAATGCAATAGTGTTAGTAAATATAAACAGCTAAACACCTTTTCTCATCAGCAGCACATAGCAGTCTTTTGACATCTATCAGTGTCTGGTTAAAGCTTGTAGGAGGAGTTCTCATTCTGCTCCGACTGTTCTATGAGGTTGCAGGACCCCTGACCCTCTGTCTGGACAGTGCTGATTGGCCCTGTGATAAATCACATGTACCCTCCGAAGGAAAAAAAAACTCTCTAGCAATACACACAAAACTGAGCATGTGCAGCTTGTCCCCTAGCCTCTGTTCTATCAGCAGATAGATTGGGGACTGTGAAATAAGGGGAGGATCAGAGAAGACTGAATCAAACAGCCATTTTACACAATGCAGAAGATTAACCCCTTAGGTTCCACAGTGAGTATAACAAGCATGCTTTACTGCACGTACAAACTGATTTTACTGTTGTGGGTTTAGTAACACTTATGGGTAAGAGATAATTTACCCCTGACTGTAGTGCTAGCTATACAATGTGTCCCTACACATATTTATCTGGGTTTAGCAGAAGCTCTCTATTTGATTTGCTAACCCTCTACATTCTGAATCACTAACAAGCATGAACAAGCATGTAGATCAGGAGTTGTGACTTAAATGACCGCACCGACTTCTGGTGTAACATTACCTTTTAGGATTTCATTTACTAAAGTTCGAATATATATAACAATGTATAAGGCAACTCTCACACCAATGATTTAGGCCAGTGTGAATTACAGCAGCAGGAGTCTTCTAACTCCTGCTACTGCTGTGAACTGTGTGTCCACCTGTAGGGGCAGATAGCAGCGAACAGCTGTGGCCACCAGCGACCTGCCACTATAGTGAAAAGGCCAGGCGGCTGCACCTAGCTGCTCACAGCAGCATTAGGAATCAGAACATTCTGGCCACTGCAATTCGCACCAGTCTAAATCACCAGTGTGAATGTAGCCCAGATCTTGTTTTTAAAAAAAGGCAATCCTTTCAAAACCGACACTCCTGTGGTCGGGAGATAATGAAAAGTTAAACTCCAATAATGAGGTCTCCTTGCCTGAATTCTCAGATTCCTATCTGCACACTTTCCGTGCTCAAGCACTCTCTCTCAGATATTTAATTTCTTTTATAATATTAATAATACAGCAGCAAGGGTAGTAACACCCAATGGCTGGAGCTAGAGAAACTGTGTGGACAGCAGCAGCATTAGTAATGAAAGCCCAGTCTGTGTGGCAGCGGGTAGGAATCACTGCGGACCTTTGGCTACATATGCTTCTTATTATCTTTTGAAAGTTGCTTTATGGATTAAACTAAAGATAAATTAACTAAAGTTATATTTTAAAAAATGCTAGAAGGTAGATTTTATGGTAGAAGAAACTCTGAATGTCTCTTTTGCTATAAAACCACTTGCCATGGCTGCTAAATACATTTCTTATAATTGTATATTGACTACTGTAAATGTGCAGCTCAGCGTTCAAATGTGACAGAAGGCTCTGAAGCCAGAAGCATGAGAAGAAGCCAGTGCCAGCCAAGTTGAAACAAAGGGGGAGCAAGGGACCGGGTGCTCAAAAAAGGTAAATGTAAGTATGCTTTGGGGACCAAACCAAGTAAAGTTTTGCTCTAAAGCCCAGTTCCAGCCAATTAAAAAATTATCCCATGAAGTGTGGCTGTGTTTGCACAGCAAGGGTTAACTGCTCATTTATGTCTAGGGGAACAATAGAAGGGGATATGCTTACCCAATCATCCCCTCAGCAGCTAGACCGGTCCCCACAGTTCTGCACCCTCGTGTTCTAGTGTCTTGACTTCATCAAGACCCATAGCCCTGCTCTGGATGTGAGGATGATAAAGGACAGTCCATTACAAGATAGTGGAGGAGTGCCTTCAGCTGGGGCAGTGGAGGATCTGACAAGTAAATGGTCTCCTCTCCCTTGGAGAAAATAAGCTAATAATCCTTGAAGTGTGGGTACATCCCCACTGCAAGGGATACTTTTTTTTATCTGTTCGGAGTTGGGCATTAACCACTTCCGGACCACACACCGCAGTTTTACGTAATCTGTTTAAAGAGGAATACCCTTGTTATGGTAGCAGCTAGCTACCATAACCCCGGTATCCTCTTCTTCAGTGGGCAATCCGCTACAAGATAAAAGTGGTCTCTACCCCGCAAGATCACTTTTATCGGCGGCGGGAGAGGGCCCCCCTCCCGCCGCTCTTCGTGCCCTCCGCCGCTGTCGTGGAAATTTTATGAAGATGTATTTAATATGTATTGTCATAGTGTCTCCCAGTGTTAGTTCTCCCGCAACCCACTCTAAAGAGCTGACTGGGGCAGACTGACGTTGGTTGAGACCCGTCTGGTAGTGGAAAAACGTCCTAAGGTTGGAGATGATGTATGCAGAGCGGGGATATGTCCTCCGACGAAGGGCCCTCTGAGAATTAGCGCAGACGATCGTCGAGGGGGGGATATGTTCGCTCTGCAAGGACATTATTGGTTATAGGCGGATGTACGCTCTTGTCTCTGCTATGTCTGATCAGCATGGTCGGGATTCGTAGCGCACGCCTGCAGATAGCCTCCCTTCCACATGCAATAATAGTATAATCCGAGTATGTCTCTGAAATGGTGCAAAATAAGGATTCCTATCAGCGGTAATATGAGAGCTTATGAGCGTTTCATAGTCAGGGAGAACATCCATGTTTTAAAGCCATACAGCTTAGTTTGTTAAACCCTTACATCAACGCTTTCCCTGCCCGGACATGCCCATAAGACTTTAGCCATTATTGTATTGTGTTGTATTCATGTATTGTATTGTATCCTTTAGCTGTATTTCTTGTGTTGTCAAATCCTTATATGGTCATTTCCTGTGTGGAGGGGACATCCTGTGATGTCCCCTCCCATGGAGGACGTGATTGGCTGCTGCAGCCATCACTTCCTGTTTGTGAGATCTTTTGTGATAATAAAAGGAGCCAGTGAAGGGCTCGGTGGTCAGTGATTCTGAGGAACTGAGAACATAAGCAGTCTGGTGATGTCTGGTTTTTGGATGAATGGGAAACCGAATGATTGGTAAGATGCATTATTGCATTAAGACAAAATGTTTTATTATTAGAGACACGAGATTTGGCAGTGCGCTCTGCGTACAGCCTTATCTCCATATCACCGCTTACCGGAGCCGTCAGCAGCGGCAGGGGCGATTGGGTCTGTTACCTTGCTGTGTATGGAGACGAGTGAGGGGAAGATAGCCCCCACCCGTCTCCATGTCACTGCAGGGCGGAAGGGACTTCAAAATGTCACTTCCGCCAATACGTATTAAAGGGACATTTTTTTTGTTGTAATTTTTTCAAATGACAATTTTTTTTTATTACATTTAAGTCCAAATATGAGATCTGAGGTCTTTCTGACCCCAGATCTCATATTTAAGAGGACCTGTCATGCTTTTTTCTATTACAAGGGATGTTAACATTCCTTGTAATATGAATAAACGTGACCCAATTAAAAAAAAAATACAGTTTTAAAATCAATAAAATCAAGTAAAATAAATAAAAAAAAACATATTTTTTTTTTAAAGAGACCCGTCCCGACAAGTTTGCGCGCAGAAGCGAGCGCATACGTGAGCAACGCCCGTATATGAAAATGGTGTTAAAACCACACATGTGAGCTATCGCCGCAATCGTTAGAGCGAGAGCAATAATTCTATCCCTAGACCTCTTCTGTAACCCAAAACATGCAACCTGTAGAATTTTTTAAACGTCGCCTATGGAGATTTTTAAGGGTAAAAGTTTGACGCCATTCCAAAAAAATTGGGCTAACTTTACTGTTGTCTTATTCTTTAACCCCTTCCATACCGGGCCATAGTAAAATGACGCCGGCAGGAACCCTCTCTCCCTCCGGGTGGACGTCATATGACGTCCTGGGTTTGAGGGGGGATATCTGAATGATGCCTGCAGCTAGAGGCATCATTCAGATATCCTTTTTTTCAGCCGGCGATCCTGCGCACCATAAGAACGATCATAGCAGTGGTTTCGCCGCTTGATCATTCCTATAGGCGGCGGGAGGGGACATCCCCCCCTCCCGCCGCTATCCGGTGCTTCTCCGGGCTCTCCCGTGCCATCGGGGACCCAGAGAGAATCGTCCGGCGCTGGTGGTGGGTCACGTGACGAGCATAGAGATGACTGGTGACCAGATGGTCACCAGTCATCTCTATGACCGTCGGAGGCCCGGGCTCGATGTGATGACGTCACGCCCGGGTCCTTAAATGTAAAAAAAGCCGCCATTGCGGCTGTAAGTATGAGGTCAGTGAAATTTTTTTCACTGATCTCATGCTTTCCAGCCTGGAGGAGAGATGTGGGGTCTTATTGACCCTGCATCTCTCCATAAAGAGGACCTGTCACACACATTCCTATTACAAGGGATGTTTACATTCCTTGTAATAGGAATAAAAGTGATCAAAAATAAAAAAGTGTAAAAAAAAAGTAAAAATAAAAAAAAAAAAGTAAAAAAAAAATAATTTAAACTCCTGTCCCCAATAGCTCGCGCTGAGAAGCGAACACACACGCAAGTCCCGCCCACATATGTAAACGCCGTTCAAACCACATATGTGAGGTATCGCCGTGTGCGTTAGAGCGCGTGCAACAATTCTAGCACTAGCCCTCCTCTGTAACTCTAACCTGGTAACCTGTAAAAATTTTCAAAGGGTCGCCTATGGAGATTTTTAAGTAACGAAGTTTGGCACCATTCCATGAGTGTGCGGAGTTTTAAAGCGTGACATGTTAGGTATCTTTTTACTCGGCGTAACATAAGCTTTCATATTTTACAAAAAAATTGGGCTAACTTTACTGTTTTGTTATTTTTTAATTCATTAAACCATTTTTTTCCCCCCAAAAAAGGCGTTTGAAAAATTATTGCGCAAATACCGTGCAAGATAAAAAGTTGCAACGACCGTCATTTTATTCCCTAGTGTGTCTGCTAAAAAAAACATATATATATAATATTTGGGGGTTCTGAGTAATTTTCTAGCAAAAGAATGATGATTTGTACATGTAGGAGAGAACTGCCAGAATAGGCCCGGTATGGAAGTGGTATAAAAAGCCCTGTATGGGAGTGGTTAATTAAAAAAATTGCATTTTTTCCAAAAAAATTGCGCTTGTAAGACCACTGCGCAAATACGGTGTGACAAAAAGTATTACAATGACCGCCATTTTATTCTCTGGGGTGTTAGAAAAAATAAATGTATAATGTTTGGGGGTTCTAAGTAATTTTCTAGCAAAAAGACTTGTTTTTAACTTGTAAAAACAGAGTCTGAAAAACAGGCCCGTTCTTAAAGTGGTTAAGGTAAATACAGGTTTAATAGTTCTGGTGATTAGGAATTGGGGCTAACTGAGTGTAGCACACCCCTTTGGGGACTGCTTGGATTGACCTGCTCATCTGCACCACTATGACCTTGTAAGTCAAATAGCTCAGTACATTTATATTCTATTAACGTTTACTGAAATAAGTCAAAGAGAATATTGTTACACAGAGGAAGTAATAAATCCACTGAGCTTTGGGTAACAGTCCTCGCTCAGCAGAGGAATTCCTCTACAATCACACAAGTTAGGATAATTTGGGTTGTAACAGTATATTATATACACATAAAATGTGTAGGTTCAGTCAGCTCAAAAACAAAACAAAAAGAAACAATCCTAACGCAAGCAGTTGAACACTCAAGGTCAATATATGGTAATCCTTGGAAGGGTAATTAAACAGAAAAGCAGTGCAGCACTACTAACAAACTAATATATAAAAACAAAACTACTGACATAAAAGTCATAAAAAGTCCCAATTTGAATGGGAGCAAAAGATGACATGAAGAGATGACACCAAAGATAAGTAGATTCTCCTCAGCTGTGATCAGGGTGCTCAGAAAACATTAAATGATGCGTTCTTATCAGTGCCTCCACCACCGTATATGCAGGCCGCTCACCTCACACTCTGGACCCCTGAATTATCCCTGGCGGTAATCCTGAGTCTGGCTCGGGGGGGGGGGGAATTTCAGTACCAAAAGCAGTAACCCCGAGCCACACTCGGGATCACATTGCAGGATCCAGGCAAAGTTACTTACCTTGTCCCCTGGATCCTGCAATGTCCTCCCGCTGTGTCCGCGGGCTGTGTACTCCGCTTGATTCATAGTGCCGAGCTCCATTCCCTGCGAGCGTTGCAACGCATGTGGACGGAGTTCGGCGCCAAATTCAAAAAAATAAAAACACAGTATACATACAGTACGCTGTAATCTTACAGATTACAGTACTGCAGGGGTGTCCAAACTTTTTTCAAAGAGGTCCAGATTTGATGAAGTGAACATGCGTGAGGGCCGACCATTTTGCCTGACATTCTTTGAACCATTAAAATTCGGTCTAAGTGTGTTTGTCCGAGCACTAATACACTGCCCAACAAGAATTCTCTTGCCTTTTTGGCTGTGTGTGGTGAAGAGATGAGCTTGGGTGTGTTATTTGGATATACCGTATTTATCGGCGTATAACACGCACCTTCACTTAAAAATTGAAGTTTCAGGAAAAAAATTAAATTTTAAATAAAGAACTGTTTGACTCAGTGCCCATCAATGTAGCCTAATTAGTGCCCATCTGCAGCCTCACCATTTCCATAAATGCAGCCTCACCATTGCCATCAGTGCAGCCTCACCATTGCCATCAGTGCAGCCTGATTGATGCCCATCTGCAGCCTCAGGGGGGACAGGCAGGGTGTCGGGATGACCGCCGACAGATTACATACAGGAGAATCTCCTGTTTACATGGCGGCCTCTTTGATACAAAGTCCTGCCTCCTATGATAGACAGAACAGTTGTCCAATGCCAGCCCAGGAGACAGGACTTCCAATTACAGACGCCGCTGAGTAAACAGGATATTCTCCTGTATGTAATCTGACTGCGCTCGTCCTGCCCCCTCCCTGTCCCCTCGGAGGCAGCGCTAATAAATACAGTTTATATCTTTTGTGGCCCTGGGGGCCACAAAAGGTATGTATATTCATTTATATGTATATTTTCTTTAATTGGAATTCTGGTATACATTTTTGTCTTTTTGGCCAGTTCTTTTGAGTGGTCACTGTGGGTGTTGATTTGCTCAGAGTTTGGCCCACCTCCTGCCGTGAGGGTGTCTGACCCCGCCCTCACATCTGTGGGATCTTCATTCCACTCCTCTTTCCTTCCATCTAGGGCCTCTGGTGGTAAGTTGCCCCCCTTTTATGTCACCTGTGGACCTGTCTATAGGAGTACCTCCAAAGTTATTATTAAAAATGCCTATATTTGTAGAATATTCCTTAAAGGGGTTGTAAAGGTTTGTTTTTTATTTTCTAAATAGGTTCCTTTAAGCTAGTGCATTGTTGGTTCACTTACCTTTTCCTTAGATTTCCCTTCTAAATGTTTTTTTTCTTTGTTTTCTTTGTCTGAATTTCTCACTTCCTGTTCCTCCTCAGTAAGCTGTTCAGTAAGCTGTTCTGGCTGACTCAACACCACTCAGATGATGGTGTGAAGTTTAGTGGGGATAAACAGGAAGTGAGAAATTCAGACAAAGAAAAAAAACATTTAGAAGGTAAATCAAAGGAAAAGGTGAGTGAAGCAACAATGCACTAGCTTAAAGAAACCTATTTAGAAAATAAAAAACAAACCTTTACAACCCCTTTAAGTGATAATTCTGCTTTCTGCTTCTATTTTTATTAGCTGTCATCTGCTTAGACACTCTGAGACATACGTCCCCTGATGAAGCCCCAACGGGCGAAACATGTTGGGACCATGTATAATCTTCTCAGCCTAATGTTGATGCAACCACCATCCTGGAACTGCCCTATCGTGAATTGATTCAGTGATACTGCTCGTATTTATAACATTTTGTATAAATTATCAATAAAATGTATTGTATATTTTTTATTCAAGTGGTAATCGAGTCTTCCATTGTGTGTGATATAGATTGGCAAGCACCGTTATTGTCCCGTTTCTTTTCCTTTTGTTTTTCATATGTATATTCAAATTACCAGGGGGGCCACATTAAACCGTAATGCGGGCCGCAATTGGCCCGCGGGCTGGACTTTGGACATGCCTGCAGTACTGTATCAAATTATTTCACATCCCCTTTATCCCTAGTGGTTTGTCCAGTGCCCTGCATGCAGTTTTACATTATAAATACTTTCCTTTCTGCCTGGAAACTGGAGATTGTCCATAGCAACCAAAAAGTGTCCCTTTACATCAAAAGTGGTTTTAGACCAGCTAAAAAACAGCGATAATGGGGGCGTGTCCAGCCGCGAGCAGAGATAGACGTGCCTTGGGGGAGCTCCGCCGGGCCTGACAGTATCCACAGCCATCCTGGGTCAGCACCCTAAATCCGGCTCACTAAGTCCTCCATCCTGACTCCTGGGCCTCCCCCGAGCAGGTTCTTACCTGAATTGAGCCTCAAAGACGACCGGCCACTCTGTAATCCAGGACGCGGCCGGCGCCATTCCCTGATGATCCGCCGCCATCTTGCGGCCTTGTGAGACCTCTGAATCCTCCGCGCTCGAGTGACGCGGCCGCGGGACCTACGGCAACCTTCCCCGAATCCACCTGAGGCAGCTTCCCAGTCCGGGAGAGGAGCTGGGGAGACACGAAAGCCTGCGGAAGCACCCTGCAGAGGACGGCGCTCTGTGAATGGAGGTGAGCGGCGGCCATCTTGATACACCCACAGCCCCTCAGTAGCCTCCCCGTCCCTCCAGGGCAAATAATTAACCACCACGTCCTCCATCCCGATTACCGGGTTTCCCCTGAGCAGATCCCTACCTGAACTGGGACTCTAGATTGGCACTCTGTATGGCCAGGCTGCAACTCGGCCTACTGTACGGCGGCCATCTTGCTCCACCCTACTAATAGGACATTGCTGCCTGTTTCAGCTTCTCAGGACTCGCCACGCACCTAACTCTCTCAAGACACGGCCACTGGTGCACACTCATATGCCACCCACTATCCACAATACTTAGTGGCACCCCCTGTCTGCGGCCTGCAGGTTGTGGATCGGATACAACACTGTGCTAGACGGCCATCTTGCTGCACCATAGTGCCCATTATTCAGACTTTTCTCATTTAACAAGTTGCCCCTGGAAGCCTAGGTGCTTTGGCCGGCCAGGCTATGGCCCCTAAACCAGATAGCTATATATACTAACTTTTGCTATGTACTGAACCTACAGCCCTGGGGGGCAACTACACAGAGTCGGGGAGGATGACAGCTTGATCTCCCTGCTCTGCGCCGTCGGACCGCTCAGTCTCGGCGAATAAGGCACATCCTGAACCCCTGACACCACCGCGCATGCTCCCTGAGTGACGGACATCGCCTAACATTACCTATGCACAATACTTCCCGAAACCGACAGCGCTACCGCTCCCAGCAGAAGGCCTCTCCCACCGTGGGGAAGGGGAAGGGGAGGAGCAAAATGGTGCCCGAGCCTCCGGAACCGGATGACACCACTCAGCATTCTGAGGACAGCTTGCTTCAGTTCCCCTCCAACCTGGCAAGCCCCACTGACGCTGGCTCTGATGCCATGCTCCAGAAGTTCCGCAGTATAGTGCGGGATGAAATAAACGTTGCCTCCCGTAAGCTCTCAGCAGAACTGGTGAAGGGTCTCAAGGAGATAGGCCACCGCACCAACCAACTGGAACAGCGGATGGATTTAACAACAACAGTCCTGGAGGGTCATGAGGACGAAGTTGAAAGGCTGAATGCTGAACTGTTGAGCCTACAGGATAAATTAGAGGACTCTGAGAATAGGGCTCGCAGGGATAACCTCCGCATCCGTGGGCTCCCAGAGGCCATAACCGACCTGCAGGGGACGGCCACGGCTTTCTTTCAGGAGCTGGCGCCTGACGTCCCTTTGGAGCGCTTGGAATTTGATCGCATACACAGGTCCCTAGCTCTCAGGCCCACCGAGGGTCCCCCCAGAGACGTTATAATTAAATTTCATTTTTACAAGACCAAAGAGCGGCTCCTGCAGGCTGCACGGGATCTCCCGGACCTCTCTTACCAGGGTAATCCCCTCCAACTATTTGCAGACCTCTCTCCGGTCACCATAGCCAAAAGGCAGGGTCTGAAGCCTTATTTGCAGATTCTACAAGCTCGGGGCATTCGTTATAGATGGGGGTTCCCCTTCAAGCTCTCCTTCTATCACCTTGGCCGCCAGTTTCATGCCTCCTCCCTGCCTGACTTACGGCGACATTTTCAGGATCTGCAGTTTGATCTCCCTCCCTCCCAACCGGAGCCTTCTTCGGCCCAGCCACGATCATCCAGGCCACCCCACGGTTCCTCACAAATGTCTCAGCAGGGGTCCCAGGCGCTTCGATCACTGCAAGCACAGCGATTCCAGGATGTCCCTAAAGGATGACAGCACCGATTCTCATTTGTCACTCTGAGGAGCTAACCTGCCAGCACCCTGTTATTCTGAACTGTCAGCAGTATCTCACCTTGAACTATAAGTTTAAATCTAAATTTCACCTTTAGACTTCCCATTCTGTGGGCCCAATTGCAGTACATGAACATTTCTGCCTTTCAACCAAAATGATATCTGGACTGTTTTTTTTTTCCTGGGCCCGGTGGCCCCATTGTGTTCCCTCCTCCCCTGCTCCTGGAGGCCTTGTCATGTGGCTGACCCCTTGTCCGATGTTGCCCCAATTGAGTGATGGCGACATTGGGCCTCTGTGCTGTGGTTACGTTCGCATGGTCATTTGGCCCACCTGGATTCTTGTCCCCTGTCCCCCCCCCCTTTTTTTTTTTTTTTTCTCAGGCGAAGGCTTTTGATCTGTCGCTCGAAAGGACTATCCTTGTACTGTGCTGCACACCCCCATTAAAGTTGTGGGTGTGCCCTGCCCATCACGGTCCACGGTTTGTGACCTTCGCAGTTTTGGCCGTAGTATGTGTATGTTATTGTCCTTGTGTTTGCGGTGGGTCGGCTTCGTGTCCTGGACTCCCCGTACTTTGGTTGGGGGCTCCGGGACGCGAGGATGACCACGGCCCACAGTAATTCGTTCACAGTTTAAAGTTGATATGTTACATAATTTTGATTGAGACTGCTTTAATCCTTATTTAGGTGGTGTCTATTGAACATGTTTTTTCTGCTTACCTTATGCTGATGTCGATTTGATCTCATTGTTCAGACTACTTTAAAAATATGCCGAGCGGTGTCCGACGGACCACTGCTCCCCCTTGGCTTGGAACTTGGCCCGAACAAAAGTTTTGGCCAACTTCCGACCTTTTAGTGGGATTCCAGCCCCACTACCAATTGCAACCTAGATGACTGGAATGTTTTTACTCCGAGTTTTACTCGGTCTGTTTGTTTTCCTTTATCTGATTCCTTTCACTGTCTCCCTACTTGACTCTCTGGTCTTTCACCTTTTTTTTCCCTCTACAAGGTCCGCGGGGTGTGTGCTTAGGGAAATGATCTTCTGCCGATTGCTAGTCCTACTATGACGCTTAATTGGCTGTCCCTGAATGTTCAGGGTATGAATTCTCCTCAGAAAAGGGTGAAGATTTTTAAGTATCTTAGGAAGCAGCGGATTCACATCGCCTGCTTACAGGAAACCCATTTTTCGGCGTCTTCCTGCCCTAAATACTTTGATGCTCAGTTTCCCCAGGTGTTTTTGGCCACGGCTCCAACCAAGCAAAAGGGGGTGCTCATAGCTTTCCGCAAGTCGGTTTCATTTAGTTGCACTAGACAGATCGCAGACCCTGATGGCAGATATCTATTGCTACAAGGCACTATCCAAGGAAAGGAGGTTACCATCATGACTTATTATGCGCCAAACTCCAACCCAGGACCCTTCTTGACTCACATCTGCGCCCTGCTAGCATCCCATCACAAGGGTACTCTCTTTCTTTCGGGTGATTCAAATTTAGTTTTGAATCCCTCACTGGATAAATACCCCTCGGAGCGTATCGCTCCCTCGCCTGGCGCTAAAAAATTTGCTCGCTCTTTACAATTACATGATCTGGTCGATCTTTGGAGGGAATGCCATCCTCAGGGTAAGGACTTTACACATTATTCCCACCCTCATCACTCTCACTCCAGAATTGACCATATGTTCATGCTACGACGCCACCTTCCCATGGTGGTCAGGGCCTCTATCCTGGCTGTTCCATGGTCTGATCATGACCCTGTTTTGGTGGTCTGCCACTCCGTTTTGAACAGACCCCAATTCTCACCCTGGGCGATGAATGATTCGCTCTTATCGCTTAAAGAGGTCCGGAAAGGTATTTTTAAGGCCTCAGAGGACTACTTCCGTGAAAATCAGGGGTCGGTTACGTCGCTGGTAACGCTTTGGGAGGCTTATAAGGCGGTACTCCGTGGCCACATTATTCGGGTAGCGTCGGCCCGTAAGCGGGAAAGGGGTTTGAAACAAAAGGCCCTGGAGACCCGTCTGGAGGCATTATCTGCGGTTTTTAAACAATCCCCCACCTCTGGCAACCGTAAACTCTTGGAACAGGTCCGTTCGGAGTTGGATCTTTGTCTCACCGAGGGGGCTGAACGCGTCTTACGTTGGTCCCGCCAGAGGTGGTATACCAGGGCGAATAAACCTAATCGAATGTTAGCCAACAGACTCCGGACTTTCGCTCCTAAATTCACCCCCATCACTTTGCGCAACCGACACAATGTACTTACGGGTAATCCGTTGCGTATATTGGAGGAGTTTCGATTCCGCCTTACTAAATTGTACTCAGACCCAGAGCAGTTTAACGCCCAGGACACTGCTGATTTCCTCGGCCGTCTCCCTCTCCCGACCCTGACGGAGGCGCATGTTACTCTTATGGACCGGGATATACAAATTTCAGAGGTCCTCCAAGGTATAAAAGATCTTAAGGTGGGAAAGCGACCGGGGCCGGATGGCTTTACGGCGCTTTACTACAGGAAACTGGCAGTTATGGTAGCTCCGCATCTAACGGCAATGTATAACTCTGTTAAAAATGGATGCTCCTTTACCCCGGACCTCTTAACGGCAAACATAGTGATGATCCCTAAACCGGATCGCGATCATTCCTCCTGGGCTAATTTTAGGCCTATCTCCCTAATTAACGTTGACATGAAAATTTTGACCAAAATTCTGGCTAATCGCCTAAACTCTTTTCTTCCTCGATTAATCGGGAAGGACCAGGTCGGCTTTATACCTCAGAGACAGGCCGGTGACGCTATTCGGCTTATATTGCAACTCCAACACATAGCTCATACTCGCTCGCTAGAATCCATGCTCTTGTCTCTGGACGTAAACAAGGCCTTTGACACTTTGTCATGGCCTTACCTCATGTCTGTTCTTCGACATTATGGCTTCAGGTCTTCATTTATGCACTGGATATCTGTCTTATATGATTCCCCCCGGGCAAAAATTAAGTATTATGGATTCGAATCTCCTCTCTTTAATATCAAGAGGGGCACCCGTCAGGGTTGCCCCCTATCACCTCTTCTTTTTGTATTGGCTCTGGAACCCCTGGCAGAGGCGATTCGCTCGCATCCGGATATACGAGGCATCGAATTAGCGGGTTGTCCCCATAAAATTTCCCTATTTGCCGATGATGTCCTTCTCACTTTGACCTCCCCCAGAATTTCTTTACCAAACTTGCAAACCCTTTTGGATACCTTTGCTTCCCTTTCAGGGCTCCGGGTTAATCCCTCAAAATCGAAAGCGTTGTCGGTTAACCTCTCTCCTGGCCTGATGAGGGATTTACAGTCGGCATTCTCCTTTCAGTGGGTCTCCTCGCTGCCCTATCTGGGAATCCACCTTACCCCCACGTACTCCGGATTGTACCAGGCCAACTTTCCACCATTGTTCAAGAGACTAACGGATATGCTGTTGTCTTGGTCTCATTTGCCTTTGTCTTGGTTCGGCAGAATAACGGCTGTTCGTATGTCCTATCTCCCGAAACTATTATATTTTTTCCATGTCTTGCCTGTTCAGGTTTCTTCGCATATCCTCTGCATACATCAGTGAAGAATTATGCAATTTATATGGGGTTCGACCCGCCCTCGAATTGCCAAACAGGTCTTGTTTGCTAAGCGAGTCAATGGTGGTCTTTCGGTTCCTAATTTACGGGCCTATTACATAGCTGCTAACATAGCCCCACTTTCGTGCCTTCATGAAACCTATCAGCTCCCGCTCTGGGCTATGCTTGACCTGGTTGACATCGACCCTATTCCTATCTCCTCATTACCCTGGCTCCCACCTGTGCATCGTCCGGCGGTCATGGGGCCCTGCTTGGCCCACTCCTTGCGACTATGGGACTCTGTAAAGTACTCTGCAGGGCTGATCTCTCCTCATCTCCCACTCTTATGACTCTTACACTGCCCGCTGTTCCCTCCAGGTTGTGATAATCCCTCCCAATTTCTATGGTGGACCATGAACGGGTTCACAGATGTTCACTCACTGCTACGGCCTACCAGGATTTTGGCATTTGACGCTTTACGCTCTTCTCACGGTATTCCCTTGCGTGAGCACTATCGCTATTTACAAATTCGCCACTTTCTTCAGAGCCTTATTAGGTTTCAATCTACCCCTTATACCTTGACCCCCTTTGAGAGCCTTTGTAGAGCCAGGCCCCATTCTCTGGGTCTAATATCACTGATATACTCGGCGGTGATATCAATAAAGAGACCCCCATTGAGGCCTTACCACCTTCAATGGGAGAAAGAGTTGGGGAGGCAGTTGGACCCTGAGGACTGGCAGACGATGACACTAACTCTGTCCAAATGCTCACGTAATGTGTCAATTTTGGAAAATGCCTATAAAGTATTGTATAGGTGGTACTACACACCGGCAAGATTGGCTCGCTTTATCCCAAATTATTCTCCACTTTGTTATAGGGGGTGTTCCCAGGAAGGCACCATGGCACATATTTGGTGGTCATGCCCGCGGGCGTGCAGACTGTGGATTAGGGTATATACTCTCCTCCGCAACCTTTTTCAGATTAATATCAAAAGAGACCCTTATGTAGCTCTCCTTGGTAAGCCCATCGTGGAACTACTGCGTCCAGAACGGCAACTAGCCCAACATCTTTTTACTGCAACTAGATTGACAATTGCGAGGGCATGGAAAACCCCTACACTAAGCTTTGAGGCAGTCAAGAACTGCCTGAACGATATCATGGTCAACGAGAAACTAACAGCTATTCTTTCTGATACGCATGACAAGTTTCTCAGAGTCTGGCAACCTTGGATCACATATTACCACCCTTCTAGATTCGACGCTGCATTGCTGTCACTATAGGACCCCTCTTGCGCGCACTCCGTGGACCTCCTACTTCCCTCTTCTCTTTCTCCCTCTTCTCCTTCTCCTCTTCTTCTTGTCCTGCCTCCTTTTTTTCTTTTTTCTCTTTTCTCTTTCCCCCTCTTTCTCTCTCTTTCTCCAATTTTTTTATTTTTTTCTTCTTAGGCTCTTACTTGAGGTTTAACTGTTCTATCTTTTCTAGAGGATGCCAACTTTCAGGTTTTATTGTTGTGTATTATACACCCATTCTACAGGTTTACAGCCATCCGGGCATGGCCCAGGTTCTGGACCATCGGGTCCTGAGGACTTTTTCATTTATTTTTTATTTTTATCTTGAATATAACATAAGATCACGGCTCATGCTTCCTTCCTGTTGGTGAGGGCTTTCGAGTCCAGATCTACTTTGTATACTGAATGCTATAACACTCTATTGCAAACCTGTACTGTTGATTTAAATGACAATAAACTTTTTTTTTTGTAAAAAAAAACAAAAAACAGCGATAATAAATTAGAATCACTTGCAGAAATGAGCGATAGAAATTTGTGGGGAAATTCGTCATTAAACACTGAAAGTAAAGACAGCGACAATTCTGCAACTGAGCAAATTTCACTATTTTTGATTTGATTACATTATTGAATAATTTTTATTATTATTATATTATTATTTGTTAAAATTATTTATAGTTATTTATTATATTATAATTTATGATTTTGTGTCTCAAACTTTATCATACCCGGGATGTCTACTAGACTCTTGTTTGGACAGATTTAAGTGTGTTATTTCTAAGAATTACAGGCCTACACTATAAAACGCCAAATTTACATGCAAAACATTGTACCGCTTTGAGCATCAAAAATCTGACATAATCATACCGCCAGGCAGGTAAACAGACAGGTCAATCAGGTATTCCTGGGGTAATCAAAGGTATTCCCCGCTGACGAAGTCCCGCCCACAGGGACAATATGCGTGCGGGAGGACTCTGTGACGTCACTGCAGCCACCTTCTCTGTCTCGATGAGACGTCTGATATGCATGCACACATATACGGGTTCACGTGCTGCCTAACATATCCCATCCACTTGTAGTAGCCATTGTAATGAGATAATTAAAGTTATTCACTTTACCTGTCAGTGGCAATAGTGGATAACGAAGTTGATTTCTCCTGCATCTGTGTAGGGGTACTATAATGCGTAATGGCAAATAATACCTGTATATGTAGGCTATTTGTTTTAGACTCAGAAGGTGTTAAGGTAACTGTAGATCTGAACAATTCACCCTTACATATACACAAACCCTCCTACATGATGTATGACTTAATGGAGAATGTACTAGTACAAGGTCATGTTGAATGTGAAAAGGAAAGACTTGAGAGCGCAGTAGGAAAATGTCCCTGGAATTTATTTTGAAGTGATCACTGTGACATTGCTAAATTTCCAAAACCCAAATGTAGTACTGTACCATGCTCATTTAAAATTGAAACGTGGTGGCTGATCTAGAAAGCTGAATGGGAACAAGAGATACTGGAATAACCAGACCTCTTTGTACACATGGATTATTTCAGGGAAGAGAACAAGCAGTCCCTTGTATCATTTCTCATTGTACAGTCTTCCAAGCTCTGTAACGTAGAGACTTTGACAGTGCTTCAGATTTAACTGCTTAGAAACAGGGACGTAAACATAACTGTGTGTGATACCCAGGCAGTAGTAAGATGAAAATTGACCATAGACCAGACAATTTCCATTTTTAAACAAAGACTCCAGTATATGTCCATTTTTCAAAATGATGTCCTAAAGAGATTTTGAATGGATAAAAAGTATATCTAAATATGAATACACTGAAATAGGTGCCTTATGGGAAGAATCCCCTTCTATTATTCCTTTGGTGACAGCTCAAAATTTTGGATTTTCATCTAAGGTCGCGTTTACAATGCGAGTTATTGCTAGCGGGTTTAAAAGCACAATTCACACGTGTTTCCATGTGTCGTGCATAAGGCAGGCCATTCACTTGAATGGGCTGCCCTGTGTGCAATTGTCGCGCCAAAGACGCTCACAAGCTTTTTACACGATTCTTGAATGTTTTGTCTCGAGACAATCACGGCAACATTGCACTGTGTTTGGGGTGCCCATGATTCCTACTCACCCTAGTGCGATTGGGCCTAACTTTCAGTTCCAGTGATAATAGTCAACAGGCCAAACAGAGAGAGTGAATCTCTTTAACACTGCAAAAGATGGCAATAAAAACTGGGCATGAGTGATAAGGAACACAATTTGAGTGCTGGTGACTTTATGTTTCTCTAACAATAAAAACCTGATATGGATTTTAACCAGGGACTTAACAAATTGATATCTCTTTTTTTATAATCTGTGTTTTTTTAATCGCTTCAATACTGGGCATTTTCACGCCAATTTTCAGCTTACAGAGCTCTCACACTTTAAATGACAATTGCGCAGTCATACAACACTGTACCTAAAATAATTTATATAAAAAAAAAAATTGAGACAGATAGAGCTTTCTTTGGTGGTATTTAATCACCACTGGGTATTTTATTTTCTGCAAAAAAAATGAAAAAAGGACAAAAATTTTAGAAAATTTAGTAAATAAGTAATTTTTCTCCATCACTGATGTGCGCTGATGAGGCTGCGCTGATGGGCACTTATAGGCTGCACTGATGAGGCGGCACTGATGGGCACTGATGAGATGGAACTGAAGGGCACTGATGAGGTGGCACTGATGAGGATGCACTAATATGCAGCACTGATGAGTACTGATAGGTGGCACTGATGGGCACCGATAGGTGGCACTATTAGGTGACACTGATGGGCACTGATAGGCGGCACTTATAGGCACTGATAGGTGGCACGGATAGGTGGCACTGATTGGTGGCACTAATGGCCACTGATGGGCGGCACTAAAAGGCAGCACTGATTGGGACCACTGATGGCCACTGACTGGCATCACTGCTGGGCACTGTTGGGCTGCACTGATAATCAGGGCACTGTCAGTGTGAGGAAAGGAAAGCCAATAACCGGCATTTCCTTGTTTACATGTCATCAGCTAATCACATGGGTAAAGAGCTGGGTCATCGGCTCTTTACCGAGATCGGGCATGCACTGTGTCCCAGAGACAATAATAATTGTGGTGCGCTCCCCGCGCTTGTTTTTTCAAACTGGTTTAGCAGAGTTTATTAGCTTTGGTGTTTGGGTGTTTGTTTATTTATTTCATTGGGCATATTTTTTTATTTATTCTGGCTATTGAAATGAATAAATTCTGAAATGCTAAATGTGCCTAGCGTTTAG
The DNA here is from genome assembly GCA_029206835.1 of Rana muscosa. NCBI lineage: Eukaryota > Metazoa > Chordata > Amphibia > Anura > Ranidae > Rana > Rana muscosa. The sequence goes on along the minus strand of CM055117.1, from coordinate 680,839,907 downwards.
ACACGTTTAGATGCATATAGCAGCGTCAAGTGTTTTTTCTGCCAAAACTCTGCTGCTTCTGGACACACTGGCAGTGGGTTTTTTTTTTCTGCCACTAAACACTGCTAAAAGCCTATATGTGCATGGACACATAGGCTAACATGCAGGGGAGTTTAGAGGCAGGGGAAAAAAAACACTGGATGCCCTTAGAAGCAGCTGTAAAAACGTCCAGTGTGCATGAGGCCTAAAACTCACACCTGTGGTACAGTAAGTAAGGCTGGCCATACACTGATCCAGTAGGGACCGGACAAATTTCCAGTAGTGTGTGAACTCCCCTGCTCAACATTGGATTGTTTAATCGACTTCTGTCAAGGGACATGGAAATGTTTCCATCGATCAGCAGCTGCAGCCAATCATCTGCAACTTCGGATTAGAATATAATGAGGGAGATTCCATTATTCACCTTTTTTGTGTGGGTAGAGGAATCAGGGACGTGCAGTGAGGTCAGTGGCGGGTAAGGCACTGGCTAGTATCAGAGCCAGATACACACAGGTTGGAGCCTCCACTGCAGCATTTTTATTGGACAGCTTGTTCCAATGGTGCTTTACCATTGGTCCAAGGCTCCAAGCTGTCCATTAAGCTCAGTGCCTCTGACAAGAAATGAGGAGAGGCACTGTGAGCTCGGCCTCTCAGTCTGCTGCAAACAGAGTATGCCAGCTTGTATTTAAACTGGCTGCTCTGAATGTAGATTCTGACCAGGTGCACACAAAGCCCTGTATCTCCGGAACTATAGGTGGCAGGAGCCCCAAAATTTGACCAGTGGTGGGGTAGGACTTTAGCTACATACCCCCCCCCCCCCAATGACCCCATGCTCCCTGAAAGCATGACCCTTAAAGCTTGATAATTTTTTGGGGTATTTTTTGGTTTATTTTTTATGTTCATGTTCATGGCTCCGCCTCACCTGCCTCCCCTGACTGCACGTCCCTGTCAGGAATCTGTTTTTTTGTTTTTTTGTTAAGCCTGCTGGCGGTGCATGGCCAGCTTTAGAAGTATTTTATGGGTACAAGGTTTAGACTATATTTATAAAAAGGGAAAGGAGGGAAATGCATACATTTGGCGCAATTAAACATTTTATTTAGATGAGATAGAAATACTCACATGTACCAAGGAAAGGAGAAGGCTTTGTACTCAACCTAGAAGCTGGGGGAGAACAACACTCCTTTGTCCACTCCAGAGCACTGTCAGGCCTTAGAAGGATGACTCACTCCTGCGCCTGCCAGAGTCCAAGACTGATCTCAAAGCTGACAGCTACAGTGGCCGGCCACAAGTGTGTGCAGATTCACTTCCTTTGCCAGCGATTACCTGCAGTGATTTTTGCTGGACGCACTTTTTGTGTGTCCAGCAGCGATCACAATAAGTAATCACTGGCTGTGCGGACACCCTTATACAGCTGCGGCCACCATAGGGTTGCTACCTTTTCTTCAAATCAAACCCGAACACTTTAGCGGCGCACAGCAAAACATTTTTTACAGTATAAACTATGCATATATTTTGCTATTAAATAACATTTCTAATCATATAACATTAATAACAAGAGTCCCCCTTTACATCAGAGTTCACAGAGTTCCCCTTTTACATCTGAACTCGCAAAGTTCCCTTTCACTGTAAGAGGGACTCTGCAGATTCTGATGCAAGGGAGAACTCTGGGGACTCTAACATAACGGATGCTCTGGGAACCCTGATTTAAGGGGGAACACTGAGCACTCTGATGTACAGAGAGGACTCTGCTGTAAAGGGGGAACACTGTGGCCTCTGGTGTAAAGGGGAACTCTGATGTAAGGAGTGTTCTGAGAACCCTGATTTACCTTAGTGTACTCACTCAGAGTCAGGAGAGAGAAGGGGGGAGACTTCAGTCACAGAGAGGGATGGATGGTGAGCTCACTCACCCCTTGGAAGTCATCACCTCTCATCCAGATGTATCTGAGGCTGCTAGACTTCCAATTTCCGACCCCCGCTATCCTTTTCTGAGGCAGAGTGCCATGGGATTGGAGTGTGGGCAGACACAGAGAGGTGGGGGAGAAAGAGGTGCAGAACAAGCCATCTCTCCTCTCCTCTCCTGTCTGTGTGTTTTTTGGGGGAAGGGTAATTGTTAGAGTTGGATTTGGGCAGTGTGAAAGAGAGTGACACTCTCAGCTTACCCAACTGCAGCCAGCAACCCTGCTGGAAAGCCATAGTCCACTCTGACTAATGTGTCCGGGTTTCAGGCAGTCTGAAACCCAGACGTATGATTCCAAACCCGAACTGTCCGGGTGAATCCCGGACAGGTGGCAACCCTAGGCCACCAGCAACCTGTAATTACAGTGAGCGGGGTCGGGGGCCGCACCTACCCACTCACAGCCGCAGCAGGAATCAGAAGACTCCTGCCACTGCAATTTGCATCAGCCTAAATCACCAGTATGAATGTAGCCTATCCTTATGTTTTTTTTTTGGCACACAGACAGATTCTAGATCTTACCAGCAATTATTAAACAGAAATAATTGCTCAGAGAAGAATGGTTTCAGAGGCTTGACCTTCTCAATCAAAAGAAATTTTAGAGCTGACCAAAGTATTTTGTTAACTGATTAAGGGATTAAATCCATTCATTATTAATTGTTTTTAATCCTATAATATCCATGCACAAAAATATTATCACAGTAGAAACTAAACCGAAAGGCACCCATAGACTGTAACTGCCTGTCATCCAATAGCTACACATTTCCCTGGCTCAGACGTCAAAAATACTGCTTAGCATGCTAATAACTTTTCTGATGCACTAGTAGTTTTGGCTAGGTTGGAAATGTTTAACGAGGCAATCACTATTCTCAGATCTTAGTCAAGGGAGATATACTTTGCAGCAATCAAATACCTCTAAGGCCCAAACAGAGCTTAAAGTGGTTGTTCTGTCTCAACTACAAAGCGATAAAGTTCATCTCCAGGTTGATGTAGGCCTTACACAAGCTGGTTTGCTATTATCCCTTGCATCGATACAGGCAGTTTAACTCAATGAATAAACTCACAGTTAGGACGACAGACGATTAATCCTTTCAAATGTTCCGTTTAATGATGGATATTCATAGGTAGAAAAACGTTGCAGTTGTAAGCCACATGTAAGATGTTTAGCATGGAAGATATACAGGAGTAATGACCAGAATCAGGAAGTGGAGGAGATATATAAAGAACTACGGTGAGAGAGAGAGTTCAGCTAGAAAGAAGGGGACAGATCTTAAAGACACAGAGCAAGAATAATCACATAGTGTAACACAACACTCCCCGTCTGAAATCTTTAGATTTCATAACCTTAAACTAAAATATATATTTTCAAAAAGTCCAATACTGACGAATGTCCTGGAACCTGTAATGAAAAACATGCAACAAGCAAATAATAAATGTAAGTTCAACAGGATGAAGAACATAAAGTCACAGTATGATGTCTTCAAAGAATTCCAAAGTTCTGAGTAGAACCTGTAGATGGCAGCAATGTACTCCCCACCGTGCCAACAGCATGGCTAGTCCTTGCACAAGTCACTCACCTGGCAAAAGGAGTACTAACTCTGTAATTGGTTGACTAAAGGTTCGTGTCGATCCTCCCTTGGTTACCTTGACTTCTACCTTCCGGACTTTGTTATCGTCGCTGGGCATAACTTTAGTAATAAGACCCATAGGCCACTCATTCCGACAAACTTCCTTGTCTTTTAGAAGGATGAGGTCTCCAACCTTAAGATTCGGCTTAGATGCTTGCCATTTTTTACAACCTTGAAGGTGATGAAGATACTTTTTCTTCCAGCGATGCCAGAACACATTGGCTAGATGCTGCACCTGCTTCCATTGATGCCTGTAATGGTGTGACCGCAGCTTCTGTTTTGTACTTACAGAAGTGTGGAGTGAGGTGTTCACAGTTCTTATTTTCTTATCATCTTCAGGGTTTACTAGCCCATAGGTGGTGTCAATAGGGAGTAAGTAAGAGTCCTCACGCAGAAACCTTGGAGGTGACAGCCATAAGCTGTCCTGAAGAGCGGCAGGTGACACGGCTCTGGTCCCACAGTCAGCTGGGTTGAGTTCAGTGGGAACGTGATGCCATTGACTTGGTAGAGAGAATCTCTTGATACGTTCAACCCTGTTGCTGACGTACACATAAAATTGTTTTGTTTGGTTGTTTATGTAACCAAGTACTACCTTACTGTCTGTATAGAAGGTGAAAGAATCAATTCTAGTGTCCATTTCACTTTGTATGACCTCGGCAATTTCTACTGCTAGCACGGCTGCACAAAGTTCAAGTCTTGGTATGGTATGTGCAGGCTTGGGTGTGAGTTTTGCCTTGCCTAGGACAAAACTACAGTGTGATTCTCCATTCAGTTCAGAGGTCTTCAAATAGGCTACTGCAGCAAAAGCTTCAACTGATGCATCCGAGAAAATATGAATCTCTCTCCGGTTAGCAGTTGAAGTGGATCCTGGAACATAGCAACGGGGAATCTGAAGTTTTTCTAGTGACTTCAAAGAATATCTCCACCTTTCCCACTTGTGTTGATTCTCACTAGGCAAGGGAGTATCCCAGTCTATGTTCTCAGTAGACAACTGTCTTAGTAAAATCTTACCTTGAATGGTAACTGGAGCAAGGAAACCCAGTGGGTCATAGATGCTATTCACCACGGACAGGACTCCTCTCTTAGTGAAGGGTTTGTCACAAGTTGACACTTGGAAGGTGAATTTGTCTTGCTTGATGTTCCACAACAAACCCAGACTTCGCTGTACAGGAGGCACATCTGTACCTAAGTCAAGGTTTTTTAGACTAGTGGCATAGTCCTCAGAGTGAAAGGCATTCATAAGTTCCTGGCTGTTGGATATAATCTTGTGCAGTCTAAGGTTTGCTACAGACAGCATCTCCTTTGTTCTGGTGAGAAGATCAATTGCTTCTTTAGCAGTTGGAAAGGACTTAAGTGCGTCATCAACATAGAAGTTTCTTTCAACAAATTGACGGGCATCAGATCCATATTCAACTTCTCCAGTTTGAGCTGTTCTCCTTAGCCCATAAGTTGCCACTGCTGGGGAAGGACTGTTACCGAAGACATGTACCTTCATGCGATAATCTATAACTTCCTTGTTGAGGTCATTGTCCTTGTGCCATAGAAACCTGAGGTAGTTTCTGTTGTCTTCTCTGACAATGAAGCAGTGAAACATCTGTTGAATGTCGGCCATTACTGCTACAGGCTCTTGTCTGAAACGAATCAAGACTCCTATTAGACTGTTGTTCAAGTTGGGTCCCGTAAGGCGCATGTTGTTAAGAGAAACACCTTCGTGCTGAGCACTGGAATCAAAGACAACTCTGATTTGGTCTGGTTTGCGTGGGTGATACACGCCAAAGGATGGAAGCTACCAGCATTCTTCTCCCTCCTTTAGTGGGGGAGCAGGCTTTGCATGATCTCTGTCAAATACATTTTGCATAAAGTCCACAAAGTGCTTTTGCATCTCTGGTTTCCTGCTTAAGTTTCGCTTTAAGGAGGAGAATCTACTGATGGCCTGCTGTAAGTTGTTGGGCAATCTCTCTCTTGGGAGACGAAAGGGTAGGGGTGCTACCCAGTTATTGGAGTCATCTTGAAAGAACTCATTGTCCATTACCTTGATGAATTCTTTGTCTTCCATTGAAGGAGCCAGTATGTCATCTTCACTGGTTGCATTAAACACTGTAGAGCCGAAGTCGCCATCATGGCAGGAGAAAGGGCTTGTGTCACCTGAGATACCATGTTGCCATTTGTGGCTGGCTATCTTCTCTTTCACCCAGTAGTGATGTGGGCATGGCTCAAAGTAAGTGTTTTGGCCATTTGGCAGAACATTTGTCTTGAATGACGAAATGTTGGTAGGTCTTTTCATTTTGCCTATGCAGACATTGCCTATGATGACCCATCCTAGATCCGTGCACTGGGCAAAGGGGGCATCTGGGGGTCCACTGACTTGTCTGTGTACCTTGTGAACTCTTAGAATGTCTCTTCCTAACAGAAGAAGGATCTGAGCATCTTTGTCAAGCGGCGGTATCTCATTTGCTATTACCTTGAGGTGAGGGTGATGGAAAGCAGCAGCTGGAGTAGGGATTTCTTCCCTGTTGGCAGGTATCTGATTGCACTCAACAAGTGTAGGTAAGGGTAATTGCAAGTTACCTTTGAGAGAAGATACCATGAGTCCATGAGCCCTTCTTCCAGAAACCTCTATAGTTCCACTACAGGTACCCAAGGTGTAAGGATGAGCTTCGCCTTTTATTTCAAATAGATTGAACAATTCCGATTTTGCAAGTGATCGATTGCTCTGATCGTCTAAGATAGCATATGCCTTTAGAGACTTTTCTGGTTGATCCTTGTGGTATATGTTCACCAAGCATATCTTAGCACAGGACTTACCACAGCGGTCTTCTCCACAAACTTCAGTGCAGGATGAAGAAATGATGGTAGAATTAGGCACTTGGTCTGTATTCTCCCCGCCATGCGTTAACCTGGGAGGAGTGTTGGCAGGTTGTGCAAGGCTGGGCTCAAGAGGATGGAGGGCTTGCACATGTTCTTCAGAGCCACACTCTATGCACTTGATGGACACATTACAGTCCCTTGCAAAATGTTCTGTAGAAGCACAGCACCTGAAACATACCCTAAATGTCTTTAAAAGCTCCTTGCGCTCTTCCAGAGGCTTTTTCCTAAAGCCGATACATTTATTGAGGGGGTGTGGCTTCTTGTGTATGGGACACTCTCTGTTAGGGTTTTCAATCTTCCTACTCTGTTTGTTCGTGGCTAGAACTGTGGTAGGAGTGGGAAGGATGTCAGTCTTTTTCACGGACACTGGGCCGCTATGGTTTCTATAGTTGCCCTGAAGACTGGTACTCTTAGGAAAGGGTGAGAAGAGGCTGTACTCACCGTAGGAAAAACTTGGATTGTTCTTGGTCTCTGCAATTTCCCTGATGAATTCACAGAAGAAAGAGAATGGAGGGAAGGAAACCTTGTTCTCTCTTTTGTATGATGACCCTAGTGCAGTCCATTTCTCTTGCAAACCATACGGGAGCTTGGAGACAATTGGGTTTACCCCTCTTGGAGTGTCAAGGTAACTGAGTCCAGGTAGTTTTGGGTCTGTCTTGGCTAGCTGAAGCTCAAGGAGAAGATCACTCAGTCTCTGGAACTCCTTGTTGTCCTTACCGGATATCTTTGGGAAAGTTTCCAGACGCATGAACAAAGCATTTTCTATAGCTTCTGGACTGCCATAACTTTGCTCTAGTCGCTCCCATGCAGCTGTGAGGCCTGCAGTAGGATTGTCCATGAAAACCGATCTTAATGGCTTAACACGTGCAGCAGATAGAGGACCAAGCCATTTGATCAGCAGATTCAATTCTTGATCAGCTGTAATGCCAATATTGCTGATTGTAGTTCTGAAGGCACATTTCCAACTTCTGTAGTTCTCAGGTTGGTCATCAAAACTTGTAAGACCAGTCTTTGTGAGCTCCCTGCGAAGCATGTACCTCACAAACTCTTCTTTCTCAGTTGTCTCCGCCTTTATGTGAGATGCTGTTGGCTGTATGGTGCTGATTGCGTTATCTTTGACATTGTTGTTAAAGGACACAGGGAAATATGGTGCAGCAGATGCATCCAGGTGAGTTGCTTACTTGAAGTCAGTTGTTCCAATGGTACGTTGATTCAAGGCTGTACCGATGACTGGAGATTGATGACTTGCTTGAAGCTTGCGCTGATGCTCTGTGACGTATGAAGGCAGGCAAGGTAGGCAGGTAGGAAATGCAGTGGAGTGATTTTGAGTGCAGGAAGTTGCTGGAACCTCTTTAACTTGAAGCTGTGAAGGAGTCTCTATGTAGTCGGGAGCATTGGAGACAATGGAGTGTGCACTGCAGTGGCTTAGGACATAGTCTTTAGTGCGTTTGAGGGGGTCTTCCATATCTGCTATGTTTAGGTTAATGATGTCTTTCTCACTTGCACCTTCGTCTGCACTGATAGCTTGCTGTAGGACCCTTAGCTTTGCCATAGCTGCGTCATGTTTACACTGTTCATTTAAGGTTTCCATTGTTGCTCTTTGTCGTGCTGACTGAGCTTCCGACTCTGCTCTCTGAGCTTCCAACTCTGCTCTTTGACGTGCTGACTTCGCTTCCAACTCTGCCCTTTTTTCTGCTTATGCCACCTGCACTTTGCTGGCTTCCACTTCAGCGCGGGCATTAATAAGTCGCTCACTGAGTGTTGAGTATCTTGAACTATGGGATCTTGACGAGTTTTTAGAACGTCTGGTGGAAACAGATCTGTGAGATGCAGTGTCCTGTAACAGCTTTATTTTTGCTTCTGCCTTTAATCTGGTTTGCTGGATAAAACTGTCTCTTTCAATATTGAGAGCATTGACGCGCTTTAATTGTGTCATCGCACTTTCTGTATTCATGTTTTGCAAGACATTAGTGAATTTGCTGCTGGTAAGCTGATAAAGCTCATATGAGGCAGAAAGTTGTTTAATGGCGCCCTCTAGTGTCAGTGGTTCACGTTTAACAGACACTGTATTGGCTTCAGCAAGGATTTTCTCCCAGACTAATTCCAAGCTATTTGACAATTCAGTGCTTGAAGCTTCATAATTCTCCATTACTTTCCAAGTGGGTTTAACTGAGCATTTGGGTAACTCAGTTTCTTCAGGAACTTGTGGGGAAGGAGATGTGAGTTCACATGCAGAAGCTTGGTCACTCATGATAGCAGACTGACTGTGAAAGCAGGCAGGATCTGTGTGCTGAAATATGACACTGTGCAGATTGTCTCAGGCTATAAGGCTGCCATGTGCTGCTCTGTCCCTTCTGTCTTGCTATGAGGGCAGTATATCTTGTCTGTTTCAGTACTGACATGCAGAAATCTTGTAATTAGGCTGTGAAACTCCGTTTTTCTACTGTTCTGTCTCAACTACAAAGCGATAAAGTTCATCTCCAGGTTGATGTAGGCCTTACACAAGCTGGTTTGCTATTATCCCTTGCATCGATACAGGCAGTTTAACTCAATGAATAAACTCACAGTTAGGACGACAGACGATGAATCCTTTCGAATGTTCCGTTTAATGATGGATATTCATAGGTAGAAAAACGTTGCAGTTGTAAGCCACATGTAAGATGTTTAGCATGGCAGATATACAGGAGTAATGACCAGAATCAGGAAGTGGAGGAGATATATAAAGAACTACGGTGAGAGAGAGAGTTCAGCTAGAAAGAAGGGGACAGATCTTAAAGACACAGAGCAAGAATAATCACATAGTGTAACACAACAGTGGTTGTAAACCCTTACAATCCACTTTTTACTACAGGTAAGCCTATAATAAGCCTTACCTGTAGCTACTGTGGATATCTCCTGAACCTGCACGGTTTTGGAGATATCCCCTGTATCAGCATGTGCCGACGCCATCGGCACATGCGCACTGAAGCAATGGCAAGAACGTTCGTGCCGTTGCTTCAGCTGACTTGCTGTTGCCGGCAGCTCCCGTGTGCATGCGGGAGTGACGTCATCGCGGCTCCAGCCAATCACAGTGCCGTAGCCCGCTATACCCGGAAGTAACTCTGGGGGCGATGTCACAGGCCGGAGCAGTGTGCGGGGACCACAGCGAGGGGTTCGATCTAAGGTGAGCATTTCATAATGAGCTAGTATGCTATGTATATTAGCTCATTATGCCTTTGTCTTGCAGGTTCTTTTTTTTTTGTTTGTTTTTTGTAGTGGGTTTACAACCACTTTAATGGTGGCAAACTGAATAACACTACTGCCTTTCAAAGCAGGAGTCCTGGTTTGACTGTCAAGAATGACACCGTCCCAATGGTGTTTCACCACCCACAAACACTCTGTTAGGTTTGAAAACACTTTTTTACATTTTTAATTAAAAGGTGAATTATTAGAAATGTCATATTATTGCTGTCTGACTCAGATGGGGGGGGGGGGGGGTTATCCCTGTGGCACCAGGACCAGAAATTACCAGAAGGCAATTGGGGTCACTGAGGAGGCACAGATAGCAGTAAACACTTTACAGAGGTTCCATATGCCTCTGAGCCCTTTCACCCGATCAAGAATGGGGCCACAGGCAGCAATAAACAACACATAAAGGGGTTAATTTAATAAAGGCAAATAGACTGTGCACTTTTGCAAATGCAGTTGCTCCAGATCTTAGTAAATGAGGTAAAGCTTCACTTTACAAAGAATACCCAATCACATGCAAGGGAAATAAAAAAAAACAGTATTTTTGCTTGCACATGATTGGATGATGGAAGCAGGGCTGATCCTGGATGGGGTGCACGGCACCGAGGCGCCACAGGGGAGGGGGGCGCCAAAGTGCCAGAGCACCGTTGGTCCCGAGTGTGCTGCCATTGAGTCGGCATTTTGCCGCGCGACCCGCAGCAGCTTCCCCTGCTTGTAATCAGGGCTGGGCGCCGGTGTATCATCCTAGAGCGCATGTCAGCGAGGGCGCCGTGATCTCGTCATTGCCACCCACTGACCCGCCCGCCGGCACGCCTGCTGCAGTGTCCACATCCCGCGCCCGCTGTATCCTGTTCAAGGAGGGAAGAGAAGGTAAGTTAGGTCCGCCCCACCTCCTCCCCATGTCTCCCCTGTGCCTGCCCACAACACCTTCGTGCAGCCAATCTGTGCCTGGCTGGAAGGGAGTGAGGGCGGGAGATTTCAAAGCAGCCAGACCAGTGACACTGTCCTGATGTCGCTGCCTGTGCTTTCTCCAAAGACAATGCAGCCTGGGTGAGTGATCTCTCCCCTCTCTCTCTTCCCTAAATGCTCCATAGTCTACCTACCTTCCACATCCCATAATAATCCAGCGTTCCATGCGCTATAATCCTCCAGCCTTCCACGCGCCATAATCCTCCAGCCTTCCACGGGCCATAATCCTCCAGCCTTCCACATGCCATAATCTTCCAGCGTTCCACACGCTATAATCCTCCAGCCTTCCACGCGCCATAATCCTCCAGCCTTCCACGCGCCATAATCCTCCAGCCTTCCACATGCCATAATCTTCCAGTGTTCCACACGCTATAATCCCCCAGCCTTCCATGCGCCATAATCCTCCAGCCTTCCACGCGCCATAATCTTCCAGCCTTCATGCGCCATAATCCTCCAGCCTTCCATGCGCCATAATCCTCCAGCCTTCCGCGCGCCATAATCCTCCAGCCTTCCACACGCCATAATCTTCCAGCGTTCCACGCGCCATAATCCTCCAGCCTTCCACGTGCCATAATCCTTCAGCCTTCCATGCGCCATAATCCTCCAGCCTTCCACACGCCACAGTCTTCCAGCCTTCCACGCGCCAGGGTCTTCCAGCCTTCCACGCGCCACAGTCTTCCAGCCTTCCACGCACCACAGTTTTCCAGCCTTCCACGCGCCACAGTCTTCCATGCCCCACAGTCTTCCAGCCTTCCATACGCCATAGTCTTCCAGCCTTCCACGCACCATAGTCTTCCAGCTTTCCACGTACCATAGTCTCCCTGCCTTTCATGTACCATAGTGATCCTTCATTCCTGCTTTCCATGTACCATACTCCTCCTTCCTGCCTTCCATGTGCAATAGTGGCAAAATAAGGTTTTGCCTAGGGTGTCAAAAATTCTTGCACCAGCCATGTTGTAATGTCAGGTGGGAGCATGACGCGGTACTGTCCTCGAGGTGCCGGCATCTCCACATGGTGAGTGGGCAGCCCCGCAGAAGGAGGCTGCGTCAACATGGATGGTGAACACTGAGGGCAGCTGGGAGCCCAGGAGAGAGAAGAGCTTCACAGCCTCCTTGACCCCCGAGGTGGTGCGCAGAAGCATCCCCGGAGTCTCAAAGCCTGGACTCTGTCTTCTCCAACTTCCTCTCTGCATCAGCAGTGAGTCCGGCAAGACAAGATTGAGTGGGAGGCGCAAGCTGCCAGGGAGCTGCTGGAAGAAGCAGCAGAGCACCTCCCAGATCAAAAAGGGTACTGGGCATCATACACTGACACAGACCTTCCTACAGATACAGAATGGAATGGGGACAGGGCTAGCGGTCTCTGTCAGTCCCCCCTCTCTCAGCCGCCCTCTCTGTCCACTGCCCTCTCTCACTCAGCCCCTCCCTTTCTCTTAGCTCCACCTCTGTTCCTCAGGCCCCTCTATGTCCACCACCCTCTCTCTGAGCCTCCCTCTCTCAGCTCCACCTCTCTCTCTCAGCCCCGCCTCTCTGTCCACTACCCTCTCACTGAGCTCCTCTCTTTCTCTCTATCAGCCCCTTCTCTGTCCAATACCCTCTCTCAGCCCCACATCTCTCTCACTCAGCCCCACATCTCTCTCAGCCTCCCTCTCTGTCCACTACTCTCTCTGAGCCCCTCTCTCTCAGTCCCCCTCTCTGTCCACTACCCTCTCTCTGAGCCCTCTCTCAGTCCACTACCCTCTCTCTGAGCCCTCTCTCTGTCCATCTCTCTGTCCACTACCCTCTCTCTGAGCCCTCTCTCTGTCCACTACCTTCTCTCTGAGCCCTTTCTCTGTCCACTACCCTCTCTCCGAGCCCCTCTTTCTCAGCCTCACCTCTCTCAGCCCCCCATCTCTCTCATTCAGCCCCCCATCTCTCTCACTCAGCTCCCCATCTCTCTCACTCAGCCCCACATGTCTGTCCACTACCCTCTCTAAGCCCCTCTCTTTCTCTCAGCCCCCCTCTCTGTCCACTATCCTCTCTCTGAGCCCCTCTCTCTCTCTCAGCCCCCCTCTCTGTCCACTATCCTCTCTGAGCCCTCTCTTTCTCTCAGCCTAAATAAATAGGCTTATATGCAATAATATTTTACAGGATTTTTTCATCAGATCATTTTATAATATATCATCCAAAGCCATTAGCCTGTTTTAGCAGTGTAAGCTGAAAAAAACCCCCCATCTCCGTGAGCACTGCATATATCTGCATATGCCTAAAACAATGTTTAAGGTCAATTGGAGGTAAGTCACATTCCTGTAGCATGTGAGAATATACTTAATACAACTGCAAAGAATTCAAGTTGGATGGTGATTTAAGTTGTCATTCTGCAAAGAATATGTCTATTTAGAGTAATAAGTAACCGAGGGCCCATCTGTTCGTTATTAAAAAATACAAGCAGCAAGAAGAACACTAATTATACTACAGCTCTGATCCTTTACAGTTATCCAATTATGGTACAAAATAATTAACCTGAGGAGGAAATGCCGGTGAGAGCCAACTGAAACTTCTGTCAAGCTAAGAGTTTCAGTGCGAAACAGGTAGGACTGGTTACAGGCAGCTCAATCAAGTGATATGGAAACCTAGACATACTGGCTGCCTATCTATGAACAGGGGTTATGTTTAGTATGGACTCTTCCAATACTTATTATGTGTTAATCTTATCATAGCTTGAAACTGGCAAATTACAGTGTTTACCTTATCTTAATCTGGAGTTGGACTATAAAAGATCTGGTTAACACACAAAATGGTATAAATTCATAGAGTAAGGATGTACACTATATATATATATATATATATATATATATATATATGTAGCGGGGTATCGTTTTCACCCACAAAACTACAGTTCCCAGCACGCTTTGAGGCACCCAGGGTGCAATTCCCCGTGCAAGGACTGCTGGGGTGGACTTTAAAAGGGAGAGGAGGAGCCTCTCTCTTTCTCTTTGGATGCCGCCTTTCCTGCGAGAGGATCCCTGCACTCACCTGCTGCTGCGCGTGCAAGGCCTGAAGCCTGGGCCTCACACTTTGTTCCAGAGAGCTTTCCGCTTCACCGAGGAGCCTGCGGAGCATCCGATCCACCTAAGGTGCCACCTTCTTCTGGAGGATCGAAGACCCGGCACATCGTGGGCACTGTGAAGCAATTCACAGTAGCGGAGGTACCGGACAGGAGTCGGTCCGGTCGGGTGAGAGAGCGCCAGCTCAGAACCACATCTAAGTAACTTTGTTGCCTATTAACTTTGCCTAGGCCCCTCACTGACTACAGTTATACTTTGGAGAGACTGTCTGCTGAACTGAGTTTATCAGTCTCTCCAGCTTTACTAAGTTAGCGATCATTTGCTACCCCCTTTGGATTACAGTTTGTTTCTTTATGTGCACCACCGAGAGTTGCTAGCGAAGATTCTTCTACAAACTATACCCCAAGTTATAGTCAGGCCTGACTGGGTAGTATAGGACATTGCTGGGCGCCATTTTTTGCTCACGAGGGAGGATAGCTGCAGCGGGGTTATTATATTGTCATTGCATTACTGAATGTTATACCCTTTTAATGTGTACACCTATATTGCAGGGATCTGCATGAGATATTGTATACAAATTACCTTTTATACTTTTACCAATAGTAAAAAGTTATAGTTAAGTAATTTGGTTGTCGGTGTCATATACTGTGCTGGGATACAAAGGGTTTGTACCATATAACAGTATAGAGATATTACAGTTATACCATCCTTCCCCCTTTCCTAACTGTGCCACGAGAGGTTAGAGCCGATTGCCAGGGGTTGATAGCGGTGCATTACAAGGCCCAAAACAAACAAGCAGCCCTCTTAAACTGAGGGTATCACTATATATATATATATATATACAGGCTCAACCGTTATTGGCAGGCAGCCTTAAATCCAAGAAACATGGACGCCCAGGAATGGTCCTATCTGACTTGTTCTGCACAAGTGCTCTGTTCTATTTAGCACAGCAGCAGCAAGCAAAGTTTCAATGCCACAGGGCTTTGAGCAGCAGGTCCATAGCATGTGTAGCGGACCCCCCAATAATAGGGGTCGCTATGCCTAAATTTAGAGGGTAGCCTGAGCTAATAGTTAGGCTCAGGCTGTTGAATTCTTCAAACTGGCTTCTGCTCTAAGGTGATGTTGCCTGGCAGTGCAGTTCCCTGTGGCCTATGGGTGGCACTGTTGCCCCGGGCTCGGGTTGAACCACGGGTAGCATTACAGCGCTATTGGGTGTCCTCTCTCGGTGGCCGTTCAGTGGGCGTAGTCTACCCGCTGTGCATGCCGGGAGAGGGTACTTAAGGGGCAGACACCATTAGGCGGGGAGTTCGGAGTAGATCCAGAGGACCCCTTGGTCCTAGGCGCGTACCCCTCCTTCGGTGGCCCTCATGGCCAGGGGTACGTGCATGTGTATTCAGTCCCGGGCACCTTTAGCCCGAGGCTGCATCGCTCCAGGTAGGCCCAACACCTTTAGCTGAGGCCTGCATTAGAAGAGGAGTCCCAGGGTGCTCAAGTAGGGGTAACCCACTCTGAAGGAGAGGAAACCAGGGGAGGACCTATCCAAGGGGATCGGTGAAGGAAGTCACTGTCTCGGGAGAGGCCTGGTTATCTATCAGAGGGAAGGACTCCATAATCCGCCACAAGCCTTGTAATGTGCCCCATTGGCACCTAAGGACTTAGATATTACAAGTGCTGGGAAGTTCAAGATTTGGAAGCTGTTTCTTGATCGTATCCCTAGGAAATTACAAGTGAATGTTCCGTGCTCCACACCGGCTGCTAGAACCGTGAGAGGGGACTATCCGGGTGAGCGGGTCCCGCTCAGGCCTGAGTGGCAATGATTGTTAGTTGGGTGCCGCGTGCCTGAACCTACCTCCCTGTTCATTTTTCTCTATCTCCAACTTTCCTGTCAAGTTATCAAGCAAGCAAAATAAACCTTTCTTTATTGGGTTTAATACTGTCTGGACAATGGCCTTCTTGAAATAAAGAGAGAGAATAGACTCTTCCCTACACTCTAGGGAAGAGAACCAACGGAAGGAGGTAACTCACTGCAGGACCCAAATCAGATAACACCGCTCACCCTCTTCAACAAGGAGGACACTGGGCATGTGGCATGGTGTGTCCCACCTGCTAGCGGAGGTAAGCAAGGAAGGGATCTGTGTGCTACACATGAAACAAACAAAACATCTCCTTTAAGCCACTAATTAAACTCAGGTCTTGACTTACAGGGTCCTCCTCAGTGGGTTCCCTGAAACAAAAATGCAGCACTTTTACTTTTTTAGTGTGCTACCAGCAGTCAGCAGGTTCTCACAGCACAGAGAGTAAGAGAGCTCACATATATAATGGCCTGAGGACAGTTGAGACTAATGAGGCCTGAAGGTCAGGTAAGATGTGCACCTAGGGTAAGGTGACCAGATTTTTAAAATAAAATCCGGGGACATATTTTTTCTTTTACTAGTAGTGGCAGCAATCAGCGACTCTCTGCCCGTTGCCGCCTGCCTCACAGCCTGTCAAGTCTTACTCTCCGGGCCCGGGATACTACTGGGTGGGGTGCGGAGAAAGATCACTCCGCCAGGGAAGGCAAGGAGATAAGCAGGCAGGCGGCTGGCCGGGACTTGAGCCACGGCAGAAGAACATGGGAGCGGAGCTCAATGGGCATGCACCCGAAACTGAAGAAATATTCCCTCCGCTCCGACCAGCACAAAAAGGGGCACAGATAATGGAAAAAAAATACACCCCCCTAAGCTAGTAGGAGCGGGGGGTGTAATTCAGATTTTTTTTTTATTATTCTGCACTGACTGTCTTTAAAATTGCCCGGGCCCCTGTTCAAATCCAATCCGGGGACAAAACTGGGGACAGACTTGGTCCAGGGACAGTGTCCTCAATCTGGGGACTGTCCCCTGAAACCGGGGATGTCTGGTCACCCTAACCTAGGGAAGGAGGCTTATTCTCACCTTATATCCCACCTAAGATATTGTACCAATATCCGCAGATTGGACAATCCGCATGCACTTATGCAGATAGGCTGACATTCTAGATTTGCCACCAGATTTTCCTGATTTAGAGCTAGATTAACTTAGTATTTAGAGGGTAAGTAAAGTATTAAACTGAAAGTGTTCCAAATCTTGAAGGTTCCGTGGGCCTCTTCTATGAACTCTGATCTTTAGTTCTTGCCATAGGTTTTCTATTGGATTCAAGTCAGGTGATTGGCTGGGCCATTGTAGCAGCTTTATTTTCTTTCTTTAAAACCAATTTTCGAGTTTCCTTTGCTTTGTGTTTAGGATCATTGTCTTGGGGAAATGTCCACCCTTGTTTCATCTTCATCATCCTGGTAGATGGCAGCAGATTTTTATCAATAATGTCTTGGTTAATTTTTTCATTCATCCTTCCTTCAGTGATCTTGAAATATGCCAGTACCATATGCTGAAAAACAGCCCCACTCCATGATGTTCCCACCTCCATACTTCACTGTTGGTATGGTGTTTTTGGGGTGATGTGCAGTGCCATTTGATCTCCAAGCATGGTGTGTATTATGGCATCCAAAGAATTAAATATTGGTCTCATCTGACCATACTACATTCTCCCAGTATTTCACAGGCTTGTCTAAATGTTTTGCAGAAAACTTTAGATGAGCTTCAACATTATTTTTCTTTAGTAAAGTAGTCTTGCGTAGTGAGCGTGCATACAAGCCATGGTTGTTGAGTGCATTACTTATTGTTTTTCCTTTAAACAATTGTACCTGCTAATTCCAGGTCTTTCTGAACTCTCCACAAGTGGTCCTTGGCTCTAGGACAACTCTTTTGATAATTCTTTTTACTCCTCTGTCAGAAATCTTGCGAGGAGCACCTGGTCGTGGCTGGTTTATGGGGAAATAAAGTTGTTTCCAGTTCTGGATTATGGTCCCAACAGTGCTCACTGGAACATTCAGAAGTGTAGAAATCCTTCTGTAATTATTTGCCATTAGTATGTTTTGTAACAATAACCTTGCAAAGGTCTTGAGAGAGCTCTTTGCTTTTACCCATCATGAGATGTTTCTTGTGTGACACCTTGGTAATGAGACACCATTTTATAGGTCATCAGTTGAAACTGAACCAGCTGATATTAATTTGCACTGACAAGGGGCATAGTTGCTTTCTAATTACTGTTTTCAGCTGTTGTATTGGCTTTCCATGTCTTTTTGCATCCCCCTTTCTTCACATGTTCAATCATTTCTCCCTGTTTCATTCCATTTTATTACACATAACTTAATTTCTTGACTTATTTGTTTTGGTTTCTTTGTATGTATGAATTGCATGAGTTGTTGCCGACATGTGGTGAAAACTTCATGTCAATAGCACCTTCAGAAATATATTTACCTAGAAAAATGGTGATGTGTTCAATACTTATTTTACCCTCTGTATATTCATTTATAAAAGTCATATGATACTCTTTAAAAATTATTCCATATTTTCTTTTAGGGCTTCATGATTTGTCACAAGGCGTCCAGAACACAACAGCAAAGGAAATGACCTGAGGATCACAGCTTAGTGAGGAAGTCTACACAGTGGGAAGCCAGAAAGGATTAAGCTGTACTGCTGCGATGTGCTTTTGCTTGTCAGAATTGAGATGAAAACTTATCACAGTAGAAGAAAGGTAAAAAGTTATACAAATGTTTTCTTAAATAAAATAAAAAAAGGTTATTTGTTTTATATACTGAATACAATGGTAAGTGAAAAACAGCAAATAACTCTTCCAATGACATTTAAACATAATAGTGAAAGGAAAAAAAGAGTTGCTAAAGCTATCCAGCAAACAAAAAGTAGAAGTTTTGTTTGCGCCCCTCCCCCTACGCTGTCAAAACCAGGAGCCCACTCCCACTTCTGGGTAAGATCACAATATCGTTGGGCGGTGATCTACAAAATGTTCGGCCCCCCCTGCCTTCTGGGAGACACACAGGTCCCAGCAGTGCTGGGACAAGGTCATTCGGTGGCCAGGGCGAAGATGGCAAACTGCGCCCCCCCCCCCCGGTGTAAAGAACGAGTCAGTGTTGGTGGCGGTTTCCGATCCCACCTCCTGGTCCGGTCTCTCGGTGAAGTTCCGCCGGCCGGGACTAGGAATCACCTGTCCGGCGCAGAGGTGACTCTAGGAACAATATATAGTGGGGGCACATAAGATGTCACAGTCAAAACTTGGAGGTACTAATAATTTTTACCAGTAAATCATACCACCGAAAATAAACTAAATAAGAGTGTGTATGTATGTGCAGGGCCGCCATCAGGAATTTTGGGGCCCCTTACACAGCTTCAGACATGGGGGCCCCCCCTGGAGCAAATTGAGAAGCGGGGGGGGGGGGTGCCACGAATTGAGAAGCAGGGGGTTTGGGTGCTGACGAACACAAAAAAAAACTAAAAAAAGGGGGGTTGCCATCCAGGGCCCTGGGGACCTCCTGGACCCCTTACAAAAAAATAAATAAAATAAAATAAATAAAATTTTAATAAAAAAATTAATAATAAAAAAAAATACAAAAAAGGGGGGTTGACATTTGGGGCCCTGGGGAACTCCGGGCCCCTGGGGACCTCTGGGCCCCTTACAAAAAAGGGGGGCCATCCGGGCCCCTTACAGGTGTACAGTCTGTACCCCCCTGATGGCGGCCCTGTGTATGTGTGGTATATATATATATACATATACACACACACACACACACACACACATACATACATATATATATACCACACATACATACATACACACACATATACATATATATACATACACACACACAAAAGTCGAGAGTAATGTGATATTTTTATTGTCTTATTGTGGAACCACACCAGCAATGTTAGAACTCATTAACACAAGTGGTGAGGGGGGCTGTTAAACGCTGCAGTTGAGCCAAGTTTTTATCCCCCCACCCCTCCCCGCTACTCCCGTTAGCTGCATACAGGCAGTGGCTGGGGGTGTACACATATTGCAGCCATGTTTAGTGCTTTTGGCAGGTGCTTCCACCCACTGTGTACAACCCCTTCAACTGAATGAGGATGCTCTGCAACAGCCCCACGAGTGTGTGCAATACACTAGTGTGGGGGATAAAGAGGTTGAAGCAGGTGGTGAGGCGGTGATACAACACCTCCTCACTGCCTGTCTAATGTTTTCTAAAGAGTGATCTGCATGTGGATTGCTCTTCAGAAAGCAAAACGAGTGTAAATAAGCCCTAAGGCTTTAAGGTGAAGCAGAGAGACAGAACACACAGACCTTGCATTATTTTCTCCCAGGTAGAGATCTAATTTAACCTCCCTAGCGGTAATCCCGAGCGTGACTCGGGGTTGTTTTTTTATGCTAGGATCGGTAACCCCGAGTCACGCTCGGGGTAGACATTGCAGAGCTCGCAGCGGAGTTTCCCTACCTTCTCCTGGCGATCCAGCGATGATGTCCTCTGCTGTGATCGCCAGCGAGACCTCCGGCGAGTGTCGGCACTTTCGACCCCATCTGACTTCCTAGTTCCGTTCCCTGCGAGCTGCAGCGGCGCATGGGAGCGGAACTGGGCGGCAAATTCAAAAAGGTAAACACACAGTATACATACAGTATACTGTAATCTTGCAGATTACAGTACTGTATGTAATAATTACACACCCCCTTTGTCCCTAGTGGTCTGTCCAGTGTCCTGCATGCACTTTTATATAATAAAAATCGTTCTTTCTGCCTGTAAGCTGGAGATTGTCCATAGCAACTAAAAAGTGTCCCTTTATGTCAAAAGTGGTTTTAGACCAGCTAGAAAGCAGCGATAATAAATTAGAATCACTCGCAGAATTGAGCGATAGCGATTTGTGGGGAAATTCGTCATCAAACACTAAATCTAATGACAGCGACAATTCTGCAACTGAGCAAATTTCAGTGTTTTTGATTTGATTACATTATTGAATATTTTTTATTATAATTAGATTACTATTTTTTATAATTTTTTATAGTTATTCATTATATTATAATTTATAATTTTGTGTTTCATATTTATCATACCCGGGATGTTTACTAGACTCTGGTTTGCTCAGGTTTAAGTAAGTAATTACTAAGAATCGCAGGCCTATAATACATAACACCAAATTTTCATGCAAAATAATTGTACCGCTTTTGGTACATAATTCCAGAAAGAATCATACCGCCAGGGAGGTTAAGAAACATGATTTCTGCTGGTTTAAAGGAATGTAAGTCTGTCGGCCGAGATTCTCGTCGAAAAAAACATGTCGTTTTTTTCGACGAGATTCTTGGACAAGAAACTTGTCCCGGCCGAGTGTACAGACGCTCGATTCAAAGAACCCGCGGTTCTTTGAATGGAGCATACGCGGTGACGTCATCGACTACGACGAGCATGCGCTCGTCACATTCGATGCCGTCGCCGCCATCTTGGTATACCCTACGTATGCCTAGGAAGCTACCGCGCATGCGTCAAATTCATTTCGAACATGCGCGGGCTTTCGGGAGGACAGGTAAGTGTACACACACTCACTTTTCTCGTCGAGAAACATGCCGACGAGAATCTCGACGAGAAAATAGAGAGCAGGATCTCTATTTTCTCGTCGAGATACTTGTCGCTTTTCTTGACGAGAAACCATACACACGAACGAATTTCTCGGCAAAAAATCTCTGCCAGCAAGTTTCTTGCTGGTTTTTGCCGAGAAACTCGTTCGTGTGTACGAGGCTTGTGTTCTGTCCCTCTGATGATGAAGATCTTTCACAGCCAGGTATCAGGATGAACATGAACAGACTGTAAGAGCAGGTCTTCCTTGGATCCTGTTCCCCTCTCTCTCTCTGCTGCCCCTCTCCCTATCACTGACTATCCATGCTGCTGCTTTCTATTCCTGAAGCAAAGGAAAAAAACTCACTGTGGAGCAGAGGGGTCATTTTAGCCACTTCCTCCTCCTCTGGAACTGCTGCTTAAAGTTGTCCAAATCTGGCGGCTGGAGAAAGGGGAGGGGCTGGAGTAGCATGATTGGATAAGAACTGGCATGTGACTGCACAGATCCCTCCCTATGGTCACTGGAATGACATCATCCTGCATCTCCGTGCTGTGCTGTGAGTTTTGCCAGCATAGCTTTCTGAGCATACAGACAGGGGCGGGCTGGGGAGCGGGAGCGATACTCGCTTCATTAACTGGGTCTGCTGCAGTCATTATGACAAGCAGGAGACCCAGTCTATGCTTCCATTGGGAGCAGATGGGCGGCCTGGCTGTGCGAGCGCTACTCGCATTAACATTGGAGTCGGCGAGGAGAGGGAGGGGGGAAGAAATCACTGCAGGAGCTGACAGGTGTTCTCTCACTTGTGAGATTACTCTGCCCTATAGAAAAGTGAGGGGCAGGGCGGGACTGGTCTCAGGCTTGTGCCGGGTGCAGGAGCGCACTCGGCACCTACTGTTATCATCTATGTAGCGCGCCAGTACACCAGCACTTCTACTGCGCCCCCCTTCCTCCAGTAAATGGTCCCGCCCAGGGCATCCGCCCCTTCCGCCCCCCCCCCCCCTTGTACCGGCCCTGGGTCCCAGAAGACAGTGGGACCATCAGGAAAGTGCAGCATGACACGCACATGCGCAGTAGGAACCAGGCTCTGAAGCCGCAAGGCTTCACTTCCTGTTTCCATTAGTGAAGATGCCGACACCTGCACCCAGAGCCGATGGACGGATCGGCTTGGGGTGTCGACATCGTGGAATCCCTGGACAGGTAAGTGTCCTAATATAAAAAGTCAGCAGCTAGATTATTTGTAGCTGCTGAATTTTTATTTTTATTTATTTTTTACAGACTGGAACTCCTCTTTAAAGTGGTTTTAAACCTCAGACATGAAATATGAACAAAGCATATTCTTCTATAGTGTGTACTTGTCTCAATTAGGAGCACTAAGTGTCATTTCTGTCTGTTTCTTTGTTCCTCTGCTATCAGCATGAATCACTTCTGACAATTTTTCTGGACACCAAGAGAAAAATTGGGACAGGGGAGGGACTTTCAGCAGATTGACAGCCTCAGGTCTGTTCCTGTGAGCTGTGTGAAAGGGGTGTGTCTCTTCCCTCCAATCAGCTCTCAGAGTTCTCAGGCAAGGTTATAAATTCAGCACTTTGAATGGATGTAGAGAAGGGAAGACAGCAAGTAAACAAGTACAACTTAGGCAGGAGGATTTGTTTCATCTCTGTGTATCATCGCCAAACTGGGAGCATTAAATTGTCCAAAATGTCTTGGTATGCTGACACCTTAAGAGTCCTCTTTACTGAAACTAAGGGGCCAAGCCCAACCTCTGAAAAATGAGCCCACACCATAATCCCCCCTCCACCAAATGATCTGGACCAGTACACAAACAAGGTCCATAAAGACATGGATGAGTGAGTTTGGGGTGGAGGAACTTGACTGGCCTGCATAGAGCCCTGACCTCAACCTGATAGAACACCTTTGCGATGAATTAGAGCAGAGACTGCGAGCCAGGCCTTCTTGTCCACATCAGTGCCTGACCTCACAAATGCACTTTTGGAAGAATGGTCAAACATTCCCATAGACACTCCTAAACCTTGTGGACAGCCTTCCTAGAATAGTTGAAGCTGTTATAGCTGCAAAGGATGGGCCAACTCAATATTGAACCCTACAGCCTAAAGCCCTGTACACACGATCGGTTTTACCGATGAAAACAGTCCAATGGACTTTTTTCATCGGACAAACCTATCGTGTATGGGACCCATCTGTCTTTTTTCCATCGGTTTTAAAAAATAGAACATGTTTTTAATTTTAACGATGGATCAAAAACCGATAGCAAATTCTGATCATCTATGGGCAAGTCCATTGGATAAAAAACCCACGCATGCTCAGAATCAAGTCGACGCATGCTCAGAAGCATTAAACTTAATTTTTCTCGGCTCATTGGAGTGTTTTACGTCACCGCGTTTGGAACGGTCGGTTTTTTGACTGATGGTGTGTAGGCAAGACTGATGGAAGTCAGCTTCATCGGATTTCCGATGGACAAAACCATCGGATTAGAATCCATAGGATATCCGAACGTGTGTACGAGGCTTTTGACTGGGATGACAATAAAGTTCATGTGCGTGTAAAGGCTTTTAATGAGCTCAACAGTTAAAGTTTTAGTTGGTGAGCTTTGTTTTTTACATTACTACTACCCCGGTAACCAGCCACACGTTCTGTTTTATTTTTTTTGCCCCAAAAAGCAACAGAAGATAATAACAAGTAAAATTAAGAGTTTAGACAATTTGGAATTTCCTAGATCTTCCTCAACAGAATCTAGGTTTCACTTCCTTTGGCTAGATGTGTACATATTGACAATTAGTAGTGCTTTAGTATTCTTGGCACAAATCTTTTACTATACAAATACTGTACGGGAGATCTGACATGCAAAGTAATGGTAATATTTAACCAAACAATCAGGTATAATCGACAGCATTATTACTGGCGCAAAGAGCAGTGGTCACGCATAAATGATTTTGCATTGTACATCTCTGGATATAGTACAATTTTTTTCTTGATATAAGTAGTCATGCACAACACTCCATCCTAAAAATATCAGTAGGTGAATTAAAGAGGTTACTTTGACTTTGACTAACTGATATTTGAAACCCGGGAAACAGAGATTACTTTAAGATCAATGGTGTGTACATGGATAGAAATGTACTGTACATACAGAACATCATTTTATCTATGACATACACTTATTTAAAGCGGAGGTTTCCACTGTCCATAGTTTTTTTTTTTTTCAGTGCATTCAATGTGATTAAAGATGAGCATGTTCATCCGATGACACCCGCGATCTCATAGGGACCAATGTATGTCCCTTTTTCATCCGTAAACGGATGGATAAAAAAAGCGGTCATACAGTCCACTGGTGTGAAAGGGGCCTTACTCTTGGACCTTTCTGCTGCCTTTGATACAGTTGACCACCCCCCTCCTCCTCAAAAAACTCAATTTGCTTGGTCTCCATGGCTGCACTCTTTGTTGGTTCGAATCTTACCTATCTCACCGCACCTTCAGTGTCACTTACAACTCTACTTCCTCCTCTCCAACTCCTCTTACCATTGGAGTCCCCCAAGGTTCTGTCCTTGGACCTCTGCTATTCTCGATCTACACATCCTCCCTGGGTCAGCTGATAGCCTCCCATGGCTCCCACTACCATTTATATGCTGACACCCAAATCTATCTCTCTGCCCCATCAGCTCACCTCATCAATCTCCTCACACATCACTGATTTACTAACAGACATATCAGCCTGGATGTCAAACCACTTCCTCAAACTGAATCTATCTAAATAATATTAATTAATTAATATTTCCTCCCCCACGTGCCACTTCCCCTGACTTCTCTATCAAGATCAATGGCACATCTATCAGTCCGTCCCCACATGTCAGGGTGCTAGGGGTAACCTTAGACTCTGAACTGTCCTTTCAGGCCCAAATCCAATCCCTGTCCAAATCATGCCGCCTTAGCCTCTGCAACATTTCCAGAATACGCCCCTTTTTAACTAATGACACCACCAAGCTTCTAATTCACTCCCTGGTCATCTCTCGCCTCGAATACTGCAACTCCCTCCTCACTGGATTACCTTTACATAGACTATCCCCCCTTCAGTCCATCATGAATGCCGCTGCAAGACTCATCCACCTTACCCACCATTCAGTGTCCTCCACCCCTCTCTGCCAATCCCTCCACTGGCTCCCACTCACCCATCGAATAAAATTCAAAGTACTAACAATAATTCACAAAGCCATCCACAACTCGGCCCCCAGCTACATCACTAACCTAGTCCCAAAATACCAACCAAGCCGCTCTCTTCAGTCCTCCCAAGACCTCCTGCTCTCTAACTCCCTTGTCACTTCCTCCCATGCTCGCCTCCAGGATTTGTCCAGAGCTTCTCCCATCCTTTGGAACTCTCTACACCAAACTGTCCGACTGTCCCCTAATCTATCCATATTTAGACGATCCCTGAAAACTCTTCTCTTTAAAGAAGCCTATCCTGCTTCTAACTAACACTGTTTTACTTCCTCCATCAGCTCATCCCCCACAGCTATTACCTTTTGTATCAATTGACCCTCCCTTCTAGATTGTAAGCTCTAATGAGCAGGGCCCTCTGATTCCTTTTATACCGAATTGTAATGTAACTGTAATGTCTGCCTTTATTTTGTTAAGCGCTGCGCAAACTGTTGGCGCTTTATAAAACCTGTATAATAACACCTGAATATGTACTATATATTAACTAGTAGGAGTATCACAGAAAAAGTATTTAAGCTATTCAAATATGTATTAAAAGTTTGGGTTTTAGAAAAAAAATCATACTTACCTAGGTGGATGCAGCATTGATCTGATGTTGCATATGTCCCCCACTGCTTCTACGACTGAGCTTCTAGGACTGCTGATCGCTTAGTTCTCAGTCTTCACTAAGCGGAAAGCCAGTGACTGTCAGTCACCAGCTCTCTGCTCTGCTCCTCCAGCGATCACTGGAGTGCCAGAGTGGAGGGAACGGCTAAGGCTGGCTCAGTCTCTCAGTGGCTCGCTTAGAAGCTTACACACCTGCCGATCCAGGCTTCTGCGTGTATCCCAAATGCAAAGTCTGGATCTTTCTCGAGCTTGGACCAGCTGAGCAACGTCAGCTTTAGCCCACTGTCAGCTGAAAACTGGTCATAGGAGTGCAGAAAGAACTGCACTCCCGTGACCTACAGGAGAAGTATAGCCGAAAGAGCTTTTAACTCCAAAAATATGTTCTATTACTCTCAGCCTCTTCCAAATTACTTTTTTTTTTTGATGTTGTGATCCAGCTTTCTGTTAGATGGTGGCTAAGTTCATTTTTAAATATTTCTAGAGTAAGCTGAGGAACCCAAGGAAGAAGCAAGGTTGCAGTGGGGAGAGAGACACACAGAGGAGAAGACCTGAAAGGGAGGTGCAGGCTGGGGAGGGAAGCCACAGCGTGGAATGTTCCCTTTCGTCTGACCCTTGAAAAAGTGCTATTAGTGTAGAAATATCTAGAGAAAGAGTGATCTATTCTACAGCTATCATCGCCCAGCTTAGGGATTTTTGACATGCGCTGCATCAATCGTCTGCTGAGACAGTTATCAAGCTACTGACAGGAAGGCTTCCAAAGGGCATGTTTGAGGCTAATGCCCTGTACACACGATCGGATTTCCGATGGATTTTTCCATCGGAAATCAGATGAAGCTGACTTCCATCAGTCTTGCCTACACACCATCAGTCAAAAATCTGACCATCCCAAACGCCGTGACGTAAAACACTCCGAAGAGCCGAGAAAAATGAAGTTCAATGCTTCTGAGCATGCGTCGACTTGATTCTGAGCATGCGTGGGTTTTTTCTCCGATGGAGTTCCCCAAAGACAACTGGAATTTGCTATCGTTTTTTTTTTCATTGGTAAAATTTAAAACATGTTCTATTTTTTTATACCGATGGAAAAAAGACCGATGGGGCCCAAACACGATCGGTTTGTCCGATGAAAAAAGTTGATCGGTCTTTTTTCATCAGAAAAAACGATCGTGTGTACGCTGCATTAGAGTCCATGTGAACCACTGATTATTAAAAGGAGCTGGGGAGCACAATCCTGATTGGTGTGCTGTATTTTGATTGAATCCATATGGCAGAATTGGTGATTCTGTGGTTGATTTACTAAAACTGAAGAGTGCAAAATCTAGTGTAGCTGTGCACGATAGCCAATCAGCTACTAACTTCAGCTTGTTCAAAATAAACTTTGACAAAAAAAACTGGAAGCTGATTGGCTACCATGCACAGATGCACCAGATTATGCACTCTCCAGTTTTAGTAAATCAACCCTACTTTGCCCTTCGTGTGAGTTTGATCTTTGTAGTAAGGGCTAATCTACCAGGTGAGAGTACACTTTTGGGAGATCTGGTGGAGGATTTGCATCACCTGTCCTGTGTTCAATTTACTGTGTTTTTTTACCCAGAGCATTGTTTAAATTATGGACTTTGGTCGACTTTGAATACATTATCTAGGTGCAGCTTCTAAAAGCCCATTCACACAGGGACGACTTTGGATCCAACTTCAAGTCGCCTCTAGTCGCCTCAAATCGCGCTGCATGAGAAAATCAATATAAGTGAATGGAGCCGTCTTAATGCACACTACTGCAGTCGCTCCGACTTCAGAAAAGGTTCCTGCACTACTTCAATCCGACTTCTAGGCGACTTGTAGGCAACTTGTACCCATTGATTTCAATGGAAGTCGCCTCAGAAGTCAGATCACTGTCTTAACAGAAGCAACTTTCCAGGAGGAGAACATACATTTCTCAGGCAAACCCCTCCCTCCCCCCTCCCTCCCACAGAGCTGATTCTTGTTTGATTGGCCACTGGAAAGCCTCCTGTTCTGGAGGCAACTTGAAGTTGCATTGTAAGTTGGCTCATGTTGCGCTGTGATTTATACTCAAGTCGTGTCCAAGTTGCCTCCCAAAGTTGCGCTGGAAGTCGTATTGCCCCTGTGTGAATGGAGTCTTACTGTTTATTGTGTATTTGCTTATTTGTTGTGCCATTTTCACATCTTTGGTATAAGATTTTATATATTTTTACAATACCTATGCCTTTTATAATATAGATTTTCACAATTAGTTGGATAATTTTCACAAGTGCAGCACTCATTCACAATGTGTATGGATTATTTTTGGAGAATAAGGATATATTTATGTGTTGTTCCACTTTCAGCTGGACATCTCATTGGTTTCTATTTATCTTGCATCTCTCTAATACTTTACAATTGTTGTGTATACACCGCAGCCATGAGCAACACCCATTTCTGAGTTGTTAGACACCTTGACTGTTTTTTCAACACACAATGCTATCACAATCATATATTAGTCATGTTGTCACTGATTGTTGTACTTAGCTTTACACTTTCAAAAGTAAAGGTTCTACCTAAAACAAGATTGAGTGCTATTAAGCTTAGTACAGAGGGGCCGAATGTCGAGGGTTATTGACCAGTTCAATAGAAACCGGCCGTCATTCAGCCTGTGTGTATGACAACCAGTCCGACAGAAGCCGGCTGTTCGGCTCCCGATGGCTGAGAGCACTGACCAAAGTGTTCTGGCGGGGGGCATCCCCCTGTCAGAACATAATAGCATAACAGGGGAGATCGCTGTACTAACATCAGATTGTTAGTACAGCATCTTTGACCTGAGCTGTCAGTTTTTTTTTTTTACGAAAAAAAAAAACTATTGGTGTGTACGAGGCTTTACCCTTGACCACAGATGCTTTCTATGTGCCCCTCTCTGACTCCATTCCTTACAGAAAAGTTAAAAAATGTAAACCTCTTTAAAACATAATTATATACTGTTCTTCAACTAAAAAGTGAGAATCAATTTACTTACCACAGTGACAGCATCATTTAATAAGGACTCCCCAAATACTAAAATGTACAGTTGTTCATTGACGTGGATATTTTCAAAAACAGCCAAAACTGCGACTGGATCTACAGCCGAGATTAAGCTACCAAATAGCAAGCACTGTAGCAATGAAATGTTTAACAGTCCAAAGGCTTCTATTTGACATATTCCAAAAAGTGATATCCCAATTCCAATGGCATTCCAAAGTGTGCCTACCACTGCGTACCAGAATATTGTGCCCACATTGTCAAAGAAGGGGCGCATGGGGAGAAAATATCCTGCGTCAAGCACAATCGGGGGGAGAAGATACAAGAAAAAAACATCTGTCTTCATCGCTGGAGGAGACTTTTCATTTACTGCAAATATTATTCCACCAAGAAGTAATCCGACCAAGATAAGGAGACAGCTCTCCGGAACTATGGCGGGCAGCTTGTGGTAAAGATGGAACCCTGTGCAACAAAAAGAAAGGTCCTGTTTTAATAGGTTTTCAAATACAGGTTTTCATACATTATCACAGAAGAACTAATGAAGTTGCCCTTGTTAAAGTGATACTAAACTCTATTCAATTCAAGTATGTATTCTCAACTCTCAAAAGTACCTTCTATTGCTCTCAGCCTCTTCCAAACTCCCCCTATATATTGCTGTTACTTCCTGTTAGAGGGTGGATACATTTGTTCTTCTTCGTCCCCTTGTATGTGGGAACGTAGCCAACCTCTCTTGCTTGCTCCTGAGATGGACTTTCAGATTTGTAGTGTAAATAGAGTACGGTGCCTTGAAAAAATATTCATAGCCCTTGAAATGTTCCACATTTTGTCATGATACAGCCAAATACGTAAATGTATTTTATTTGGGATTTTATGTAGACCAACACAAAGTGGCACATAAATGTGAAGTTGAAGGAAAATGATAAACGATTTTCCAAATTTTTTACAAATAAATATCTGAAAAGTGTGCTGTGCATTTGTATTCAGCCCTCTTTACTCTGATACCCCTAACTAAAATCCAGTGAAACCAATTGCCCTCAGAAGTCACCTAATTGGTAAATAGAGTCGATCTGTGTTTAATTTAATCTAAGTGAAGCCTTCAGAGGTTTGTTAGAGAACCTTAGTGAACAAACAGCAAACCCCGAGGGCTTTCACATTGGAGTGGTGCACCAGCAGGATGGTAAAACAAGTCCTGCTAGCAGCATCTTTGGAGCGGTGAAAAAAACGGTGTGTATACTGCTCCTCCACTGCTCCTGTCCATTGAAATCAATGGGGCACCGCGGCTATACCGCTGGCAAAGCGCCTCTGCGGTGGTTTTTAACCCTTTCTCGGCCGCTAGCGGGGGGGTAAACCCCCCCCCCGCTAGTGGTCGAATAGCACCGCGAAATTGGTGGTAAAGCGCCACTAAAAATAGCAGCGCTTTACTGCCGACGCCACCCCCGCCCCAGTGTGAAAGGGGCCTTATTCCTTGTATAAATCCATTTTATTTCTTGTAGGAGCAATGCGGTTGATTTACTGAAACTAGAGAGTGCAGATTGTGGTGCAGCTCTGCATAGAAACCAATCAGCTTCCAGGTTTTCTTGTAAAAATGTTATTGAAAAAGCTGAAGTTAGAAGCTGATTGGCTACCAGAAACAGCTGCACCAGATTTTGCACCAGTTTTAGTAAATTAACCCCTGTGTGTATTTCTTGAAGCCTTCAGTTCCAGATTTCAGAAGTTAATCTACAATAGAAGTGCTGATGGCTTGCAGTCTTCAGCAGGCTTTTAACAAAAATTTAATTTGTTACTAAAATTCTACTGAACCCTGTTAGTTTGTTTAAGGTGACAGTTTTGAAGCAGAACCAAGGCTGGTGGGGCTATTGGAGTGCTTGCGATTATATGGAAGTATGCATAGCACACTTATTCATGCTGGCAAACATACATTTGTTTGCCCTTCTCCATCACAGATGGCACTGTGCTTCCTGCTTGACACTGCCATCTTATCCACTGCTATCACTCTGCCCAATGAGGAGGCAAAGAGACGCGAGATCTGCTGCTCTTGTGCACATAGCTGGATCGAAATTGGGCTTGGGTATGTATTGGGGGGGATGGGGGCTGGGGGGATCCTCTGGCACAGAAGTTTTTTTTTTTTTATCTTAATGCAGAGAATGCATTAAGAAGAAAAAAGCTTTCAGCCTTCACAACCACTTTAAGTAGGAAAAAAGTTTCCCTTTTCAAGCAATTTTTGTATTAATAAAGTGTTTTTCCTTTATTAATACATACAACACAACTTTTTATTAGTGGCTGCATAAACTTGCAATGTAACAACGCACCATCAGCATTTATTAGTAAATGGAATCATTAATTGTTACATGTGACATGGAGATATCAGCATTCATATGGAAAATGATAAGCCCTTTAATCATACAGGACATATCTAACTCATTTGAAGTTCAAAGCCAGCTTTGTCATTGCCATATAAAAGCAACTACTGCAATTGTGGCATAGTAATAAAGTGTTACAAATTAACAAAATCATTGCAGGAGCTTCCTTAAAACAGAGCCTTAGCTAGTTACTGTGTTACAATGTCTCATTAAAACCATAAGCTATAGAGAATGAAATCCCAGAAAACCAATAAAAATTATTTCTTCATAGAAGCTTGGCTGGGAAAAACCTTTTATGTCTATGGATACATTTAGATTAGAATTTACAATATTTCAGCCTGTCAAATGCCACCAACATGTCCATAATGTTCACCTACATTAGCATGACTTCCACCTACATTAAACATATTGGGAGCAGCATTTCCATTAGCAATTCATATGATGTATGAAACTAGGATATTGTTTTGTCCAAAATGGCAAAGGAAGTATATACCAACTGTCAGTTCTTAAAGTGGAACTAAGGCTCAGTTCATACTGTCGCGACTTGAGAGTTCAAAGTCGCATGACAAGTCGCACCTCCTTAACAGCAATGGAACCATTCTAAACGGTGCGACTCAAGTCGCTGAGACTTAGAAAAAGGTTCCTGCACTACTCTGGGGTGACTTCATTGCGACTTGCATTGAGTTGAGCAAAATGTTGGCTGTCAAAATCGCGCAACTTTGAAGCTGCATAGATGTGAACCGGCACTAAAGTCTGCAAAATACTCACCTCGGTGACTTTACACTAAAGCCCACAAGATCTGAAATGCTAAACACAACTGGTGAGCTACTGAGTGGTATGCTGAAAAATTCATGTCAAATTCCCTGACAACTTCTGTCCATAGCTTGGTCCCTGGTAAATGGACTGACTATGCTGACAGCCATCTGCTACCTGTCCCAGATATAGGCATACTTTATCTTAAAGTGGTAGTAAACCGCAAAGTCCCCTGCAAAATAATAGCATAATGTGATAGTATGCATCGCATACTAGCACGTTACAAAAGACTCACCTTAGAGGAAGCCCTTCAGCGGCACACTGTCACTGCTGACAGGGCTTCCATCTTCACCCGGTCTTCCTTCTGGGTTTGCGGGCTTCGGCAGTTTGACTGGCTGGGCCACAATGACGACGCTCCCACTCATGTTCGCTGGAGTCAAGGCCGAGGCACGGCTCTCTCAATGGATGGCACCGAGTGCTACTATAGTAAATATCTCCTAAGCGGTGCATGTTTAGGCGGTAATTATTGTACCTACAGGTAAGAATTAGTTTAAGCTTACCTGTAGGTACAAGTAAACAGTGTAGGCTTTACTATCACTTTAATATCAATTATGGTTTTGTTACAGCATACTCTGCCAGGTACCACTAACAAAAGTCCCCAGGAGGGCTCCATGATATATAGTTAAAGCGGAGTTCCAGCCTTTTAATGTTTATTAAAAGTCAGCAGCTACAAAAAGTATAGCTGCTGACTTTTAATAAACAGACACTTACCTGTACCACGGTCCAGCGATGCGGCCGCACGAAGTGTCGCTCCTCTCCCTGCTCCTCTCCTTGGCGCCTCCATTCACATTCTGGGCACCCGGCAATGACAGCTTTCGGCTTCACGGCCGGGCATGCACTGCGAATGCGCGAGTCGTGCTGCGCTCCTGGAATGGACAGGCGATCTCCTGGATTCTGTCCCGTGTCACAGGAGATCGCCTAGAGGGAGGGGGTGCCTAGGGGCAGAGGATGAGTCGCCTAGGCGGTCCCTAGGTGGAAGTAGGAAGTGGGACAGGAAGTCCCACTCCTACCGAAGCCCCCACTCCCCCCCCAAAAAAATTACATGCCAAACGTGGCATGTAAGGGGCCGAGGAGTGCTTAAAGTGGGAGTTCCACTTTTGGGTGGAACTCCGCTTTAAGTCCCTGCACATGCTGAAAGCACACATATGCAAATATAGTCATGTGACTGAAATTTTAAAGTCAGAGGTATTATGTATCCCAAGATCTGACATTTGCAGCACTTAGAATCTGGTGCAGCTGTGCACTGTAGCCAATCAGCTTCTAATTTGTTTAATTAAGCTTTGATAATAAAACCTGGAAGCTGACTGGTTTCTATGCAGAGCTGCACCAGATTTTGCACGCTCCAGTTTTAGTAAATCCCTTCAACTGTTTCTCAACTTCTAAGTAACAATAACAATATCAAACATTCAAGCGTAACTAAACCTACTGATTGGCAATATTTTCCCAAAACAGTTAAATTCAAGGTTGCTGTGAATGGTAACAGTCACAGTTGCTTGCACTCTCGACCAAACTGTCAAGCCATCAAATAGCTGGTGACATAACTGATCACAACTACAGATCAAACATGGATTAAAATGGCAGCTTTCTTAGCTATAAAGGACAGAAGGGTTTAATTCCACTTTAACTATAGGTCTTTGTTATGTAATACTGGTATGCACACTCAGGAAACAGCATACATTTTTTACATGAGGCTGATGTTGGCAGTTGGAAGAGCAAAAGATCAGGTACAATTTAAGTCAGACTTCAGGTGACTTCTCATCTCCAGCTCCAAGCCCTAAAGCAGCCTTTCCTAACCAGGGTGCGACATCCTGCTGTCTGGGTTCCTCAGCGGGGACGTCAAACAACAGCATCCCTGATGATGGTATACCATTTATATATGTGCTGATGCCTATTTCGTGGCACCGAGTGCCACTCAGTCATGCACCAAAAAGACTGGGACAGTTCCTAAAATAGGAGTAATGATCAGGAGCTGGAAATACTGGATACAGATTGGTAGATTTTCACATCCTGTCATGTTCCTCATGTGGCCTAAAATAAATTAAAACAGAACTAAAGTAAATAATTACTTTAGGTCACCTAATCTCTCAGAGTCTGCTATTAAAAAAAAAAAAAACTTTTTACCCCCTTAGATACCTATCTTGTTCCTGGAGTTGTGTCTCTTATGCCCTGTACACACGATCGGATTTCCGATAGAATAAAATCTGATGGAATTTTCTGTCGGAATTCCGATGAAGCTGACTTTCATCAGTCTTGCCTACACACCATCAGACAAAATTCCGACCGTCCAAAACGCTGTGACGTAAAACACTCAGACGAGCCGAGAAAAATGAAGTTCAATGCTTCTGAACATGCGTCGACTTGATTCTGAGCATGCATGGTTTTTTTCTCCATTGGAGTTCCACACAGACGATCAGAATTTCCTATAGTTTTTTTTTCCATCGGAAAAATTTAAAACATGTTCTATTTTTTAACACCGATGGAAAAAAGTCAGATGGGGCTCACACACGATCGTCTTTTCAGATGAAAAAAGTCCATCAGACTTTTTTCATCGGAAAAACTGACCGTGTGTACAGGGCATTAGACATTGTGAAAAGCGTCAACTGCTGTCCTGTGTTTATCTGACCTATTGTGACAATAAAGATGACATCAAGCTAATTTGGAGTTCCAGTGTGCGACCATCTTCTTGTTTCGTGTCTTTTAGAGAACCAGCAGTGTTCTCCTAATTTCCTAAGCCTTCTATTACAGAGCTGAAGACATTAGGCTGCCTATTCCCAGAATAAATAATGTGCCCCTTGTGTATCCTACATATAGCATTTCTTCTTCTTTCCCATCAGTCAACTTCTGAGGGCAGCTCTGCTCTGTGAGCCGTGGGTAAGGATTGGCATGCGTATCGGCTTGGACTGGTTGTCTCTTCCTAAACAAAATCCTCTCCCTCACGCAAATCAGTATTAACATGGCTGAGGAGGGAAGGAGAAAAATAAATGATGGCTGTTGAAACCCCAAAAGACTCCAGGACAGACACATTTTTTGGGGTGAAAAATACATTTTTAATTGGAAGTTTTGGCCAGAAGAAGGGTGATAGTAGACCATTTTTTTTAAGTCCCACATGAATGTATAAGGAAATTGGCTTACGTCTATGTAGCTTCATTCACTGCACAAAGGTCCATAGTTTTCCTTGGGGAAGTGAAAACTGAAGCACTATGACCTATGTCAGCTCCTGTAATTAGCCTCCTTGAGAATTCCATCGTAATTGACTTCTTCAATGAGTGCTTCTGTCACTAGGATTGTGTAACAACAACAAACCATAGTATCAGCATTGTAAGGTGATGGATACGGTATATGTCCCCAGTTGTAGCTTTCTTCAACTTCTATTTAAAGAACGCATACACACACACAAATACAAGTACAAACATACATTTATTAAGGGAAACATAGAAAGTTTTATTTTTTTTCATATATTTATCATTGTACGCTTTTTTTTTTTGTGATTAACTGCAAACAAATGAAGTCATAGAAGAGACATTTTCAGTTGAAGCACATTTTCTTTTCTGAAAGGCAACATTAGTCTAATGCTCTGACGTTTAGTGGGATTGCCAAATGAATGCTATTAGAGATCTTTTAAATTTTCTAATTCTTGGCCTCAGCAGTAGAAAATGCTCATCAATTATTAATAGCTTAATACCTTCCAATAAACATTTCCAGAACACTGAGTGATACACCACTGTCCCAAAAATATGCTTCTGCCTATTATTTGTAATAAACATTACTTAATGTAACTTTATACACACTAGCTACTGTATCTAGCTCGGTGTTTCTCAACCTTTTTTCAGTCAAGGCACCCTTTCTAAAATGTAAAAACCATTCTAATATCTTTACATAATACAACAACATCCACACGTAGGACACAACGTTAGGGGTGATCTATTCTTCCAAAGCACAGTTGCACACTGGTACTGACTAGTATGCCAATGTTTCTCTTCTCCCTCAATTTCTCTCCATCAGTGAGCTAATGTCACCCCAGTGCTTATGGAGAGGGGCAGGGGAAGGTCAAACAAGGATGCTGTGGAGGAAACAGACATTCTCCTTAACAATGGATGACATCATTGGTTGTTAGGATGCTGATGTCTAGAAAGTCATAATGGTGCATAATGAAAACTTGTGGTTTTGTGTAATAAAAAGGCAAGCTTCATCCACCTGCTGGCTTGTATACAATTTTTGATCCATTTGTAAGCATTTTGCCAAGGCACCCCTGAAGAAACCTTAAGGCACCCCAGGGTGCCTGGGCACCCTGTTTGAAAAAGGCTTATCTAACTTATTGGATGAGGGAAAAGCAAAAGTTACCCATAGGAAACAGATGTTTTCTAGCTATAATTATTTTCCCTACACTAGATATCATGGAATCTGTTTCTCTGATCTTATCCCTATCGGAGCAGAAGCAGAAAAAAACTCACAAGGGTTTTACCCTTACACACTCTATCCAAAGCTGAACAAAAGGTTTGACTTTAAATGAACTGTAAGGACCCATTTACAGTATATAGGTAAATGCATGCTGTATGTGTTAGAGTATAATTAAATTAAACTCTTTTTTGGGGGGTTTTGCAGTGGAGAGGGGTTAAAAGATCTGTCAGGTTGTTAATGATGTCTGTGTCCCTGTTAGAAAGGTTCACCCTTCATATTTGTTCTGGTTATTGTTATCATTGAGAATGTAAGTAAAAGAAAATCAGAAACTTTGGGTTGCTTGCAGAAAAGTAATAGAAGGGAAATCTTCGAATTGGGACACTAGTTCTGGTGATCCTGGTGACAGAAGAAGTCCCATGGAACGAAACGTACATCAGGCTAGGCACGGAGCAGCTGTGACGTCCGAACACTCGTGGAGGGTGCTGGACAAACAAATGTTTTCACTGTGAGCCTAATTTTATCGTTTTTGTTGTAAGTACAATTTTGTATAAACTCCTGTGTGCTTTTAAAAGAATGTTGCGCAATGAGTTAATCTTCCTCTTTCATATGATGAATATATATATATATATATATACATTCCACCTTTGTGCAGCTACACCTTACTGGCCATTAGTATGTCTGGAAGGCAAACAAGGAGAGGCAGACAGTCAAGAGGCAATAAAAGAAGGCAAGCAGGCTCTGTGTCTAGAGGCAACAGTGCTGGTCGTGGACATGGTGCATCCTCATCAGCACGTGGCCGTGGGACACGCTTGTCCTTCTTTTCGTCAGCTGCCCATGTTGAGCCGCAACATCCCCAAGACTTGGTAGAGTGGATGACCAAGCCGTCCTCATCCTCCTCATCCTCTCTCACCCAGGCTCAGGGTACTTTGTCTGGCAAAGCAGCTGCCAAAGCGGCCTCTTCCCTCGGCTCAATGTCATCAGTCACTCATTCCCTAGCCCCACCATGTCCTCCTGAGGAGTCCCCCGAACTGTTTGACCACAGTGTTGGGTACATGCTCCAGGAGAATGCCCAGCGTTTTGAAGGCTCAGATGATGGAACCCAGCTGGTGGAAGACGTGAGCCCAGAGAGAGGGGGTAGTAACGTGAGCCCAGAGAGAGGGGGTGCCCAACAAGCACAGCTATCTGACAGTCATGTTCCCCAGCTGCAGCATACTGCCAGATTTGCTCCAGGAATGAGGAGGGAGTGGATGATGAGGTCTCTGACTCCACGTGGATGCCTGTTATCAGAGGGGAGGAGGAGGAGGCACATCTCCAACGAGGCAGGATGCCATCCAGGGGCCAGCTTAAAGGCAGCACACCGACTGCATCACACCGCAGAGCTCCGTATGTGCAGGGCGCTGCTGTCTCTGAGCATTATTCCAAAAGTTCTTTGGTGTGGGCCTTTTTTCAGACGTGTGCAGCAGATCGCACCGTTGCCATTTGCAACATATGTCTAAAGCGTATCTCGCGTGGCCAAAACATCAGCCGCTTGGGCACCACGTGCTTGACCAGACATATGTCGACCTGCCATGCAGTTCGTTGGCAAGCGTACCTAAAAGACCAACACCAAAGAACAAAGCGGACCTCTCCTTGCTCCTCATCAGCTGGGATCTCCAACCCCACTATACCTTCAGTCCTCTCTGAAACCTGCACTGAGAAGAATGAAGGTGTAGAATTAGGTGTGTCACAGCCAAGATCTTGCGGGCAATCTGCTATCTTTACACGACATCCGATTGTACCAGGCAAATTTCCCTGCCCCATCTGCTGCACCGCCAAAAGAAGTTCGCTCCCAGCCATCCACATGCCCAGCGGTTGAATGGTAGCTTGGCTAAATTGATAGCACTTCAACTGCTGCCTTTTCAGTTGGTAGACTCTGCCCCCTTCCGTGAGTTCCTCAGTGGCAGGTTCCCAAACGCCACTTTTTCTCACTGTAGGCGATTCCGGCTCTCTACTGGCATGTGGAAGGCAATGTCTTGGCCTCGCTGGATAGGGCGGTCAGTGGTAAGGTGCATATTACCGCTGACTCATGGTCCAGCAGGCATGGACAGGGACGTTACCTATCTTTCACGGCGCATTGGGTGACTCTGCTGGCAGCTGGGAAGGATGCAGGACAAGGTGCAGTAGTGTTGGAGGTTGTTCCTCCACCACGCCTCCAAAATGTTACTACTGGTGATTCTGACACACCTCTCTCCTCCAACCCCTCCTCTTCTTCTTCCTCCGTGGCCTCTACCTGTGCTTTGTCCTCGGAACCAGCGGTGCTCGGTAGGCATTCAAGGGGCTACACAAGTACGCAGGAAAAAAGATGCCATGCGGTGCTTGAGCTGGTGTGCTTGGGGGACAGGAGCCACACTGGGGCAGAGATTCTATCAGCTCTGCAGGGGCAGGCTCAGAGGTGGTTCACCCCACACCAGCTTAAGACAGTAAAGGTTGTTTGCGACAATGGCACCAACCTCCTCTCCGCCCTCCGACAAGGACAACTGACCCATGTGCCCTGTTTGGCTCACGTACTTAACTTGGTGGTACAGCGGTTCTTGGGCAGGTACCCGGCTTACAGGAGGTCCTGAAGCAGGCCAGGAAACTCTGTGGGCATTTACGCCGGTCATATAATGCCAGTGCTTGGCTGACTGACCTGCAAAATGAATCCAACCTGCCCAAGAACCTCCTAATCTGTGACATGCCCACCACGTGGAACTCTACGTTGACCATGCTGCAGCAGCTGCACATGCAGCAGAGGACCATCAATGAGTATCTGTTGCAATATGGCACCAGGACAGGGTCAGGGGAGCTTTGATTTTTTTCCCCACACCAGTGGACCATGATCAGGGATGCATGCACTGTCCTGGCACCATTTGAGGAGGCCACGAGGATGGTGAGCAGTGACAGTGCATGCATCAGTGACACTGTCCCTCTTGTCCACCTGTTGGAGCACACGCTGCGTGGAATAATGGACAGGGCACTTGAGGCAGAAGAGAGGCAGGAAGAGGAGGACTTCCTTACCTCTCAAGGCCCCTTTTATCCAGACAGTGTTCCTGCTGGCCCGGCTATCACACAGGAAGAGGACGAGGAGGAGGAGGAGGAGGATTATTGTGTCAGCATGGAGATGGAGCCTAGCACTCAGCAACAGCAGCAGTCTTCAAGGGATCAATTACAATCCCAAGACACCCATGGACTTGTACGTGGCTGGGAGGAGGTGGCTGCGGATCATGTCGTCCTCAGTGACCCAGAGGACTCCGCACCGAATGCCTCAGCATACCTACGCTGCATGGCCTCCCTGATCCTGCAAAGCCTACGGAAGGATCCTCAGATTCGTGTGATCAATGAGAGGGATCATTACTGGCTGGCAACCCTCCTTCATCCACATTACAAGGGTAAGGTTGCGGACCTTATCTTGCCGTCGCAGAGGGAGCAGAGGATGAAGCATCTTCGGGAGGCCTTGCATAAAGGTCTGTGCAACGCGTTCCCAGAGACTGGGAGGTTACAAATTCCTGGTCCTGGACAACGTGTTGCTGAGGCTTCGGTCAGTCAAAGAAGGAGCGGTGGAGAAGGTGGCCGTCTGACCGATGCGTTCAGACAATTTTTTAGTACGCAGCCCCATGGTTTGATCGGTTCCAGCAACCATTGCCAGCGTCTGGTTTACATGGTGCAGGAATACCTAGGGGCAAGATCAGACTTGGACACCTTTCCCACCGAAAATCCTCTGGGTTACTGGGTCTTGAGGATGGATCACTGGCCAGAGCTTGCACAGTATGCAATTGAGGTACTGACCTGTCCTGCATCCAGCATTCTTTCGGAACGCACATTCAGTGCTGCTGGAGGCTTTATAACTGATCACAGGGTGCGCCTGTCCACCGACTCGGCCGATCGACTGACCTTCATAAAAATGAATCAGTCTTGGATCACCACCAGCTACCAAGCACCTGATGCTGATGTAACCGAATATTTTTTTTGAAATGTCAGATCCCTTCAAGACTGCCTATACCGAGTGGCTATCCTGTTATGCTGAGTGACTATCTTCTTCCTCCTCAATGATCATGTTGATAGCTTGTAAGAACATTTTTGGTTCTGGGCACCGCCACCAGTGGCTAAGGCCCAATTTATCAGCCCCTGTATAACAGGGGTGTGTAAATACAATTTTTGATGCAATACTTTGCAGCAGGGCTCATTGCTGCGCTCCTAATAGAGTATCTGTGAGGGGTTGCAGAGTTGTGGCACCAGCACCAGTCCCTGTTTAACAGGGGCGTGTATTTACAATTTTTGATGCAATACTTTGCAACAGGGCTCATTGCTGTGCTCCAAGTACAGTATCTGTGAGGGGTTGCAGTGTTGTGGCACCAGTGCTTAAGGCCCAATTTTTATGCCCCTGTTCAGCAGGGGCATGTAATTACAATTCTTGATCTAATAATTCACAGCAGGGCCCATTCCTGCGCCCACCAAGAGTAAATGTGAGGGCTTACAGTGTTGTGGCAACACCACCACCAAAGGCCCAATTTTTCTGCCCCTGTTCAACAGGGGCATGTAATTACAATTCTTGATCTAATATTTCACAGCTGGGCCCATTCCTGCGCCCACCACGAGTAACTGTGAGGACTTACAGTGTTGTGGCACCAGCACCAGCACCACCACCAAAGGCAGAATTTTTCCTACCACTGTTCAACAATGGCACGTAATTACAATTCTTGATATAATAGTTCACAGCAGGGCGTTCCAGCGCCCACTAAGAGTAACTGTGAGAGCTTACAGTGTTGTGGCAACACCAACACCTAAGGGCCAAATTTCTGCAGAGTATATACGGCAGGCCCCTACTTTCAAACATCCAACTTACAAACGACTCCTACTTGCAAACGGAAGGAGACAACAGGAAGTGAGAGGAAATCTACCCCTAGGAAGGGAAATTCTCTCCTGTAAGAGTTAATATGGGAAACAAGTGTCTCCTCTCCACTGATGCTTTATCACCAATCCATGTTTCAATAAAAAAAAACAAATTTTCAAAAAACGTTTCATTGGGACAGAAAGTGAGGTGAAATGTTCTGAACAGGTGCACAGACAGCAAAACAAATGTTACAGGGGTGATAACCCTTCCCTATGTTTTCCAAAAATCTTAAAAATAGATTTTTTGGGCTGGAGCTACACTTAAACAATGTACCTGTTCCAAATTACAAACAGATTCTACTTAAGAACAAACCTACAGTCCCTGTCTTGTTTGCACCACCTGTATTCTGCTGTTCAGCGTATATAGGGCCTTTTTTTAATTTGGGTGCGGGGTTCCCCTTAATATCCATACAAGACCCAAAGGGGCAGGTAGTGGGCTGGGGGGGTGGGGTGGGGGGGTACCCATGCCATTTTTCTCAATGATTTTCATCCATATTGCCGGGACCAAACATTACATTAAAGCCGCAAGCAGTTTTAAATTACTTTTTTTCCTTTAGAAATGTAATTTTGTGCAGGGACAGTTCTAAACACGGGAAACACGTGCTACTTCACAGGCATACTTTAGACACCCCCCAGGTACGATTTAAAGGAATATTTCACTTTTTTTTTTCCACTTTAAGCATCATTAAAATCACTGCTCCCGAAAAAACTGCAGTTTTTAAAGGTTCTTTTTGCATTGATACATGTCCCCTGGGGCAGGACCCGGGTCCCCAAACCCTTTTTAGGACAATAAATTGCATAATAACCTTTATAATTAGCACTTTTGATTTTGAACATTCAAGTCCATTGTATTTAATAGGGTTCTAAAGTTCGCGCAAACTTTCGGTCCGTTCGCAGGTTCTGGTGCGAACCGAACCGGGGGGTGTTCGGCTCATTCCTAGTTGATAACTGGGAAATTAGAGTTGGTAACACAGTAGGGAAAGGAAGTCCTAAAAGTCGCACATCATAGCAAAACCCTGTAAAGAGGTGTATGACAGCCTCAGCCTGGCTCCAACCAGTCCACACCCCCAATGAGTTTCACTCCACCCCTGGAGCATAAATTCCCCTTAATTAATCTCTGGAGCAGAGTGAAACGTGTTGGACCTGGTTGGAACCCGTGTTGAGGCCGCCATACACCTGCTTACAAGGTTTTGTGGTCATGTGCAACTTTTAGGACTTCCTTTCCCTACTACATGTTTGAGCTGGGACGAGCTCTGTCCTTGTCGGCACTCCTAGCAGGTTGTCATGCAAGAGGATCTGGGGGAGCCTTGAGTGGCACCTGTCATTTTTGTTGTTGGTAACACAAGCCACTGTCACAGACACAGGCTAACAATGTTAGGTCAGTGTTGGTTTTATGGTCTAGTGACAGAGAATAAGGCACCCACAGACATGACAGTTACCGGATTGAGCTAGGTTGCGTGACACTGTCACTTTTACTTGGTACCGGTAGACACTGCCAGCCAACGTTGTAAGTGTTAGGCAATGGGGCACTTTAAAAAAA
Organism: Rana muscosa; assembly: GCA_029206835.1. Taxonomy (NCBI): domain Eukaryota; kingdom Metazoa; phylum Chordata; class Amphibia; order Anura; family Ranidae; genus Rana; species Rana muscosa. Next base: position 680,796,874 of record CM055117.1, on the reverse strand, counting down.
ACCTGTCCAGTTACTATTATTTCTCCTGAGATAACCTCAATCACAGCGGTTCTCTGCTGAAATAAACCCAAACAATTGGCCTGGGGCAGTTAGATCATGCCTGCACATGACGCCACCCTCTATTGTCAATGGGCACTTAATGAACTACACTAGTATCCTGCTTCTTCTCTGCAATAACCTAAGGCACTGAACAATTTTTTTTTTCTAAAAATAAGCCTCATATACAGCATTGCATTCTATATGTTTATATTGGAAGTTTGAAGCTACAGTAAAAAAAAAACATAACAATTATAATAATCAGTGCTGTTCATACAGCCATCATCAATGTCTCCATCAGTCTAACAACTTTTATTCTTACAGAAAAGAAAAGCTCACAAACTGTGGACTACTATTTATTTATTACGTTTTTTGGGGGGTTTTTTTTGTTATGCAACTTGCAGGTATCAATTACACTTCAGACTGGAAGTGACACTAGGTTAAAAAAAAAAAAAAAAACAATTTAAAGCTGCATGCATATGGGTGGATTATTATAATAAAATATTGTGCTGTAACTTTCTGCAGGGAGGTAGCAGACAAATTCAGCATAAAAAAATACTTGTGATTTCCTGACTTCCTGTTACAGGGTGTCTACGTTCATTCCTCATGGTGCCTCTGTATGTAGAAATGTTGCCACCCTCTCTTTTTTGCTGCCGAGATGGACTATGGGATTTGCAGTGTACATGACTGCAAATAACATGCACTGTTTATTTCAAACAAACAGAAATAAGGGAAACAGAGAGGGTTGGGAGCCCACAAAGGATGCTACAAGCAGGCAGAAAAACACGACATGAGAAATATTTTTATTAATCACTTCAGCCCTGGAAGAATTTACCCCCTTCCTGACCAGAGCACTTTTTGCGATTCGGCACTGCGTCGCTTTAACTGACAATTGCGCGGTCGTGCGACGTGGTACCCAAAGAAAATTGACGTCCTTTTTTTCCCATAAATAGAACTTTCTTTTGGTGGTATTTGATCACCTCTGCAGTTTTATTTTTTGCACTATAAACAAAAATAGAGCGACAATTTTGAAAAAAAAAGCAATATTTTTTACTTTTTGCTATAATAAATATCCCCAAAAAATATAAAGAAAACAAATTTTTTCCTCAGTTTAGGCCGATACGTATTCTTCTACATATTTTTGGTAAAAAATATCTCAATAAGCGTACATTGATTGGTTTGCGCAAAAGTTATAGCGTCTACAAAATATGGGATAGTTTTATGGCATTTTTATTAGAATTTTTTTTTTTTACTAGTAATTGCGGCGATCTGCGATTTTTATCATGACTGCAACACTATGGCGGACACATCGGACACTTTTGACGCTATTTTGGGACCATTGTCATTTATACAGCGATCAGTGCTATAAAAATGCACTGATTACTGTGTAAATGACACTGGCAGGGAAGGGGTTAACCACTAGGGGCAAGGAAGGGGTTAAGTGTGTCCTAGGGAGTGATTCTAACTGTGGGGGGGCTGGGCTACAAGTGACACGACAGTGATCACTGCACCCGATCACAGGGAAATGCCTTATTTACATAGACATCTCCCCGTTCTGCAGCTCTGTGACACGATCGCGGGACATCGAGTCCACGGGTCCCGCGGGCACGGTCACGGATCTTGCGGCGGTGGGATTTTCAAATCAACGTACCTGTACGTTGCTTTGCCCACCGAAGCAATTCTGCCAACATATATCTCGGCAAGTGGTTAAAAATAGATCACAGGACCAGTAAAGCGGAACTTCACTCTCTCAATCAATACTGACTATTTGAAATCCTAATGCTGCTAGCATTAGTAAATAGATGGGAATGTATATTATATTTACTTGTTTAAACTTTTTTTTTTATTTCTTCAGTTACTTCCTGCTTTCTATGCCTAGGCAAATTATGTCATACATCCCAGGAGTCTTAAGGAGAGGAGGATGGGTTTTCTTAGCTAACCACGCCCTCCTGCCTGCATGCTTTAGCTAAAGGGCAGATGGATTTCGGGAAGTAAATGCTACAGAAATCATCTGCCCCTACTCAAGATGGCCACAGCTAGAAATGCTAGGAGGAGTTTTTCAAAGTGATTTCTCAGCAAAATAAAGCATGGAGACTGGGTGGATGGAAGAGTTTGCTTTGAATGTTAAAAATAAATTAAATTGTGTTTTAAGTGCTGAGATGCAGTGTAGTTCCACTTAAAATAGTGGATATGTATGAATCATTTTTGGAGAATAAGGGTATAGTTTTGTATCACTTGAAATGGGCAGGATGCTTTTGGAAAAACATGTTGAAAGTTATGGAATCTACAGTGCCTTGAAAAAGTATTCATACCCCTTGAAATTTTCCACATTTTGTCATGTTACAACTAAAAATGTAAATGTATTTTATTGGAATTTTATGCAGTGGCATACTTAGCATGGGGCGGGGGGGGCGGGCTGCCCCGGGTGCCACACACTGGGGGGGGTGCCAGGCTGGCGCCCCCCCTCCGCGACTGGAGACAGCGCCGCGGGTTTAGGCAGCGGCACCGAGCGGTGACAGAGGACACACATGGAGAGCCTGAGGTAGTGGCTTTGCAGGGGGAGGGGTATTGCGAGCCACACCTGAGCCAGTCAGCACACCTGGGACCCGGCGCAAGATCCCATTCTCTCCTTCTCTCCGTGGTCGCGGCTCTAAACAGATTCTGTAGAGGCTTTCACAGCCAAGCAGAGTGAAGCCGCCTCCCCCTCCTCCTTTATGTCTACACAGTGTTGTGCATGCAAGAGGAGGGGGAGGCGGCTTCACTCTGCTCGGCTGTGACAGCGGCTGCCGAGACTGATCATCAGAGCCGCGAGTCTGTGACCACGGAGAGAAGGAGAGAATGGGATTCTGGCGCCGGGTCCCGGGTGTGCCGACTGGTTCAGGTGCGGCTCACAATACTCCTCCCCCTGCAAAGCCACTACCTCGTTCTCTCCATGTGTGGTCTGAGGTACATCAGTCCAGGGGTGTGGAGTGTGAGAGTAGATCGCAGCAGGGCCGTCATAATGAGCGGGCGCCCCTGCACTTTGCCAGCTTTGTAAGCATCGATTTGGCAGGGGGGCCCAGTGGTGCGGGGGAGGGGGGCTGCTTGTCTCCCCAGTCATCCAATTAGGCAGGGTTGTCGCTCGACAATCTTCAAAGCCTCCCGAGTCCCGAGGAAGCTGGAGTTGGTGGGCAGAGCCGGGGGTGTGGCTGCCTCCTCCACTCCTCCCAAAGGCTCGTTCACTGGCTGATCCTGGAAGAGAAAGAGGAGAGCACACAGGAGCCACGAGTGTCTGCATCTGCAGCTACACCTTAAGTGAGCACATTGTCATTCACTGTATACAGCCCTAACCTGCCCCTGTAGTGCCCTATACAGCCCTAACCTGCCCCTATAGTGCCCTATACAGCCCTAATCTGCCCCTATAGTACCCTATCCAGCCCTAACCTGCCCCTATAGTACCCTATCCAGCCCTAATCTGCCCCTATAGTACCCTATCCAGCCCTAACCTGCCCCTATAGTACCCTATCCAGCCCTAACCTGCCCCTATAGTACCCTATCCAGCCCTAACCTGCCCCTATAGTACCCTATCCAGCCCTAACCTGCCCCTATAGTACCCTATCCAGCCCTAACCTGCCCCTATAGTACCCTATCCAGTATCCAGCCCTAACCTGCCCCTATAGTACCCTATCTAGCCCTAACCTGCCCCTTTAGTACCCTATCCAGCCCTAACCTGCCCCTATAGTACCCTATCCAGCCCTAACCTGCCCCTATAGTACATTATACAGCCCTAACCTGCCCCTATAGTACCCTATATTGTCCTAACCTGCCCCTATAATACCCCATACTGTCCTTACCTACCCCTATAATACCCCATACAGCCCTAACCTGCCACCATAATATCCTATACTACCCTGACCTGCCCCTATAATACCCTATACAGCCCTAGCCTGCCACCATAATACCCTATACTTCCCTGACCTGCCCCTATAATACCCTATACTGCCCTGACCTGCCCCTATAAAACGCTAACCGTCTTAAATTGAGCTGCAGTCGCAGCAAATCACACACTGTCGCTCAAAAGAAGCTTCTGCTCCATTTTAAGCGACGCACTTCGCGCCCTGCGATTTTGTCGGGGGGGGGGGGGGTGCAAGAAATAGGATCCGCCCCGGGTGCCAAATGCCCTAGGTACACCCCTGATTTATGTAATTGACCAACACAAAGTGGCACATAATTGTGAACTGAACGGAAAATGATAAATGGTTTTCGACATTTTTTTACAAATAAATATCTTAAAAGTGTGTATTCAACCCCCTTTACTCTTATAACCCTAACTAAAATCTAGTGGCACCCATTGCCTTCAGAAGTCACCTAAATTAGTAAATAGAGTCCACCTGTGTGTAATTTAATCTCAGTATAAATACAGCTGTTCTGTAAAGTCCACAAAGGTTTGATAGAGAACCTTAGTGAACAAACAGCATCATGAAGGCCAAGGAACACAGCAGACAGGGCAGGAATGAAGTGGGGGAGAAGTTTAAAGCAGGATTAGGTTTTAAAAAAATTGTTGTTCACAGACATTCTCCATCCAATGTGACAAAGCTTGAGCTATTTTGCAAAGAAGAATGGGCAAAAACATCACTCTCTAGATGTGGAAAGCTGGTAGACATCCCCAAAAACACTTGAAGCACTAATTGTAGTGAAAGGTGGTTCTACAAAGTATTGACTCAGGGAGGCTGAATACAAATGCACGCCACACTTTTCACATTTTTATTTGTAAAAAAAATTGAAAACCATTTATCATTTTCCTTCCACTTCACAATTATGTGCCACTTTGTGTTGGTCTATCACATAAAATCCCAATAAAATACATTTACCTTTTTGTTTGTATCATGACAAAATGTGGAAATCTTCAAGGGACATGAATACTTTTTCAAGGCACTGTAATGTTACTGAAATGTACCTTCCTAAGCTACCCACTGCTACCTTTCAAGCATTACACACCCCTACTTGCTCTGAGGCAGGAGGCTTCTATAATCTCTATACAACTATCTCCTTTATTTAAGCAGAACTACATTGCATCTGAGCACCACAAACACCCCCCTAGCATTTCTGTCTGTGGCTATTTTAGGTAAGGGCAGATGATTCATGTAGCACTCACTTCTTGGAATCCGTCTGTCTTTAGCTCAGGCATGCAGGCAGGAGGGTGTGCTTAGCTGAGAAAACTCCTCCTCCCCTAATGAAGACTCCTGGGATGTATGACATCATTTGCCTAGGCCTGGAAACCAGGAAATAACTGAAGAAATTTAAAAATAAAAATAAAACAAGTAAATATGATATACTCTCATATCTATTTACTAATTCTAGCAGCATAAGGATTAAAAATAGTCATTGGTAATTGAGAGAGTGAAGTTCCGCTTTAATTAGAAACGCCTTCTCTGTGCCCACTCTGATTTAGCTTCACTTTGTTTTTAGGGGACTTCTGTGACTTCATGGTTGTTCTTCATAGCCTTTACAGGCTGCTCCATCTCTCAGCCCCCCCTAATACTTACCTGAGCCCCCTCTTGATCCAGCGATGTCCAGGAGAGCCTTGTCTCCGGGGACTCGGACTCCTGATTGGCTTTTGACAGCAGCAGGAGCCATTAACTTGCACTGCAGTCAATTACAGCCAGTGAGGGAATCAGGAGACTGATGGGGCGGGGCCAAGTGGCGGCTCCATGTCTGAATATACACACAGATTAGCGGCTTGGTTTGGGTTTCCCCTATAGCAAACTTCTTGCTGTGGGGACACTCAAAAGGAGGGAGGGACCAGCAGTGCTGCCGAGGGACCCAAGAAGAGGAGGATCCAGGCTGCTCTGTGCAAAATCATTACACAGACCAGGTAAGTATAACATGTTTGTTATTTAACCCAATGAGGCAAAATGTACCCTGTAGTATGACCTCTCTGCACGTCAAGTGTTCACTGCTTATTGAGTCTAGGGGAGCTGCAATCATGAGTGATACGTAATTTACTCCCCACTCCTACGGGCTCTGACAGGCCTATCAGGCTGCTGCTGTGCTACCACCTCTCTAAAGGGCTCATTCAGACAGCCGATTAGTGTCGCCCTCCATGCAGAACTGCTGGCAGATTTACATCAGAGCTGTGTGCAGGCAGCCTATAGAAGTGGACTTAAAGTGGCTGTAAAGGCACAAGGTTTTTTACCTTCTTACATGGAATGCAAAAAGACCTTCTGTGTGCAGCAGGGCCCCAGCCCACCCTAAAACTATCCTGAGCCCCATCTCAATCCAGCAATGTGCACGAGAGCCTCCGCTCCCCCAAGTATCTACCTCCTCATTGGCTGAGACCACAGCAGTAGCTATTGGCTCCCGCCACTGTCAATCACAGCCAGTGAGCCAATGTGGAGAGAGCAGGGGCGTGTTAAATGGACAAAAGAGAAGCAGCTCAGAAGCGAGCCTGCCTGGGTGCCCTCATAGCAAACTGCTTGCTATGGAGGCACTAGGCAGGAGGGAGGGCCTTGGCGTGGGGACCCAAGAAGAGGAGAATCGGGACTGCCACTGCCATGTTTGTGGCACATTTTTGGAGTGGCACCATTCATTTTGAATTGGCCTCTCTCCACTCCAAAAAAAACGTGAAAGAAGCTCATGTACCAAATTTTGAGCCAGGGGCATTTGGCGCTGTGTGTTTTGTCGTGATTTTAGTGCATTTCGTCGCACAACAATCGAGGCAAAAATCGCACCACGTTTGGGGTTCCTTTGAGAAATAATGACACTGCAGGCGCATTTTACACTTTGCTGCGATTCTGAGATCGCAGGCTGAATCGTGCGATTCTACCTGTGATTCCAATACACTCAACTGTGAACTGGGCCTCAAGGTGATTTTTTTTGTAAAAATGTAGTTACATTTAAAAGTAAACCTTTAGCTTCGGATCAGTAACAGGCATAAACAGAGATAGTCCTTTGTGATAAACAATACGGTGGAAGCCAACGTCCTCGGGGAATTCACAGTTCCCATTAGGGAGGAGCACAGAGAGCCGTGTCACACATTGAATCAATAACAGAATTCATACTGCTTTGTAATTGTTGACCAAGACTCTGGGGTTGATTTACGAAAGGCAAATCCACTCTGCACTGAAAGTGCACTTGGAAGTGCAGTCGCTGTAAATCTGAGGGGGAGATTTGAAATGAGGGGAAGCTCTGCTGATTTTACTATGCAATCATGTCCAAGCTAAAATGCTGTTTTTTATTTTCCTTGCATGTCCCCCTCAGATCTAAAGCGACTGCACTTGGCAGTGCAAAGAGGATTTGCCTTTAGTAAATAAACCCCTCTTCATCTTTCTGCCTGCTAACTGCCCAGTAATGGGTTGTGTCAATGAGATTACAGGTGATCCACACTAAACTCAGGTGTACAGTCTAAAATTAAACACGAGGTAACATATTATTACAGAGGAGAGATCATATAATACTAAGCTGGGTGGATAACACACACCCAATAGCTGTAAGGTTACTTTTAAACAAGGGGTGGTAAAAACAGGTGTTTGGTCCCCATTTTTACTGCTCCTTGACCACCCACCTACAAGCAGACATGATGCTAGTCGAGTACACAGCGGCTGCTTTTCATCGCAGTGCCACAATTACCACGCAACATGCAGAGATTAGCAGGCAGCACCGCTGGTCAAACTCTCTCATATAAGTGAATGGGAGCGCGCCACAAATGCAAGCCAAACGCTTAGTCTGCAGTTGCAGCGCACCCCCAAACCCCCCCTCCCCTCAATACAAAATTGCCATTAGGCAGTAAAAAATACATGTTTACATGCAAGAAAAATT